>OW240923.1:20703941-20836441 GCA_933207985.1 Pelobates cultripes
AGGGGAGGGGCGCATCAGTTATGTATTGGGGGAGGCGGCAGTAATGTATTGGGGGAGGGGCATCAGTTATGTATTGGGGAGGGGAGGAGGGCAGTAATGTATTGGGGGAGGGGGGCATCAGCTATGTATTGAGGGAGGGGAGGGGGGGATCAGTAATGTATTGGGGGAGGGGGGCAGTAATGTATTGGGGGAGGGGTGGGGGCATCAGTTATGTATTAGGGGAGGGGAGGGGGGCAGTAATGTATTGGGGAGGGGAGGGGGCATCAGTTATGTATTGGGATGGGGAGAGGGGCAGTAATGTATTGGGGAGAGGTGGGGGGCTGTAATGTATTGGGGGAGGGGGGCTGTAATGTATTGGCGAGGGGAGGGGGGGCTGCCACATAGGTGCCACCGGGTGGCCGGTCCGGTGGCACTCAGAGGGAGCCGGCCGGGTTCCTGGCTGGGTGGCAGCTTCCCCAGTCCGGTGGCCCTGCTCCTGTCACTGGCTGCTGTGGCTGCTGATGGCTGATGGAGGAAGAGCCTGTCTCTGTACTATGCTCCCTCGCGGTTCCCACAATTCCCAGCACAGGAACCGCGAGGGAGCATGGTACAGAGACAGGCTCCTCCTTCATCAGCAGCCAGTGACAGGAGCCGGCCCGGCGGCTCCAGCCAGGAACCCGGGGAAGAGAGAGGCAGAGGGGGAAGAGAGAGAGGGAGAAATGAGAGAGACACATAAGGGGAGGGGAAGAAAGAGGCAGAGGGGGAAGAGAGAGACTGGGAAGGAGAGGGGAGACATTGACACAGAGGAGCAGTGAGGGGGAGAAAGAGAGGACCCAGGGCAACGCTCCGGCTCTCACGAGGGTGAACTCTAGCCCCATACACACTGCCCACACACACACCATACACATTCACACACTGAACCTTTCACACACATTGCACCCCTCACACATTGCACCACTGCTCCTATACCCTACTACAGCCCCATATCCCAGCAGACTCCAGGTAAGTTGTCAAACTGTTCTTAAACGGTTTGACTACTTACTCTGGGAGGGGGTGCAGACACTCCTGTCACCATAACCACTACACAGAGGAGTAGTGGTTATTGTGCATTAAATATTTCTTTAAATAATCTACACGTGCCCCTCCCGGGCTCAGGCTCTGGATCAGTCACTGGTATATGACATGTATATTAATGTGTATATTAGAGATATATATATATATATATATATATAATATTTACACATTAATGTACATTTATATATGCATTCATTAATATGTACCATATGTGATGAGCAGATATTGGCCCAGTCTTGTTGCTAGGTGCATACTCCAGCACAATAACATAATTAAAGTGCACACCCACAAGACTTCAAAATAAAAAATTTTTACAGTTGTGCCCTACATACATTCACCATTTCAGTCCCATTAACAAGCTTTCCTTAATATGTCAAGGTAGTTGGACTGAAACATTGATTACATGCAAAGGCACGTCTGCTTAAAATAAATCTGCACTTTTGTTTATTTTGAAGCCTATGAGTGCGCTTTTTACGTTGAAGTACTTTTTAATTTTAAGTTCTCTTTTCTAACTCTGTATCTGCACACTATGCTGGCGCGACGCATTATGGGGCTGGTAAATATTTTTTTCCAGGGCTGCTTTTAATTCCCAGTCCGGCCCTGAGTGGGTCAGATGAGAGATTTGTGACAGTGGACATCTCTACATCGCTGTGCTCTGGGGAACCTATAATTGAAAATTCTAGAATACTGCAAGATCGTATATAGACTAGTAAATGCCTTGCGTCATTCTCTGAACAAATGCGCATTTCCATTTGCTTTAAAATCCTCTCCATTTGTATACCTGAACTGGCAGAGAGAGCAAAGTATTTTATGAGCGACTTCTAAAATCTAAAGCCTTGATTAAATTGGATCCAGTGCATTGAAAATCACCTCTAACTTGTTAACTTTAACTTTTTTAACTTATTTCATGTGGTGCACTGTTTGTATTTTTATATATATATATATATATATATATATATATATATATATATAAAGAATAATTGACATCCAAATCCAGTTTATTTCTGGTAGAGCAAAGGCACACAATACATTGTTTCGATGTGTCATCTGTCACTTAATGTATTCGCTAGTGGCTTAATTATGTCCAAGTCCATGAAGCTATCTGATGCAAGTTATGATGAGGTCGTTCCGATGACTGACAGGAGCACAGACAATTTTTGTATTTAATTTTTTTGTTGCTTTTTTTTTAAACTGAAAAATTGCAGAACTTATAAAAATGATTGACAG
Organism: Pelobates cultripes; assembly: GCA_933207985.1. Lineage (NCBI taxonomy): Eukaryota > Metazoa > Chordata > Amphibia > Anura > Pelobatidae > Pelobates > Pelobates cultripes. Next base: position 20,706,222 of record OW240923.1, read on the forward strand.
GGATCCAAGATGGAGGTGCTCATTTCCAGCAGTATGAATTTCAGATATCACAAACACTTGTTTCTTAAATGTAGGGTTTAAAGGGACACTGTAGGCACCAAAACAACTTTAGTTTAATGAAGCAGTTTTGGTGTATAGATCATGCCCCTGCAGTATCACTGCTCAATTCGGGAGTTAAATCACTTTGTTTATGCAGCCCTAGTCACACATCCTGCATGTGACTTACACATCATTCCTAAACACTTCCTGAAAAGTGAAATCTCATGTTTACACTTCCTTTATTGCACATTATGTTTAATCTAGAATTTCTTATCTCCTTGTCTGTTAATAGATTGCTAGACCCCGCAGGAGTCTCCTATGTGTGATTAAAGTTATGTCACATCCAGTACTCTTTTTACAATTCTTGTTTAGTTTTTCTTGGTTTTTCTGGTTCTCTATTCTAGGTCTGGTTTTCTTTATTGCTGGGATTTCTGGGTCCATTCCTGTAATCCATCCCTGTGATTCCCAGTCTCCAGGTTTCCTATAAATGTTTGTTTTATGTTTCCACACCCGTTTGTTTTCCATCATTCCCTTTGTTTCAGAGTTCCTGCAGGCAGCTGCTCAAGGCTTCTGCCCTTGTATGTACGTAGTGGGGAATCGCGATGCAGCCTAGAACAAAAACTAACCCCATTCAACCCCCCAATAACGACAGACCACTTAGTATGGATGAACAGGCCACAGCATTTATTATCACAAACTAAATTACTGCATAACACATCCATAACTTTATTTATTAAATCTCTTCTTTTTCTGTAACCAAAAACATTAGACATAAATAAGCATAAATTAACATATATACATATATAACTCCACACATAGTGTTATACAGTGACCCAAACGTCCTTGCAATAAAGATACAGTGGTTCCTAATCACCACTTCCTCTCACCTCCCCCCTCATCATAAAAATCATATCTTTCCAATGCCCGCCATCAGCCAACCTTATCCACGATCGATGGGCATGACACCTCAGGAAACCTAATGTTAAACGTTTGAAGCAGGGGAGGTTGAGACCTCAAAAACTTGTTCATCTCATTCCATATATTTAAACGTAACCCCTCAAACTCAATTGGCAAGGACATACCCCCGGCTAGCTGTGACTAAATATACCAATAGGGCGGGCGGGAGGGAAGCTGTTTGCTGGCCCGAATCCCAAGTGGCACTGAGGTAAGACCTCCCCCACACTAACTTACACAACATAATCCCACCCACACACTCTTTCCCAACCATTCCCATGCATCTATCCCCACACTCCTACATGTGCCCTTGTCCGCTTAGCTGCGCTATCTCCCCAGGGCCTTTCTTGCAGGTAAGTGCTATATATGTCTTCTTTGGTTGTTTTAGCTAATATGCCGAATATGGGGTACATTGGCGTTATGGCAGGCTTATGCAATGTATGATCATATAATATAACTAAATCCCCATGATTTTCATATTTAGTGCTTAGTTATTTCTCCTCTTGTTTTGCCTATCTTGTCTTGTCTTGTTTTAGTTTGTATACCCAGTCCATGTACAGTCCTGTCCAGTCATGCCCATGTTATGTTCATGTTTCCCTTGTGTCTTGTGTACATGTTCTGGGTTTAGCTTCCTATCCTTCTCTGGTTCTGGGTTATCCTAGTTCTGTCTTGTTTTCATGTTTGGTGCCTATCTCTAGTCTTGCCTTGTTTCTGTACTGGATACATTCTTGCTGCAGAGCCTCCCTATTCAGCTCTGGGAGGTCTGCTTAATTCCTGCTCCTAGTTCCTGGGAGCATAAGCTGAATCAGGGTTCTGGTATGTGGCTGCACAAACGCTGGTGCTCAACACCAGGGGGTGTGCGGTTACCCTGCACCAGACCCTGCTAATCCACCTCCACACTGTAACTCCTACTTATCATCAGGCATACTGGGTCCCGGTCCTCGCACCGCTGCCCGTACAGTGTCTGGGTCCCGGGCAGAGGACCGCCACCCTGACAGTATGGCCGTAGGCCCTTGGAGTTCGTGGAGTGGACTTTGCAGCTTTCCTGTTCTGCTCTGTCTGTGTCGTTTCCTGTCTGAGAATTCTGCATGCAAGGGATCCTGTATCTGGACCAGTCTGCTGGAAATGGCTTCCTTATTTTTGTCTTGGAGGGGGTCTATCTGCTAAGCGGTACGGTGGTCGCTTCAGGTGTTCTCTTGTGATGCTTGGTTTCTGATTCAGTTCCCTTTAGTGCTTGTATCGTTCAGTAGTGTTTTTTTTGTGCTTGACCTTGGCTTTGTATCTGACTCCGTTTTTCTCTTTATCCCTGCTTTGTCTTGTTTGCCGGCTTCCTAACTCCTGTGTACCAGACCTTGGCTAGTTCTTGTTTTCGTTGTCTCTCTGTTCCCTTGACCTCGGTTCGTTCCTGACTCTGACACTTCTCTGTACTACTTCGAGTCCGGCCAATCTAAGGCCCGGTAAGACGTATCTGCTTTATCTTGTCTCTTGTTGGACTAAATTTTGCGTGTTGGGGTACACTACCGTGATAAGTTAGGTTTACAGAGTAGGGGATAAAAACTTCTAAAGTAAACAAACCTCTTACTTTGGGCTAATGTATCATCAGTAGAATCTGTTCAAGCCTTGGGTCGCAGGTTCGAATCCCGGGTCCTCCTTCCGAGGTAGATAAAATGAGTACCATTAAATTGGGTAATAGTAACAACCCCTGGATGTTGGGCTAAGGTAACATCCCCAGGACATACCTGAAAACCAGAGGAATCTGAATGTACCTTTCCTATTTAAATACATTGTTGTTATTTTTATTATTATTATTATTATTATCTGATTTAATATGAAACCTTTTTTTCATGCAGTCTGTGTCTGACAAAGCCAGGGGAAGTGTAGCAAGGGCTGCATAAACAGAAACAAAAGTGATTTAACTCATAAATGGCAAAGAATTGAGCAGTAAAACTTCAGGGGCATCATCTATACACCAAAACTGCTTCCTTAAGCTAAAGTTGTTTTATTGACTATAGTGTCACTTTTAAGTAAGCACAGGAACATCTCTTCTGCAGAAGAATATAATGGTCCAATCTAATTCTTATCTATACAGATTGATATCCCATGCAGCTCTTCGTCCATCAAGGTTTTATGTAATAAGTTGTGTGTTCCAACCCATCGTTCTAGACTTCACAAATAAACTGGAACTGTGTTGATTGCAACCATAGTTTCCCATTTTAGTGGCTGCAATCTAGGATTTTTGTCTTGATTTGATCAACAGTATAATCAGTAGTCTGTGATGAAATTGATGAAAACATTTTTTTTTTTAAATTTATCTCTCAACCTCTGTTCCTATGTAACCGTAATTTTAGTAAGTCACAACACCCAACCCCATATAGCACAGGCACTCACTGATAAACACAGAATCACATACCGTGTGAGCTAAAGCCTTTTATTTAACGACACTCTCAGCCTGTATTGCTCTGGAAGAGAATCATTGCGGGCGTTTGATGCTGAGCAATGCGTCCATTGGAATTAATGAGATCTTCTGAAGACCAGTCACACCAGCTGGCACAGAGAGATCCACAGCTGCGTGGAGAGTACACCAAATTCCCAGCTGGGTTTGCCAGCGCTATGAGAGCCTCTCTGCCTCTCTCAAGATATTTGATGCTTCAGTAAAACCGTCTGTTGATTTCCAGGAATCCTATATGAAATCTGCGAGATACGCGTGCAGCCAAGTTTAAAACAGCAACCGTGAACCCTGTACAGCAAATACATTCATTATTTACTCCCTGAGTATTAATCGTGAGCATGGCCAGATCCAGAGGGACTTCTGTTGCTGGTGGAACCTGTCATGGGATCTTTGGAGCTTAGCAAGCAAGATTGCAGCTCTAAAGAGTTGAATGTCTGACTTTTATTCCTCCCACTACCCAGATTCTTCTAGGTCTGTTACATAGAGCTCAAATGTAGCCTATGGTATACGATCATAGCCACTTTGTTAAGCCTACAGATTTTATTTTTGTAGCCAATTTTTATCCCATTCAAGAGTAGCTCCAGCCCTGTCTGTAAAATGAGTCCATTTGGGGCCTGTAGTGTTTAAACATATGTAGATAGAAAAATCTCTGATAGTGAACAATTTTTTGTTTTGATTGGGAGGATCAGATTCTAGTACATTTTATTCATCCCGAAACATAATAATCATCTAGATCGTTTTAACTGATGGTGTAAATCCATTAATTAACAGATCTATTGGGAGGCTGTGACATTTTATGCTAAAATATCCCCAACAAATTGGTAAAATGTGTTTTGTATTGGTGGAACCCCAAAGCATCATGGCAATGGCAGACGCAATCTGCCGTTTTTGTTTTTTTTAATTTAAACCTCTGCTGACCTGAAATATCAGGTGGCACTCATACCACATGGCTGATATCTTCCATGGCCTGGCTGAGCATCATAGGAAATGCTGTTTGTAGAGAATAACATGTCAAAAGTAACGTTGGCACTGTATTATGTAGTCTCTATGTGAGATGTGCCCAGTTTAAAGGAACACTCGATTGCCCAAATAAAAATAAATAAAATCACTGTTTAGTAGATATGCCCATTAAAAACAGGCATGCATTTAACCCCTTCCCACATTAAGGCACGCAATACCGTCATGCAAAAGGAGGTGTTAACGCCGTTAGGGCGGCGTAACTCAGCCCGGATTCTTACCTCTGCTCCGAATACGATTGGGAGACCAGCCCAGGCCATCACTATGCATTCAGTCTAGTGACACCACGATCACATGAACAGATCTATTGGGAGGCTGTGACATTTTATGCTAAAATATCCCCAACAAATTGGTAAAATGTGTTTTGTATTGGTGGAACCCCAAAGCATCATGGCAATGGCAGACGCAATCTGCCGTTTTTGTTTTTTTTAATTTAAACCTCTGCTGACCTGAAATATCAGGTGGCACTCATACCACATGGCTCGGGAGGCACAGATATCTTCCATGGCCTGGCTGAGCATCATAGGAAATGCTGTTTGTAGAGAATAACATGTCAAAAGTAACGTTGGCACTGTATTATGTAGTCTCTATGTGAGATGTGCCCAGTTTAAAGGAACACTCGATTGCCCAAATAAAAATAAATAAAATCACTGTTTAGTAGATATGCCCATTAAAAACAGGCATGCATTTAACCCCTTCCCACATTAAGGCACGCAATACCGTCATGCAAAAGGAGGTGTTAACGCCGTTAGGGCGGCGTAGCACGCCCCAACAATCTGGCACTCCCTCAGCCCGGATTCTTACCTCTGCTCCGAATACGATTGGGAGACCAGCCCAGGCCATCACTATGCATTCAGTCTAGTGACACCACGATCACATGACTTGGATTGGCTGCAGTGGGACTACAAGGGTTGTTGGGCAGTTACCCCATATATAATCAATAACATTATATAATACTTACTCAAGACACTTGGAATAAAATTATATATTCTTCATTCTAAAGGTATTTTGATATATATAATTAATAATAGTTACTAGTTTATTAATATAATAACAGCCCAGCAGAAATACTATTTAGTTTGCAAGCCCTATATTTAACACTTTCCAAAACACCATAAAACCTGCACAGATGTGTGTTTTATTGAATTAAAAGCAGTATTATGACGTTCACAGTTAAAGTGAACAACTACATATCTTAATTTCTCACACTTTTTTTAGATTTAATTCCTATAAAATTGAATTTCATATATAAATAATATATGTAGCTCAAATTCTAGGGTTTCTATTCTGAAATGGAATATGTTGATGACGAAGGTGCATTAGAAGCACCGAAACGCGCGTCGGGCTCTAGCTTAGCATTCACTTTTCTTTACACATGGTGGCACGAGGTTTTTGAACCATTTTGAATCCTTTTTTTAATTTTTTTTTATTTCGCACTGAGTTTTCTCTTTACTCGTATGGGGGGGGATCAGCAGATAGATTTTACTCCTTGTCTGTCCTACCATTTAGGGATAGCTTAGAACACCCTCGAAGGTGTTTGTTTTAGGAGTGATAGGGAGATATAGATACCTCTCTTTTTTCCCTTATCTGTCTACATACCCCTCTATGCTAACTTTATGAGTAACAGTGATTTTGAATTAGACTATGTCCTTGTGCATTAGTCTAACAATTTCTGTAGCTTTCCCTTTCATTAGGTAGGATTTTAAGCTATATGCTACTGGGGATCTTAGATTATCTTTGTAGCTGCATGCTTTAGATGCAATAGGGTCTTTAGCCTATTTTCATGATAATAGTTACTATCTAGACATTATATTTATAGGCTGACTCACTTTTGATTACTTTTCTACTCTGTAGCTACCACTCTAAGCTTCCCTGTTAGCCTATCCCCCTCATGGTTTATCTGTGTATTTATCCATTATATATCCTTACTCTTATTTCCATGGACATTGCTGTTCTGTATTTGAAGTATAATAAAGTATCGTAATATTCTATTTTTTGTAGCACTCCCTGGTACTAGTACCTTCATGGATATACCTTATTGATTGATACTCAGTGCTAAATTTTGGATCTTAGCATTTATTAGGTATTCCTCTATACTCTGCTCTCATTAAAACCAGTTTGGAGTTTCATTTCATTGACACTCTTAGTAGTTTTCGAATTTTAAATTAACCCTGTGCACAATCGTACTGCACTCTGGCCAATCGGTCATGCATTGAGGGCCTGAGGCTTTTGAGGGCCTGCTAGTAGTGCAGTAAATTCATGGCTCTGCTGGGGAGTTATACAATCTCCCCAGCCAGCATGCACACAGTAAGGGCCCTGCATGACCTTCTGCAGGCCCCTATTGCTAAAGCCCTTTTCCCTCTTGTTCGGCTGCACTACAATAACTTGCTTTAGTGGCGGCCCCAGCATGCTGAAAGACAAAAAAAAAGGGAACCCCTAAAGATCTGGTGAATGGACTACTACAGCTATAGAGCGAGAGGAGGACAAGAGGCTATATACTGTGAGAGGTTACTAGGCAGAGAATAGGTTACCTATCGGGAGCAGAGGAGGAAAATGGACTACGATCTATTGTTTGTAATGGACTATAGACAATGTGGGATACAAATACACATTTACACAGACAGAGCAACTCTATACAAGAATACCCTTGCATTCACAGACATGTACTCCGCCGTATCCAAGCACACTCGCTGTCCGCACATACACACCCCTGCATTTACACACACAGACTGTCCACACACACGACCCTGCATTCATACACGGGAGGTTTATTAAAATGCATCCATGATACTAATGTTATTGCTCTGTTTTGTACACAACTGTCACTTTATTTAAGTTTCACCAAGTACTTGTTTTATCAATACAAACATAACCGGTTCCTCATATTGCTGCCTTAGTTCACAGGGTTCCTTCAGCCACCATTTTGATTCATAGAACATTCACGAACTGTCAATAGGCATGAACAGAAAGTGGGGAACCAACAGAAAGGAAGTGCATCATCCACAGCCAACAGCAGCCCAACCGCCCATACATCACAATACATACACTCATACACTCACACACTCATACACAGCCCAACCGCCCATACATCACATTATGCAAACTCATACACACTTATACACAGCCCCAACCGCCCATACATCACAATACATATACTCACACACTCATACACAGCTCAACCGCCCATACATCACAATACATATACTCACACACTCATACACACCGCCCATACATCACATTACACAAACTCATACACACACTTATACACACTTATACACAGCCCCAACCGCCCATACATCACATTACACAAACTCATACACACACTTATACACAGCCCCAACCGCCCGTACATCACATTACGCAAACTCATACACACACACAGTTATACACAGCCCCAAACGTCCATACATCACATTATGCAAACTCATACATTCACGCACACACACTTATACACAGCCCCAACCGCCCATACATCACATTACGCACACTCATACACCGCAAAACAGTGCATACATCACAATACACAAACTCATGCAGACACACACACACATTCATATACAGCCCAACAGTCCATATAACAACACATATATTCCCCTGTATTCACGAGCACTGACTCTCCACATATGCAAACCTGAGGTCACACACATGCAAACTACGTACAAATATATAGTCCTGCATTTATATACACGTACAGACCCTCGGGACAAAATAACCCTGCATACCGATACTGATGTAATGGCCCATGATCCCTGGCTGACTTGTGAACATACTGGGCATAACAGTAGAATGTGACCTTTTTAAAATGAATGATAACAAGATAATTTCCAAGGAACTGTACTTGTTCTCTAAATTTTAAAAAAAACCATGATTGCGAGTTAAATTAGCCCAAGCCATAACCACTACAGTTCTATGCTCTCATTATTTCTGTCCTAGAGAGTTTACAGTTTTTTGAATGTTATATTTCAGCAGAAGACACTATATTTTTGTTTTTTTTTTTCCACTTAAATTTTGTGCTACAAAGCTTCCCCCACTTTAGAGGATTTGCAGTCTGTTTATTTGTTCCAAGTCTCAGTGATCATTTGTCGAGGTGAGTCACAGGGTGCATCAGAAAACGCAGCCAGTTTCTATCTGTGTGTGTGTGTCTCGTTCTTTTTGTCTTTCTATCCCCACCCACACTCTTTCTCTCTCCCCGAATAAAAGCGAAAATATCAGAAAGGCTTGGAACAAAACCAGACAAGCAAATCTGGCAGCCACTAACAGGCAATGCCGCAGATGAACAATCCTCCCTTTTCTCTTTTTAGGATGCTAATCACAACACATTAAAGTAGCCTCCATGGTTTCTTTGCGGAAGTGCTGTTTCATGCAACCTGTCTGCTTTCGCCCACGCTTTCACCTCCTCTCTCTTTGCTCTCTAAATCCTTTGCTTCCTCTCTGCATAGTTTTTGAATCTGCAGGGCTAGACATCAGATGCTGTAGTGGGGTTTAGTTCAGGAGATTTAGCAACACAGCGGAACTCTGCGTTCGTAGTGACTTTGCCAAGTTTCTGATTTCAGCCCATGTACGTTCCGTTTTAAAACAACTTGACATCTGATAGCAACTCCTGCTAACTCCCTACGCATACAATCTTATTCATGCTTCTACGTTACTGAACCACATTCTTGCTCCTTTTATCCACTGTCACTTTTTAAAAAATAAATTTCTTTATTTTGAAAGATTATTATTTTATTTTTTTATGGGGTGGGGATACAGAAGAAAAACCAGGGAGTTAGAGTTTTGTGGTACAAGGTTCGCATAACAGATTTTACAGTAGTCAAACAGTTCAAGCATATATACCAATTACGGTACCTGTTGGAAGTTTCAACATGGATTAATTGCAACTAAACCGTTTCTACATTCTCGTCAGAATCTGTTGTTCTTTAGGCTTGGGTTTGGGGTGGGCAACATTGATGAGAGGGGATGGGGTGGGGTACAATTTCCTTTGCATTGTGTAGAAAACAAATTAGCAATAATGAGTACAAGCATTTTGGGTATTCATGACCAAGGTTAGGGGTTTTGTTTGAAAGAGTGGGGAACAGGTAGGTTAAACAGGGATGGGGGTCATAGTCCACGCTGTGGTGCTTTGTTTTTCATGCCTTTGTGTCTTTTTTCCTATGGTCTGTATTTTAAAAAGCCTTCTTCGGGGTGGGGGGTACAGAACTGAGCAAATGGGGCATTCCCTGTGACTTTGGTTGTGTTTTGTCTTGTGCCTTAGGAGGGATGTGGGTGAAGGGTTGGGGGGAGGGTGGGGGGATGGTGGGGAGGTCTTCGTATTTGGATGTAGCAGAAGAAATCGTGAGTATTTAGGGGTGTGTTCTGTGGGAGTTCTGGGAAGGGAATGATCTCCTGTTTCCGGTAAAAGTAACTTGTTCTGAATAGGCCGTTGTCTTCGTATCTCGCAAATTGTTTGGGTTTCATAACGGGGGCGAAATCTGTGTTTCGGAGTATGGGCGTTCGGGGTGAGTGGTTCGATATGAGGCGGTGTTTTATCGCCGTCTTGTCCCATATTTTAATGGTCGTAAGGATTGCTGGGGAGGTCGGGGGCAGCTGGGGTCTTGCGTTTTTGGGGAGCCGTATGTATAGCGAGGGGAAGTCTCATCCCATTATCAAGTGTTCGATGTCTACCCACCTTTTGGTGCCATGTGGCGAGTGGAGGGTCTGTGATTGTACTAATTGCGCGGCATGAAAGTAGTTAAGGGCACGTATAGGATTTGGCGTTTGACTCTTGCTCTTTTGTTTGCCCATATGAATCTGTCGATGTGAGTCTAGTGTTTTAAAATTGCGTTGTGAGATCGGTACGGGGAGAGCCTGAAAGAGGTATAGGAATCTGGGTAGGAGGTTTATCTTAATGGATGCCCGATGGCCTAGCCATTGGATGGGTATGGTGTGCCAGGTGTTTAGGTCTTGGTGGGCTTTTTGTATGAGTGGGGAGTAGTTGTGTTGGTATGTTTGGGATAGGTCTGCTGATACGGTAGTGCCTAAGTATTTGATCGTGTCGTTTTGAAATTGGAAGGGAAGCGTCCTTTGGAGGGTGTGTCGTGGTATCTGTATGGGAAGAGCTTGATTTTTTTCTACGTTTAGTTTATACTCTGATACTGTGGCATATTGTTGTAGGGCCTTGAGGAGTGGCGGAATGGAGTTCATGGGATCCGTGATTGTGATGAGTAGGTCGTCGGCATATGCCGCTACCTTGTACTCCTCGTCCTCCTCGTCCCTGATGACGATGCCTTTGATGTCGTTTTGTTTGCGGAGGGTTTGGAGTAGGGGTTCTAGGAATAGGGCGAACAGGATCGGGGAGAGGGGGCAGCCTTGGCGGGTGCCGTTTAGGATTTTAAATGTGGGGGGTTGTGAGGACGGGAGGAGTAGGGTTGCTGTGGGGGTGGAATATAGTGTTTGTAATGCTCTCATGAATGAGTCCGGGATGCCGAATTTGTGGAGAGTGGCGAATAGGAAGGGCCATAGGAATCTGATTCTAAAAGCCTTTTCAGCGTCTAGGGCTAGGAACGTGGTTGGGGTTTGTCTGTTGTCCGCGTACCATATAAGGTCGTAGGTTCGTCTGGTATTGTCGTTGGCCTGTCGTGTGGGGATGAAACCTACTTGCACTGTCACTTTTTAAAGCAGCACTTCTATAAAATAATAAAAATGTTATATATACACCTCTGAAAATATGAATGGAATTCATTGTTTTCTTTGTGAATATATGAAATCTTGGCTTGCAATAGCTGCAGATTTAGAATCCTCAGCTAAACCACCAGGATATAACAAAACCGGTTGTCTAATTGACTGCTGGGGAGGTATAGCAAGGTAGTAAAGATTTCTATTAAATTATGCACTTTTATAAAATGAAGAGTATACAATACATTAAGAACTTCAGCAACAAAGCCTACATAGGATACACTAGAGAAATCTAAATGTGTCCATCCTGATAAAATAATGTAATTCTTAACACACCTGATTACTGCACAGTATATGCAATTTGCCATCCACAAGGGGCTTGTGTACTGCTAGAATCCACTGATACTGCCGCTTATTATCCACACTTCTCAAATGTTACCCACTTGGCAGGCACTGCAGCCCCCCGCTGTGACAGACCAGTCTGTGGGAAGTGCAGTAATCCCTTTCTGTTCTGGAAGACGATGAAGTTTGAAGTAATCCGTTAAATACCAGAGCTGGGTTTTGCCACCAAGGCTGATTTGGGAAAAAGAAAGAAAATTGTTGAGAAACAGCCGAGCAAAAAATAAAACATGCATACTGACCCCATTTCATTTTACCAGAGAACCATGGGAATTTTAATTTAAAGCAAGAGGTGACATTTAAGAAAGCCGCTGTTACAATGTAGTTTTATTAATTTAAATATATTTTAAAAAAGCGCGGAGTAGGATCTATAATCTTTACGTTGCAAGTTTATATAAAGAGAACCCTCTGTTAACCTTATCCTGTCATTGTAATTTATTTTCTGGGGGAAGGTTTACAATTTTTTAAAATCATGTTGTTATTGGGAAACGCTGCAGGTTTTTGCCTCTATATTAAAGGGATACTGTAGTGCCAGGAATACAAACCTGTATTCCTGGCACTACCGATCCCTCTGCCTCCCCCTCCCTCGTGCCCCTCCTACTCAGTAAATAAAGGGTCAAAAACTTGATTTACTTACCTTATCCCAGTGCCAATGTCCCTCTGCAGTGGGTCGAAGTTCCACCCCCTCCTCCGTCCTGCGACGAGCGGGGTCTAACGGTGGCAAATGCAACGCACACATTAGACCTCCCCATAGGAAAGTATTGAATCAATGCTTTCATATGGGGAAAAATCTGACCCAGGTCTTAATGTAGAGCGTGAGGACGTCCAGCGTCAGATAATGGACCAAAAGTCTGTTACGATTCTGGAAGCCCTCTAGTGGCTGTCTGGCAGACAGCCACAGAGGGCAGACTTAGAGCTGCAATGTTTTACATTGCAGCACTAGGTGCGAAAGGGACACAGCACCCAGACCATTTCAATAAGCTGAAATGGTCTGGGTGCCTAGTGTCCCTTTAAGAATGAAAATTGGGAAATGTGTGTTATAGCAAATGTTTCTCATCACAAGAAGTTTGAATGGTTTATGAATGTTTCCAAAAACTGCTCTTCAGTTCCCCTAATATACACTTCATCATTAGGTATCTAATTTTTTTTAAAATTGTATTTGTTTTAGTGGGGTTTTTTTATTTAGTTTTTTTATGTCGTTTTCCTTGAAATTTTATTCCACAGAAGTTGGAGTGACAGGGACTGTTTATTTTCTGACACACGCACTCACAGAGTTGCTTGGTATCCCTTCTAGTCTACAGTCCTGTCTGCCCACACAGCTGCAACCATCATTGTGCCCTTCACCCTTTATTGATATGCCAGTGTGAGTCAGTTCTGGCAATTAAGGGGTTAAAGAACAGACGGAGCAGTGCATCTGTTGGGCGCTCTGTTCATTATCCTAAATAGGGTAGCCCAGAGAAGAAGAGGTTAATGTAAATATAGGAAAATGTCTACATCTACATTCCCTGTGTATGAGCTGCCCCGATTTCTTGACGTCTGAATCCTGCATGCAAATGACACCTGCCTGCCACAGAACCGCCGTCCCTTGTACTGCTATTCCCAGTGGCCAAAACTGGGCTGATCTTCTCTCTTTCATCCCTTCCAAACCAGTCTCTGTAACTGAGTAACAAGACTTTAGGGATTAATCAGTGGTCTCTTCCTCTGCTGTACTCTGCCTTAAAAGCAGATCTGTCATCAATGGGGCTTTTCATATTCTTCATTTCTTATTTCATTGTATACATCGGGTTTTTTTAATCTACAGAAAAAAAAATAAAAAAAATCAAAGTTTCTTTTTTCTCCATACTTGGGAAAAAAAAAAATAGAGAGATGGAAATGTGTACATTAGTGTTAAAGGGGAAACAACACTTCTCTGAAAATTGGACCTCTGAATAAAACATTTAATTTGTGTTTAACCTTCTTTTCCCCATTTTCTTTTGAAGTGGTCATTGTGCCTGGAGTCTGTGTGTGCACATACAGAGTTTGCCGTCTACTATCGACGGTAAAACTCCACCTTCGGCAGTGTCATCGGGGCATAATTCACAACCAGGAACAAGAATTCCGGTCTGACCAATACCAATTCTGTGCATACTGAACGTCTGATGTCAGCATGCACAACATTCTGGGGACAGGTATCTAATGGTGGCACGGACCCCTTCCATGCTGCCTATTTTCTACTCTATATCCCATCCCTGGCAGCTGGGGGGTAGTGATGACAACAGAGGAGGATCAGGCTGACAGGATAACTTTGCTTCAAGGCTGGAATATAGGTATGTTTTATTCAATTTTTTTGTAAAGCTTTATTTATTTTAAAGTTTCAGGCACAGTAGAACCAGGTTTTATTTATTTTTTTAAATTCTTTATTTTTCACTCAATAGACATAGCAAGTGTACATCAACTTTTGGGCTTATGCAGAAGCCAACTTGATTTTTGGAAACATAATGCAGTTCAACAAATACAATACATGCCCATTCCTTAAAAACCATTGGCACCTGCTGTCTACTGAAGGTTTTTATAGTTTTATAAGGACAGGCATTTAGGCGATATGAGTAGCCCATTCTATTCAATAACTAATCTTACTCATGAGCTACCTTGTTCCTCCGACAGTGTGATCATGCCTCTAAAAAGAAAAAAGGCCTCATTCCTGAGAAAAACCAGGGGAAGGACCAAAAAACTAGATGAGACAGGAAAAGTATGAAATTCTAAAAAAAAAAAAAAGTTATAGATTCAAGAAAGGGTGAGCAAAGAGGAGAGAAGGGGGAGGACGGAGGCCCCCCAATGACAGCGCGATAATTATGTCCCTCGTGAGAAGGGGTCTTTTTTACTAATTCAGGTCTGACACCCAAAAAATGGGCCCTGTCAGTCTCCGCTCCAACCCACTAAACTGTTGTCCCATGGTTCCCAAATTTTTTGGAATGCCGCTGTCGTCCCTCTTACCCTCGCTGTCAGGTCATCCATAATTCTACATTCTCTGATCCTAGATATTACCCCCGGGAATTCTGTGCCCTCTGGTGAGAGCCATGCGGTCGCTATTGCACGGTGTGCTCTCAGAGTTACCTTATGTACTAATTTCTGTTCTCTCGTAGTCCATCCGTCCAGTGAGCTATTTAACAGGTAGATCCACGGGTCCATGCCCAGGGGCCGGTCAAACATCTGTTTCAACAGATCCTCCACGGACCTCCAGAAACGACGTATCTTCGGGCATTCCCACCACATGTGGATGTATGTTCCACGGGCTCCGCAACCCCTCCAACAGTCATCAGTGGAACCAGGTTTTTAGTTGGAGTAATCCTTTAATTGTATAATAAAGATTTAGTAATTGACATCTCAATCCAGTTCAGCTAGGCACATCCAGAGCATACTGTTAAAGGAGGAGAAATAGAAACGGTGTTTCTGAATATCCTACTCTCTCTATGGTGATTGCCAGGTGCAAAAGGTGGAACTTATGGCAATGATTGACAGGGAGCATTGATGGAGGCACTTGGTTCCCAAACTGAGTTATATACAGAGCTGTGGTTTTCTCTGATTAAAATGTACCTTTCATGGTACACACTAACATTATGTTTATTTTAAATAGCATACAATTTCATGTTGTGATAGCAGAACTGCTAGTAAATGCATGTTTTTATATATTTTGGATTTCAAAGTCCCTCCCACCTATCCGTTTCTGAGCATAGAACTCCATGTTTGCAATATAGATTCTATGCTGAGAATGAGTGACATGAGATAAGTAGGATATCCCTCTTAGAGGTGGTTCTCCTGCACTTTCTCACTGCATCTGCAGTTCATACATATACCTGCTGTAATTATTCTTCCCATAACGCATCTTGCGCAACCAATATCACTAAAATCTGATGTTGGTGTAGTGGCACATGTCCCAAAGCAGGGCACAGTGCATTAGAGGAGGGCAGGAGCAGGAGGTAGGTGGAGCTGGTAGGTGAATATATATTACATTAGTTTAACACCCACAAAGGTAGGTGTGATGGCAGAACAGGCCCACTGTAGAGGAGTTAAGTACAATCTTAAATCTTCATATTTGATTAAGCTGCTAAAATACATAATTGTATTTTTTATATTTCATGTAAATGAGATATTAAAGATTAAAGGGAACCTGTTGAGAGCTGAACCTATGATGTTCACTTTAATTCTATATTTTTTCACCCTCACAACCACAAATTTGTTTAAAAAAAGAAAAAAAAGTAAACAGGTTACTTGAAATCCTTAGAGAAAATGATGCCCCTTTAAACAGTGTTCTAAGAAAATTAAACAAAATAGTTCAATAGACTTATTCCGATAATCTACAGAATCCACAGGATTCCTTGGTGTGCTGTATATATACAACCCTGTTTATATTGAAATTGCATTACAGGTTTTTATTTTGATTGACCTCTCATCCATTATTTCGACAATTGGGGTGAATTGGCATCTCTGTGTCAACCACAATGAATTATAAAGCCTTTACAATTTGTAGACACCAATTTATTTATTAACTATGTGAATGCCAGAATGATGGCACTAACTGAAGCTTTCTATCTACCCTGAAGCAGCTTCATACATTGTGCTTGACAACCATAGAAGAGTCATTTGATAGCTCATTGAAGAGCTGGAAACAGCTGTTGCCTCTCTGCTACCTTTCAAAGTTCACAAAAGTGAAGCAGTGTAACAGTGAAATGTATGGTTTTCCTTTTTTTCCCCTGTGTATTCCCCCCCCTTAATTTAGTTCAATTCTATTTTGTTCATTCTGCTTCAGTGGAGGCAAATCTTTTGCTATCTGTATAAAAGAGAGTATTTTGTAGAGACTTGAGCAGCAGTGTTAAACTTTCTTCAACCACCCCATTATTGGTGGACTGCAACACACTTAATTCTCTACATGGTGGAAGTAAATTAAAGGGATACAATAGGCATCAAAAGAAATTTTGCTTAATAAAGCAGTTGTGGTGTAAACATCGTGCTAATGCAGTCTCACTGCTCAATTCTCTGCCATTTAGGAGTTAAATCTCTTTCGTTTCTGTCCACGCTGCCCTAACCACACCTCCGCTGGCCGATACTGACATAGCTTTCATGAAAAATGGTTTCCATTGTCAATCCCAACTTACTGTAGAATTTATCTCCTGCTCTGTAAATTGAACTTTAATCACACACACAATATGCTTTTGCAGGCTATTAACAGAGCAGGAGATAAGAAGTTCTGAAATAAACACACTGTGTAATAAAGGAAGCGTAAACATTAGATCTTTCTTCACAGGAAAGGTGTAGGGAGACTGTGTGAGTCACAGGAGGGAATGTGTTACTAGAGCTGCATAAACAAAGTGATTTAACCCCTAAATGGTAGATAATTTAACAGTGAGACTGCAGGGGCATGATCTATACACCAAAACTGCTTCATTAAGCTAAATTTATTTGGTCCCTTTAAGGGAACTGTGGTCCATGAATATCTGGATGGCTCAGTTGGAAACACAGTTTCACTCTTCATGTAAGTTCAGTTTGGCAAACCTGTACTTTTATAACTGGGGTGTCCACCATTGGCCGTCTTTGTCTTCTTGGTCTACTTCAGGAGAATTCTGGGAAATGTGACCCAGCAGCTGAAGGATAGACAGCATTTCGAGTACTGAACAATATCTTCTATTTCTCCTGATACATTTGCCAGCCGTTTTCGATGAAATATTGAGCGGTTTATTTGCAACATGCCAAATTGTAGTGGATTGAAGTCAAATCAGCCAAGCTGTTGCTATAGCGGAGTTGGACTGTTGTTCCATTCTGTAAACAAATGACAGTGCGCTTGCTGAACTTAATCTGGTCAATTGCAAGTCTGAATAGTTTACATTACAAGAGTGCGTGTCCAGTGTTACTGCTCTCTCCTATCAGTCTAGGGAGACAAAAAAGGAAAGCAAGGACTGGAATGAAAACCCTGACAAGGAACCATGATATCCTTTAACTGTAGACAGCAAGTGAATTAACTGGTATCTTTTTAAATGTGAGGCCAGATCGTGATTCATTTTTCCAAGGAGTACTGGAGAAGTGCAATACATTTCTTTATAGCTAATAAATACCAGGTACAAGTCAACATCCTACAGATTTGTAATAAAAAATGCAATGTTTGGCAGTGCCCAATTCTTAAAGGGCATCTGTCACTTTCCAATATTTCTAATATTGTGCATTAAAGTTAAACAAATATGTATTTATTAGGTGTAAAAATGAAATCACAGGGAGCAATCTACACCTCTTCATTCTGCAACTGGGTGCCTCCATCTTAGCTCTCTGTCAGTTATTGTGCATGACCGCATAGAGAATGTGTACTGAGAACAGAGAGAATGAAACAATGTTTCTATTTCGTCTCTTGTACTGGGTTGGCAATGTTTGAGCTGGATTGTGACGTCATTTGCTAAATCTTTAATACGCGTTTAAAAGAAAATGGACAAAGTTAACATAAGTGATTTTCAATGTCTTATTTAGTAATGTTAATTCCAGAGAAGTGACAGACCACTTTAAAAGAGAGAGAGCTGCCATCTTAATTACACGTCACAGAAGTTGCATGGTTACTCGATTCTCGAACCCTGGATCAGGAAAACAGAGTTTGGTTCGGGACACAGATGTAATTGGTTACGTAGAGTTTTCCACCAATTCTGCTGTGCTTTGGTAAAGCAGTACTTTAAAATTGTTATATTGGTTGAAAAATCCCAAGCACAAGCAATCGATATTTGTAATGAATACGTTTAATGCTCAATGCTGTTTAATTTACACATCCACTTTAGAGAAATGTACTAATAAAATAAAAATGTCCTCTTTGCTGCATAAGCTTATGTCGTACAGCTTTCAGAGAGACACCAAAGAAAAAAGACTGGATATTAAACTAGGTCAGCCACCTTGTATATTCAAGGACAGGTTAAATACTTTATAGACCCATGGGCTGTCTCTCAGCTGTTTTTCTGGCTAAGCAGGCTGTTTTGTAGTGCTCTAATCATCAGCCCATTAGCAGCTACCATGGTACATGGCCGTTAAAGGAAAACGATCACCATTTTTTATTATTGAAAAGATTACATTTATAACTTCTGAATTTATTTCGTATTGCATACATGTATGTGAAATTCCTTTTCAGGTTTTCTCCTGGTTTCCCCCCATTTTTAAGTCTTCTTTGGCCAGAATCACTGCTTATCAACCAAAAAACATGTAGGTAACGGAGGGGGTTGTGCATGTCCATGAATCCTGATGCTCTGCCCAAGCCATGGGTATAACAAACACACTCTATGAATTCACTGGTTTAAAGTTTGCACATCGTTCTGTTGGGTAAGAAGTAAAGTCCAACTTAAGAGGACTTAGGATGGCCGCTGCTGAGTTGTGAGGATGCACTGAAAAGATGTATTTACTTACAAAATAACGCATCGAGAGTCCATAATACATGTACTCTTTTATTTTAATAATATATATATATATTTTTTTTTTTTTTTTAAATGTTGGTGCTTAATTTAAGGGGACTATGTCCCCTTAAATTTAAGCACTATAGTATTCAATATTTATTTTTTCTCGGTAGGCTCTCAGCCGATTACTGCCATGGACAAATTCAATATTGATAATGCAGAAGTGTAAGTATTGCATTAGCAGTTGGCCAAGCGAAGAGACAGGGTATGATGCCTAGACGGACACTTTAAGGAGGAAGAATAGCTGGTGCAATTCAGCTGCAGCCGTTCTCCAGCCAGTAGCAACTCTAAAAACCAGGAGGTTTAAGCAAAAGTTACCATTTGCACTAATGTCACATATTGGCAGGTCTGTCTGTTAAACCCCGCATTGACACCCATTCGTGCTTAAATAAATGATGGTAAAACATAATCATTTCTGTTAAGAGGTAACATTGTCTCGTGGAATCCTGGGTTAGCTTTGTGTTTTGTTTGCACTGTGTTCATGTATAAACTGATGCCTGTATTAGGTGCAGTGTTTGCGTCTCACTGTCTCTGCATCCTCCTGTATGTTTGTCTGTGTAATTGTACCAGTCTGGCTCTCTGAGTCGGTTTGTTTGTTTCCTCATGGCGGTACGCAGTCAAGACATAAAGAAAAGGGTCATTAGACAAGGTCTAGAAGTATTTTTAGAAGGAGTGCGGCACAGCGTGATCGGAGGAGGGATGCGGCTGAGAAAGCAGGGAAATGAGCCTGTCATTCTCGTCCCAGCAGGTGGGTAATGGGGGAGCAACACCTGTTCCAATTATAACTTCTTCACTTTCCTTGAGAAACGTTCTTACTAAACTGGAACTTTATCAGGACCCCCAACTCTCACAATATGGGTGAAAATAAGGAATTTATCCCAAAGGTGCTAGAGGACCATAAATGGTTAAGGACCATTTAATGGGGAACAGGTTCAGTATATTTGCTACAAAATATGATTGTTGGCATTAAAGTGGATAGTTTTATTTATTCAGGTTTTTTTAATCTAGGGATTTATAATGCCCAGAGCATATGTACCAATCTACTTGCCAGGTTCTGCTACACTGGAGTATAGATCTGCAATTGCAACTTGCTTTCCTAAAATGCGTACATAGCTAATTTGGAAAATGGCTAGCTGAGCGTCATGGGAGATGGCTTCCCAGTTCTCCTGGGTGACAAGGTAAACCATCACTGATATAATAGTTTGGCATCCCGTCCGGTGCTGCTGATACTAAATACCATCATTGTTCTTTTGTGGTTTACTGTCTGCTTCCTAAATAAAAAATAAACGCTCCGTGAATATACGTAAAAGGTTTCCAGTCATTGAGTCAATCAGCAGACATTTTACATTAAAAAAAGAAATTAAGGCGGTTTATTCTCTAAACACCAAAAATGTAGCAACTTGCAATCCGTATGTCAAAATGTAACCTGCTACTAAATTTGAAAAAAAAATTTCAATCAGTACTTTTTGCCTAAAATGTACAATTTGATTTTCTGTTCATTATAGTTCGTTTCACGGTCACTGCCGTACAAGGTTGCGCGTCTCAACATGGAGAACTGCCTTTCTCGGCCGCGTTTGATTGTTTGTATTGCCAGCGCCGTGTCCACAAAGCAGCATGTATAATATACTAATTTCAAATAAATATGGTATCATTTCTATTCATAACTCCCCTTCACTGCCAGGAGAGGCTGTGTTAGTCTTATTTTTATGACCCCAAAGTGTTTTTTATATCTTTGTATTGTGCCACATAGGAGCGATGAGTTAATAAATCGCAAATCCAGTCACTCATTTTCACAGTTCATTAAAGCATCTGTGATGGGATCGAGACAAGGAGACAAACAAAGTATAGTTCTCTAAATAACTTCCATAATCCTTGGCTGTCAAGTGCTCAGTGAAATATTGGAGATGAAGAGAGTTGCAGTTCAGCAATCTCTGGAGGGCCATACATAGTGGTTATTCTCTGCCCAAATACAAGGTTGCTTAGCTATTTAACATAATGAGCTGCATACAGGTTATATTCACATACAGAGCCTAGAGCGGAGAACCTCATTGATGTAATATCTTGTTTTCCATGGAATTTACAAGCATCTGAGCTACAGGCCTCTAATTGGACAGGCTTACATGCAGCGTAGTTGGCGTCCGACCAGCCGAAAGGGAGGGGGATTTAATATTTAATCTTGCCTGTGATGTAAAAGTGTGCTTTTTTTCAGTAAGTCTTTGTCTAGGTATCTGTTCATCGTGTTGTGGCTGGGTTGCATCACTATTCCTATAATTGTTGGCAAGATAACCTTAATTGTAATCCAACCATAACCAAAGATGACGATTGTACAAGTTTATTCTTAATTGTCAGCTCTGCAGACAAGTAGTTTCACTATATAAACTATATCTTGTCACTCTGCTCCAATGGCTGTTAGTTGGCACGTTCTGTAATAGTAATATAAGGTAATGCTTTTAAAATTTTTTTATATATATTTATATACACAATCGAATCCTGTGGCTTCTATTTGATAAATCAATCATTCTTCCTCCTTTACAGTTACACAGATTGATCCTAGAATTCCTGCAATAGGAATATCAATATCTGACTTCTTAACGGCTCTTATATAAAAATAGCACGGTCTATCTCCGTTCTGCATCTCTATAAAACCAATTACAGGCTTTTCATTCACATTATCCTTCCAGCTGTATCTACCATCTCTTTAATCCCCATGTCAAGTTGCTCTGTTCTTTGTGTGATTTCACTTTTATAAAGGCTGGGTGCTTGTGCGTGGTTTAGTTACTGTATTGCGGCTCTGTGTGTCGCACATGTTATCAACGCTGTGTATAGCTTAGCATGTCACCATAATCTCCTTCACGCGTGTTAACTTATGTTAACTCTAGTGTGCTGTTTAGCATATTAGTAAATCCCATTGAATGCATACATGTGTTGTGTGCATTGCTTAGCATGTTACCAGTCTCACAGGAGACTTGAAGACTGCATTCCGTGTTACTTTACCAATCTGCATGCTTGTACATTGCTTGGCATGTTTCTGTACCCATCAGCATGCTTGTACATTGTTTGGCATGTTATCGTACTCATCAGTGAGCTTGTACATTGTTTTTGTTGCTTGGCATGTTACCATAGTTTCTGGAGGCTTTTATATTGCTTAGCAGATAATATATATAACAGTCTTTCTCAAAGGGCATGCAAAAATACACATGTATATGTGTATTTGTTCATAGCTTAGCATGATATAGTACTTGGCAGCAAATACGTAGTAGGGCATACCTCCCAAATGTCCCTATTTAGAGGAGACAGTCCCTAACTTGGGTCCAAGTCCCTCTGTCCTACCTTTCTATCCCAATGTCCCTATTCTCTCAGAGCTCCATCTTCTTGGCATGTCTGAGTGTATAACAGAGCTCCATAGCAATAATACTCCCAGTAATGTGTCTGAGTGTATAACAGAGCTCCACAGCAATAATACTCCCGGTAATGTGTCTGAGTGTATAACAGAGCTCCACAGCAATAATACTCCCGGTAATGTGTCTGAGTGTATAACAGAGCTCCACAGCAATAATACTCCCGGTAATGTGTCTGAGTGTATAACAGAGCTCCACAGCAATAATACTCCCGGTAATGTGTCTGAGTGTATAACAGAGCTCCACAGCAATAATACTCCCAGTAATGTGTCTGAGTGTATAACAGAGCTCCACAGCAATAATACTCCCAGTAATGTGTCTGAGTGTATAACAGAGCTCCACAGCAATAATACTCCCAGTAATGTGTCTGAGTGTATAACAGAGCTCCACAGCAATAATACTCCCAGTAATGTGTCTGAGTGTATAACAGAGCTCCACAGCAATAATACTCCCAGTAATGTGTCTGAGTGTATAACAGAGCTCCACAGCAATACTGCTCCCAGTAATGTGTCTGAGTGTATAACAGAGCTCCACAGCAATAATACTCCCAGTAATGTGTCTGAGTGTATAACAGAGCTCCACAGCAATAAAACTCACAGTAATGTGTCTTTAAACTACAATAAATGTGTTTAGTATTCAGTCTGTGTAATTAAGATGAATTGTTCTTGTTCTAATATACATTTTAGTTGCATAAATTGTTATTAATAAGTGCTACGTTTCTCAGAACAGCCTCACCCTTAAAATGAATATGCCCCACCTTGTCCATTTGAAATGTTAGGAGGAATGTTCGAGCACGTTGCTCGTTTCTAGCTTAGCCTGATATCTATACCTTACTTAGCGATTTATACATAGCTTAGCGTGTACCGTGCTCCAGCAGGTCTGTACGTCTGTGCATTATTCTATCAGTAATTTAGATATTGCCTATTTCTATGCTGTTTTGTTCGGGAGGTAATTACAGGATATCTCAGTGTCTCCGTCTCTGCATGTTTGACTATCTGCCTCTTATTATATTACTCTGCATGTGGTTCCATCACTCTGCCGGTTAGCAGATTGCTCTGCATGTTATTGTGAATTTCAAGTGGTTAGAGCACTCTGTAAGATTTTATTTTACAAGAACTGGGACACAGGTGGCAAACTTGGGTATTCAAGGCGTAATCCTCCCCGAATTTTCGGATTTCTGTAAGGTACATGTGGGAGAAAAAGAACAATCCGGATTTATTTATGCCTGAAGACCTAAAGTACAGAGATTTAATAGGCACATCTAGATGCTTTCACAAAAACCAAAATGTATACAATGATATTTATGTTGTGTTTTATATATTTAGCCGCTTGTTTTGTTTTTTGTTTTTCTTTACTTTTCACAATATGGTCCATAATAATATCGGTGTTGTATAATTGTAGAGACTTCGATTCCTTTTACCGTTTTTTTCCCTGGGTATCTTTCTGGTTGCATTATCAAAATGTTTAAAGGGATACTATAGTACAAATCCGTATTCCTTGCATTATAGTTCTTTCTGCCTCCCTGAAGCAGTTTTGGTGTATAGATAATGAGCAGTGAGACTGCAGGGGCATGATCTATACACCGAAACTGCTTTATTAAGCTACAGTTGTTTTGGTGACTATAATATATGTAAATTCACAAAATTTAAAGGGATATTATAGCCACCAAAACAACGTTGGCTAAATGAAGCAGTTTTGGTGTATAGATCATGTTTTACATTGCAGGGCTAAAACAAAATGGCCACTGTACGAAGACCACTTCATTGAGGTGAAGTAGTCTGGGTTCCTATATAGGTCCTTTAAACTATTTTTTAATGTTTTAATGCTAAACAAGAGTACTCTGTGCTGCTTGCGCTAACGAGGAAGCATTAGCCAGAGCTGCAATCGGCGGCTTTTATTGGCTGAGTGTTTCAGCAGACCGCTTTCAGCCTATCACAGTGCCCATTCCTGGAATTAATTGGTATATCTACAAGGAGGTTTGTATTTTCTGCCTTAGCCCACTGGGATTAGGGATGTGGGTGGTCAGGAACCCTAATTTATTGTTAACTTGAAATGGTTCAACACTGAATGGAGAGACAGAACCCGAGTACTCCAGGTAATATAACCAATTCAATGAGATGAAATGGTAAGAGTGTCTATAGTGTCCCTTTAATGAGATCCTTAGGGACTGTCTGATACCAGTAGCTCATCTCAAGCTTATCAGAAATCATTTCAAATTAATTTCTTATAGGGAATTTCTGAGAACTGCTACTATTCCCAAGACATCCAAGGCTGCTGGAAACGGCCATTTTATCTTTAACAGCATCTCATGAGCTAAACACAGGGAACCCAAATCCAAGATGGCCACTTCTAAAATGAAATTTCCATATAATTATATGTTAATTCCAGCTATGATTTTCTGTAGTTTGATCAAAGCAATAATGATTCTTGAAATCTTGAAAAAAAGTTTCAGCTGATATATAGTGAAATTTGCAGGTTGCAAGCCACCTTAATTAATATTTAACATACATTTATATTACGCAGTATCCAGCACTGGGTGTTAGATTTGTTGTTTATTTGGCATTTAGTGTTCATTCACTAGTCACTGAAGTGCATTTTTCTTTAGAATTGCTAATATTCTGTCTCTTCAGTGCTTATAGTTGTTCTTGGCTTCCCCTTCCCCTCAGGTCTTTGGGCTGCATCCTGTATGAAATCTGCTGTTTCCAGTACGCATTTGAGGCCTCAAATTGGATAAAGCTTGTTTCTCTCATCGTGGAAGGTCCAACCCCTTGTCTTCCATCAAAATACTCGGCAGCTCTCAATGATATCCTGCAGAGGTAAGTGATGGTTTCAGCAATTCTGTGTCTGGACTAGTAGAATTTGGGCTGTGATATTCTATTAATAAATGGTTTCAGCATCAGAAGTTGTTTTGCTGTCGGGATAACCTGTATAAAGCAATTCAAATGTCAGCTTTCATAACGTTCCTATGTCACACGAAAAAAAGCATATTTATTTCTCTTTTAAATCATATCATCGTACATTGTACCAGCGGAATGTTCTCTCTGGTTGTTGCAATTTTAGAACTTTGACACAGAAACTTTTTATTTTATGTTTTTTATTAATTTTTTTACATTATCTCCAAATCACCTTTTGATTGGTTTATTTATTTAACTTTCCACAGTTCTCTAAGGAAATAAAATATATACAGAAGAGAGACACTACATTGTATTTACATAAAACAGTTTATTATTATTTTTATGCTCTTTTTGAACGAGGCCATCAGCAGCTAAGCTAGCGATATGCCGAGTCCATGTGTATATATGTATGTGTTTGTGTACGTATGTGTGTTTGTGTATATATTATATAACAATACTGGAATACTGTCACGGCCCCCTGCTTGCCGCCATGTGCGTCCGTACCCGACCAGCACGACCGCACCAACTCACTGAGCTTACCTGCTCAGCGGCAAGCCGGGAACCGTTCCTCCATGCCGTTCGGGGAAATCTATGATGGCGCCGACCATGAGGTCGCGTCCATCCATGGCTCCACCCCCCAAAATTATACGAACGTGCGCGTGACGTCACGACGTCAAAGCACGCGCACGTTCTGGGGTCAGAGGTCACCCTCTGACCAATCAGAGCCTAGAGAGGGATATTTAAATCCCTAATTCACCCTTGGCCTGTCGTGGTTTCCTGTTCCTGGTTCCCTAGAGTGCGTTTATCTTTGTGAATATTACTTCCTGGTATCCTGATCTTGGCTTTTCCCTGGTTATTCCGAATTCGGGTTCCCCGACTTGGCTTGTTTCAACGGTATCTGAGTATTTCTGGCTTACTTGACCTCGGCTTTCCCTTTGACCATTCTCTATCTCTAGCGTATTAGTCCGGCCATTCTAAGGTCCGGTTTACGCTCTGTCCTTTTATTTCCTTTCCTTTTGTATGTATATGTTTACATAGTTTCTGCGTGTTGGACCACACTAGCAGCCGTGACAAATACCTCTACATGCATACTTTTACCCCTTTTTTAAATCAAATATGGAGGGGAATAAGGTTTAACTGTGACCACCATTGCCTGAAGGTGGCGCTGCATGAAAGCTATTAGTGAAGGTTGTTCCCTAGAGGAGATAATTGAGAAAATGTTTCACTTGCGCAGGAGTGAAATAAGGGGTAGAAACTGAGCCCAAATCCATACTCTGGTTTAGAAAACCAGTGACAATGTATATATAATATATTTTATTTATTTTATTTATTTTTTTAAAGATATGACACGTGCTGTGTTGCAGGGTCAAATAGGTCAATTATCCTGAAATCCTGTCCTGTTTAGAGACTTCGGACACTTTAAACCACATCATTTTATTGGTAATGGTAAAGAGATCAGTAATATGTATCCTTCTTCTCAAAGGATTGTGCTTTTATACTGATCCCTATAAGCTCATTTTTCCTTTCTGTTGACTACCGTTCCCTCTAAGTTTGACAATGTAGCAGAGTATGAAATGTGACTTTTGTAAAGTGTTTTTTGTTCCTCCACGTTGGTCGGGGTGATCGCCCCTCACTTGCCCCTGCAGCATATCTCACTACCTGTGTAGGTGTTGAGATGTTATGCTTGTCACCTACCAGTGTCTGACAGCTGCTGGGAGAGATCTGACAGCTCTGTCACTCCTCCCATTCTGAGTTTTGTGAAGCTGCAGGCAATGGAGTATGTAATTACCAGGATAACAGAACCAGCATCCCACAGGGAGGATCTGTGCTCATACAGGAGATGGTCTGCCAGGTCCTCACATCCTCAGTGTAGTTTCTCATTCTGCAGGGAGGAGCGAGTAACTAATGAGGGAATGCTGGTTTGGGTGGCAGACCGCCAAGTACCCTAGAGTTCATGAATGATTTGTGCCACCAGGACGGTGGACTGAACCACAGCGAGTGACAAGCCTGCTTGCCAATGGCAAATGACAGAGGCTGCTGCAGAACCTCTTGGGTGCAGCACTGCCTTTTTTTTCAAAAAAGATTGACCAATCTGTTTTTTTTTTTTTTTTTAAAAGATGCTCTTCAGCAGCTGCGGCCCTTTAGTTACACAGGTTTTACTAGTGGTTTTTGTTTTTTCGGGAGGGGCTTCATCATTGAAAGCATCAGGCCAGTGACAATAAGGTCCCTGCTCCCCTCCATTGTACGTATGCCATCAGTAAGTGACCTATATGCATGCAAATTGCTAAATATTTCAACTGCACATCACTGGAGAGCTTACGTATATTACTGTGTATGTTGAATGCAATCAGAATAGAAAGGTGTTAAGTTATAGCATGGGGGTAGTTCTCCTGAGCACTTTCCTGAAAAGGGCTGCCTTTTTTGGTTGTAGAAGCAAAGACCAAACCAAGTATGAGCAAGGAACAATTATTATTCTGTGTTTTTATTATTTTTTTACAATTCTTTATTGGTTTTAATAGTTAAAAGTTAAACAGTTAAAACTGCTCCTGGATTCCCTCTCATCTGATTATATAATAATATCCATTAAATATCCACTAAAGTCTAAAAGACTGAGCAATGCCTTAATTGCTCAGATAAATGTAAGTAGTATTCTTTTGTTTACTACATAGTTGTCGTCTACAGAGAGATCTATATTTCTGTTTTGTTTTACATAATACCGCTGACTACACCAGGCTGAATATTATTCTAGAGTGGGGATTGCACCCCACTTCACACTATTCTATTGGAGCCATTCAGAGCTCTGAACCATGTGAGCGCATATAATATATAGATATATTCTTTCCCAAGCCTACATGATTTATTACACTTTATACTGCTCCTGTGTTCTGCTTTTGATTACATGTCTGTTTGAGAATCTATACTGATCAATACTAATCATAATAAGATACCCATAAATACCATGGCGGGGATTGCTCTGCCCATACTCAATATCCAAGAGCTGGTTAGGCACTCAATTGAATGGAAGTGTCACTCCATATCCATTCTAATTCATATATTTAGATATACTCCACCATTGGACTCTCTGTTTTTGTTTTGCATATCTATCCACTTGAAGCGCAACTACCAACCTACTGTGAATAATTGTCATTACTCAAGCCAATACGACAGAACCTTGTCTGGCCTGTTGCAACTATTCATCAACAGAACAGTTTCCACACTTAATTTTTTTTGTTTTTGTGTTTATTAAGAAACCATTATTGCCTGGGCGCTATATTGTAATGCTAAGATGGCATCTACGCAACACTTCCATTGCTGTCCCCTGATGGTGGCATTGGGATATTTGCAAGAATTTTGCCTGGGATAGTGTGGCAGTATTTAAAATGATATATTTATTATTTTTCTTCTTGGTCACCTCTTTTTAAGATTACCCAACATTTATAAAGCGTTGTGTAACACAAGGATATTATGGAAATTCTTTACAAATCGATCTGTCAGAGAGGTCATGGGGGCAATTTTATTGTGGTTATCCGATGTCCATTAGGACCTGGGTGTCCAACTTCTGGCCACATTGAGGAATGTCAATTAAGCTAAGGCTGCTGGCTGAGAACTTTGAGGGTTGTATTCCAACAGCAGCTAGAAGCTCAGAATATAATTTTTATATAATGTTTTATAAGAAAGAAACTGCTGGAGAGCCATCATCTCAGACTTGTAGTTTCGAGGTTGACCTCTTCCTTGCCAAGTGCGGCGCAGGTTCTCTCCTGCACTCACTTCTCTAAATTATTATTATACTGAGTTCACTTGCAGTACCCTGTCCCTTGCTGATTTTCGGCTGCCCGACTCACAAGACTAAGAGACGTTGAGTGCAGAGAGAGAGAGCGCTTAGAGTCTTGCCTCGGGGACCTTCCTTAATCCTGTTAGCACCGAGCGTATGCAGTGCTTCTGAAGTAATCCCCAGGGCCTCCATGACTCTCTCTCTGAACATCCCAGGATCAAACCAGTAGGCACTGCCTCCCGTAAAAGGCAAGGCAAAGCGGACAGTGCCGGGCTCATTACCAGCCCCACAGCACTGAGTGCACACAGAGCAGCCACCCTCAGAAGATGTAAGGAGGAGGAAGGAGGTCACCTAACCACATTGCTAATTTAAGCATTGGGCAAAAGGGACACGATTTTCAAGCTCTCAGCCAGAGTGGGAAACTAGGTCGCTTAGAAAGATGCGTCTGAAGTCTAGGAAACCTCCCGGAAACTGATTAGAGGCTCCAGGTGATTCGCAAAGCTGCGAAACTGCTGGGCAAAACCCTTTAATTACCAGGGCAGTGATGTCTGACTGATAGTGTGTTGTGGGACACTCTCTCCACTGCTGATGATACAGGTTTAATGATTTGTAGTTGCATTGAGTAAGCTCTTGCTTGGCACGTACTAAAGCAAGATTTTCTGCTGCCGAAGCTCGTAGGAAGTCATAACTGGCATGCATATTGCCGTTTGGATATTCATTCACTACAATTCAGAGTTTAATTAATAACCCTGTATGTCCCAATTGTTTGCGCAATTGCTGCCGTCTTTGTTACACAAGCCCTTTTGGCTGAGTAACCGAACGCAATGTCAAGACTGGGGTAACAGAGAGAACTTTAAAAAAAAAAATTATGCTATGCAGCCAAAATTATGTATCCAGAAACGGGATGGGGCTGACCTGATTAAGGTAGCTAAAATAGCAGATATAACCCAAAGCTTTTAAGGGGTGACACCCAAATATATATATATTTTATTTTTTTTTGGAAAAGAGTTTTAAATTTATGGAATAAATCTCTGAGTATAAAATGCATTTGAGAAGTCTCTAGAGCAGTTACCAGAGGTATGCCAGGAAGGGAGTGGAGGGAGAGAGGGGGAGAAATGGGACACCTGGAGGGGAGGGGGGAGAGAGGAAACAATGGGACACATGGAGGGGAGAGGGAGGGAGAGAGGGAGGGTATAGGACACATGGAGGGGAGAGGGAGGGTATGGGACACATGGAAGGCAGGGGGAGAGAGGGCAGAATGGGACAGATGGAATGTGGGGGGAGAGGGAGGGGAGAAGGAGAAATGGGACACATGGAGGGGCTGGGAGGGAGGAGGGTATGAGGAACATGGAGGGGCTAAGGTGAGAGGAATACAGGATACATGAAGGGAGGGCTGCAGGTAGGAGAGCCTATGGGACACATGGATAGGCTGAGGGAGGGAGAGGAATGGAGTTGCCACATGGATGGGCTGAGGGGGAGAGGGAATGGGACACACATGGATGGGCTGAGGGGAGGGAATGGGACACATGGATGGGCTGAGGGGGGAGAGGGAATGGGACACATGGAGGGGCTGAGGGGGGAGAGGGAATGAGGCACATGGGGGGCCTGGGCGCCGCATAGACACTGCGGGGGGGTGGAATGAGATACGTGAGAGGGGGGGGCCCAGGGCAATTTTCGCTCTGGGGCCCAGTGGATTCTAGTTATGCCTCAGAGTCCAGGATTTAGGTATTTCTCTGTTTTATTCCAATGTAGATACTGAAAAAAACCTGGACTGTTGGTGGGCCTTGAGGATTGGTTTTGCAAACACTACTCTAGAGTTTATTCACTAAATAGTGAATTGTAGGGAGTTGAATATTGGATTGCCGAACTTTGGCCAAAACAGATGATTTGGCAAAAAAATAAATCTTCAGCTCCACTATAGTCACAGTCTGGCTGTTTTTAGCCTGAATTTGGCAGTACAGGTTTTAATTTCTCCATAATTGTTTATTTTTATTTATTTCTTTTTTGACATTTTTTTTCAATAGGGAGTAGACACGGAAGAACCCTTAGTTCTGCTCCTATAATCTGCATCTGTCGTGAAGAGTCATTTTAATGTGGGCCAACTCATAAACCTGCCAGGTCGTCACTCTTGACAGTAACTAGTTAACGCCACTGGAGACATTAAAAACGCACTTACAGTAAAGGAGATTTGACACTCTTTCTGCTGTATTTGTGGCTGGTAAATTATACTGCTTTGTCTGTGGTGGGGGCGGGGGGTGGGGGGTTCTTTCCTGTAATCAGCACCTCGGGGGTCTCGTCTTCTTTTAATATAATCGTTATTTTCTTGTATTCCTTTCATGTGATTCCTCGCCTGCTCATTTCGTCTCTGCAGCGGATCACAGACTGCAGCGTGGCCCAGTTTTTTGCATTGTTACTTTTGGAAATATTGTGAAGCTTCATTGAAGCCAGCTCACATTGACACTATCTCCGTTCTCCTCTTATGCAAACAACATGGAATTGCAAAGTGGTTGGTGTAGGAACAGAGAACAACATGCCTTGTCGCTGTCTAATTCAAACATTTTTTTATTATTCGTTGCAGAAATACACAGGGGCTCGTTGCTACTTTACAGTTCTACCGAAACAATCGCCTCGCAAGAAAATATTCAGATATTGTTTTGCATTATGTAAGGGAATGATTTAGAGATACAACTTATAAGTCTTTAAAAAAAAAAAAAAAAAAGCATAGGGGAAAATTAAAAGTTGTAGTTTGTTTGGATTCTGAAGTTGGATACTAGCTTAGTACAAGCACCAAAACAACTTTAGCGTAATGAAGCAATTGGGTGTATAGATCATGCCCCTGTTTTCAAGCTGCCATAGGCGCACCTCCCCTGGCTGTGACTCTCACAGCCTATATGAAAAAATGGTTTCATTTTCAATCAGATGTTAACTTGCTTTATATGTTTTCTACTGCTCTGTAAATGGTACGTATATCTAACACAGACTCTAGCATGCTTGTAGCAAAAATTCAAAATTAAACAGAATGCGCAATAAAGGAAGATTAAACATTAGAACTATGTAGGGAATATGTATAGGTCACATGTGGGGGGGGGGGGTGAGAAGGACAGTATTAGTGTATAGATAATGAGCAGTGAGACTGCAGAGGAGTTTGGATTTGGAAGTAAGATGTTAGTTTGTGTCTGTTTGATTTAAATATTATTTAAAGGGTCATTGCAAGCAGTGATCTGAAGTGGCCATGATGTCTACAGTCTTTATGTTCAATGTTTCAATACGAAAGGGTACTTCTGGCCTTATAAATGTTATCACAGTTCCAAAGCTTAATAAGACTTTGAAAGTGTACAAAGTAAACAGTGAATTATAAATATATATATGTGTGTCAACTTCGAAATGTTGGCAACCGTGAATAAGAACAAATCTTTATTTTGACTTAAAATATAATTTGCTCATTGTAAACAAAAATAAAGAAGATACACAGAGAGAGTGTGAGTGTGTATATTGGCCAAAAGTGGTTATACAGTATAGTACTACTTTAGACTTCATTGTCTTTAATTGATTTATCTGCCCTCCACCATTCTTTCCAACTGTCACATTGATATTTAAGTATCTGAAATGTAACTGTCACACTATTTAAATATCTGAAATGTAACTGTCACATTGTTGTGTGTCAGTGTGTGTGTATACATATAATCTGTTGTGATAAATTTCATCGATTCAACTGTATATCTACTTTTGGTCCATCCTGTGTATATATACCAGGGGGAGATGGCCATGCTATAGTCCTTGCCAGCACCCACATATTGGTAGTGGGAGGGGGTTATAGTAAATACATGGGGGGACAAGTTATCCCCCTAGCCCATACCCATGAGTAACAGGTGAAGGCTATAGTATAAACAATGGGGTGACATTCTAGGTGTTCCCCTCAGTCCTCAGCGGAGGGTGCTATTAAATAATCCAGACGGGTGGACATGCTATTGCTCACCAGTCACCACCTCACATGTCTCCTAGCATATGGTCTCCGATTTTGTTTAAAATCTGTATTTTGTAAGTGTTCCAGATCCAATACTTTTCTATAGAATCCAAATGCAAAAAGTACTTATTTTAAACCAGACACCTAATAGTGTCAAATGGTGCAAATTCAGTCGGGAGTACTGTATCCTGATTGGATTTGACTTTGGTAATTGTGAGAATTGCCAATCCTGTCGGAATTCGGTAATTTTCACCGAATTATAGTCATCAGGACATAATTTGCTATTTAGTGAATAACCCTAACAGAGAAAGGAAATTGATCATGGGCCTATATCTTACGAATTAGCTGAACAGTGCTTTCTTAGCTGGAGCGATGGTTATGGGTTATTTCCTCTGAGATGAAGTTGCATAAACGACGGCACGATTTAGAAGGAAGTTGTTTATCAGTAGTTGTGTGTCATTGGGGACGAAGTTGATATAGGTGTGCCATCAAAAAGAGGGGTCTGGTTCTCGATTGCCTGTTAAATGCTAATCCAGGCCATAAGTAAAGTATTTGCAGGAAGGGACCCAGAGAAGGATTGAACAGAGACGTACAAAACGTACCACCGCTGTGACCATTTTTGACCATTGAAGTTGAAATGTTCTGGGTGACTCTCTTGTTCCTTTAACTCTCAAAAGTCAAACATCATCTGAATGAAGTGGTCGTTTTAGTTTTAAATTCTGCAATGTAAAACAGGGCAGTTTTGAAGAAATTGCAATCTTTACATTGCAAAGTTAAATCTGTGTTACTGACAGCCACTATAGGTGCTTCCTCCTTCAGACCAAGTAAAACTCGGCAGAATTTGATTGGAGGAGCACGGCGTCTGGCTGCCCATGCGTATCTTCAATCTATTAATTTTCATAAAGACCTCAGCAGGCATGCCGACGTATTTAAACGAGGTGCTGGAGGCAGCAGCAGAGTATTCCTGCCGATGGAAATTAGGTTATGCAATGTTTATATTATTGAAAATTTCAACCTTAAAGGCCAATGGGCAAAAGGGAACATTTAGTCCCAAAATCAGTTATTTTGGAGACTGTAGGTTCCCTTTAAGGGCAGATTGCATTTAAGGCACATATACAAAGAACTGTATTGAAAGCCAGAAGTCGTGCACTCCAGGTCTCACACTGTCCCTTACATTTTCATCAGTCACTAACTTCCACTACGTTATTGAAGAATCCCACCATGAGGACTTAGTGGGGGTTTGTTGCTATGACTTTATTTTAACAGTTTAAAGAATTTAAGAAAGTCCCTGCTACCTTTTGTCTCACTCCTCATTATCATGTTTGGATTGCAAGCTCAATCACTCTTCAATCTTCACTAAATGTGTGTTTAAAAGCTACATCTATGGACTTACCCTTTTGAACCAGTTTTCCTGATTACAACATGTACAGAGAGTTGTAGTGGTTTGGGTGTTTGTAGCGTTCCTGTAATAATAATAATCTCTCTTTATGTTTACAGTGTTGTGTTTAATCACTGCACAGACATGGTAGTATCATTATTTCTAGGTTCATAAATTCATGGGATATTAAAACCAGCTCCAGATCCATGCTTCTCCCTCTCTACATCCCAAATCCCTCTGTGTCTCTTTCTATCTTAATTTCCCACTTTTTGTAGAAGCTCCATGTTTTGGTGTGTCTGAGTGTGACAGAACAGAGAAAGGATTGGGGGCACACCCGAGACCTGCATTTTGCATGAAAGGTGCTGCCACAGTGACCAAACTTCATACATGAAAAAAATAGTTGCGGCGCACTCAGACTACAAAAAAATACAACACGAAGAAGGCTTCTAAATTGCCTATCTAAGAATAAATATGGGGATTTAGTTCTACCATATGGCCATATGATGCTAAGCCCACCACTGCTTTCAAAGTACCCCAATTTTGGTGGGTCCTACGCTAAAATGTGGGGGACAAATTAAATAGTACTAGTGTTAAAAATAAAGTGTATTAAATTAAATCCTTGTAAGAGCAAAGTGAGTATACAAAACTAAAGTGATGAAAGCAATTAAAACTAAACAATTAAAGTGCTAGTGCTAGAATGAATATACTCACTATTGCAGATGATATCTGTGTTGAATCAAGAAAATAATAAAAGTGACTTGACTATTGAAAACTCCTCCTTCTTTGTGTTGTATTTTTTGTAGTCTGAGTGCGCTGCAACTATTTTTTTCATGAATGTGACAGAACGTCACAGAAATACAAATTACAGTAATGCATCTCCAAACTCCAGAATAACTGCACCTCTGGCAAAACTTCAAATTACACACTCTAAAATATAAATATCCCACTTTGCCCCTTTAAATGTTGGAAGCCTCAATAAGAATTGCAAGCATAATAGATCTACATTGAAATACAGTGAAATCAAGAGAGAATTGAGAAAAGGAAAATGATTATTTTTAGAAAATACTCACAAAACATATTAGCTGACTAAAATAAATACAGGAAAACAATATATCACATGTGTAATAGAATTTTACATGTTTAATAACATTCCTGCCAAATAGAAGTCCCAAGTGCTTATTATTTGTTTCATAGTAATATAAATGGAGAGACGACATCAATCAATTTGATGTCTCTTGGGAGGTTGCCCATCTTTTCCG
The DNA here is from genome assembly GCA_933207985.1 of Pelobates cultripes. NCBI lineage: Eukaryota > Metazoa > Chordata > Amphibia > Anura > Pelobatidae > Pelobates > Pelobates cultripes. The sequence continues at coordinate 20,741,847 of OW240923.1, forward strand.
TTCAGTGGTTCATCACCTCTCTTCATCCTTTTACAACCATAATTCTCTGGATCCTGAACTGTAATAAATGTTCCTCCACACTTCAGGTAATGTTGGTCCACCACGATGAAGGGGCTCTGTGCATTGCCCCATATGATGTAACCAAAATGTAGTTCTTGTGTTCCTCAGGGCCTGACACACCACCACCAGTGCCTTTTGCATTTTTCCACTTCTTGATGGAAGTTGTGGTAAACTGAAATATAGACCTCACTTAATTCTTTTCATGTGCATGTGAAGCTTTGGCCCGTAAGACTCATGCTGATGTTGACCTGTGTGGAAGATCAGTCATTCATCTTGTGTAGTAGTGTCTCCACCAGGTATTTCCTTTGTCTGAATTTTAGTAATGGCTCACTTAGGTGGATAGAGCTAGAAACATCAGATTTTTGCAGTGACATTGGCCAGCACTGAGTGTCATTATCTTGCTCCACTTCACGTTTGTCCCATCCAAACTTTAGTCCATTAAGTTCCACCTTCGACATTCGTCTCTTGGGACGTTGCCCATAACTTCCATTCAGTTGTTCGTCACCTCTTTTTTACTTTTACAGATAAAATTCTCTCCTGTACTTTAACAAATATTCCTCCACCGTTCAGGTAATGTCTGATAAACCATGATTCAATTGCCCGTCTAATGTAATCAAAATATAGTTCTTGTGTCCTGTAGGCCCATCACACCGCCACCAGTGCCTTTTGCATGTTTCACCTCTTGATGGAAGTTGTGGTAAACTGAAATATTGGCACCGGTTAGTTTGTTAATTCTGTCCATGTGCATGTGAAACTTTGGCCCATGAGACTTACGCTCATCTTGATCTGTGAGTTGGAGCAGTGTGTGAATCATCTCATGCAGTAGTGTCTCCACAAGGTCTTTTCGTGGCTTAGATTTTAGTAGTGGCTCACTCAGGTGGATTGATTCCACTTCATCTGTGTCCCATCCAGCAAGCCCCAGAAAAACAACATTAAACTGTGAAAATAAAGCCTTGACGTCTGGATTGGGATCAATGGATTCCCATCTTGGGTCAACCACCGCTCTTGCGTTTATCCATTCTGCCTGTTGTTTTATTGGTAATGTTATCCCCTTGAGCAAGAGCAGGCTGGTCGGTTTTGCTTTCTAACTCGATATTAAGCAATGAATCTCTGTCCGTCTTTGTGTTGCCAGTACAGCGGCACTATTGAGCAGAAGTTAACTTTGCAGGAATGTCATACAGCAATACAAGGCAGAACAAGCGACAAGTAAACATCCCATGCGCTGTGAGGCCATGGAGAGTTGGTCAGTTTCTTTTTTCCTCAATAAACTTTATTTAAAGCCAGGCAGTTTACAGAAACCTGAAACAGAAGCAGTTTATGCTTGGTATTTTTTTTCTTCTTTTCTTTTAAAAAGGTGTGCTAATTCCTTATTTGATTAAAACATTTAAAGGAAAATGAAAAAAGTAAACGGAACTAGAATTTTAGTAAAGCTAATACGTAATCCTAGAAGATATATTAATACAATCTCGAAAGATTCCATGTTTTATGAAACAAAGCAGAGCAGGCATTCACCAGGAATTTCAATTTGTCCATGAATGGCATGCGTAGGGTCTTCCAACTAGGCCCCAGCTAGTACTCTGCAAGTGTTATGTTTATTAAGTAATTATTTTATTAAATGTGCAATTTTAAGAGCGTCAGAATGTGGGTCTTTTCAGGGTAATACTGACCTATTTCGAAGTAATCTATATTTTAAGGACATGTTAATTGGCCCGTTTGGCTACCTCTGTACAGCATGGTCTTCCATCTGTTTGTGGAGTTCACTACATATAACTTACTGACCTCTTGGGATCCTTTTGTCTTAACCCAATCTGCTGCTTGAGACCCCTTTAATTACACCTGTCAGTCTCTAATGTGACCGTAGAGGTGTAGCCTTGTTAAAACCTCAGGAACATAATTTAAAAACAAAACAAGGTTTATATATTGAAACAATATTTCTTCTTTATCCATTGCTTTCCTGTTGCCATTTGATTGCAGTACTCATTATCCCCTGCCAAGCTCTATATTGAAATTACTGGCCACGAACAAATGGTCTCTTTATAAATAATGTCTCACATGCAGGGCTCAAAAACATTTCCACTCTCTCTCTAGCAACTGGCTAGTGGAAATGTTGTTCTAATAAGTAAGTCATGACCCCCCCCAATCCCCTTACACACACCACTGCATTTACTAAGTATCACATTATAATACCAATAACTGCGGAACTAATATCGCTGGTCATCCGTGATCACAGTGAAGTTAGTAACCTACTGATCGCCTAACTTGTCTGTGATTGGTTATCTATTTTATCTATACTTTACATTTGACAGATCTGGATAAAACATAATTTCCATTTTATTTATTTTCTGACTATATGATCCTTTGCTATTATGCCTTTGGCATATCAGTAAATAAAGAGTCTGCAGACAGTTACATCCTGCCCCCCAGTGTGCACCCACAATGCCAGGAATTGTATAATGAATTGGCCATTCTAGAATAGGATGACTGTGTATGTCGCTTCCCTGTTCATTCCCAGAAGTCCCTTTGCAAGAGGAGGTTCGCTGTGGCTAGTAAATCTGTGGACAGGCTAGCGCAGGTCTCGAAATTCTAAGCCCAGTCATATACGTAGGAAAGTCTTGTCCCTATGGAATACATATTATTATTATTTTATTATACCACTTTGACATCTTATTAAATCCTGTTATCATATTATATCCCTTTGACTTTTGAAACCGGATTCTGGCACCACAACCGTTTTTCAGTTAATCATTTTTGTCATGTTTGTTAATTTGTTGAAAAGTATTGTCAGTGATTTAGTATCAAGTACTCTTGGCTGTTGCATTTGATAAAGGCAAAATGGCTCATCTAAGGTGTTAATAAATCTTACCCCAGGTCACTGTGGAAGCATTATGTGAATGTATAATAGATGTTATAGGGCCTTTTGACGTTTTTAATTTTTGAAGGGGAGGGGGGAAAAATAGTCGCATAACATTGACAAGAGATTCTGTAGGAGCTGAAAAAGTTTGTTCTTCCATATTATCCAGGCTGACTAGAAGTATACATTATTTCTTCCTGTACCTATAGATACATGCATATAATTTGACAGCAATTGATAGTGTGCTATCTGGGTCACTAAGAATCGTTTGCCCTCCGGTCAGGAAACTGCCAGCCAGGCTCTGCTAATGAGTTCTTAGATTTGCGCCACTGACTGTGCATAATTGTTACATTTCCCACAATCATTCTGCTGCTCAGAGAAATTATGTTTGCATTTAATTGCATTATCAGACGCCCTAAAAACCATGACTCTTGGAGAGCTGACATTTGTTTGTTGCAACGGAGCCCGGCGACTTCATGTTTTACTGAGAGATGGGAGAGCCAGCGATGTAGAAATCCTGGGTGAATACAGTCTGTGATTTTTACTGATCGGCAGGAACACAAAATTCTAAATGAAGCCCTAAAATAATTAATGTTTATGTCCGTTAGAATCCATGCAACAACATACAATAAAAGAAGAAAATTGGTCCCAAATAATGCAAGTAGAAATGGAGATAGGAAAACCGCTCTTGACAAAGACCTCAGCTGGGGTCGAAACGTTGCTGTGTTTCCTCCAATAAATCTTGCTGAAGGATGTGGTCTATCCCACCAAGATGAAAAAAAGACACGTCATTTTGTTTTTCTAATTTAGAGGAAAACTATAGGGGCCAGGAACACAAGCATGTATTCCTGACCCTACAGTGTTAAAACCACTATTGCCCCCTTAAAAGGTAATAAAACGACGCTGGCCCCGCCGCCAATCTGCCTCCTTGCTGACATCATCAGAATTTATGATTTTTAGCCAATCCAATGCTTTCCCATTGGCTGAAATCGACAAGGAGGCAGGACAGGGGCAGGCCAAAAGCCGTGTTGGTCAATCAGCACCTCCTCATAGATATGCCTTGAATCAATGCATCTCTATGAGGAAAGTTCAGGGTCTCCATGCAGAGCATGGAGACGCTGAACTGCAGTGTTGCACACTCTGCAGTACTGGCCCAGGAAGCACCTCCAGTAACCGTCTGAGGAGTGGCCATTGGAGGTGTTCCTTAGGGGCAATGTTAAGGCAGTGTTTACATTAAAATGCCTGCAGGGAATAATTATACTCACCAGAACAACTACATTAAGCGGTAGTTGTTCTGGTGACTATAGTGTCCCTTTAATTACTGTCTTTTTTATTTTCCCATAGCATTAGGAATACAAACATGTATTACTAATGCTAGTGTGCTAGCCTATGTGTTCGGGGGCCCCTCCAAAAGTACAAAAATAAAGAATTTTACTTGCCTTTATTCCCCCAGTGTGCACGTATTGCCGCAGCCAACCCACATTACGATCATCTCCTTTAATCCAATGCTGTCCCATATAGAAGTATTGTGGGGCTAGTGTGCATGCGCGGCAATGACTGTGCTAGGACCAGTCTGCATCTTCTCATAGATATGCATTGTTATATGCCCCAGAACCTCTACATTAAGCTGTGGGGGTTATAATACTAATGGTTTAAAATCAAAAGCATAAAAAGCTAAAACAACTAAACTTATGATGAGACTTTATAGTCCATTATGAAAGAGAGGGGTACATACAAATGGGAGACCGCTAGAAAGCTTTTATTGAAAGTAGCATTAACAATCAGAGAGGCACCAAATGCCAACCAGTAAGCACTTTATTGAGCTATTGATCATTCAGGCTTAAATGCTTTCTGTGTTTGTTACTAAGATGGGAACTGTCAGGAATTCAAACTCTGTTCAAAGTGAATTTCACATTTTATTCCAAAATAACCAAATAGGAAAAAAATCTCTTTACGGAACACTCTGGTGCCCACATACAAAAATAAATTACAGTTTAGTAGAATGTCAATGAAAACATGCATTTGATTATGCATTTTTTAATTGGAAGTATATCTAAAAACAGTTTGCAAAAACGGTAATTCTCTTTTCTGCAGCCATTTCTATTGAATTCTGCACTTTTTTAAAAAAATGAAGTGCATAGGACACACTTAGCACACATAAAGCACTTCAGCAAGCTAAAGTGCTTTAGGTTTAGGGGTCTGGAGTGTCCCTTCAAGACAGCCATGTTTTGTTTTTGCTTTTTTGTAAATTTCTGTTTATTGTTAGAAATATATATATATATATATTTTTTAAAGTTTTGTCATGTAATAAAACAAGAAAGGCAAACTTGAAGCCAAGTGGAACACGCAGCTACCTATTTCAAAAAGTAATTGGCATAAAGTTGGGTACACAGACCCTCAGATAAGTAAATGGAGATGAGTAGGTCTCTGCTACATTGCTGATACCCGAGGTTATATTGACAGATCAGTGGTGGACCCCTATGTGGTTGTAATATGTTATTATTCATAGAGGTACCCTGGCCGCTGTCTGGGATCCTGAGAGATTTTCACCGTTCGCCAGCCGTGGCCTGTAGTGGCGGTCAGGACGTGTGGAAAGGCCCCTAGGTTACATGGCAATTTCAGTTATGTTGCTTCTCAGGTTAAATCATGTGCCATAGACCTATTGCCCGTGCATCTATCATTTGCGTGCCAGTTGGGGTTGTGGGAGATGGGAGAGAGAATTTGGAAAGGAAAGAGGAAGGTGGAGAGAAAAGGGGAGAGGATACTGGGGGAGGGGGGATGGACGCACAGCCTGTCTATCAGTGTGATTGCATCTCCAGGTGCTAGTGGCGGTAATGTAAGTGCGTGCGGTATGGCTTGCAGGGCGTCAGCGTGGTGGGAGCCCTATCAACCCCCCCGACGTAGTGTTTCCAGTGTCGTCAGGTCGAGGGCAGTGTCTGGGATATTGTATTCTGTCGTTCTCTGCATCAGGATCCGGGGTGGTTGCTGTTGTGTCAGAGTCTGTGAGCTCTCTCCTTATGTGGTATGGTGCCCCCATCCCTGCTACAATCCAGTCAGATGTCTACAGTGAAGGTGGAGCCATAGGTTCCATTGGTTACTTTAGGGTCCTCACCTTTCCCCCCTGTCATGATGTCTCAGGCGGGAAGGGAGTTGTCGGTTCTGCGGGGTGCGTGTCTCCTAGGTCCAGAATATGCGTAGTGTACAGTGTGGGAGTATGGGGTAACTTGTCCGCAGTCCGTTGTGGCCTTGACTGGAAGACAGCTGTGTTTTTCGTTTGAATAGAGGACAGTTCCCACAAGGGTAACCTTATCAGTGTGAAGCACATGCACACATATGGTTTGTTTTTTTCTATGTGAAACTGTTTGGATATAGTTTAACAAAGAGCATGCACTCCTAGCACTCTGATACATCACTTTTTTTCTAATTTGGTCCCTGTCTTTTTTTCAGATTTTGTAGCTATAGAAGGGGTGATCACTGGGTGCTAGGGGTAGTCCTGCTGTTCTTTAACCCCTTAAGGACACATGACATATGTGACATGCTATGATTCCCTTTTATTCCTGAAGTTTGGTCCTTAAGGGGTTAAACTGCTCGCAAATGGTTTGACCAAAAAAGTCACATAGCTCCCACATAACCACTACTCTGTGAACCCTTTTTAAGTATCTCACTCACATTTGGGGATAGGTATTTTGTTTCATTGACCTGTCCCTTCATTTCAATTTGCACTATGGTGCCTGGTGGGGAAGGATAGCAGTAGGTAAACATGAACTCCTCACTCTCGCATCTACTGTGTTCCTCTTGCTTGTGTCTGAGAGTACAAAACTGTGGGAAGAGTGATATCTACCACTTCCGTAATAAGATGGTGACTGTTCCCATAAGGGAATTGCAACAATGGCCAATGGGAAATGGTAGGATGCCAGCACAGATGCCACAAATGTCACATTTTGCTTAAAATTGGGTTCTATGTGACAAAGTATTTTTTTTTCTTTAGAATATAATGGAATTTCAGTGAAAAATCAAAAAAATAATTGCGTTATTCATAAAAGTACCTACCTTTGTAAAGAACTCACAAGTAACTGAGCCACTTTAACCTTACTGTGTAAGCAATGGGTGTTGACTTTAACACATTGGAATACGCAACGTGTGTGTGTGTTTGGGTGTGTACACTCTCTGATCTAGATTGGAATGGAAGATGCAAAGCATGTAATTTTTTTTTTTTTTTTTAATATTCTTTATTTTTGTTGTGCCCAGGTAACAAACAAACAAGCTTGCTTTGCCCCAACAGCAGAAACAAGATCGATAAAACATATATTAGATTCTGAACTGTGTGGCAATGGAGATGTCAGCACAATTTTTAGGTATATAATGAAGAGAGAACACGATAAACATATGTTATTAAACAATAATGAAATAACAGGTTGAGAGCTAAGTACTCTAACTGACAGCATGGGAGTGATTAGCCAAGGTGTGTATCAAGGATGTATATGCATGTTACGGTATAAGAGATGAATGATAGCTTAAACGAGAGTAGCATATAGTTATGAGTAAAATTCACTCAAGGAACCACTGGCAAGGAAAACAAAAAATGATAAGGAAATTCAGTAAGGCAAGGAGAAAAAAAATGCAAATAAATGGGACACAAATGATAAAAATCTCTGAGGTATCGGCAAGGTACAAGATAAGGTAATCCAAAGGTCAGTCCTCAATTGCAAACGTCAGTTTAGCCGATGCCTTGGTCACGAATACATGTGTTGTGCTTCCTAGGAGTGTTGGGAGTAGCAGTCGTTTGGGCATGACGCTGGGCACCTCTCAAGCCCCAGATCGGTTTCTGGATGGTATCTTCAAACCATGGGCTCGCAGGCTCAGTCCTTCTCTGATGGGGTGAGACAGAAGGCCGTAATGGTGGAAAGCCCCAACTTGCAGCCGGTCCTCTGCCCGCGTGATTGACGCTGTGGGGTCTTTTCCCCCTGCGGCCCCTGGTCTAGTTGGGCAGACAGCAGAAGGTACTTGCGTTTTGTTAGGAGGAAGGCTCGAGGTTGGCCCCGTCACCACCCGTCCCCCGCTGCTCCTGTTGGTTGTTTGAGGCATAGCCGTCACTTGGGCTTGATGTGCAGCTAGTGAAGCCCAGACATGGGTAAAATGTGAATCCAGTCGCCTCAAGAAGTGCTTGACATGGTCAGGGCACTCCCTTCCCGGCTGCAGGTACTCGGTATTTTGACCAGGAAGTGTAGCCGCCATCTTGTTGAAGCGAGCTCCCTACCGAATTGGGATAGGCATTGTACCAATGAATCATGCTGGTATGTATTAGTGTCCAGTGGGGACCGGGATAACCCCCACCTATCCAGAGGAGGGGGAAACGGGGCTAAAAGATGATCCTGCAGGAGCACTGCTTCACATTGAATGGGGCAACGGCCGCCACATCTGTCCGGCATAGGCCTCACAGAACCCTCTGATAAATGCGCTCAACACAATCAATTAAAATGATATGAGGCACTCCGGTCGGCTCCTGGAGCAGGTATGTCTCAGATTAGGGCTTTTTGGCAAGCTGGGAATCAATTATTTCACTAAATGTGAAGATCTGGCTTGGAGCTCACACGATCTGCATCCAGCCGCCATGAAGAGAAGGCTCTGCCCCCAAGCATGTGATGTTTGTATAGGAGTCATTCAGCTCTTGCAGTTTGGGAATGAGCAATATAAGCTTTTTTGGTTCTATAAAGGACAGTAACACAGTTTTTCTAGTTTAGGTTTGTGGGATATACGCTGTTTAGGGTAGTCACATGGCTGTTCCGGTATGTTTGAATATAAGAAGTGTATACTATTTGGGGTCTCTGTAGGATGGCCACATATCTTGTTTTATATTGGAATAGAAAGAAGGGTTTATCTGGAATTCCCCGTTTTATCTGTCAGAATGTAACATGTTGTTTTAAACCTGTTCCAGGACACTGAGAAAGGATCCAGAGGAGAGGCCCAGTGCAAGTGAAATTCTGACCATGCCGTACATTGTGGATCGGGCAAAGGTAAGGGGCTGCCAGGGCTGCACAGCAAATTGAAATTCATGATTTCCAAAAGGAAAATTTCTGACCGTGGTATTTGGGAACATGCCAACAGTTGGTTGGGCTCTTTCCTACTGATCTGTTTCCTTCTCTTCTTCAGAAATCTATTTTCTTCTATTCCTTTCTACTTTCTTGATCTCTTCCATTTCCACTCTTCTCCTTTCTCCTCTTCCAGTCTTTTCCAGTCATCTCTTCCAGTCATTTCCCTTCTCCTCTTCCAGTCTGTTCTCTTTTCCATTCTTCTCTTCTTCTGATCTATTTTTTTTTCCCCCACGATGATCTCTTCACTTCTCTATCCTGGATTCTTCCCCCGCATTTTTCCTTCTTCTTCCTCAGCATTTCCTTTCCCAGTGTGGAAAAGCGAGTCAGTGAGTAAACGGGCACCCATACCGTTATACTCTCCATTATTTCTTGTAAGCAGCATTTAGGTTGCTTTTTCCTTGATAATAATTTTTAAGATTGAATTCTGTCCAAGTGACTTTTTTACTATTAGTGTGAAAATAAATTGTTACATTTTTTCATCCATGCTAAATATGAGTAAAATGCATGTTTATGGTACAATTTATGTAAATTCCATAAATTATTCATACAGATCTGCACTATTATTATTTATTTTCTCTTTTATTTGTACCATACTGCCCTGGCTTTGAGAATACTAAACTACGGGGAGTATAAGTATTTTACCAATTGTTCTCATTTTATATACACCTGGTGTGGGGCTTGTCACCTAAACATTTCTCCACTTTTTGTTTTATTTTGTTTATTGCATTTTTGATGTGGTGAAGGGTACATATCAAAGTGTTGTAGTGACAGCAGTATAAATTTTTCCCATATTTTTTTTCCCCCACGATGATCTCTTCACTTCTCTATCCTGGATTCTTCCCCCGCATTTTTCCTTCTTCTTCCTCAGCATTTCCTTTCCCAGTGTGGAAAAGCGAGTCAGTGAGTAAACGGGCACCCATACCGTTATACTCTCCATTATTTCTTGTAAGCAGCATTTAGGTTGCTTTTTCCTTGATAATAATTTTTAAGATTGAATTCTGTCCAAGTGACTTTTTTACTATTAGTGTGAAAATAAATTGTTACATTTTTTCATCCATGCTAAATATGAGTAAAATGCATGTTTATGGTACAATTTATGTAAATTCCATAAATTATTCATACAGATCTGCACTATTATTATTTATTTTCTCTTTTATTTGTACCATACTGCCCTGGCTTTGAGAATACTAAACTACGGGGAGTATAAGTATTTTACCAATTGTTCTCATTTTATATACACCTGGTGTGGGGCTTGTCACCTAAACATTTCTCCACTTTTTGTTTTATTTTGTTTATTGCATTTTTGATGTGGTGAAGGGTACATATCAAAGTGTTGTAGTGACAGCAGTATAAATTTTTCCCATATTGGGTGGTTTCAGATCTGATTAAGACACGTTGCAAGACCCCTGAGCATTTAAAGAGATTTTATTTGACTCTTTAGCGCTCCAATATATTTCAAAATTTTCAACATTAGTATTTCCTTTCTCTGTTTATACAACTACAATGGACATTTTCTCATATATGACACATACTAGACATGTGCACCAGTGAACTAAATAAAAATTTCATTCGTCAATCCCGAATTTCGTCCGCAAACCATTTGTTTTTGAACAAAATTCGTAAAAGAAATATTAGTTTTCGTCATTTATGACAAAAAAACAGCACTGCGCATGCGCCAAAAAGAGCTACCAGCTCCCTCCTTGTAATAAATAACCATTCCTAGCCCCTCCCTGGATTAAAACGTATGGGGGTCACTATGACCCCCATATTGATAAAAGAGAGGTTAAATCCTCACACATGCCCCTACTCACGGCATGTCGCCTAAACAAATGTAAAACTATTAGTGACTGTGCAGATATTGTACTTAGATACTTAGTATTAGTAAATTTGGCTGAAAGATAGCTCCCTAATACCGTGCAAGGTGCAGCCGCGGCACGAATAGGATCGGAATTTCATTCATTTGAATGAAATTCCGATCCAAACAAAGTCCCAAATTGCGTGCTATCATGAATGAGCACACTGTTTTCTCATTCTGTTAGGACAAAAAATTCGGTAGTTTCGCCGGCGTCCTGTCTAAGTGACAGGATGTTTGGGAATACTGACAGGAAGTATCGCGAGATCACAGAGGAAAGGTAAGAAATGTGGGAAAAAATTTCTGACCACACTTTGCTCCTCCGCTGGTCAGAGATGGTCAGGCGTAGGAAACCTCCATAAGACAAACTAGTACCTACTTTGTCTTATGTTTTAAAGAAAACTAGAGAAGACAGGAAGAAATGAAGAACAGATCCTGACAGAGGGAGAGAAGAGGAATCGATTACAGAAAGGTAAGTTCGGCATGACAATGAACAAAACAAAAGGTAATGCATTTGGCATTTGCCCTTTCGTTTCTATTTCGTTTGTAGGGCTTTCGTTTATGTTTTAGTAAACGAATATGAAAAAAAAAAAGAATTTTCGGACGAAATCGTATTCTTTCAAAACGAATGCACATGTCTTACACATACCATACCATTATATTTGCATACAGGATATTATATATACTATATGTACGTTACTTGCATATTGTAAAAGAGTGACACAGTTACCATGCTCCTTGTTTGAGTGAAATGGGAAGATAGCTGTGTGCATAATTCAGGTCATATGAGAGGAGCCCAGCTAATATCACACATCAATGACAAAAAGGGGTTATTCCAGTCACCGTGATTGGAAATGGTCATGGGGTCTGAAGTCTGTATGTCCAGCAACTTGTGGGTTCACGAATGTTTGTCTTTGCATTAAAGTGTATCTTTTATGTTATAAGCTGTGAAATTTAAGGAAGAGGAAGGCTTGCTCATTGCAAGTTACTTATTAAGTGGACTTTACCTTACGTCAGGTTGTATATATATTGATGCTGCTATTTTCCCTCCAGGTATGGCCATCTACAAACATTTATTGCCTTGGCTTTGTTTTGCTCATCCTAAATGTGCTTTCAGTAATTAAAAGAAAATTCTGTTTAAAAGTGCCGATATGCATCTGCTGGAGTTTATTGCTCTTGGCAATCTTTGCTTCTGTCTTTTATTTCCACCATATCACGATTTGATGGGAACATAGAAAAATACCAGAGAGGCAGATAAGGTGGAAGATTGCAAACTCTATAGGTGGGCCGACGATGTAAATAAACCAAGACTTCTCACATTGTCCAACAAAGCACAGCACTTCCCTACCGCTGACACCGTGATGGTTTGAACAGAGGGGACATCACACTTGCACAAAGAATAAAACAGAATTCTGTTGTACACAAAATCACTGGCCTTCTCTTCAAAATATCTGAAGAGTTACTTAGTATTAATGTTATTCTTCTTATCATTAGTTCATAAGGAAAAGGCGTATTCCACAGTAACGTTCAGGTGGGGAGTGATCATCATTTCAGACCTAAAGTTCAAACAACTAAGACCAAAAGCTTGACACAATTCGGTAAGAGTTCAAAGGGCTTTACTGTTACAGCAGCCAATCATTGAAGAAGAAAAAAAATATTAAAACTTTTGTTCAGAATTTATTTTAAACTTAAAGGAAAAGTGTACTTGTACAAAGGAAGAGTGTGTTATTTCCCCCCCCCCTCGCTAAATTACTTACATGCCAAAATCAAAGCACGAAGTATAAGGTTTCGTTTTAAAACTAATCTTTTCAGTCTTCGTTATAAATTCTATGAAAAAATGAAGCATAGCTGTAATTGAATTGGTTCTATCTAATAGATGTTAATGGAAGATCTGCTATTATGTGGCCACAGTTAGGTTACGTATTCTCTTGTAACAGAATGCATCCTTTGGTGAGGAGAAGGCATCCCTTGGTTAGGAGAAGCCATCTGGCATCCCTTGGCGAGGAGCGTGCATACCTAGGTGAAGTTACTGAAGCAGAGCAGCAGACTCTAACTAGCATGTATTATGTCATCCGTTTTATCTGCATTCTTATGGCCTGCTATTAGAGACAAGAGCTACCGTTCATTGAACTGTAAAAATGGAAAAGGAACCACACTCAATTCACTCAAGACAGGGTGCTTAGCTGAACCAAGGGCCAGCACAAGCCAAGAAGATAAATACCGGTATTAGAAAAAGGGTCCAGGTACTCCAATGTCTTCAGGCACCTTTATTAGAACATGTGGAACACTGCAACGTTGACAAGCTTAACAAAGACTCCATTGGGAGTCGAAACGTTGCAGTGTTCTAAAAAGGTGCCTGAAGACATTGGAGTGCCTGGACCCTTTTTCTAATACTGCTATTCATTGAACTGTGACATTCTATTTACAGTGAGAGAAAATCAACCAGTGATATTACACACCATGCAAAAGATAATCTGCAGTAAACAAAAGTGTCATGTAATCCCCTTACACATAAACAGACAGACAGTATGGAATCAAATGATTTGTAAAACATTCACTGCCTGTGGTGGGGGGGACTACACCAATAATAATATATATATTGGGGTTTTACCAACTCAAAAACAGAAATGCAAACCTAGTGTTACAAGGTCAAGTACCTTACGATTTATTGTACGTGCAAGTCCACAAGTTCACACAATAAGGTATTCCCATCTAAAGGGCTGACTTTATTTTGTGTTTATGTATCTGCTCACCCACGCCTAGAATTGCACTCACATTTCTTAAGTAGCTGAATGCTTTTCAAACTAGATGGCTCTAGAGGGATCACTTCCTTGTGTGGTTGACTCCGATAACCCATATTTTTCGAATACCCCTTTCTCAATGAAAGAGTGGGTAAAACCAAAGTCAACTAAAGTAACACAGAAGCTATTAAAATAAATAACTTAAAGGAACATATGTGAGAACGTAGAAGAATTCAGAGATCCATTCACTCAATATCTCTGATCCCATCCCATAGCTTACATGGTATCCTGTATTACATTGTGACGTGTGAACACATGCTTCATTGTGTGTGACACTAGGCGTGTAATGTGTGTCATTTCCACACCAGTCGGTACAACAATCCAACAAATCAGGCCACCAAAACATTGTTACACAGTATTCTACCGTACGATTCTTGGAGTTTAGCTGTTCTGCGTTGCCATATCCCTTGTATTTTATATCCTGTTTTTTTTAATGGCTGGTTGTATTTTTTTGAATGTTGAACTTCCGCTGTCTGCAGTGACATTTGTCGCTGTTGACTGTGAACCTCTGCTGCCTGCCCTGACCTTTTGAACTGTTTACTCAAGTTTTACCTAATCCCTTGATACCCCGTGCTGCTACTCTATGACTAGAAGGAGATCTCAATCAGTCCCCTTGGACAGTGTTTGTGCAAGCATGCAACTCTTGGATTCCAGTAACCAACTCTCGGACATCACATGATTCACTATCCAGCAATTTCGGTCCTTAGCAGCCGTTGCTAAGCAACATCAGAGCTCGTCAAACCCTTTGATATAGATTGTCTGTGAACGGTGTTTGAAAAGCCCTAAAATCTACAGAGACCTAAGCATCAAATATGAGGCAGAGCATTTGAGTTAGCAAATAGTTATCTGAATAAACATTTCAGGGTATATTTAATAAAACCTTGCATGATCCTGGAAACTAGTGAAATTAAAGCTTGATCGGTAGAATTTAATTGGTTCAGTCAGCGTTTCTCCATTATTCCCAATGGATCGAAATAGGCAATCCCTAGACCCCACTTTTAGTCATTTGCATGTGTCCTTCATTTTCTACAAGATGGAAATGGCCAAGGCAGGTACACTCCTGACAATTTCCATTGAACTTAATGGACACTTTGACAGGTTCATATTAGCACCTTCAACTGTTCAGTGAATTAGCCTAAATTAACATACTAATGGCTTATAAAGTGAGATCCCATCTGTCTCCAGTCAATCTACTCATAAGCTTTACAAATGTTTACGGCATGCCCTTAAACTACTTTGTTGGATGACTGATTGAAAACTCCAAGTCTTGAGACTCATTCTCTGTATGTTTAATGTCTGATTGTGTTTGTGACTGTTCATGCCTTGTCACAGATTGAGGTGTCTCTAGTTGCAGAGTATTTGAGACACTGAGTATGGCGTCTATGGTGGTTGAAATTCCCTTTCTTTTATTAGAACAACCCAGCCCTGTTAGCCTATCCGCTTTTACACAACACAGAATGAATTGGTTTATCACAAATAGCTGTTCTACATTTTTTGATTAATTTCCTCAGTTTGACATCTCTTCTTCTATTATATATCTTAATTAATAATGATATTATTATTGGAATCATAGCTTGGTTGATAACCCCTGCCACGATCTCTGGTTGCAGGTTCTCTCTGCCTGGTTGGAGGACGTTATGGGTCAGGACGGACAGGGCTCTGTGAGCGATGACGCCTGCAGAATTGCGGCTGCCGTGTAAGTAACCTGCCAGGGTCTGATTTACTATGTAAAGAGAGAGATACTTTATAAACATTACTGAGCATTTTCAGGTAACTTCATGGCTGGAAAGTATTGCAGTTACACTAATTGTTTGCTGTAATTAACATTTTGCTTTGAGTATTGTTGCATGATGGACTCTGATATGCTCATACACAATAACAGAATTTAATCATGGCTGTATCATTGAACCTCCATGTTTGTGCTAGATTTTGAAGTAGGGCACCTTGACATACAAAAAGAGACATAACAGAGCCATGGGCGTCCGCAGGAATTTTTCCAGGGGGGGCATAATTGTAATGAAATCCATGCTTGGCCCCTTTTTGACAGTGTCATGAAGGGGAGGAGCATAGTCATCACATAAAGCCAGGGTGAATAGCGTTTTCACAACTATGGTGTCAGGAATACATGTTCTTATTCCTGACACTATAGTGTTCCTTTAAGCAAATTAAAGAAACATTCTGGTCACCATAACAACTTCAACTAAATGAAAATGCTATGATGCCAGGAAGCCCCTGGGTGCTCTCTTTCCTTTAAGGGGTTAAACCGCTCTCAAATGTTTGGTATCTCCCATCCCACTGGCTGTATGGGGTGATCATTTGGTATATCCCATCCCACTGGCTGTATGGGGTGATCATTTGGTATATCCCATCCCACTGGCTGTATGGGGTGATCATTTGGTATATCCCATCCCACTGGCTGTATGGGGTGATCAACAATGGGGTGAACAAATCCTGCAGCAATACTTGGTATGGCCCTTAATATAACGTGCTTATAACTAGCGGTAGTCCTTAGAGAGCATGGAGTTATAAATGTTGCAAACTCTAAAGGACTTACAGACTCTACTTTGTTTTGAAAAATCCATCCCGTCTCTGGTGCAGTGTACTAATGAAAGCAGAGAGTAAAGGGGAATTTGATGTTTTAATGTAGAAAGGAACTGCAGACCTCATCTGTCATCTTACCAGATGCAGCCTTAGGTTACACAAAATGTAAAGTATGTATAGGAAAAATGACCAGATTTATAAAGTTGTTGTGATCAGAAATGTGGTGCATTGTTCTACAATTAGGACAATCACCATGGAAACAAATGGAATCAGTAGGTAATTACCACTTGGATTTTCCTAAACTTTGTTTTACAACTTTGCACCACTTTTCAGGTGTCAACACTTTTTCTCCCCAAAGTGTTTGCGGTATCATATTCTAGTTTTGTATTATATTGTTGTGTGTACTTGGGAATGGGCTGACCTTAAATCATTTCCCAAGTAGGTGGACAGATGATATGTGTAGGGGACCCTGTCATTACTCTTCTCGGTCCAAGGTGACACAGACTCTGCTGAACACTGATACATGGGTCTAAATCCATCTTATGAATACAGTAATGTGCCTAGCAGCCTTTGGCTAATGATGAGAAGCACAGCTGTGATAAGTATTAATTATTTCTTCTGCGAGTATTAGGATTTCAGGCAGAATGCCATTTATCAAAATAATTAACTTACTATCTTTCGAATATTAAAGTGCTCCATAATTAGCCTGCACATAACTATTTCTGTTGTTGGATAGTGGAAAAATATTAGTGGTTCTCTGATCTGTTCATGAAGAGAGATAAGACACTATGTCTATCTTTGATCTCTGCCAGGGAGAAAAGATGCCAAGTCTTGTTTAGGTATGTGCCAGTGAGATGGCATGGGTGTCAACTGATATAGAAATTCAACATGGATAAGATCATCCAAGAGATAACCAGAGGCTCCTATAAAATGTTTAAGCACTCGGGAGAACCGATAATAAAACCACAGACTCACTTCGTGGTGGCTCAATATCATCTCTTCTTTCAAAAGGATTTCTATTGTTTGCGTTGGATATTTATCATTAATTTTGTCTTGATTTTCAGAATTTTTCCCCTCTGTTGAGATTTGTTTAATTTGAATCCATTTCCTCTCTAACTTTTGCATCTGTGCTTTCTAAATTAATTCTTCACATAGCATTCGTCTTTGATCAATCATTTTGTTCTGATTTACAATTTGTTTCCCCTTTATCTATGACACAACGCACAGTTACAAACAACTGTTGATTGACAGTGGACCTATCACCAAAAAATTAGTATTGCATTGATTGATAATGTTACATAATTGCATAGTAATCTAGGCTGAAAATAAACTCAAGTGGGGATTATACCGCTGCACGCCCTTCACACCAGAGCTGGCCATAGCTCTTTTAAATGTGAGTTCTCTACTTCCTTCTATAATTTTCTATAATTTTGCACTTATTTTTTTGACTTATTTCACTATTGGTTGCCCCTGTCTCTCTGTCTTCCATATAATGAACGGACCTCCTGAGACATTCTGACTGTGGGGATATTTATGGGATGACAATATTAAGCAGTCGATAATTGCCCACTATTTCAATTCTCTTAGATCTTAGAGATCGTTATCAAATAAGTGAAAAGTATTCCATACAATTAATGATCATAATGTGTTATAAAAATAGATTTATTTATTATGACCAATAATTAACAATAATATTAGGCAGCATGCATGATAATAATCAGTGAATATGTAGTACAACATAAATATGCAATACAATGGAATAGCTATACATGTTCCAAAGGCTAACAGCACTTTCTGTCACTTAAGATTTATGAGGTATTTTGCAGACACAGAAAGTAAAGCTTTTCACAGCGAAGAGCCATAAAACCTTGGCTAACAGGTAAAACAACTGAGTAACCCTTTCAATGCTGGCTAGATCCTCCTAGGCATATAGTATCCTATTCTCCTGTGATTTTCAATTAGAATAACATTTAAACCAGCTCATTAGTCATTTCCTGGAACCATCCAATAAAAATAATCTACCAGATTTTTACCAAAGTCGAATTTTAATTCGCCTAAAAAGATATCATATCTTATATTAGAGCAAATCAATACACCTGGATAAAAACAGCGGTATGCTAACATGTGATACTATCACATTAATATATAATTATTCTTAATTCCACCTGCAGAATGGAATGTTTATAACTATATATTCTTTAGTTAACTAAGATTTCTAAATATAAAATCTGACCGTGATTTATCCAGTCATATATCATGCTATTAGTAAATTTTAATTAATTTAAATTAATTAAATAAAACCAGCATAATTGCCAGTTATGTATATATTCTCATCAGATGAGTAGGTAGACCCAGGAACTTGATTGGTTGTATGGAAGTGCGTGAGTAATAGAGAAAATTATAATTCTAAGTGTTAAGAGTTTTAAGAGTAGAGTGTTAGTCTCATAGATTGTTTCTGAGTCTCTCTCTCTGCATGTCCGAATCGGAATCCCCCAAACTTCAATTCGTCTCTCTGTTTCTTCTCTGTCCTCCTCACTTTTCCCTTTGTCCTTACTTTTAAAGGGCCAGACTCTTTGTACGTCATTAGTTGATAAACCAATAGGAAGCCGTAGGTATGTCCAATCTACGGATCTCAATTTAGGTATTTGATCCATAGAGGGCAGTCTCGTCTAATGAAACCTTCCTATCCAGGAAAGAGTTAACTTTTCCTGATGACGTCATTTGGCTTATCTAAAATGACTACCATAACTTAGATTTCCTGTCAGTTCAAAGCGTTTGTCTCAGTCTTTTGTGGCAACTACTTTGATCGTAACTTGTAAAATTGACAGTTCTAAACTCAATTTCACCCCTTCTTTACAATGGAACCTTTTAAAATTTAGAAAGTAAAATTAATTACTTAGTCTTCTCTGTCACTAGTGTCTGTGTTTATGTAATACATTCCTCAGCGGTTAGTGAAAGTAAGAAGATGTGTCTGTTATCCTGAAGATAGCAAAATGGAGTTCTGAGTGACTCTGGCAATATACACTTTTAATTTCTTTTTAGCACAAAATGTCTGTTGATATAAATATTCTGACATGACGCACCTGACTCCACTGAAGAGATTGCGTGTCCACATTTTATCCAGTGTCCCTGGCTATCTATTGCTGCTCTAGTGAGATTTGTTTGACTATTTTATTTTATTTTATTCTATCTTTTGCTGGCGCAGCCCTACTCATCTTTTTGTATTGCTTTTCTCTAATGGCTTTACTGCCTCTTTTTATTAAAAGTACAGACTTCAACATAAAGAAGTGGGACTGATATCTGTTTTATACTCTCGCTTTATTTCCCTCTTTTATCGTGACCAACCAGGGTACACATACAAATGCGAAATTGACTTACAGGAGGAGCATGATTTGACAGTTTGGTCTGATAACAATGATCACACAATGCACATTACCTCCTATACCTAGTTCAAGAAAAGAGTTTTAAAGTTACGGCCCATTGGTGTCTTCACCCCCGTAGACTGTCCAAAATCACACCTGGAGCAATCTCTGCCTGCTTTTGAGGCTGTGGGGGTGAGAGTACATATTTGCACTCTAGGTGGACCTGCCTTTTAGATTAAACCCTTGTGGGATGCTCTTTCTTTTTTGAGAGGCTTTCACAATGTCTGGAAGTTACCCTCTTTGTGGACTTGTGGGTGGCACTTCTTAACAGGGATTACAGAGATTGGGGTTCCTTCTCCTGCAGCCTGCGTGGCTTCTGTACTGGGATACCAGTAGATGAGAACTACATCTGGGGAGTTACCGCCTGGCCATCTGGAGTCTTTCTTTTCACCTGTCCCTTCATCTTCTACCTATTCCTCTTTCCTCTTCCTTACTTTTCTAACAAATAGATTTTCTCGTGCTAAAAACACAGTGTAGGTGCCGTCTACATCTCTTCTGTTGTTTGTTATTATATTTTATTACATTATTCCCAATAAGCATTTTAATTACAAAAATATAATAATTCAAAAGCGATGGCCATTTATGCCACAAAAATGGGAAAAAAAATATTTATTGACTCTACAATCATATTTTTCCTTGGAACAACACATGTTCACATACATGGTAATTACATCCTTGAATACTCTGGGTTCCCCCTCATCCCCTCCACCAAATAAAAACCATCTGGCCTTTTTAAAAAAAAAATTATATCGGGGTGAGGCCTGACTGTCATGGAGGGAAGACGTGCGAAAAATGACCCCAAGTGATTTACTGGCTCTCTGTCCCCACGGTAAACCAGTGATGCGGCCCGTGAGCAGACGACGGACAGCAGGCAATACCCGCGAGGGCATGCGGCCTGGAGCGCACTGGACGGGAGCGGCGGCTGAGCTTCCAGCCTGGAGCGGCCCGGGATCCGGCTACAAGCGGGTACCCCACAATCCCCCCACCGGGACCGGTGTCGGTGATCCCGGTCCACCCCTGGGAGTCCTCCCAGACAGGGCAGAAACGAAGGGGAAACCAAGCGGAGGGCTGAGAGACCCACCAAAGATGGCGGAGACCATGCGGCCTGCAGGCTGCCATGCAATGCAACAAGGCTCACTGACCAGCCTGGAACAAATCTTCAGACTTCTGGCTCAAAATGGAGCACAAGTTGCGGCAGAGAGCCCTGCAGACGCCCACCTCAAGCTGCTCACCCTGCCACCCACCGCCCGACCCACAGCTACAACCAACAGCCCTGGTGCGGCCCAAAATAGCGGGAAGGCAGGGGAGAGCCAGACAGGCATCTCACCGGCATCTCAGCGTCGAAAAGGAGAATACAGCTGAAACCAAACTCTGTCACACCTAGAGCACCCTCCATCCTAGGGGCAGGCGTACCCCAGCCAAACGATCCATCTCACGACTCTTATCACGCCCAGAGAGTCATCGCATCGAAACGTTACCGCACGGGCAACCATGGCGGGTCGCTGCACAGCCACAACGAGGCATCGGATGAATCGCCAAAAGCGCATTGCACCCCTGATTATATGTTCGGGAGACCTGACACGGCACACTACACCACAACATGATACCGGGAATACGACCATCATCCTGCCGACCTGTCCAGAGAAGGACTTAAACCTGGGGGACCCCAGGGGACTTAATAGTAATGTACTTAATAGTATTGTACTAGCTTATTACTTAGCATATCCATGAGCACTCTCCGGTCTATGTCTGCCACCTCACACTTAACATATACGTTAGACTAGCATGCCTAGCCATTTACAGTTTCGGAAATCTTCTCTGCATATTCAAAATTATGGTTGGCATTTGTAGCCTGGAGCCTCTCGCACAATTAACTAAAGTTTATGGCCTGTAACTCACACTATGTACAAATACTGTGCCTTAACAAGTACCACGCAACAGAAAGCTACAGAATAGATAACCTCACTCACAGTCAGCCGCTCTAGCTTGAATGTTTATCGCCTGTTGTGCTCTCACACCGCTGACTATTATTTTACTCTCGTTTACTAACCTTCACACAAAAAAATGTTATGCATTGTCAACTTCGAAGCATGCTACTGCTGTTGGGTGTTGGGGCATGGCGTGACTGTCTGTTAAATTAACCCATACACGAAAAATAAAGAATTTAAAAAAACAAAAAAAACTGAAAATCTACAGATCTACATTATTTGCTAAGAAAGCCTTTTTGTGTAGAGGAATCAGGGCTGGATTAACATGGGGCTGATGGAGCTGCAGCTCCAGGTCCAGGCCCAGGCCCAGGCCCAGGCCCAGGCCCATCGAATAGGCCCATTGATTTAAAAAAATAATAATAATATTTTTTTTTTATTTTTTTTTTAACACACTAGTCTTAGGGTTGCCAGGTATTTCTCATGTATTTCTTATGGTTGCCAGGTAATTCTCAGAAGTATTTCCCAGGTATTTGAGGCTGCCTAGCTGGTGCCGGTATGGCAGTAATACCAGCAATACAAATGTCTGTCTCAGTATAAACAGAGATTATTCTGCAATACCAGCGCCAGCCAGTAGGGGTCGCTGTTTGTGTGGAGATAGGCAGCGATAAGAAGTTACAGCATCTCCCTCCCTGCCTCTCTCTACTCACTGATCCGTAGGGGAGCAGCTCTGCACAGAGAGTTCAGACAGCAGTTTCAAGCCTGCGAGACATGGGGACAGTGAGAGACTTGGGGACGCTGAGACATTGGGACACTGGGAGATATAGGGACACTGGGGAACCTGAGACACTAGGGACACAATGGCCCCATGTCTCCCAGTGGCCCCTAGTCTCTCAGTGTCCCCATGTCTCCTAGCCAGTGTCCCTAGTGTCTCAGTGTCCCTGGTGTCTCTGTGTCACCATGTCTCCCAGTGTGCCTGGTGTCTCTGTGTCCCTAGTCTCCCAGAGTGCCCTAGTCTCTAAGTGTTCCCATGTATCTCAGTGTCCCCATGTCTCTCCCAGTGCCTCAGTGTCCCCAAGTCTCACAGTGTCCCAATGTCTCTAAGTGTCCCCTAGTGTCCTAGTGACATCGGGACACTGGGAGACATGGGGATACAAACACTAGGGGACACTGGGCGACATGGGGACACTGAGAGACATGGAGACACTGGGGGACACAGGGAGACATGGGGACACTGGGCGACTTTGAGACTTGGGAGATATGGGGCACTCCCAGTGTCTCCATGTCTCCCAGCCAGTGTCCCTAGTATCTCAGTATCTCCATGTCTCCCAGTGTCCCCATGTCTCCTAGTGTCTGTGTCCCCTAGTATAAAAGAAAAAAATCTCAGGCACTCACTGTGATAGATTTAAGCAGGTTTATTGGACACCGCAACGATTCGACCTGTACCCAGGTCTTCATCAAGTATCCAGTGTCCCCTATGTATCACAGTGTCCCTTATGTATCAAAGTGTCTCAGTGCCCCATGTCTCCCAGTGTCCCTGGTGTCTCCGTGTCCATAGTGTCTCATTGCCACCTAGTCTCTCAGAATCCCCATGTCTCACAGTACCCCCAAGTGTCTCAGTGGCCCTTAGTATAAAAGAAAAAAATCTCAGGCACTCACTGTGATAGATTTAGGCAGGTTTATTGGACACTGCAATGTTTTGACCTGTACCCAGGTCTTTATCGAGTCTCCAGTGTCCCCTATATATCACAGATTCCCCTATGTATCACAGTGTCTTAGTGCCCCATGTCTCCCAGTGTCCCCATATCTCCATGTCCCCAAGAGTCTGTCTCACAGTGTTCCCTAGTATCTTAGTGTCCCCATGTCTCCCAGTGTCCCAATGTCTCTCAATGTCCCCTAGTGTCCTAATGACATGGGGACACTGGGAGACATAGGGACACAGACACTAAGGGACTGGGAAACATGGGGACACAGGCATATCCCCTTTTTGTGCATGTTCGCCCCTTTTGGCAGTTCTGGTTATGTGATTTGTGTCAGTGGCCCACCCTTTTCCCCCATCCATAGACTTCCTGCTTTACTGGACACTGCTGTTAGGGGGTATGGTATGGGACGGGTTTACTTGAAAGATGAACGCGTGAGATTAGCATAGGGTATGTGTTTTCTCATAGCTGCATCCTATGAGTTTCCCTCCAGCACCATCTCCATCAGATACATGACGCTTAGGAGGTAGGACTGTTTTAGTGTTGTTGGTCAATAAGATTTTGTAATTAGGCCCATCATAATTGTCAGCACCAGGCCCACTGGACTCTTAATCTGGCCCTGAGAGGAATCCACATCTTTTTTTTCCCCCACAATTCCACAACTATTGTTCTTGCTGTAGAGCCCTTTTCTTTGATGTAAACAAAAACACTTGTTTTTTCCCAGTCTCAATGGGTGTCTGTTGTTTCGCACGAAGGGGTTTGTACTGACCCTGTTTTTATATGTGTAGTGCTATCATATTCTAAAGAAAGCAAATGCTGCTTTTCTAGCCTTTCTTCATAAATGTTTTCCGTCCTTATTTAAAGCACCCTTTATCTTGTTTTCATTATTTCTACGTATTTCGACAATTGGAAATGAATATCATTAGTAAATAATAAACCCAGTAATATAAATCACGCTAGGAGATGAATATTATTGTGCAATAAAATCCAAAACACATGACAGATCTTCTTTAAAACCCCTAATCACTGCAGAGAGTCTGCACATATGATGTGGAACTAATGACAACATTCTGCTTGCTATAAAATGCAGTTTGTAGAGTTGGAGCAACAGAAATATTAAACAGACTAGTTCCAAAACCTTTACACAAATACTTGAACTTCTTTTTAGAAGTTCCTTATAAAGGGAAACAATAATAATTCATTCTAATTCTCATGCTAAGATCCAATCGTAGGGCACTTGAATTGCGAGGATACAGCTCTGTTATATTGTCTGTATTTGGCAACGTAACACGTTCTTATTGTAAACCAGGGAACACATATCACCCACCTTGTTGGGTGGCTGTCACCCTTGCTGCCCTGTTGTGTATTTGTACTCCACCTCATCTAGACTGTAAGCTTGTTTGAGCAGGGCCCTCATATACCTATTGTTCCTGTGTCACTGTATAATTGTCTCGTTTATTGTAAATTTCCCCCTCTCATAATATTGTAATGCGCTGCGGAATTAGTTGGCGCTATATAAATACCAATAATAATAATAACGTGTGCCACCAATGGCAATCAGAGGCTTTGTAACCATGTTTTCTGTTTAGAAAACTTTGTCCTAGTGCAGTGACAAACCAAAAAGGTAGGTCCACAGCTGTTTTAAAACTACAGCTTCCATGATGCTTTGTCACTCTAAAAGCATGCAAAGAATAATGGGAGTTGTAGTTCTACCACGTTTAGGGAATCTACCTTCTGGTCACCCCTGTCCTAGTGTCTACCTCCAGCTTCAGAGTGGTTAACACGTAGTAGACAAAGGGTTATTCACCAAGACATTGGCAGAAGTATTTGTGTGCAGATGAAGGGTTAATGCTATATAGACATAGTGAAACTGAAACTGGAGAGTAGGACTTTAAGGGTTAATCAATTTCATAATGGATTCTGAAGGGGCTTAGTTTGAAGAAAATAGAGACAATTGTAAACCACAAAGAGTTAACATTATGCATGAAGTGTGCATGTTACAAAGGGGTGTTTTATTTATTGATTGTTGGGACTGACATGGTTAATTTTGTGCTCCTTTTTTTTTTTTCCTGTTTAAAATACAATCCCTACCGCATGCCCCAGCAGACCGGCACACTGGAGCGTTTCTGGGGAGTCACAGTTAGCCAAACCAGAGTACTGGAGCCGGGCAGCAATTTTACAAGTGCTCACAGACATCCAGGTGTGTGACTCTCTGCCCGCTGGAGACCAGAATACTTTGCAAGGTAGATTTCTAAGTGGGAGAACTATGCAAAGGAACTGAGGGAGTCCCCCTTCTAGTCCTTACCCATCTAATATACTCATCAGCACTTTGCTCAGTATAGCCCACACATCCTGGCACCATGTGTCAATACATGCCCAGCACTCTGATTAGCCCACTGTGTCACTGCAGTCTACCATCAGATCCTCAATCAGTTTTTCTTATCTGTCCCTCCTTGTGCCTGTGTTTGGTTATAAGGTTGGTACAGATATTTATCCCTGCATCCAGAGGCTGGCTGGTGTTTGTGTGATATGACTGAGGAAGCTCAGGGTACAAGGTGTGCAGTAGTAGTAGTAGTACCAGGTTGCTGTAATAGTTCCTGGTGGCACGGAGACGAGACAGACAGAGTAGCAGGTTTGAGTCTGGATCCATAGTCTGGGACCTAGGATCCGGTTTCATTACGTGACTGATAGTCCCTATATTCTTTTTATTTTGTATTATAAATAATTATTCTGTGAGTGGATGTGTTTTGTGAGGCCAGCTTGTGGTTGTATTTAGGATATTTTGAGGGCATTTTTTTTTATTACTTCTTAAAGATTTTATTTGCTTAACAGTGAATTGTACTGAGTTTGATAAAAAGTCAGAATTCAGACTAAATTAGCCAGCTGTAACTAGTAACTAACTCAGCTATTTAGGCCTACGCTTTTCAATTCACTGCTTAATATACAATCTCTTTGATTTTTAGATAAATATGAAATTAGTCACGATATAAGGTCTTTATCACATCAAATCTGGTCTCATTCTAGGATAAATGACAACGTTTAACAAGCAGCCACAAGCAATTATGGAAGAAAAAAACAAACATGTTTTGAACATAAGACAGATAATGATAGGAGATATCTTGTTAAAATGAACCTGTACATTATTAATAACTAAACAGTAATACGATGTTCTTAATGCAAAGGGTTTTTTTTTATGGGGATTTTCTATGTTTTTTGTTTTTTTTTGTAATTTTAAGAAAACACCTTTAAAAAATAAACAGGGTCACTGGCTCAGAGATCTTATTAGAACAATTAGTCTCATTGTGTGAACAGAATTTAAGACTCATTGTGACTGATTGATTTACTACTGAGAGATCTAATGCTGATACCTTTGTGAATGAAAATAAAAGATTTGCCCTTTTGATGAAAGACAGTTTACCCCAATGCATTACATGACTTGTCACCCCATGTTGGTCCTGGCCTCTGGAGGAGTATTTCGTTCTGCGTTCTATCGCCATGGGAAGAGAGTGCTAGACTCTGAATGGGCACAAATGGGAAGTCGATAGAAAATGGATCAGTCCCATCTCCTCCTGCGCTGCTAATTGATTCCTTTCGAGCAGCCCCAAGGGCCCAGAGACCATTCAACAGAGACTCAACTCGGCTTCCCGACTCCACAGCAAACCACAGTATCAATAAATGATCATCTGACAGCGTCTGTGCATTAACACTTTCACTGGCCACCGCGCAGTGCAAAGGGGTGAAAGCGTTTCTCCATCTCCCCTTGTAGGTTATACACCTTGCTTAGAAGGAACACAGCAATTGCTTGGTCAGGTTGACATGATTTCTTTATTAGAATAAGCACATTGGATTGCGTGTCACTGTCTAGTAGCTATTAGAATGCAGTCATGGTTACATTTTGCATTCTCAGACAATTGTTATCAATATGTATTTATGCGTGTATATAGGCAGTGGATTTCAACAGATAAGGTTACCTATCTGTTCTGATAAAAGTTATCTAGACTGGCAAGATTCTAGGCAGCCAATTAGATCAAGTAACTGTACAGAAGATTTGCCATTGGCTAAATGCTGTGTTAGAAATAAAACCGCAGATCTGCACGTAGACATGTTACTTCTGTTTAACCCCTTAAGGACACATGACATGTGTGACATGTCATGATTCCATTTTATTCCAGAAGTTTGGTCCTTAAGGGGTTAAAGGCAACGTTGTGGATGAATTTTGTGAGCTTCTATTAGATATTTATTGCATTATTTACTAAGGCAGCAGCTCCAACGCAGTGCTCTGGGCTTACCAGTAGTCCAGGTTTTTTTGTTTTTTTTTTGGCCTATAATGTAATTCCCTAGTAAATGTCCAACAGCTGACGGCTCGGTGAATTTAGTCTTGTAAGTGTCTGTTAAACTAAGATGGATAGTTTAGCTCAAGCTCTCTTATAAAAATAATAAAAAGGGGAGACTTTTAATTCATAGTATTGATTCCAATTGAAATCCTAATTTCCCCTGAGGCCCATATGCCAATGAGAGCATGATATATATCTAGTGCTGTTTTTAGAGACCTTGGTCTATAGCTCTCAAAGACCAGAATTTCTTAAATGATTAACACCCATATATTTCAGTTGTCCTAAATATTGTTTGGCAATTCCCAGGAGACAGGGGACCATGGCCTCTGAAAATGTTATGGCCGATGTGTACGTTTCTGGGTATATTTTATATAGATATCTTGGAATGTACCTCTCTACTGGATTTTATAAAGTTTAGGTTGCACGTAATTCTATCACTATATCATTTCCACTTGTGCTACTGCTTAGACTCATAGTTCATGGGCAGAAAAGGCTTCTATTTTTTACACGTTTGTTCAGTGAGACTATCTTCCACTCAAGATACCAGTGGACTACATTTCTCATGTTGCCAGCCTTTAGGTGCCCTCATTAAAAGGGGGGTTATGAATATTTGTTCAAGTACTGGTACCATATGTCACATGACTATAGGCAATACATAATCTGACCCGTATAAAACTATTTCCTCCAATTCTAGGCAAGTGTTTTGGTATTTCATTGGAGAAATATATCCACTCATTGGGACTGTATTTAAGAAACCCTACGTTCAGCAACGGTATTCTAGATCAAATAGTACAATAGCGCTACCTCCATTGTAAATTGTCACACCAATTTTGAAGGTTATTTATCTCAGGTAGCCGGGCAACACACTAATCCAGCTATAAGAGTCGAACGTTCCTGCTTCTGTTATGCTGGGCTAAGCTCAGCAAATGGCTCTTGAGCAATGCCCTGCAGTGCAAATGAGTGCCCTGCAAAAGAGCTGATCACTTTCAGCCAATAAGCGAAGTCTTGCCTGGCTGGGCTTAGCTCACACAGAGAACTTCTCTCTTCCCAAAGGCTTTAGTGGAGGCAGGGAGTTGTACCCGGCAGACCGAGCTAATAAGTCACACTGTCTAAAATGGTTTGACTATTTACACTGGGTGGATGCCAAGTCCCTCCTGACACCATAACCATAAAGCACGCTTTAATACTCTTTTACAAATGTAACTATAAAGTTAATTCTAAGGTGCAAGAATATGAAACTAATTATGGGATCAATAAATGTTTAGAGAGAGAGCAGAAATGGTAAATAATTACCCAGATAGAGGATAACCTTATTTGAAGGCATGAGTTTTCATGGACCTTTTAAAAGACTGGACACAAGCGGAAAGTCTAACAGGACAGCACAGTCTGTTCCACAGGAGTGGAGTTACCCATGGCAGATCCTGTATTTGCATTTGTTCAAATGAATTGTCTACTGTGGGCTCTAATGGCACCATAAACACTTTGGTGCTCTGTATTGGTTATAGTGCTTGGAATGTTCTGCTAACGTCCTGCTGTGGTATAGATGGGGTTACGGTGAATGTTGTGTGAAATTATACTTGGAATAAGAAGCACTGTGATTGACCTGAATTCAAACTGGTGTTGTCACCCTACAGGAAGGAAAAGCTACACCTAGACACCCTACGTGCCATGCACGATATACAGGAGATGGATCCACGTCAACGGAGGAGGATACGTAAAGATGAGCCAGGAGAAACCTACAGGAAGAAAATGAAGTAAGTGTTTGGGCAAATTAGAAATAATTATAAAACTGTTCAAATACTGCGCATGCCGGTACATGAGATCTATTTTAAGATTTAAGAAGGCAGATTACCAAATTTGAAAAGCATTTTTGTAGATATCATGCCACGTACAGTAGATACTGTAGCCAACTCTGTGCTAGCAATCCATATATCAATGAATATTGCAGCTTGCCCAATGAAGCGGATGTCTGAACAAAGCCCTCCCTGTAAGTTTGAAGATGTTCAAGGCCTGGGGTTTGATGAGCACTGTAGCAGCATAATTATTTGTATCTCCAAAATACATTTTTGGTTGACAAACTTTAATTTTAATCACATCGCACTATGGCTTACCACAAGGGACCTGCTGCAATGTTAGATCAGTCCCTGCTAGTGTGATATGGTTTACAAGAATCAACATTTGTTCTGGGGTTTCTTTTCTGTAGGTTTTCTTTTGTGTTTTTGTTTTGTGGGTTTTTTTGTGTTTATTTCTATAAATAGTCATTTTTATTGCTGTTTACTCTATACTGCTCTTTAGGGGGGCACAAACCTGTACTTCTATAGAACAGTTGATATTGAACGTTGCTCTATCTCACTACGGTGCTCTACTTTTGTCGATTTTTAGTTATATGTATGTTTTTGAGTAATTTATTTCATTCATCCTATTCCTACCGCATCTAAAACCAAGTACATGAGTCAGGCTGATATTTCCCAGCACAGTATAAGCCAATTCCAGTGCTGCATGTTGAGCCATAGAGTTATTTCATGTTTAAAGTGGTGCGTGTGTTGTATATTGTCATCAGGCCTGATTAATAGGAAGCTGACCTGAGTATGAGGCAACAAAGTCTCTTGATTTGTTTTTTTAACCTACTATGTGTTGTTGTGACATTTAATGGTATCCCGGGTTATTTATGTAGTTGGGTAATAAGGTTATGACATTTCCTTCCTTCGTTGTGATACAATGTGGCCAGTAATTGTCCTGCCATCGTCGGCCTTCTGTTATTCCAAAGCCGTATGATCCCTCTCTCGGGGACATGTAATCTAATCTTGTGGGCAGGGAGAACACCTACTGAGTCATTCTTATTTATTTAGATTTAACTACAGTCTGTTGATAATACCGCTGTGCAGAGTGTAATGCAGAAACCGCTATTCTGTGTTTCCTAGCTAAGACCTGGTCGAATGGTGCATAGAATAGAAAGGCACAAAAATCTGTTTCATCCATGTACAAATCTGTTTGATTGCTTCGCTCAGATGGGTTTAAAATGATTAAGATTTTCACATATCGATAAGTGGTGCTTCCCATTCTTCATGTGCCACTAGCAGTTTAGGTTTAATGGATTTCCCTGTCTTGTTGAACTGTGGCTGAATGGGTTAAAACCTGCTTTATCACTTACCTAATTCCAGCGCCGATGTCCCTCAGCGCTGATTCAGGCTCCTCCTCTGTCAACGTTATGCGCGGCGAGCACCATGATCACATTAGGACTTCTCCCATAAGACAGCACTGTATAATACATACAAAGGGTGAGGACGGCCAGCGTCACTTAGGCAACCAAAGTTCCCTTAACCACCTAGAAGACCCTCTAGTGGCTGTTTACACTGCAAGGTATATCAGAAACTGGGTACCTATAGTGCCCCTTTAATATTCCTATTCCCATCCTATCCCATGGGCTTCCTTATACTTTGGTAGTCCTGCAAATGTCAGCATTTGGTAGGACAGAAAGCCAGACTTTGCATTGCACATATTGAAATGTTTATATTCTTGAATAATGTTTATGGAACATCCACCAAATAAAATAGGCAGAGTGTAAAGTGGTTCTTAAAAGAGATACTCTAAGCACCAAAATAATGTTAATGAAGTAGTTTTGGTATAGAGATCATGCTCATGCAGGCTCACTGCTCAATTCTATTTATGAGTTAAATGATTTTGTTTCTATTTATGAAACAATAGTCATGCCTCCTCAGCCACCATGAACATTTTTTTTTAATTTTCAATAAGATTTTTCAGCAGAGTGTGTTTACTTTAGATGTTCTCATTTCCTGCTCTGTTAATTGCGCTTTCATAAAAGCAGGAGATGCATTCTAGCTTAGACACACTGTGCAATAGGAAGTTTAAACATTAGGAAGTTTAAACATGTCTCTTTACAGTAAATGTGTAGGGTGACTGTGGGTCACATGCAGGGAGATGTGGCTAGGGCTGTATAAACAATTTGATTTGACTACTAAATGGCAGAGCTTTGAGCAGTGAGACTGCAGGGGCATGATCTATACACCAAAATCTCTGCATTAAGCTAAAGTTGTTGTGGTGCTTAGAGTAGGTTTTGTTTTAATATTTTTGGGGGCTGAGACCCAGAACATGGCATTTTCTTAGTGTCCTGTTTATCATTTATTTGGTAAAATCCTTTAATTATACTCTTCCTCATGGTCAGATGGGATTTCATTGCAAGAAGGCAGTGCTCCTGCAGTACTAAACTTTAAATTCACTTAGAATTCCCTGCATTCCACATTTTAGCGACTAGCCCAATTTTCCATCCGCCCTGTTTAAATACTGATCCTGAATTTGCAAAGTTGGTTTAGATTTGAGTCACTCTGCTTAGAAACCCTGGCCAGACCATATATTCTTGGATTTATGCATATTTCCCAGTATTTCAAAATATGACATATGTTCTACTATATAACATAATTCATTAAAACCATCCCTTTGCATTGACGCTGGCTAGCACTCCCTATAGGCACCCAGACCACTTCAGCTTAATGAAGTGGTCTGGGTGCCAGGTCCATCTAGGATTAAAACGGCTAAGTTTACCTATGGGTTAATCCAGCCTCTAGTGGCTGTCTCATTGACAGCCGCTATAGGTGCTTCCGTGCTTCTCACTGTGATTTCCTATGGACTGGTTGAATGCCCCCGGCTCTTGCCGCGCATGCGCATTCAGCCGATGACGGCGAAAAGGAGGAGGAAAGTTCCCTGCGCCGAGGGAGCCCGGCGGGGGAAAAAAGGTAAGGGATTATCCCCTTCCAACCCCTTGAGCCTGGCAGGAGGGGGACCCAGAGGGTGGGGGGGACCTAGAGACCCTATAGTGCCAGGAAAACAAGTATGTTTTCCTGGCACTATAGTGGTCCTTTAATAATCAGTGGTCCCTAGGATGCCAGTCCAGTCCCACCTTCATCTGTAAATTAGCCATGTCTGTCCTGTGCTATTCCTGGTATAGGAGAGTACGAAGCATGCGGATTAATGGCAATGATTCTGTGTTCATTTGAAACCTTTTACAGTCATAGGATTCCTCCCAACGTCTGATATAAAGGATTAGATCAGTCCCTTCCCCCAGTTTCTCTGCACATACAATGTGTGGCACAGAGTTTTTCCTCACACCTGCACTCTGCCTGATTCTCTGAAACTGGCAGCCAGCAGACACCCCCACTCTAATTAAATACATTTAGCCATCATTTACCATCTCTGTTCTAAAAAAGTAATAGAATCTATCAAGCAATTATCTTTTTTTTTTTCTCTTCTCGCTGCAGCTCCTATGTCTCTCCCTCTCCTTGTCGATCAGTGAAAACCTCATTATAAGTCCTGAACGGTTTCTCTCTGTCTCTGGATAATTATTTTCTTGTCTCAAATCTATGTAAACGCTTAGGATAGTCAGTGAATCCTAACCTTAGCCCCCCAGATGTTTGTGAACTATTTATTTGCCATGATGGCCAGTGGTAGATTTAAGGCTGCCATAGCTTCGTGGGGAATGTAGTTCAAACATCTACAGTCCCAAAATAAGCTATTTTTTTTCCCCCACATCCCCTTCACCCATTAAACGGTCTTGCATGCCTTAATGTAACCCCTTACATTATTTCTTACTTTCAAATTCATTCATTCCCTTTTAAACTTGGTATGGGAGTAATTTCCTGATTAATAAAAAGAAATAATATTCTATTACACAACGCATGTAATTCCTAAATGAGCTGAAAATTGAATTGAAATGCCAATCTTCATTTTTAGGAATTGGCCTTGTCTCTTTGGGATCCAGAAAGATTAATTATAGAACCTAGATATGGTTTTCCTGTGGCAGTATTACGGGGTGATCTGCTGGAAGGCATTCCTTTTTAAATTATTCAATTTTTTCCCTCAAGTTTGCTTCTGAACGGGTTAATATTTGCTCAGCCACCGCCAATCCGTACATCGTACCCAACTGTAGTATTTACAAGGACATGTTCTCTCACCTATCCGATGTCTTTACCTTCCACTTACCAGAGGACACAGCTCAGTGCCATGGTAATTTTACTCTTTTTTTAGGACATAAAACCACATCCTGCTGTGCTCTTGTAGTGTCACCTCAAGGGTGATCAGAAGAGGGCTCTCTCACGTTTTATAGGCTACAAACTACCTGATGCCGCATTACTTTAAAGACAAATTTAAAGGCGTGCAAGGAGGTTAGAAAATGGATGGTATAAATTTCCATCAAGAATAGTAAGGGGATTAGAGGATATATTGAGTTGTGTGAAAGATGTCCTAATTAGTCAGTGAAAATCAAACACTCACCCACCGATGACAATAACCGACGCACCATCTTCTGACACATGACGATGCTGCACACATGAGCCAACTTATCTGCCGTACAGTATTATCCCTTCCTTTTTCTGAGTGTACCCGCATTTAAATTAAGGAAGTGTTGGAAAATTACACATGTTGCCGATTGATTAATACTTTTGTTTCATCTTGATCTTACTTTGTCTATGACCTTAAAGGAACACTATAGGGTCAGTAACACATACATGTATTCCTGACCCTATAGTGCTAAAGACCACATCTAACCCCCCCTTGCTCCCTTAAATATAGTAAAATCTTACATTTATTCCAGTCTGCTGCTGTTGGCTCTGCCCCTGACCTGCCTGCTTGGCTGACCTCATCAGGAGTTATGATCTGAGCCAATCACAATGCTTTCACATAGGAAAGCATTGGATTGGCTGAGACTTGCCAGGGCTGTGTTTGGCTTGTGCTGCCTCCTTGACAATCCGCATCCCTTTATAGATATGTATTGAATCAATGTATCTCTGAAGAAAGTTCAGTGTCTGCATGCAGAGGGTGGAGACACTGAATGTCAGTCACACTGTGCAGCACTGCCCTAGGAAGCACCTCTAGCAGCCATCTCAGGAGTGTCCAGTGACGGTATCCCTAGGCTGTAATGTAAACACTGCCTTTACTCACCAGAACAAATACGATGAGCTGTAGTTGTTCTGGTGACTGTAGTGTCCCTTTAAGTATGCATGACAAAAATCCTTTAAAAAAAAAATTCATAATTTTTTTTTTTTTTTATAAAGATTACAGTTGTGTTTTGTTTTTTTTTATGGGGAGAAATGAACCCAGTATGGAGAGATTCATAAACATGGGACTAAGGGTCAATATATTTCTGGCTAAAGTTTACTGAAAGTGGTTTTGTCCAAGTAGAGCCTCCCTTGAGGTCAGGAGGCTGTGTCTCTGTTGAATGTTTATAGAAAGTGTAACTGAGTTAGGCTTAGGGAGATTTTACTGAATTCAGTGGTGTCCTTGGCCCAACTCTGCATCCATACACTTTTCCAAGAGCCGAATGAGAGCGGATTCTGTGAGTCTGTTTATTAGTTGGTCTATTAGAGTAAATGTGAATAAATCTGTAGTTAGATGATGCTCAGAGGGAGCACACTGCAGTAATAGCTTTACTATAATAGGGCCAGCAGCTTTTGTACATTGGTCTTTATGGGAACCCACATTAAAACAAGGCAGAATCTGAGTTGAACCAGAATTGGTTGAGATAAAAATGAATTCTAATGATGAAATATGTTAAACTCTTTCTAGAGCTACCCTCTAGTGTGAGCCCAATACGCAGCATTCACTAGCTGTGCAGAGAAGTCTCATAATTGATCCGGGGAGCCTACGCTGTCCCTTGCCACCCAATTTAGGGGGCAGATAAACATGGTAGTTTATTGAACCAAGAATTGGCTCTAGAGCTCTATTTTTTTCCCCAGTTTATAATCTTTATTTTGGAAATCCCAGTTTGGTGAGTTTACAGGGACACTCTTAATCGTTTGAAGGAGAGATTCCAGTTCCTGGCAATGAAAATGTTGAGTACATAG
Organism: Pelobates cultripes; assembly: GCA_933207985.1. Taxonomy (NCBI): domain Eukaryota; kingdom Metazoa; phylum Chordata; class Amphibia; order Anura; family Pelobatidae; genus Pelobates; species Pelobates cultripes. Next base: position 20,777,278 of record OW240923.1, read on the forward strand.
TTTGTTAAACTGTTTTATTGGTTTTGTCTAAGGAAGAAACAGCAGACATGTATCACAGTTACAACGGACTAAATGTCTCATGACTTCAGCTAGCCAAATGGCTAGCAAAGCATTATGGGAACCATTGTCCACCACACTGATGCGACAGTATTTAGCCTTCACCCGTGTAAGAAAACCTTGCATTTGTCACAGAGCACTTATTCCTCCAATCCTTTGACAATCTGAAGGTCACAATGCCAACTTGTTGATGGTTAATAGCATCTGTGTACGCACCTCTGATTTCTGGTTTAAAAAAGCTGAGAGGCATGCATTTTCATTGTAAGTGACGCATATAGTGCCTTGGGATTATTTTAAAAAGAGACCAGTAGAAGTTGAATTCTTTATTAAATCAAATGTAAAAAAATATTAAACGGTTTCTTTAGCAGCATAATATAGTGTCTCATTGAAACATTTCTTTCATTACTGTTGCAATAGCAAGAATATGCAACTTCTAGCAGCCCAATTTACAGTTTCTATTATGCTGAGCTTATCCTTAGGCCGCTGTATTCCAAACTCGATGCTTCTGATAAACGACAGATCGAGCGAATTAGTGTTACATGGAGATCGTTCAAGATAGTTAGAAATCATTTTTTATTGATAACCGTTAATGTGTCAACTTATTCCACAGTTTTACAGAGATCACATTTAAGAAAAAAAATGACAAACTGTTTGCATAGGTTGAAATGAATAAAATTGGCACAAGAAATGTAAATTAAAATATTATACAGTTGATGCAGTCAACTTTGCTGGTACTTTAAGCGTTACAGGGGATTGTGGTTATCTTAGAAAAAGAGCAACAAGATGGGTTTCACCACAGAGGGGGAAAAACGGAAACACTCTTCATAAATGGACTCTAATGCGCAGCGTGCGTTCCATCGGCGCAATAACAGCCATCATTCCTAATTGAGATGATGATACCTCCTCTTTTCCCCTAGGAGAGCCGTGGAGCGTCTGTACCAGGAAAACCACAAAAAGCTAGAACAGGGCAAAATTGTTAAAATGAGACAGGAGGTGAGTTCAAATTTATCAGCTTCGTTTTTTTCTGTTTAAGCCTGTGAAGTGACAGCTCCTCTTTAACATTATTTTACATATCTCTATATTCAGCATATGTGTTTGTAAGGTGTGAAAAATAAGATTTAAATGTAGAAATCCACTCATTTATCTGGCAACTGGGTGCTGCCCTCATGGCTCCCTGTCAGTCTTTGTTTTAAGCTCCATATGTTGGCAGTCAGTACAGAGAAAACATACAGCAAACCGCATTATGATGTACATTTATTTTAAAATGTAGAAAACTACAACAAAACAGAGCATCTCATGGAAAACAGTTACACGAGTTATAGGTGATTTTCAATGTTAGTTTCTAAACAGAATTTACACCATTGAATAATAGATTTATCTCACTTTTAAGCACTGGCTATCGTGTGTTGAATATATTAGTCATGGATTGGCTTAATGTTGCTTTAATAGATCGTGCTGCTAGGTATCGAACTCCGAGGCAGAGACTCCTAATGGTGACCTACCAGCGCAACGTCTGATTTCCCAGAAGTAAACTAACATTATGGTCCAAACTAGTGTCACTAGCTCATCTGTCCTTTCTCCTGCTCCCTTCTGTGACTTGAAGGGCTATGTGCAGCACTCACTGGTCATTCTGGTGCCTCCAATTCTGGCCCCAGTTGACAGAGGGGAACCCTTGATGTATCAAGTGATACGTGGGGTTCCCACTTACCAGCATCAAAATGGTCCCGGCAGGTAAAATACCACTTGACAGAATTTTATTAAAGACACGGAGGCTCATATTATGCATAACTCTTTCTTTATTTCCTCAGCAGCAAAGAAAGAGAAATATAAATATTATCAAAACTGAAGAAAAAACTGTATAGGCACAACAGGTAGCCAATCACAGGGTATAGGAAGTAGCTATATAAGTCTTGTGTCTCCCACAATCCTCCTCTTTCTTTGCTGCTTCCTCAGACAGATAAGTGTTTCTCTGATCTTTGGCTTGCATTGTGATTCCATTTTAATTTGTATTACAGTGTGTTTCATTTTATGATTTTTCATACTGTTTGTTTTACTCTTATTTGTTTTCTTATTGTTTATATTGGTTTTGATGTTTTGATTTTGTTTTGTTTTTTCAGTTTTCCTTGTGGGTTAATCAACCCTTCCCTCTCTCTCCCAGCTAACACCCTGGTGTTATTCAGCCTGCTTTGTTTGTATTCAGTTTGGTAACTATATAATTGCCATTGCATTATTATTTTACTTTAAATTCTCACTGTCTATTCTGTCACTGTCACTACCATGCAGGATAGGGGTGATGGGCCTGTTGGTCCCCCAGGGGACTTCCAATTAGATAGTACTGATGGTGCCATGGCCTCCCAAGAGTTTCAAGCCATGTTAGAGGCCACTATGGCTTCCTCCATTCAGAAGGCTATTGCCTCAGCCATGGGAGCTGTCTCTTCAAATTTCTCCCAGTCCCTGCACTCTCTGATTTTACCTCCCATGGCCACCCCTGCCCTCTCCCCTGCTCAGACTCTGCCTGGAGCCCGTAAGGCAAAGGCTAAGTCCAAACATGTCGGCTCCCACTCCTCGATGCAGGTTTTACCTGCCATGACTGACACGCCTGAGGCGGTCTCAGATAGCGCGCACCCCACGCGCAAAAGAGCCCCTGGCCGGGCTAAAAAGGCTAGACTATGGAAAAGGGCTAGAGCCCATGATATTGGGTTGGATACCGACCGGAGTGTGGAGGATGAGTCCGACGCTATGGAGTACGACTCCTTTGATCATGATGATTCTGGCGAGGATTTGCCCCTTACGGGCGTGAACCCCTCCGGGTCCTCCGCCAATACCCGGGGCCCCTCACTTGCTCCCCCGGGGGGTGACACCTCGATCCTTGACCCGCAGGGCAACCCCCTGTTTGACCCAGACGACCTAAGTCATCCTCGGTCCGCCGAGTGGGTTCCCCCAGATCACATCGCCCAATATGTGGCTAGGGGTATCCGCACGCCACTTTCTAGGGAAGGCCGCAATAAATTGCGCGCCGAGTGCCCACGCCCGTCCCTCCCGGGCGCGGCTTGCAAAACCCCGGACATTGACCCGCAAATTGCTCAATTCCTGAATAAGTCAGGATGGAAGCCCAAGAAGGGCCTTGACCACTCCCTTAAAAGCTGCCAGGACAAGATCCTGGATACCCTAGGTCCCCTTTCCAAGCTTTACGAGCTTTTGGATGCTGCCAGGACCGGGGACTCCGTCCTGGACGTGGATGTGGCCGTTGGTTGGGTCCAAAGAGCTATTTGCTTACTGGGGAACGCCAATACGGCCATGTCTACAGAAAGACGCAAGGCGATCCTCCTGAAGATCGACCCTAAATTGGCCGCTATGACTGTGGCGGAGCCTGATCCAACTGAGGAGGGTCTCCTGTTTGGCACGTCCTTCGTTAAGGATATGGGTGCTTATGTCAAGACCTTTACGGCTATTGACAAGGCACAGGCGAACATGAAGCGCGTGTTCGCGCCTAAGGTTTTCGGAGGGGCCGGGCGTAGCAGGAACCGTCCACCCGGCCGTGGTTTCCGAGGCGCATTCCGCGCAACCAGAGGTTCCTTCTTTCCCTCGAGAGGATTTCAGGAACAGAGGGCCCCTCCCTTCTTCCCGGCAAGAGGTCGGGCCTGGGGATCCAGATACCCCCGCGGTGGTACCCCCGGCAGACGTCCTTACGGTGAGTACCCTTTCTTCCCCTCACGCTCAAGTTCGGGTGGCGGGGAGACTGGCCCTATTTTGTCAAGAATGGGCAAAGATCACCTCAGATGCTTGGGTTTTACGATGTGTAAGGGGTTTCCGTCTGGAGTTTGTTTCCATGCCTGTCCAGTTTTATTTCCCCAGAGAATTGTCCCTCCCTCAGGAACAAGACAAGATGATTTCCACGGAAGTGGTGGAGATGCTGTCCAAGGGCGCTATAGAGGAGTTGCCGTTCGCCGCCCCAGGCTTTACGAGCAATTTATTCCTAGTGCCCAAGAAAGGAGGCGGAGTTCGCCCTGTCATAAATCTTCGCCCACTCAACGCTTTTCTACGCTACCAACACTTCCAGATGGAAGGTATACACTGCCTCAGAGACCTCCTACGTCAATCGGACTGGTTGGCCAAGCTAGACCTGAAGGACGCATACTTTACGGTCCCCATCGCTTTGGAGTTCCGGGATTATCTCCACTTCACCTGGCATGGGCGTCGTTGGCGCTTCACCTGCCTGCCTTTCGGTCTCTCCTCCTTGGTGCTTCACCAAGCTCATGAAGCCCGTGGTGACATTCCTCCGAACCCGGGGGGTTCGCCTCATTATCTACCTGGACGATATCTTGATTTTATCCCAGTCACGAGAGGATCTCCTCACACACCTGGGATGGACGACCGACCTTCTGCAGAAGTTGGGATTTCTGATCAATTGGAGCAAGTCGGTCCTGGTCCCTGCCCAGTCCATAGAGTTTCTGGGTTTTCAAGTAGATTCCATCCAGCAGTTCCTGTTCCTCCCGGATGCCAAGGTGAAAGCCATCCAGAAGGAAATTCGGAGGGCCCTCCGTGTTCCAGACTTGTCGGTCAGACAACTGGCGAGAATTATCGGCCTTCTCGCGGCCTCTACTCAAGCAATTTTCCCAGGCCCCCTGCATTACCGAGCACTCCAACGGCTCAAGGGATCACGACTTCGCTCCGGTCATTCATACGAATCTCGGATAACATTAGACGAGGAGTCCAGGGACGAACTAGCGTGGTGGTTGGCGCACATGGAGGCATGGAACGGAAGAGCCATCTTCGGTTCTGCCCCGGATGTAGTGATAGAGTCCGATGCCAGCTTACACGGCTGGGGCGCTCGTTGTGGCAACGTCTCCACAGGAGGCAAGTGGTCCGACACAGAGAAGTCGTTACACATCAACTGCCTGGAACTTCTGGCAGGTGCCTTCGCGATCCGCAGCCTTGCTCCGGGGAGGGCGAATTGTTGCGTTCTCCTCAAGATGGACAACGTATCAGCAGTTCGTTACATAAATCACCTGGGGGGCACGAAATCCAAAATGTTGGCGCTTCTGGCAAAGGATTTTTGGCAGTTCTGCCTCTACAACAACGTTTCGGTGACGGCGGAACACATCCCAGGTCTGGACAATTCGGGGGCGGATTGGAATTCCAGACACTTACGGGACTCCGGGGACTGGCATCTACATGCTTCAGTGTTCCAGTGCCTGAACAGGTTGTGGGGCCGGTTCCAGTTGGACCTATTCGCGTCACGCCTGAACACTCAGCTACCGAGGTTCTACAGTTGGAGGCCGGACCCGGCTGCAATAGCGACAGATGCCTTCCTCCAGGAATGGCCACCGGGTCTGATGTACGCCTTTCCCCCATTCAACATGATCGCACGCACGATCTCGAAACTGGTCCGCCACGATTGTCGGATGGCTTTGATCACCCCCCTATGGAGGTCTCGACCATGGTTCCCTCGGCTGATGGAACTGTCCATAGACTACCCTCGTTTACTTCCGGTATTCCAAGACCTCCTTCTGGATCCGGATGGGAACTCTCACGACCTGGTGTTGCAGCATCAGCTACCCCTCATAGCATGGCTCCTTTCAGGGGACCTTGGGTTATCCCAGACGTTTCGCAGTCAACTCTCCGACTCCTCGATAACGCCTGGGCCCCGGGTACACGGACAGCTTACCGACATTCATGGAGATCATGGTCTGGTTGGTGCATGGAACGGGCAATGGATTCCGTATCTGCCCCTCTGCCTTTGATTCTGGAGTTCCTCACGTTCCTATTTGATTCGGGCAAGGCATACCGCACGATCAACCTTTTCCGCTCAGCTATCTCAGCCGGTCACGAAGGTCTAGACGGTTCTCCGGTTGGCAAGCATCCTTTTGTCTGTCGACTTCTCAAGGGTATTCGCCTTGCTCGTCCTCCTCGACCTCGTTTTGCCGCCTTTTGGGACGTCAACGTGATGCTACAGTTCCTATCATCATGGTACCCCAATTTGGAGCTGACTCTCAAGCAATTGTCTGCCAAATTGGTTATGTTACTGTGCCTGATTTCTTGCAGAAGAGTCTCTGACGTTCGGGCCCTGGACTGGGACGCCGTTGCATTCACCCCAGAAGGCGTCACCTTTGACATTTCCAGGAGGACCAAGTCTGCATCTAAGTCACTTACATACCCTAGGTTTTCAGACTGTCCAGCGCTCTGCCCGGTGGATTGCATCAAGGACTATCTGGATGTTACACGTCCCCTTCGCATGACAGACCTGCACGATCTGTTCATATCCTTTAAATCGCCTCACCGGCCGGTTTCGACTCCTACTCTAGCACGTTGGGTGCGCTGGCTGCTATCCTCCGCGGGTATAGACACCTCAGTATTTACGCCCCATTCTGTCAGGGGCGCGATGGCCTCGAAAGCCTCTTCAGTCGGATGTCGCCTAGAGGACATTATGCGAGCGGCGGATTGGTCTCGGGAATCGACCTTCCGAACCTTCTACTTCAGGCCAATTGAGCACATCGCATCTCGTGTGGTGGCACAGCTTTGAACTTGCATAATATGAGCCTCCGTGTCTTTAATAAAATTCCCAGATTTTACTAGTAACATGACGTAAAGTCATGATTTTATTAAAGACACGGAGGCGAGTATTATTCCCTCCCACCCTCCCGGAGTGGAGTTGGGGTACGAGATGCTTGGTGGCTCTACAGGTATGTTTTTTCAGTTCGATCTGTATCCTATCAGTTGATTTGCATCTTTTGTACGGGTTGTTGTACCTTTATGCTGTGTACTAATTCTGTTGTTTTTATATTTCAGTACTCTGTTTTACCTGTGTCTCCCCAAGACTATGTTTGGTAAGTTTGCAGTTCTGAATTAAGAAATTACCATATTTCTCTATCTTTTTTAGCTTGAAATTGTCGCATCGTTTTCCCGTTACCCTGTTTCGGCCAAGTGGGACATCGTTCATCTTACCTGGTCTTCGGTTCGCAAGAAAGAGGGGGATTGTGGGAGACACAAGACTTATATAGCTACTTCCTATACCCTGTGATTGGCTACCTGTTGTGCCTATACAGTTTTTTCTTCAGTTTTGATAATATTTATATTTCTCTTTCTTTGCTGCTGAGGAAATAAAGAAAGAGTTATGCATAATACTCGCCTCCGTGTCTTTAATAAAATCATGACTTTACGTCATGTTACTAGTAAAATCTGGGAATTATTCTGCGATCATTACTAAAGGTAGGACTCCATGACAGAATTATTCCATCATCGGTCATTAAGGGGTAGTGTTAATGGGGCCAGAAGTCTCCTATATTAAACTGCAGCTGAGGCGATCATTCAGTGAATTCAGCCCAAAACAGCAGGTTTGACTATTCACTGTGAGACCGCAACAAAGGATTCCTGGCGTCAGAGGAACTATAGTGGTTACGGTGATTAGAGTGCCCCTTTAAAGGGTTACTCTGGGCACTCTTTGATTGAAAGTGTTCACAATAAACTGTGCCTGCCTGGAGTCTGTTTGTGCAGCTTTAACCCCTTTGCTGCTGGAATTGTAACTCCACCTCCAGCAGCATCACTGGGAGGTCATCTCTGGAGTTCTGGGTGGCTAATGCAAAGGTTTATGCACAGAATCGCAATCATTGGCTGAGAGCGGTCAGCTGACACTGTCGGCCAATGAATAGACAGACAGCCTTATAGTAGACCGGGCGTCCAGCAGGGCCCAGTAAGAGTGCAAACCATAGGAAGCACTGCCAGAGTATTTCTCTCTCCATAACCACTAGGCAGGCTGTAATGGTTATAATGATGGACTAACCTTTTAGGCCACTTTAAGCAATAAGCTCTTAATTTGGGTATAGGCTGCACCCAACAATGGATCACTTAAATTAAGTTGTTATGGTGCCAAGAGGCACTCTTACCTCAAGGGGCTAAACCTGGAGTGTCCCTTTACAGGACACTATATAGTGTTAGAAATAAAAATAAATAGTGCTGTTGTACCGGTTTAGATCTCTACCCCTTTCCACCCAAGAACGGAGTAAAAAGGTTTTAAACTTACCTTTTCTCCATCACCGCGCTGGTCTCGCCGCTATGGCGGAGATCAATCTTAACGATCTCAGTCTATCCAATGCTTTCCCATAAGAAAGCAGTGGGAGGCTATTGCGCATGCAAAATGTTACACTGCGCCATTCAGCATCTCCTCTGAGATGCATCCCTGTGCAGAGCGTGGACACGCTGAACTTAGGTGCTGCAATGAGAAAGCATCTCTAGCAGCTGGCTGACTGTCACAGACATTGCCGTTTCTCTGAAAAGACAGCATTTTCATTGCTCAACCTTCAGGCACATGCTATTGACTCCAGAGCTACTTAATTAAGCTGTAGTGGTTTAGGTGACTACAGTGTTCCTTTAAACTATTAAAGCCTTTACTGGTAAAGTAGTGAATATTAGATGTAAAAGAAAACATGTTAAAGGCTCTAAATCCAGATCTGTTTTAGAACTAATTGCTGCAAAGGATTCTGGGCTCCTAGTCTCTCAGGCTTCCTTGTAAAGGATTACGGTATTAGTAGTCAAGCATCTTTTCCACAATCAGCCGTCCATCTGTCAAGTAAGATTGACACTACTAACGGGCCCTTCAGGTATATATCTAACAATTAAGCAATGTGTAGCTACAAATGACTGAACTATTCAATAACCAACTTTATAACGTCATCGGCATGCCCAATAGTGTTATAAAATATAAGAACGACTCACCGTTTAGCAATAAAAGGATATTACATATATTTTAATGGCTTAGTTTACTTCATTAGTCATATTATGATCCCAGCAAAACATTGGCAAGCTGCCTTTATAGTGTATCTGTAACCGTAGGAGTGCCAGATTAAAGATTTGAATGAATGTTTCCTTACTAATGCATTCTAATATTGCTGTGGCAGCATGAGTAAACGTAGGGTTACTAACGCACACACCTCCCTTTTAGAAGTAAAAGGACCATGCATTTAGAAAGATCTGTAAACTACATGTGAAAGGCATTCAGATGGAATTGGTTGACTATTTTTGTTTCCTTTGTAGAACGCATGGGTAGAAGAGGAGTCCACCTGTACATCAGCCGACATTAGGAGCTGTAAGTTATTTATACAGGACTGTATTCTCAACAGTTGGTACAAATTTGAAGAGTATTTAGGTGGAAGCAGTTGATGATGTTAAGGTGGAACAATACAGTGTGCAATCTGTACATTTAATTACAGTTAGCTTGTTTTACAATATAGAATTGTACTATACTGCTGTATAGAATAACTTTTTCAGAGACTATTAGTTCAGCTTTTAGTTTAGGAGACAACTGATCTGTACCTCTCTAAAACCCTTACTGTACCAATAATGCACTAGCTATAGAGTAGGCTTCGCCAAACTCCGGCACTCCAGATGTTGCTGAACTACAACTCCCATTATTCTATGAATGAAATAGATAGGCTGAGAATCATGGGAGTTGTAGTTCAGCAACAATTGGAGGGCCGGAGTTTGGGGAAGCCTGCTATAGAAAGAGAAGTGAGCCTGGTTTGGTAATTGTTCAAAGCAAAGTCTGGGGATTTAAAGGACCACTATAGTGCCAGGAAAACATACTTGTTTTCCTGGCACTATAGTGCCCTGAGGGTGCCCCCACCCTCAGGGACCCCCTCTCGCCCCGGCTCTGGAAAGGGGTTAAAACTTACCTTTTTCCAGCGCTAGGCGGAGAGCTCTCCTTCTCTCCTCCTCCGTTCCGCCCCGTCGGCTGAATGCGCACGCGCGGCAAGAGCTGCGCGCGCATTCAGCCGGTCGCATAGAAAAGCATTTACAATGCTTTCCTATGGACGCTGGCGTGTTTTCACTGTGAAAATCACAGTGAGAAGCACGCAAGCGCCTCTAGTGGCTGTCAATGAGACAGCCGCTAGAGGCTTTGGGGGAAGGCTTAACCCATTAATAAACATAGCAGTTTCTCTGAAACTGCTATGTTTATTAAAAAATGGGTTAACCTTAGCTGGACCTGGCACCCAGACCACTTCATTAAGCTGAAGTGGTCTGGGTGCCTAGAGTGGTCCTTTAAAACACATACATGAATGAACATGAAAGCGGTGTATATTTTTATATCACTGCTTTTGCATTTATAATTTATTAAATGTATTTAAAGTTACAATGCTTTTGTTTTGTTGGTCCTACCTGGAGCCGGCAGTCTCATCCTTCACTTCTCTTGCAGGAGAGTCTGTTTAGCCGTACTGAGGCAGCAGGATTGCTCCCATTGGCTGAGACTCTCATTGTATCAGCCATGCTTAGCTGAATAGATCAATCCAACTTCTCCTACAGAAGAATGGATGCAGAGTAGGCACCGGCTTACTCAGATGAATTATCAAAAAGGATTTGACAGTTTATAGTGGGATTGTGCCAGGACGCTCTTAGCACCATAATCACTCCAATTCACCCCACATTGTAAGGAATAAAAATAAGTCTGCTCGACTTATTACCTTGGTCTGATGGGCATCACATTTTGCCTCCACTACCCTGTGAGAGCAGGAAGTTCCATTCACTCTCGTGAGCAAACGTAGGTCTTAGCTCACTGGCTGAGAGCAACCAGCTGGCACTCTCAGCCAACGTGCTACGCTCTGCATTTTCTCAAGAGATGGAAGTTCTGTTAGCTCTAGTGAGCAAATGCAGGGCTTAACACATGAGAGTCCAGCGAAGAGCCTAGAAGTCAAACTGCTCAAATACTGTTTGACCCTTTACATTGGGGGAGGAAGCCAGGAGACTCCTAGGACTATACTGGCCTGGTTATGGTGCTTGGAGTGTTCCTTTGAAAGGAATATGTCAGTCCAAAAATGGGAGGGGAATCCGTATTTAGCAGATTTACCCCCAATACATGCATTGCTTTTTTTGCTGCATATTGTCCTTGGGGGAAGGTCTACAAATAGATTGCACGTCTGTCACTTCTGTTAGCTCAGGGGAGCCTAAGGAAGGAGGAAGTTAATATAATTTCATTATAAAAGTGGAGATTTCTCATAGAATTCAGCACTGTTATAAACTGGAATTAAAATACTGTACTTCTCATCCATTGAGCAAACTGAAGTGCTTTATGGGTGTGGAAAATAAAAGGGATATTATAGGTGCCAGAAATACAAAGCTGTATTCCTGGCACTATAGCCCCTCTGCGTCTATTCACCAGGGGGCGGGGAAGGGGGTAAAGGGTTAAAATCCTTTACTTACTTTATCTCATTGCCAATGTCCCTCAGTGCTTGGTCGATGCTCCACGCCCTCAGACGTCCTGCAACGAGCAGGCACTAGACCAACCCATAGGAAAGCATTGAATCAATGCTTTCCTGTGGGGAAAAATCTTAATCTGGATGTCCTCAGGCAGAGAATGAGGATATCCAGCGTCAGATACCGGACCATAGGTCGGTTTGAATGCAGGAAGCACCTCCAGTGGCTGTCTGGGAAACAGCCACTGGTTGCAGACTTAGAACTGCAATGCAAACATGTTTAACATTGCAGCACTAAGAGCTGAAATAGTCTGGGTGCCTGTAGTGTCCCTTTAAAGTATATCAAGACGGAAGGTAGTAGATTGTATAGCGCAGGTTTGCTTTATTAGATTGGCATTTCGGGGACAGCAGAGAATGCCTGGGCATTTTCGGATGAAATGCAATCATTTTTGTTCTTTGACTTAAGCCTGTCAGGCATTGCACAGAATGAAGTATGAGATCTTATTCTTACAGTCACCTTTTTCCATAAAATATATACTTAAAAACCATGTGATGGTAAGTAAAATGCAGTTATAAAACACATTGCGTCTTGCCATATATGACCCAAATAAAGATTCTACCCCTAGTGTTTTTTTTTTTGTTTTTTTTTAAATTCTTTATTTTTCATCGGAAAAAAGAAGTGCATATGTGTGCCAATGGATAGGCTTACGCAGAAGCCGCGAGAGAGGTGCATATATGAATGACAATGTGTAGGCTTACGCAGAAGCCGCGAGAGAGGTGCATTCATGTGTGACAATGTATAGGCTTACGCGGAAGCCATGAAAGAAGTGCATACTTATGACAGTGCATAGGCTTACGCAGAAGCCGCAGTGCGTTTTCAGATGGTTCAAGTACACAATGGGAAGGGAAATTATCTTAAGGCAAGATATATGCTTACTGTCGCCGCAAGTCTCGTCGGCGGTTAATTTGTCATCTCGTGGTGTGCTGAGACAACTCTACTTGGTTTGTCAGTGAGGTCTTGCTTTGAATACAAATGTCACTTCAATTAGCATGGTTTTGTACGGTTGTTAACTAAACATATCATAACAGTTATTTTAAAATCCAGTATTAACCAGAAACATTGTATTTAGTGATACGGTGAATTGGTGCGTCTGTTTCCATGGCTCGGAGGAGGGGTGTCGTGTGTCCCCCTGTCGTTGGCCCTACATGTGTGTTCGGTTCCCCTGTCCACCCTCCGTGTTCTCCTGATATTGTTCCCATATTTTGCTAAATTTTTTGGTAGTGTGCCTGACCAGGGAAGTTAATCTGTCCATAAGGTAGTTATCTTTTATCTTCGCTATGACCAGTGCTACCGGGGGCATTTCCGGACATAGCCATTTCTGTGCTAGTGCTCTACGGGCCGCTAAGTATATCATATTTAACAGTTGTTGCTCTGGGCGTGGAAGGCCATCTGTTGGCCTTGAGAGGAGGCAGGCCCAGGGGTCTAGTTTTAGTGGTCTCTGCAATATGTTAGTGCTTAGGTTGATAATTTGAACCCAATAGGTCTGTACTAAGGGACACTTCCACAACATGTGTACATAGGTGCCTTGTTCCCCGCAGCCATGCCAGCAAAGATCTGTTGGGGTGATCTGCATACGGAATTGTTTTAATGGTGTGGTGTACCACCTGAAAAGTGTTTTAAATGATTGTTCCTGGAGGGTGACACATATTGGTGATTGGGCTGTGGCCTCCCAAATGTCCTGCTAATTGGAGCCCTCTAATGTCTCTCCCAGGTCTGTCTCCCACTGGTCTGTGTATCGTAGCTCCCCCCATTCTTTGGCCTCTCCACTGAGGTGAGAATATAGTAACGATATGAGTCCACTGGGGTGTTTTTCCTGGTAGCATTTATTCTTGAATCAGGTGAGTGGGAGAGTGGCCATCTCCTTGACTTCTTTTGAGCTAGCAAAGTCTCGTAATTGGAGGTAGCGGAAGAAGTCCTTGGTTGTAAGGGGGGATTGTTCCCTGAGCTGGTCAAGTATGTGACTACTTGGCCATTTTTATATAGATGGCAATATCTCTGGATGCCTGCTTACCCCTAGTGGGTTTTTGGCATGTACCCATTCCAACTGTTAGCTGGGAATCATGAGATTGATCGTCCTCTGCACAATTGTGCCACATAACCACTACTCTGTTTTGGTTTATATGCAAATAAAAAGGCAGAGTAATGCGATATCTACAGATTACCAAACTTTAGGAGACTTAATGGAAACCACAGAAGATTCAGTTTATGTACATTTCTTACACATACATCCCTTACTCCAACCCCTAGGTTTTACCTATAGGTACACTGCTGCAGAGGAGTTAGTTATTACACCTATACGTACACTGCTACAAAGGAGTTATTACACCTATACATACACTGCTACAGAGGGGTTATTACACCTATACGTACAATGCTACAGAGGGGTTATTACACCTATACGTACAATGCTACAGAGGGGTTATTACACCTATACGTACACTGCTACAGAGGAATTATTACACCTATACATACACTGCTACAGAGAAGTTTATGCTATACACCTATAAGTACACTGCTGCAGAGGAGCTAATGTACATACGTACACTGCTACAGAGGAGGTATTACACCTATACGTACACTGCTGCAGAGGAGTTATTACACCTATACGTACAATGCTACAGAGGAGTTATTACACCTATACATACACTGCTACAGAGGAGTTATTACACCTATACGTACACTGCTGCAGAGGAGTTATTACACCTATACGTACACTGCTACAGAGGAGTTATTACACCTATACATACACTGCTACAGAGGAGTTATTACACCTATACGTACACTGCTGCAGAGGAGTTAGTTATTACACCTATACGTACACTGCTACAGAGGAGTTATTACACCTATACGTACACTGCTGCAGAGGAGTTATTACACCTATATGTACACTGCTGCAGAGGAGTTATTACACCTATACGTACAATGCTGCAGAGGAGTTAGTTATTACACCTATACGTACACTGCTACAGAGGAGTTATTACACCTATACGTACACTGCTACAGAGGAGTTATTACAGCTATACATACACTGCTACAAAGGAGTTATTACACCTATACGTACAATGCTACAGAGGGGTTATTACACCATACGTACACTGCTACAGAGGGGTTATTACACCTATACGTACACTGCTACAGAGAAGTTTATGCTATACACCTATAAGTACACTGCTACAGAGGAGTTATTACGCCTATACGTACACTGCTGCAGAGGAGTTATTACACCTATACGTACACTGCTACAGAGGAGTTATTACACCTATACATACACTGCTACAGATTAGTTTTTACACCTACAGTTGCAAGAAAAAGTATGTGAACCCTTTGGAATGATATGGATTTCTGCACAAATTGGTCATAAAATGTGATCTGATCATCATCTAAGTCACAACAATAGACAATCACAGTCTGCTTAAACTAATAACACACAAAGAATGAAATGTTGCCATGTTTTTATTGAACACACCATGTAAACATTCACAGTGCAGGTGGAAAAAGTATGTGAACCCCTAGACTAATGACATCTCCAAGAGCTAATTGGAGTGAGATGTCAGCCAACTAGAGTCCAATCAATGAGATGAGATTGGAGGTGTTGGTTACAGCTGCCCTGCCCTATAAAAAACACACACCAGTTCTGGGTTTGCTTTTCACAAGAAGCATTGCCTGATGTGAATGATGCCTCGCACAAAAGAGCTCTCAGAAGACCTACGATTAAGAATTGTTGACTTGCATAAAGCTGGAAAGGGTCATAAAAGTATCTCCAAAAGCCTTGCTGTTCATCAGTCCACGGTAAGACAAATTGTCTATAAATGGAGAAAGTTCATCACTGCTGCTACTCTCCCTAGGAGTGGCCGTCCTGTAAAGATGACTGCAAGAGCACAGCGCAGACTGCTCAATAAGGTGAAGAAGAATCCTAGAGTGTCAGCTAAAGACTTACAAAAGTCACTGGCAAATGCTAACATCCCTGTTAGCGAATCTACAATACGTAAAACACTAAACAAGAATGGATTTTATGGGAGTATACCACAGAGGAAGCCACTGCTGTCCAAACAAAACATTGCTGCACGTTTACAGTTTGCACAAGAGCACCTGGATGTTCCACAGCAGTACTGGCAAAATATTCTGTGGACAGATGAAACCAAAGTTGAGTTGTTTGGAAGAAACACACAACACTATGTGTGGCGAAAAAAAGGCACATCACACCAACATCAAAACCTCATCCCAACTGTGAAGTATGGTGGTGGGGGCATCATGGTTTGGGGCTGCTTTGCTGCGTCAGGGCCTGGACGGATTGCTATCATCGAAGGAAAAATGAATTCCCAAGTTTATCAAGACATTTTGCAGGAGAACTTAAGACCATCTGTCTACCAGCTGAAGCTCAACAGAAGATGGGTGTTGCAACAGGACAATGACCCACAGCATAGAAGTAAATCAACAACAGAATGGCTTAAACAGAAGAAAATACGCCTTCTGAAGTGGCCCAGTCAGAGTCCTGACCTCAACCCGATTGAGATGCTGTGGCATGACCTCAAGAAAGCGATTCACACCAGACATCCCAAGAATATTGCTGAACTGAAACAATTCTGTAAAGAGGAATGGTCAAGAATTACTCCTGACCGTTGTGCACGTCTGATCTGCAACTACAGGAAAGGTTTGGTTGAAGTTATTGCTGCCAAAGGAGGTTCAACCAGTTATTAAATCCAAGGGTTCACATACTTTTTCCACCTGCACTGTGAATGTTTACATGGTGTGTTCAATAAAAACATGGCAATATTTCATTCTTTGTGTGTTATTAGTTTAAGCAGACTGTGATTGTCTATTGTTGTGACTTAGATGATGATCAGATCACATTTTATGACCAATTTGTGCAGAAATCCATATCATTCCAAAGGGTTCACATACTTTTTCTTGCAACTGTATACATACACTGCTACAGAGGAGTTAATGTTATTACACCTATACGTACTCTGCTACAGAGGAGTTATTACACCTATACGTACACTGCTACAGAGGAGTTGATGATATACATCTATTGTGGTGGACCGTCTGGCACCCTAACTGGGTACCTCCGCCAATCGCTGCTTCCTAGTATCTCCGAGCCCTGCACCAGACATTGTAATCTCCCCCTTAGCTGCCGCAGCTTGGATGGGGTCACGCCGTCCCTTCCCACCCTGGCCCAACACCTGGATCTAGCTCCCGGTGAGAAGACCTAGTATAATAATCCAAAGCGCAGTATAACAATTCCCCCGGATTTTTCATGGAAGTCACTTTTTTCGGTCAAGTTCCGTAGTTTAAAAACAAAGTACCAAACGTAGTCAATGGTCATACCGTGGAGCTTGTTCCCCTCATCCAGACAAACGATTCCACCGAACAGTGCCCTTTTACGTGGTGTAGAATCCGAACGCAGGCGATGATGGAAGTCCAGCGTTGTTCTGGAGTTTGTGTCCGATTTCAGTTTCATGAACTCGACAACCAAACACCGCTGCCTACGTTTGCAGGAATAAGATGGTCGCCACCTCGTGGTCATTCATACGAACTACAGCCACCCAGACGAACAATTAGAACACTGCGGTTAGAATCGTAAAGAGGTGATGATAGGGCTTAACAAGCTCCAGCGTGATCCATGGTTCGTGCGCCTGTTCGGTTCCCAAACAGCAGAATGGCACAGAAAATTAAAACCTTCAATCTTTGCTTACCTATCAGTATGGGAACTTCCTCTGTGTATTGAAATGATCCCTTTGGAATATGTACAGAACATAAAATTGTGTTGAGTGTTAATGTGTGATAGGGGATTTCCTATTAAATTAAGTCAGCTCTACCTGCAAAAAGACTATGTGACGATGAAATTATAAAGCTACTCAAAGTGATCATATCAATGCTGAACTGATTCAAAGAAAGTATAGAGGTTGGGTAAGGCAGGAGAGGAGACATTGACAATACTGATCAGAGGTTTGTTAGAAGAGCACGAGATCTATAGTAGCAAGTCCCTTGTTTTTATCAGATGAATATCCTGTTATAACCTGTATTTCATATTTACATAGTAATTATAGGCAGGGCTATTACAAGTCCCACGTCACTAGCTAGACTTTAGCAGTTACTTGCCACTGCTAGCCTGCATTGTATGTGGAGCACTAGCCATTGCTGAGTGAAAATGTAGCTCCTGTGAGTGATCATTCTGTGCACTGATACAGGTTAAAGGGACACTGTAGGCATCCAGACCACTTCATCTCAATTAGGAAACGGCAATGTTTTTATTTCACGGTTTAAATAAACAGTATAGGGTCAAGAAAAGTAACATGTTTTCCTGACCCTATAATGTTAAAACCACCATATAGCCCCCTTGTCCCCCTAAATATAGTAAAATCTTACGGTTGTTTAAGTCCGCAGCTGCTGGCCATCAACTGCCCCTGATCTGCCTGCTTGGCTGACATCATCAATAATCTCAGCTAAGGAGGCATGTCAGGAAGACGGAGACCGGCACTGTGAGAGAGAAAAGTTAAGTGGGTTGGGGACCGGTCGCACTATAACACCATTATAAAAAGCCACAAAAATGTGAAAAAAAAAATAATATATGTATACTGGAATACACCGTCTGGCCTCTCCTTCACACCACAGAAAATGCTGATAATGTGTTTAGGCTGTAGGGCATCTTACTATTAACGTCAAACTTTAGATACATATGTATGGTTATTGTGCAAATAAAATGCCCACATTAATTAAGGGGCCCAAAAAAACTTTAGTGATCACAGCATATTTAAAATAGTTAAATTAAATTTTTTAAAAAATAAGTCATGGTGAACTCCGACTCAAACACAATATAAAAGTACCCTTTTTATGGTGGAACCAGACCCAAAAGAACCCTCACTACAGACCATGGGCCGAAAATCTAAAAAGGCAAAAGCAGAGAAAGGCACCCACGGCAGAGACATCGGCGACATGCTGAGGAACACACAACAGGCCGTGTGGTCCAAAATGGCGGACGACCTCGCCTCATATTCCTCGGAGGAGTTTGACACAGACCTCATGGAGGGAGCGAGCTTCGGTCCCACACCAGACCATAACAATACATCTAAAGCGCCTGGGGAACCGGTCACAGCAGACCAATTAAAGAAAATGCTGGCTGATCTGTGCAGGGACCTGGCGGCGGACATGGCCTACTATAGAGAGGCCATAGAAGGAGCCCAGTCCAAAATCTCGCGGCTGGAGGCCTGCTCGAGTAGACAGGACTCCAGATTAGCCAAAGTGGAACAACAAATGGCAGATCTGACGAAGCAGCAGACTGCCACCACGGAACGGCTAGACGCCTTAGAAGATCAGCGGAGGAGGTACAACTTAAAAATCTGAGGGATACCCGACTCAGTTGGCCTCTCTGAGCTGCCCCACTACATCAGGCGGTTCCTGGGAGCCCTTATTCCACATAAACAAATGAAATCCCTGAGATTAGACGGGATGTTCCGACTACCAAAGCCGGCAAGAGCTCCAGCTGCCGCACCTACAGACCTCATACTGCGCTTCCAATCCCTGTCGGACAAAGCTACTCTCCTAGCTGCACTACGAAACAAGACACCTTTGCCGTTTGAGGGCACAACTCTAACAATCTTCCCAGATATTACTAAGAGCACCCTTACCTGGAGGAATTCAATGCAACCTCTCCTGCAGCACCTCCGAGCCAAAGAGATGCCCTACCGATGGGGAACACCGCGAGGAGTATTCTTCACCCACAACGGAATAACTCACAAATCTAAAACACGCACACACAGCTATCGGGCTAGGGGGAGCCCCCACCTGTCCAACACAAATCGAGACTTACACTTAACTCACTCACGTGGGGAACAAGTGATGTATACTGTTTTTGTTTATAAACCTGCAACCTAAACCATAAAAATGTGCAATGTACACTAATGCCCAATATTGTCTTGAAATGTTGACATCTCGGCTGGTATATGCTGTGGTGGCATTGCCTGCTATTATGTATTTTATGAGCACAATAAAATAAAGAATTAATAAAAAAATAAATAAGTCATATCCCTTTAAAAGTTTAATGGTAAAGCAGGCTGTGGAATACCCAACGTTTGTGCATTTAGTAGCGACATCTTACACACAACTGAAATATATTACTTGGCACATTGCTTAATGTAACCAAGAGTCTAATAACCTCTCTAATAAGCTGATCTGTAAACAAAAGGCAGTCGGCAATCCCCTGCTGTTTACATTGCTCTAAAAACCCTGGGCCTTTTATATAAAGAGCAAAGACCGGTGCAGTCTGGTTACAAATGTCTCAGGAGTTAATTAGAAGCTTCAGGAACAGGAACAACACAACCAATTAATGATAATTACATACAGCATTACATAGCATGTCTCTGGTGTAGAGGGCAGGAAAGGAAACGGTTAAAACACTCTGTGATCCCCCTTCATTATTATTTTGTTTTTAGACATCTAATTCAGAATGAAACCCATCTGGTTGGATCCAAGCACAGCCACCGCAGGATTTTGCAGCCACGCTAGATTTAAGCCTTAGTACAGCTGTGGACCTTAACCAAACGGGCAGTATTTCTTACTAGAGAGCAGTGTGGAGCTTGACAAGTACTTAAACCAGACTATGTTCCACGTAAGAGTTACGATATGAGATTAAACAGGGATTGGCAGTTAGGTTGCCACAACCAATGATATATTGACATGTGAGATAAAATACCATGGCGTTCGGAAAGCTCTGTTCATTCTGGGATAGAGATGGCAGAAAACGTTGAAAGATTATTTCGCCATCATACATATAAGATTACTCATCGATAGGGGTTAAACCGTAACAACGTGAAGACAAATCCTAAACAGAAGGTATGAATCTATGGTGGAGTCTTACAAAGCAGCCTTTAAGAGCAATGCGATCACAGCATGGTTTGACACACACCAGTATCGCTATGGAAGCACTTATTTCAGATGATCAGCTATAACGTAGATTATACACCTTGCTCACCTTTAAGGTTGCGCTGTGTAATAGACAGTGATTGACCTCCTGGCCTTCTGTGAAACAGGTTAACACTGAAACCGCTAAACATTCTAAAGAGGATGAATAGAAACATCAGCCTCTAGCAGACCGTGAAATAATAAAACGATAAAGTTACTCTGATCGGATTCATCTGGGAGCTGCACAGCCTAGGGCCTAGAGCACAGACTGGAAATAGGAGAGAGCAATGTGACAGAGATTTAAAGGGGTCTTTATTGTTACGAATGCAACAGGAGTGAGACAGCTTAAAAGAACACTATGGTGTTAGGAATACACTATGGTGGAAAAAATAAATAAATAAGCGCTCGCTACAAGAATATACAGGGGGCAGCAGAGAATCAGTGAGGATTCCCAAAACCTCACAAATTATATAAGTAGACAGACAAAATTATAAACTGCGCCAGAGAGGGTTGTAACAGAATACCACAATGTAGTGTTAATATATAGTGATATTTACATACTTGTGTCAAATCGGTGTACACTGGTATATGTTGACTTTACAACCTCAAAAAGAGAAAAAAGAACCAATTGTGTAAAATGTTACAATAAATAGAATATGCCTACAAGGTATAGAGTGCCAACTCACACTTTATTGAGCCGCTAAGAGCTCTGCTGTTATTCGCCTGGACGGTACAATCCCCGTCTATGGATATATGCAGCTTTATAATACTTGTCGTCCAGTATATGTGGAAACAATAAAGTAGAGTGCGGTCTTCTAGTGTAGTATATCTATAACTAGATGATAAAATAAGAGGTATCCTACTTACAATCTGCAGAGCAATGGCCTGCTCTGGTATGAATGGCTCTGGTGGCATTATCCCCACCTAGGATATGCAGGAGAACCAGGATAAGCGATGACAGGAACATAAAATAATAATATAATGGAAAATCTATAAAAAGAGTGAACTTTTAAAATTAAGATGCGTATTAATATATTAAACATTAGTGAATATATAAAGCAATATAGGGAACATGAGTATCAAGTCCTTCCAGTACCAACACTTTACGCGTTTCACCCGGCTGGGCTTGACAGAAAATACATAAAGGGAAAATATTTGTATTATGATCATAAAATAAGTGATGGGGTATGAATCAATATGAGGAGAGGTGAAGGTATATATACATAAATTGTATATTAGAAACGACTAGAGGGCATAAAATAAAGTGTAAAAAAAATACATATTAAATATATATTTATTTAAAAACTAGTGAAGCAGATGTTATTTTCATGGTTGACTGGTGCACATGCGCAGTGAGTACCACGCGCTCATCCGAATGCTTCTCACAGGAACACATTAAAAGAAGAAAAACTACCACAACAAGAGGGCATAGTCTTAAATTAGAGGGGCAAAGGTTTAAAAATAATATCAGGAAGTATTACTTTACTGAGAGAGTAGTTGATGCATGGAATAGCCTTCCAGCTGAAGTGGTAGAGGTTAAAACAGTGAAGGAGTTTAAGCATGCGTGGGATAGGCATAAGGCTATCCTAACTATAGATAAGGCCAGGGACTAATGAAAGTATTTAGAAAATTGGGCAGACTAGATGGGCCGAATGGTTCTTATCTGCCGTCACATTCTATGTTTCTATGAGCCGCAACAACATGTCTGTTTTACTTGGTTGTTGTAGAGGAAGTGCATTTTAGTTCGGAATGTACAGTGGTTCAGGACACATGACGTGTGACATGTCATGATTCCCTTTTATTCCAGAAGTTTGGTCCTTAAGGGGTTAAATAAATAAATTCAAATTTGAGAGTTTATTTATTTTAAAGCCATTGGCATGTGGTTTGGTCAAATTAAATTAAATAAAGTCATCTTCCCCAGTTCTGGGCCGTGCATGTACAGCCATGATAAAGGATTACGGTTTCATTTCCTCCATTATTGCTGCTCAGCGTTCCACCTTCACTATAGCGGGAGTTTGCTACAGAGGAGAGAGGCGTATGGGAAATGAAAGCAGATCTGCATTAATAGTCCTGCTCGTACCTCATAAAAGGCAGCTCTGAATTATTGTTGAGCGAGAAAGCTCAGTGGATATGTCTCCAGCTGCCCTATCTCTGAGCCAAGACTTTAGAATGCAACATGATGAGCTCAGCCTTTCACCTTTCCACGGCTGATTAATGAGCATCATTAAATAACCTCTTGATCTCAGGATGTACTCGGAAACTTCTGAAAAGCTAAATGTACACTTTGTGTTTAAATTTAAAAAGTCAAATACAGAAGACAGCCGCTGGGTATATTGATGGGCTATACTGCGACTTTAAAATGAGTGCTATTTTCCTGCACCTCCATAAAATCCGAGTGTCCCTCCACTTGTTCAGGACATGATCAGACCGGGACTGACTCCTGCCTCTCGCCATGTCAGGCTCCCGCTGTTTCTAAGCCACATGGGGCAAAGGGAACACCTCAGCAATATAGACACATTCATTATTGATAAGCAATAATGTAACCAGCAAACCAGATCCATCATTTCTCTGTAGAGCTGACACTATGTATATAGTATTACAGGTCACAGCCTGTGGCCAGAAAACAGTGTACCGCATTCCAGCGGGGCTTGCAAATTTCCGTTCCTTCTAGATGGGAAACCCACATGGTTTGCCAGGTTCCATCTGAAAACAAACTAATACTCCACCGAGAGGTTTCTAGCATAGCACATTTTATGGATTAAATACAATTTGATTTCAAGTGGCATATACTATACCAAGATAAGATCCCCGGCACAACAAAAATGATATATTCAGTATTTACGTGTAAGATATAATGGGTTGTGACAGTTTTGCTTGTATGTCTTACACCTTTCCTATAAGCTCCAGTCATATATAGGACCTGGTCCTTTTTAAAAAAAATTTTTTTTTACCTTTTTAATTATTAAAGCTCTATATTTAAAGGTTTCATTTTGTCTTGTAAAAAGAAGGTTTATAAAGCCAGCATGTAAGTTTGGTAATTAGGAACGGTCAGATCCTATTCCTTACTGTTTACGTCAATGGGTGTTTTATCGATACCTGAAGATCAGTGGTTCTAATGTAAAATGAGAATTTTATATCTGCATGTACAGCAGGCTAATGGCTAATAATGTTCAATTGCTTTTTAGGGTTATGTGTAAAAGTGAGACTTGCCAGAGCTATGAAAGCAGATGTCACGCAGAGCAATGGGATGTTCCAAACCCCATAGAATACTGGTGAAAAGTGTTTATTTGAGACATACTGTGCTATATTATGACAGCGCTCACGTAGAAACATATGTACACAATAATTAGCTCCAAAAGAAAAAAAAGCACCAGTGTGACAGGATATTATCCCAGTTATTGCTTAACGATAGCCACAAAGTGTTCGGAGTGTGTCATCCATTATATACAGGGTACAAAAAGGAAGTTCTGCAATTATGGTTGATCTACAAATCCTATCATTCTTAGCCATTCTGACGATGTAGCAGAACTTGTATGGTCAGGGGATAATTCTTACTACTGCCCAACTGGGTTTATAGACCAACAGTTTCAGAATATTTTAACTGCAAGTTGTGACACTTTGATGAGGGAGCTCTTTGCAGCAGGATTAGAGGACATTTTGTTTAGAAGATCCCAGAACTGCTGCTTTCTCACCATAGCTTGCTACCTCTTTAATTATTACAGACACCTCCAGTGAAGATGACGAGGAAAGTGAAGAGGAAGAATATTTCAGTAGTTCTATCCTATCTCTTTCTACACCGCTGTCAGAGGAGCATGTAAGTCAAACCCAGGGATGGCGTAAGTTACTGTGTAAAAGATAGATCAGTGCCAGCTAGAGCCTGCTAGATTGTACGGCTTTCCTGGGATAGGAGCCTGCACAACTCATGGTTCTGTTAGCAGTGGGACAGAGCCATGTTTAGGGTCTAGGAAGGCAGCCTGTAGCCCTTTCTTCAGATGCCTGTCACAGGGAAGGTTCCAGAATGTTCAGACTAGTTCTTTACTATCAAAACAGGATATTAACGTGAGACCTCTATATATGGTTATTAATACTGGCTGGGCATCATGGAAACTGTAGGCCAAAAACCGCTATTAAGCCATTAGTGAATGGGGGAGGGTTAGTATAACAATACATGAAGCCGATTGGGATTCTGGATGAAGAATGCTGGTCTCAAATAGGCTACATATAATACCTCACTAAAGTATTTGTCCTTATAGAGCAGTACCCTGAGTGCCTATCAGAGCTGTCTACGACGATTTCTGGACTACAGCACAAATGGTGAGCATTTAAAGCAACTCCTGTCTATTCTGGCTGGCAAATTAAAAGTTTAAGATTTCCATTAAAATATAGAAACCAACATGTATGTGTTGCCCTTCACCATTTTCCTGACAACATCCTCATATACTGCTGAAAGATTGTAGTATTTTGATGTCAAAAGCGCAAAGTTAAAAAAAAAAAAATTGTAATATTAATAAAATGAAAATACTTTTTTTTTTTTTTTAAAGTTTATAGACTCGTTAATAATCTTATCATGTTTTTTATTACTGGCAGCACAAGCCAAACACAGCCCTTGCCAACAAGCATCTCCTCATAGAGATGGATTGAATCAATGCATCTCTATGAGGAAAGTTCAGTTCAGTGTCTGCATGCAGAGGGTGGAAACACTGCATGGATGTGCAGCACTGCTCCAGGAAGCACCTCTAGCAGCCATCTGAGGAGTTGACAGTGAAGGTATCACTAAGCTGTAATGTAAACACTGCATTTTCTCTGAAAAGACAGTGTTTACAGCATAAAGTCTGAAGGTAATGATTCTACTCACCAGAACAAATTCAATAAGCTGTAGTTGTTTTGGAGACTATAGTGTCCCTTTAATACACTACATGTGGCAGTTTGTAAGGAACCTACCATTTACTAGAAATGTGGCAAAAATCATGCAGTCAGAATATATATTAAAAAAAAATAAAAAAAAAAAAAATAAGGTATTTAGATAATCTTAATGCCCACAGTAAGTACAGTAACCTGGCTACATCCAGTAATCTGTACCCAGTGTGATATTGCACTCAGTGTTCCTAAAACCCTCCTATTTCCAGCTGCTTGAATTACAGCTGTAATTGCAGAATTACGGTTCAACCACAGTCCCAGGGGCAAAATAAGTTTCCTCTTAAAGTAAACCCCAGCACTGGAAGGAAACATATCATGGCTTTATTCCAAAACCTAATTTTATCCCATATATACATAAGATTGTGCAGAATAGGGGACTATTAGTGGCTTATTCTGTACATCATTTCGGGTGTTCTCAATTCGGACCAGTTAATGAGACTAGTTTGAAAACTGCTCTAAACATTTCTTCTTGCATCTTACCCCATGAACCTTGCACTCTGTCCTCTTAATTGACTTGGCATCCACACCTAGCACTCTCTCCCCCCCTCCCTTTAAATCTATGTTGATCATACTTCTCTTCCAGCAAATGAAGTTGGGATAACAGACACAATCTCTAAAGACTCTCAGGATATGAGCGTGTCAACCTGCAACAAGGAGGAAATTGCTCGTCTCAGGCAGTAAGTATGAATGTGGGTGAAGGACAAATCAAAAGAAACAAAGTACAAACATATATGATTGACATGTTCAGCCCAGGGCCTGTGCAGGAACAGATTCACTGCGCTTATATTGGAGACTTATCAGCAGAACTAACCAGAGCTGCACAGTCAGCAGCGTCTGCAGGGGAAATAATAGGAGAGACACTTTGTAACAAGTCATTCCCTGTGTAGCCAGTTCTTTTAATATAAAGGATCCTAATCTATACCCTTTATCAAAGTAAACCTGCATTAACCCAAAATGTGTACTCGAAACATCATAGCGACTAGAGCAGTACGGAGGGATTGAGACGGTTACTCATTTTATCACAAATTATTAGAGCTGTGTTTTTGCTGTTTCTTTACCTATTACTGTTATAAAGCACAGTGCTAACCTTGCTTATATTTAGTTTATCTTATATATGTCTGGAGGGCTTTATTAGACTGCAAGCTAACTTATGATCTCTCTACAAACATGTGTGCCTAGCCTGACCACCTACACTTTATTTAGTCACCCATCATGGCTATATATTCTTTTTAGCTTACTGAATATCGTGTATAACACCCTCTCTAGACAAATCCGCTAAGCCTGAAGTTACTTTTGTTTTTTTTAAATAAATGTGCAGTTTTATTGAAGCCATGCAAATGCTATCTCCTGTTTTACTTTGTACTTTCAACAGCTGTTTTTGCTGGGCACATTTTTTTATTTATTACTATGCACAACTAAAATAAAGAATTATAAAACAATAAATAAATAAAAGAGTGCAGAGTAGCAATAAAATATGAGAATAGGCCAAGGTCAGGACAGGAGAGATTAATGAAATCAAAGTACAAGCCAAGGTCAAAACCAAATAAATCAGTAACATACAGGAATGCACTCTCGGGTAACTAAAGACCACGACATGGCATTGAGCATCTACAGAGCATGTGACATTACCACGCCATACGTGCATCATTTTTAGTATATGTTTTGTTCAAAGTATAGTGTTTGCATCTTTTTTGACGCCAGTATGATGCACACCGTCAACATGGAGATTAGGATTCCTACAAGATTAATAACACAGAGTTAAAGATGTCTATTAACATGTCGCTGGTCTCGGAATCCTGCATCAATACTGATGCGAGAAACAAGCGGCGGCATTCAAATAACACTGGATAGACCATCTTGTGTCAATATTGATGCAGGAATAATGCACAGTAATATCTGACGCAACAGCACAATGCTGTCTAGAGGTAGGTATCCTAGTCATTGGCGAGCTATGGGCACACTTGTGATTCCCTGGAGTTTAAGCCAGATTTACAATACACCGTGTTGCTGGTCACATCACCAGCAAACAATGAGGAGCTTAGAGCAGCTGCCGTTCCAGTTAGCTCGCGCATGGGAGTTATGATGGAAATACAGAAAGTGCCCTTTTAGGTTTACGGCAGCTAAATTGCACTAATGAACACCAAGGGTTTTGCACAGATATAGATAGGCTGATGGAGACAGGTGTCATCTGGCCAGTGAAAGTACTATAGAAGTGTTTTTTCCCTCATTTGGACATCTATATGTGCAAAGAACAGGTAAGAATGCGCTTATGTGTATACTAGATACCGGTAATTTGCATAATCCGTATGGCTGAGCCACGGTCTATTAGAGTATTGGTATTGGACTGCTGCCTGCCCTGGCTATAGCAGTCTGTAGTCTCAAGATCTTCATTTCTTAACAACATACAGAAATCCTCCTGGAGGAAATTAATTAGACTCAAAACAGTCCCTAATCCTTTCCTGCGACTCACTGCTGGTAGATCTGACAGATACAGTTCATGGCCTGTTAAGCCAGATACAATGTATAAGAGCCCGGTTCTATTCCTGCTTTGCCTTACAAAAGGAACATGCTATACTTCAGTGGATGTTACTGTGATCAGCAGCAAGTGATGGAGGTTACCATGGAAACAAGTGGACTTTCTTCCCTATAAACAGGGAGGTGACTGGGGTCCCACCATATGCCTCTGGAGTCATGGGGATGTAATCACAAGTCAGGACTGCAAGCTTACAGACACTGTCCGCTAACTTGTTATGCGCAGCAGGCTTCAAAGCAATGACTTAATCCTTATTTGAGGAGAGAATGCAACAAAATCATCATTAGACTTTATTTTGCTACATATTGTGCTATTGCCCTATGTGAAACTGTAATTTTTTCCAAGAGAGGAAAATTAAATAATCTATGAACTATCCTCAATTTGTGACCTCACAATGTCACACCATACGCAGTTAACTACATAGAACTACTGGCATCCCCCCAATTATGTGCAGACGGTTAGAAAGAAATCCAGTTGTTCCACTAGGAAAGCATAAGGGGGCAATGTGGTGGTCATACAAGGGTCGGCCATTCCCACATACCTATATAGGCAGCTGTACGTAGGTTTAGAAATAGTGTTCCTTAGTTCCTGCGTCTCATACGGTAAGACCGGTACTAACAATCCCCTCTCACACCTCACCTAGTGTAGAAAGTAGTGGGTAAAATTATCTTTAAATGAAGGGATTGGTGCTTCATTTACTATTAAGAAGGAACCATACCCCCTCCCTCCCATTTGACACTCCATGTGAGGTAGTTCCACCCCCTTCTTTTTTTTTTTTTTAACCCTTTCATAATAGTTGGCATGTCACATCTCATCATGAGATAATATAAATTTAACCCCTTGTCATTTTTAAGGTGATAAGCATGTTAAATTCTGTTTGTGATGAGAAGATAAGGTATTGGTGAAAAGGCTAAATTGTACAACTTAGTAAGAGATTTGTCACTGTCACATTATATCCATTAAATAGTTTAAACAGTGATCAAGCAACACTAAAAGGATGAATGTTTCGGATAATGACTGTTTTGTATGCGTGGATTGGAGTTTGTTAGTGGTTACTAGCTCTTGATGCAAAGTGGGGAGGGCACTCAACCACTTAAAATGTAACATTTCAAGAGTGCTTGTTCTGATTGGATTTAAACGAGATTCCAGTTAGTTTCCACATTTGTTCCTAAAATTCTGTTCTTAGAAAATCACCCCAATATAATTGACTAATATACGGTTTTGCATATATATATATATATATATATTTTTTTTTTCTTACTGTGAAAAGCTTGGTCTATGATTTTGTCCAAGTTTACCGTGACTACAAAAAGAAGCGTGGCCTCTCTCCTCCACACGCATGTTCTGGCTTCACTGAGCAAATGTTTAAACTGTCACATCTAGCTAGACTGCAGAGCAGAGTGCTCATTAGAGGAGAACTCTGTGCAGGGGACTTAAGGGAAGAAGGGATTACGTTATTAGGTATATTAGATACAGAAATGTGCACTTATTCGCATTCAGAGATATGGACAATCCTGGGCAGCATCACTTTCCCCAGAATGCACTGCTCTCTTCTGCCTGGCTTCGTATTGAAATGGTTTATTACATTTCATTAAATTCAGTAAGCATTTCACGGAAACTATTTGTATGTTGGACATTACAGTTATGCAGTCCTACTTGTGATGTAAATAGCAAGATATCCAGCTTTGGAACTGCAGAGTTGTGTGGACTATGTTACTCATACGTTCAGCCAAACATCTGCAGTTGGCCAGCACCAAGATAGACAGTGATTAGATCTGGGTGGGCAATCTTTGGCTCTTCAGCTGTTGTAAGCTACATCTCCCCTGATGATTTGCCAGCATTATGGCTGTCAGAGCATTATGGGTGATGGAGTTTATCATACCCCTAGACTAGACCAACTGTGGGGTCTGATGAACTAGGGATAGATTCCACCAATCACATTGCTCATTCTAGTGATTTAGATCCAAAATAAAGGACTGCTAAGATCCACACTCCAGTCATTTCTCCTGTCATTATCCTGTATCGCTAACCTCCTAGCGGTCACCAAATGACAGAATCCACACTGTAAAACCACAAGCAAACCTGTACAAGGCAGGAAGACACAGTGATGGACGAGGAGTTCATCCAAAAGGTCAGAATGCTTTAAAAGCAAGATGTAATGAGCTAGACATATCTTTCTCCAGGTAAAGTAATCATGATTGTTCAATTCATTTTAATATATTATATATACTTATACACACACTTCTAAAGCAAGCTGGATGGTTCTTAAACGTATTTTTTCTAAATGAAAATGCCATTTAAAAAAAAAAATTTTTTTTACAAGACATTATTTAATCAGAGTTGCCTTCTGCCTCCATCCATCGACCTATTTTATAAGCAAGGTCTGTGACCTCCCTGCTCCAATTTCTTACCCTACGGTTTGTTTCCTAAATATAAACATTCTAATTTCAGTGTAACCCAAGACATGAGGACAGCTTCCTGTCCGATTGATTTTAGTTCTGTAACGATGGGGAAACATGTTGTTTGAGTTAACCTACAGGAAACACAAATCCACATTTCTAAGGCCAGATTGAATGTTGAGGGGGGAGGGGGGTTGGAGGGCATGATGTGCGATCAAAGATTCACTCCAAAAATGAGGTGCTAAATCACATCCACTAGGACCTCTGTGTTTATGTTTAATAGCCAATTTGGAAAACTTATTAGCCTCAGTTATAGTCCATCATGACTATTTTTTAACTAACTCACTATGCCGAGAATAAATCCTTGAGAGTTTAAACATCCTCTGTCCAAGGTGCTGAATTGGCAGTCATACTGGTATCAGTCTTAACGTCCACATTAGCTCTGTCCGTGGTACTGAAACACACTGGCACTCACAAAGTGGTTAATCTCACTTCAGGTTTGTAGAGGAAAAGAACATATAGTTTCAATACAGATAGTAGGACATTGGACTAGTGCTAAAGCATTACAAACACACCATAGTCCATCTTTACTACCCTGTTATCAATCTTTTCCAGTAAAGCCCCACAGCAATAAAACCAACAGATTTATACAGAACAGCAGCATTGTACAGACCTCCACGGCAAATTTAAATTAAAAAAAATATATAATCAAAAAGAACATACAAATAGTGTACTTGTATCACACATATGCACATTAATAGGAGATCATAGAAATATACAGCAATAACTCACTGGTATGACTAGACTGCAGCTAGTGTATAAAAAGTATATACAATAAAATAAAAATAAAAACTTCTTTGATTAGTTTGTCAATAATCACAAATAGAAAAAAAATGTGATATAGTTTTTCCATTTCATGTTAAAATTATTTCTCAAAATATAATGCATAGAGGAAGCAATGCAAAATAAATAAAACATACAGAATATAAATTATTTTAGCACGCTCTGTATGTGATGTAGACCATGTGTAGCAGGTTTACATTGTGTTATCTACGAATCCAACATCCCCCTTGGGAACTCCTTTAGTCAGGCAAGATGCTTCTTAATATGCGAGTATGTCATATGCTGTGACAATCCCTATCGCATTTCTGTGTTTGTTGGGGATTTAACAGAACCCAAATCTCTGCAAAGGCATGGGAACAGCATTAGCCTGGTGAGCACCTTGGAAAATGGAGTTTAGAAAGCTCTGCCCAAAATAGCCATAATCTATTAGATACCAATTCTCATGAGTACATGTTGAAATTTGTTATAGTTTATTCAAACCACCAATAGAAAAGAGGGTTTAAAAAAAGGTGTACAATCTCATATTTTATTCTAGTATTCTACTAAATACTCCCCACCTACCCTTTGAAAGCCAAATTGCACAGTTTTTAAGTGAACACGGTTGACTTGGAGCTTCCCCCTATTTACTAAATAACGCTGTTTGTTAGCTGTAACAAAAGATTTACGCTTAATAAAACACTCCGGGAAATATTGGTTAAGGCACACTGGTTTCCATTGTACTGGGCTTGTGATTATTGAATAAACCTGAAATAGCTTTGCTTTATAGAAAGCAGCAGTCGGGAATTTGAATCCCTGCAGAGAGGTGGAAAAAGGTTAAAAACAACATTAAAATAATTAGTTATGACCTGCTAAGAAATATTCCCAGTGTCTTCCTTAATGTAGCAATCATGAACGTTTTAAAGTAGTTAATGGATGAATCATTGGGGCCCAAGTGATTTGGCGATATATTTAACTAGTATCAGGTAAATTAGGACTCTCCAGACAGGATTAAAAACCTATTACATTTGACCTGTAGGAAGTGCAAAGGCAAAGCTAACTAAGAGTATCAGTTTTCATACACAACCCGCAAGGCACGGATGGAGTGGTATTCCCTTACCGTCCCCCCCTAAACAATATTCTCTGGGGAGCAGGATTTCATCTTACACTTGATATAGCAAGGGCACTGCTGTGATATCCTCCAGCATTCAATACATTCACGGCCAAAGGGATCTGCTGTTCAGTAAATCCGTGTACACAGTGTATAAAACCATTAACGGTTTCAATGCCACACAAGATCAGTGCATTTCTCTTTTATTTCTTAAAATACCCAGAATTAATTCTGAAGAAGCAAAATTGCAAGTACAGGTCAGTATGTAAGTAACCAGTTATCATACAGCAGTCACCTTTACGTATAGTATTAAATCTGAATGACAGTGACACGTTGGCAATAGAGCAATCAAGTCTATTCAGATATGAAGTATGGAAGACTTACATTAGCCAGTGTTTAAAATGAATCGGTCATGTTTTGGGCTTCGATATAATACAATTAATTATCCAGGATGATGGAGGTCATTTACACGTTAGTAGTGACTTCATGTCTCAAATCTATCAGGGACTAATTGGGAGCTCAGTAAAGGCAGGACACAATATTGCAAAATAAAGAAAATGTATATGTTTTACATTGTATCCATACCTTCCCCTATTTGCTGCATCCCCCAGAGCTTCTCTCTTCTTCGTCCAAAAAACAAACAAGAGGCTCAGGTGTTGGATGTATAAAGAAATGAGCTTGCAATATTACACAAACTCTTGTATGTTATGTGCTTTGGGACCTTATCAGGAGTACAGGTTGTTATTGCATCTTGGCAACTGTACAGCAAAACTACGCTTTTGGTTATCAGAATCTGGCTGTGTGTTTAAGCTAAACTTTAGTATGAATGTTAGGCAGTGTCAGCTAATGGCTATACTTCCCAGTAGCACCAGCAGAATCATATATATATAGGAAAGTGCAAATATAATAAATATTACTGATTTTAATTTTAAAACCTCCGCACTGGATGTACATCCATATTATTCATGACCAAAAAGATACCAAAATTAATAAAAGGAATTGAACATATCAGCTATGAAGAAAGGTTAACAAATTTAAACCTATTTAGTTTAGAAAAACCATCGCCTGAGAGGGGATATGATAACATTATACAAATATATTCCGGGCCAATACAAACCATTGTGTGGAAATCTATTCATAAACCAGACTTTACATAGGACACAAAGTCATACGTTTAGACTGGATGAAAGAAGATTTCGTCTAAGGCAAAGGAAAGGTTTTTTTACTGTAAGAATAATAAGGATGTGGAATTCTCTGCCTGAAGAAGTGGTTTTATCAGAGTCCATACAGATGTTTAAACAGCAATTGGATAAATACTTGCAAAAGCAGAATATTCAAGGATATAATCTTTCAATGTAGGGTAATAACTGCTTGATCCAAGGATAAATCTGACTGCCATTCTGGGGTCAAGAAGGAATTTTTTTCAAAATTGTGCTTCAAACTGGTTTTTTTTTTGCCTTCTTTTGGATCAACAGCAAAAAAACAAATGTGAGGAAGGCTGAACTTGATGGACAC
The DNA here is from genome assembly GCA_933207985.1 of Pelobates cultripes. Lineage (NCBI taxonomy): Eukaryota > Metazoa > Chordata > Amphibia > Anura > Pelobatidae > Pelobates > Pelobates cultripes. Next base: position 20,810,774 of record OW240923.1, read on the forward strand.
AAGTCTCTTTTTAGCTATGTAACTATGTATAATAGATCACGTACACACACAAAATACAGATCAGTATAAGGAGGAGGAGGAGGGAGCACTGGGTGTATTCTGATCCCATGATTTCCTTCTGAAAGAAGCCCCATATGGCAGTGGATCTCAAACCAGTCCTCAAAGCACACTAACAGCTCTGGACCGGCCTACTCTATTGCCCAGTTCTGTTCCAGTGGGAATACCGATGAAATCTGGACCAACCGATGTGTCTTGAGAACATTCCCTGCTATACCTTGGCAATAAAAGCACATATAGCCATTTATGATGTTGGGGGGGGAGGGGGGGGAGGGATATTTTAGTTTAGATTGCAAACCATTTCCTAAAATAATTTCGAGACATGTAAACCAAGAGCTAGGACCTACAATGGACCCCCTGGGTATAGGATAATCTATACCACAAGACAGCCAGCCATTTTCAACAGTGTTTCAAAACTAAAGCAAGCATTCTAAATCATGTATACAGACCCCATGGTTTTAAAAAAATGAAAAAAAAAATGTGGAATTAGTGACGAAAATAAATTCAAATCAAAGGAGGAATAATTGTCTTAATTTTTATGGCCAACCATGGACCACCTTCTCCATACAACCATAATGCTCACAAAAACATATTTTTATTTATTTTTTAAAAAGGGATATTTATTAATGTGTGAATTGTTGGGAATTCCAGCCCAACAGAAAATTTAGCCAACTTGGAAACTATTTTATTTTTTCCAGTTTGGTTATTTAGCCCTAAATTTTGAAGATTCACAGTTTAACGAATATCCCTCAATAGATATTATTATGAAACCATTCTTCTAAATCCTTTTCAGAAACAGAATATTCTAGGTTCTTTTCAGCAGCACGTTCAGTGACAATAAATCTAGATAATTATTAAATAGGATTCATGCTATATGCAATACGGTCATAAAGGGAGACCAATTCCAATATTGTGATTATCTCGCGACAAGCTCAGAAGCAAAACAAGGTTCTCGGCACATATCCAACGCGTTCCATGATAAAATGTTTCCCTCAAACATTTTCTGTGAAAATCAAGCTGCCACCATCTCTCTTCCCTTCTCAGCCCTTAAGCTATTCAGAATGTATTAGTAAAAGCCAGAAAGGGCATTTTCTGCTTTTACCGAATACATTTCCTGTTCTTCTCGAAATCAGCCAGTCTTGCAATTTCATGTACCTTTTACTTTTCACTGTCACCTGTTGTTATCGGTCTCCTATTGCTTTGATCCTCTCTCTATTTTTTTTCCTGCACATCCTTCCCTTGCTGTTCCTTCCTCGCCCCCATTTCTCTCTGGCTCTCTTGTCCTTAGTCATACACATTTCTTGTTACTTGGCATTCTCAGTGCTCCATGTGTTATTTTGCTTAATAGACCGCTTTCAAGTAGCTGTGAATTCTGGAGCACAAAAGCTGCTGGCGATCGGGACTGGAAAACAAATCTGATAATAAAGACTGTTAACCATTTTTATGCTTCAGAGAATACAGAATAGAGTTTCATTTGTATGGGCCGGCCATTCTTTCCTTGATTTTGTGATGTATATTTTAATCTCCAGCCATTACCAATCAGTATATGGCTCCATTTATACTAGAATTCCAGGCACCATATTATCACAATGTCATGTTAGGTGCATTATGTAGGTGAGGTTGCAGTCAGTTACGCTTTGTGAGACCATTCTATTTAATCTTTCCGTTAAAGACTTGATTTTATGGGAGTAAAAAAAATAAAATAACTTTCTGTACCTTCCTCCCAACCTGCAGGTTTTTACTTTCTTCTCCAATAATATTGCTGTAGGTAATATCACTTTCTGGGTGTTGTAGCCAGACTAGTAGAAATCCGACAATTAAACTACAAGTCCCAGAAAGCCTGGGTGGGTGGATTTAAAGGATAAGTTCACTATTGCTATTGAAAGTTAAGAGACGTTTCATTGTCTGGGGCTCTTCCTGTTCTGGACAGTGGCCACTGCAAAGTATGGTAGTTGCAGGAACTTCAAATGTGAATTTTTTTTTAATTCATTTCTTCATGTACATTTCATTAGTTATCTGTATAATGCAGTAAGAGAGAATCACTCACCGTTCATGTAATCTAAAAACTGATGTGACCAATCTATTTCTGATTCTGGTATCGTAGAATAAAGATGTGTAAAAGATGTGATGTTCACGTTACAATTCACACTTCAGTCAATGACGCAGCAAGTATTTAGCTTTCATTAAATTATACAGGTTATTGTAAGGGACACAAGGTAAACAATATATAAAGAAATGGAAAACATCTATACGTTATGTCATTAAAACATTCAACACTTGGCTGAGCTAGGCCTTCGAGGAAGATGGACACTTAAGTCTGTAGCTCCCTCTCCCAAGCATATTGAATCTGCAAACATCCACGCACACGAGTGCAAATAGACTTCACAAGTGCTCACAACTCTCACACAGCCGCTACCTGAGGGGATGGGAGGTGGAAATCAAAAGAAAAAAAACATACCCCATTGGTCGCCACGCTGTTCACCTCACAGAAGGAACAACGGCAGCCATCTTGCTTCCAGGAAATGGAGGAGATAAGCACAGACTCCGTTAGGAGTGAACCCACCAGGGTACAGGATGCTCCTCTGACATTAAGGGACTTGAAGACCATGCTCAAGGAAGCCACAACGGACATCAAGTCCTACATGGCATCGGAGCTGGACAACATTGAAATCCTGGCGAACAGGTTAAACCAAGTTGAGGCACACAAACGATCTCACCACCAAAACCAAGGCACACTTCCAAGACCTCACCTACCTCCATGCGAAGATAGAGTCCATGAAAGAAAGCTTAATATCCGGATTAGGGGTCTACCCAAAACGGTCGCATCGTTTTGAAGGCTTGTTCAAAACCATCCTCCCGGACGCATCTGAACAAGACATCATCGACCGGAACACAGAGTCCTCCGACTGCCAGCCCTGAATCCGTCAACTCCCAGGGAAATTATAGTCCGCCTCCATTTCTTTGTCGTGAAAGAGATACTGCTCAATCCCGCCAGGACCACGCCACAACTCCAAGGGGCACGTCAAGAAGCGAAGAGACCTAAAACAACTGACCCTCACGCTTAATCAGCATGGCCTATGCTACATGTGGGGTCACCCATTTAAACTAATGGTACGAAGGGAGGACCAGACTCACGTGCTGACAAGCCCCACCTAAATTATCCCATTCGTGGAATCCCTGGGACTTACCATTGCAACTGCCTCTGACCATGGGAGCCGACAAGGGCAGCAGGCAACAGCCCCAGAAAGAGAGGTACTCACAATCTCCTTGCCTAACACCATGAAAAAGAGCACCGGCGACCTCCAGGGACCAGGAATAGCCAATTGCACAGCCACAGCCCTCCCCAAAAATGAACTGACCCGGGGCCATAGGAGCCGATACGGGACTACTCAATTCCTCGGGCCTCCAGAGGATGACAGGTTATACCATTCGCCCTGACCCTGCCCTCTCCCCCCACACCTCCATTGAGGCCACAATATATTATCTTGGTTTTGAGGTATTTTAACACCCCACACCCGCACATGGCCCCCCTGGAAATCTCACCAACAGGTACCATCTCATTACCGAAGCCCAGGCTCCGGACCACAACGGAACCCCAGGGGCACGGGCACTTAGACCTCCCTGTGGCCCCCCCTCACACCACCAGTGGCCATGGGCCTAGACTACCCCTCTTTAGCGCTCAACGGGACGAGGTAGCTGCTATGTACATAACCAGCCCATTCCCCATAACCGCCTTGGATCTGCAGGGACAGACCATGGTAGATAACACTATTTTACAATGAGATCATATGTGTGTAGACGTTGTTTTCTTGTGCAGGGGATGATGCAAATATCTCTCGTGGGCTCACTAGCTTCACTTGTTACCCAGCCACAATATACTGAAAAATAAGGCTTCTATGCACTTACAACCAGGGGCCCCCAAGGGTCAGCAGGTACTACTATTTGATCCCAACCTGGCCTGCATTCCCCCCCCCCATCCACTCTCTCCGCCCAATTGGGGCTAAAAGGCAAATCGCATACTTATGGTGACGCAGGGGGAAAATGTGGGACAGGGAATAATTGGATAAGACACCCCGTCCCCCCAAGCCACAGGTACTAGCCCACCCCTGCTGGTACTCCTGGGGCATGGAGAACACACAACCCCCATCATTCACAATGGTACACGCCAAGGATGCCCCCTACCCCACTTCTCTTTGCCCTCTCCCTAGAGCCCCTCCTTCAGAAACTCTGACAAAACACATTTATAAACGGGCATCATAATCCTCAAAGAGGAATACAAAGTAGCGGCATACGCGGAAGATTTACTACTTACACTGACAGAACCAACTTCCTCCATGCCCCCACTGCTAGCCTTGCTAGACAATTACGCTGATGTATCTGGATATATGCTAAACATTTAAAAAAAAACTGAAGCCCTTCCAATCCACATCCCAACCGAGATGCTCACGATACTGAAACGGGACTATCCGTTCCACTACGAGACACAGAGCATACACTACCTAAGCACACATCTACCGGCCGACCTATAATTCACATACAGGCTTAATTACCTCCCACTGGTTGAAAAACCACACCAAGATCTGGAGATCTGGCTACACTTGTCAATTTCCTGGTTGGGACGCCTGGCTTCCGTTAAAATGAACCTGCTCCCACGCTTCCTTTATCTGTTCCAGGCCTTACCCATCCCCATATCCAGACCGGATTTCAAGACCTTGCAATCCCAAATAGACATTCATATAGGCAGGGAAAAGAGTCAGAGTCAATCAAGGCTATATGTACCACACAGAATGGGGGGACTGGGGCTACCCAATTTCTGTGAATATTTCCAAGCTGCCCAATTGGCACAGATACAAACCCTACATGTACCATCAGGGATCAAACTGTGGGTAGACTTTTAGCACGACTTGTTCGGCCGCGACTTCCCCTCTCTATACATATGGCTACCAAAACACGATAGACCACAGATTCCCTCCACATCACCAGCAATTACGAACACAATCCAAATATGGGATAGGGTGACCTGCAAGCACAACATTATTAACACCCCCTCCCTGTTAACACCAATCCTACAGAAACAATAAATTCCAACCGGGTATGTTACTACAACACTTTGCGAGGTTTGAAGACTATAACCTGGTCAGATTCTTTCACTTCTTCTGGGACAACAACTCATACCCATCCCAGACCTACCACGCACTACACCCCTCACCACTTTAGGTACCTTCAAATACGTAGCCTATTGATCAACCCAACCAACCGTAAAGCAGCCACATCCACCCACACCACCTTTGAGAAAATGTGTACAAACACACCCATCCAACAGGGACAAATCTCCACAATATTCTACATTCCACTAACCCCCCTGGCGCCCTTTCATACATGGCGGCTTGGGTGAGAGACATAGGCCCTCCCAAAGACCCTTTAGATTGGAACGATATCTGGGATGCTACTGCATCGCTCACCATCGGTGTTACCCACAAGGAACAGGCGTATAAGACCATGTTCCGCTGGTACATTACACCCCTCCAACTACAGCAAATGCGCCACACGGACTCCAATCTGTGTTAGAAGGGATTTGGGGAGAATTATGGTGGAATTGCCCACACATAACCCAACTCTGGCAAGACATAGCCCAAATCGTCAATAGAACACTTTACAGTAATTTACCACTGGACTGGTGGATTTGGCTCCTGTCCAATCCCACAAGTCCTTAACCAGGGCACAAAACAAACTCACGGCAAGGGTCGTGTTGGCCACCCGGAGAACCATAGCTAGACACTGGGGACGTAATGAACTCCCTTCAATACCAAAAGTACATAGACTAATCGAGGAGGCCATGGAAATGGATAGATTGTCGGCCTTGGTCCACGATACCTCGAATTAATTCCATAACATTTGGGATCCTTTGATCATAGGATTCACACCTGTACACAGAGAGGAGAGGACCACCTCCTCCTTCTCCCCCCCCCCTTTCCTTTCTTTCTCTGCTCATCCCTCTCTTTGTCCCTACTCTGCCACGACCCCATCTTTCCTGCTCCACCCCCCCTCCATGCCCATGTTACCCAAACCCCACCCACTGTTAAATCTATGATCCGCCAAGACGTAGTATTCATAGGCGAAAACTATCCGCACACGCAATAATTCAAACACAAAAAGACATGGTAAATCACTATTGAAGGGGCAAGGAACGTGGCGTAGACAAGGAAAAACGAGATGAATAAGGAGCCTCCCGTATATACACTAGACCCATCACCTTACACTGGTGGCACAAATGACCAACAAAATTGCACACATTTTACCACACCGACACTACAGTAAGACGCCACGATTCATCATGGTTGGTACCTATGGATCATCACAAATGAAAACCGTATTAGAACCACTTGCCTTGCTTGTCCCTAACAATGCAACAACTGTGATACTATCTGCTATGTCACTTGAAGCCACAGTCATGTATACTCATGAAACAGTGTACTGCATCCATGTATTATGTTTCTACATGCATGTTTACTCAATTTCTTGTCATGCTCACTGCCTGGGGCAGAATGCCTGCCTCACATCAAAATGTACTATTGTTACAATGTACAATCCAGAAGGTTATTAGGTTTTTCTGTTTATCCAATGCACAACCATACAATAAAGAATTAGAAAAAAAAAAATCCAACTCTTAAAAAAGTATGACAACTTTATGAACAAAAGCTTGAAGAACATTCCATGCGATTGTGCAGTCTTGGAACATTACACCTAAAACACAATGGATCAACAGGTTCAGTGACAGACTGTACTCAACCTGGAAGGGAAGGCCTAGCGAGGTCATCCATATAGGATTTTAGAGACATGAGATCATCAATAACCATGTCTGGATTTTTATTTCATTTTCTTTAAATCCTCTCCCGATGCGTTTTACAATAAACTATTTATCTTAATAAAATATTTTATATTTTCCTAGCAACTTTGTCCTATAAAAAACAGCTTTTAGAACATTTAAAGAAGTTCTTAAAATAAATGCCAGTTAATTTTGTTCTTTAATGTTGAAATGGTGCATCGTACCAGAATATGGACTTTCAAATAAATAAATAGAAAAGGGCAAATAATGAACAATAAATCTTCATTACCAGGTGTCTGTTTCAGGGCCATTGCTTTATATAGAGAACATGCGTTCTCTGCTGTGATCACAAATGATATACAATCATTACAGCAGCTAGATGATGAATGTGATGACATGATAGCGCCAAATGATAAACCGCACAGGGAGAACAGACAGCTACAAACACTTAGAACATAAATGTGCCCACAGGAGTAATAACGAAAGATAAACAATAGACCGAAGCAGAAGGCTTTACTGGAAGCAGGATAAAGTCATATAGAGGATTTATTCATGGACGGATTGTGGCACTTCTTAGGTCAGAACAAACCAATTTGGAAAAGTTGTTCAGCTCAGCTGTTTTCTTCGACATGGCCTAATTTAGCCTCTCCCTTTATATTCACCGTTCAATCCATAAGATGGTGCTTACATTATGTGTGCATATAAAAAGGGATTTAAAGATTTTGTTTAATTCTTGTCTTCTGCTTTGCAGAGTCTGCTTGGAACTCCTGGGTGAAAATGGGTTCTGGAAGGTGTACGATTACCTTAAAAGGGAGTATTTTCGGCAGGACTCTGAGACAGAGGAGTTTGAAGAGGCTACACTGAGTGAACCCCAAGAGATCGGTCTTTATCCTCAACATTGCCACAAAGTACAACAGCTCATCTTCCTTGAAGAGAGGATGGAAGGGCAAAATTTAGGAATGAGCTGTGCTTGGCTATAGGACAATGGTGCTGAATTACATTTGTAATCCTTCATATACTAAGAGACAAGGGCATCAAATCCCTCCTACTCCCCAAAATAAATTTTAAAAAAACCAAAACACAGAGGTGGGAAAGGCTGAACTTGACAGACTGAAAAAGATAAATCCGTCCATGTAACAAATTTCTGGCTGCCAGAAATGAATGTCCATGAACTAAATATGCCTTCTCATTTCTCTGCAATCCTTACAAAGATTGTAAGCTCTGGAGTCCTCCTTTATCTACACATCCTTGTGCATGTTTTACGCTTGTGCTAATTCTCTTAATTATAATGTTCTCCTATTGTAATAAACATTTAAACTGCTATGGACACTTGTTCGAGCTATAGTAAAATATGTACCTTATTACCTGCATTTACAGTAACACCATCCATTGTAATGTAGCCTGGCAAGTGAGAAGTACATCAACTACAGCAATGGAACGTGAGTCATGTACAAGTATACACTACTGACACTACTGTGCAAAGGCAAAAATGCTTTAAACAATAGAAATGTTAATAGTTTATCTCAATAAGTAAAATGCAAATTGAGTGAATAGAAGAAAAATCTAAAATAAAGTCTTTAAATTTTGTCCGATCGCCATGTGCTTCCAAAGCAGCATCTGTAAACCGTCACACCGTTTTCTAAGGAACTCAGCAGGTAGGTTGTTCCAAACAACTTTTAGAACTAGCTGCAGTTCTGTCTCTTAATGTAGTCTGAAAGACAGACACGATGGTGAGATTGTGAGTGTGTGGGTGGGTGCCATGGCCTCACTTCCAGGACTTCTTGTTCTTATTTAAACAAAAGATAGTTCTAAATGACTTTGGCTGTACGTTTGGAGAATACATTTGGGGCCAATGAGGTACTTTCCAGATGGTAATAAATTATAATGTATCTGCCTATTCCAACTCCTGTTGCAGAAATGCACTTCCAAACTTGCTAAGAACCTCCACCATTCTTCAGCATTTCGTGCCGAAACTAATCCTCGCACTGTACCTCAACCCTCACGTCTTGCTCGATGTATTGTGAGCAGCAGTGGGCCAGAGCCTAGGACACGATAAAAAAAAATTATCAAAATGTCTGTTACAGCAAAATATTAAAACTTGACTCATAGCACCTGCTGCCATTGTGCTGCACCCCAGTCCCGGTGTTTTCATGCATAGTTGAGTCACTTGACCTGACTTCCATGTGGAGGTGTGGCTTTGTGGCCTCAAGTCTTTACCAAGGCCACCTTAGATGAGATTTCTCCATACAGTAGATGGGTGTTCCAGGTTTCTGCAAATTCTGAGTTAATGGCACTGCTGGACATCTTATTACAATGGAAAGCAAGTATGAGGTTTCTCATCTGCTTCACCAAGTTTCCTTGGCAGACAATTTGATCTACAGTCCCTAACGTTGCCAAATAAATTGTGCTTGAGTTTAGAGAGCACATCTGATAACCTGTCTACCAACACCTTGTGCCTTGTTCATTCTTTCCATGGTGGATGACCTTTTACATTAAACGGTCTTCAGCAACCTCCCCTGGATAACAGAATGTGTGTGTCCCTGACCCGGTTTTATTTCTCGTACACAGCCGTTTCTATTTCACTTAATGCTTGTGTTTCAACTGACATATTAAATTGATAATCAGTAGCACTTGTTTGGCCTCAATCATCCACCGGACTATATGCCTTCAAAGCCCTGACCTTGTGCAAGTGTACCTAGAAAAACTGATGCAGTTCACTGTTCACTAACTTTGCATATTGTTAATTAATGGGTAAGGGGGTATGGGTGCCAGGTCCCTCAGGTTTTAACCCTTCACATGTAAACAAAACATTTTCAGAGAAACTGATATGTTTACATAGAGTTAATCCAACCTCTAGTGGCTGTCTTCCGACAGCCGCTAGAGGCGCTTCTGCGACGCTGAATGCAAAATTTGCATCCAGCGTCATGGGAGGGGGACCCTGAGGGTGAGGGTCACCCAAGGATGACACTTTAGTGATCCTTTAATTTTTCTATTTTTGAAAGAGTTCTTACTGTTTAGCATTTTTAACACCTACCTACAACTTTTGTACAGCAGTGTACATGCACAATATACCCGCTATACATGTAGTTTGTGCTATACAAATAATATACATAATAAATGTCACCTTCTATTCAACATATTAAGTGCTAAGTTATGAGAGCCATATAAACAATGCACTTACTGTATCTCTCCTCTACTATTATTAAACGTGTACAGTGTACACATGTGCAAACTATAACTACCGCACTTATTGCATCTCTTCTACTGTAACCTATATACTCCTGTTGACTTATAATGAATCTATAAAGTGAACTTCTTGGCGGCTCTCATTATCTTGCCCTCCTATTACACTTGGTACCTGTCACTCACTGCTCTCTGTCCCCACGAGCTCCAATTTGCTGTCCAAGACACGACAAGAACCTGATTTAAACACACGCCTCAGGCCACCCATTACAAGTTTTCCCATGTATTGTCATTTAATACCAGAGCGAAGAAATAGAGTGTCTCCACAGCGCTCCAAACTTCCTGCAACACTACTGTTTGGAGAGACCTAAATGAAATCTCACGTCTTGCTCGATGTATTGTGAGCAGCAGTGGGCCTGAGCCTCGGACACGATAATAAAAATCTAATCTGTTAATGTCGGTATCATCTGTGGGTTTTCATCAGACTACCAACTTAATCACCGCCAAGAATTTACTGCACGCAAATGATTTACAGAAAAGCAGAAAGCGCTCAGGGATGACTGAACAATGCTTTCTGGTTGCAAATAATGGGCTGTATATAAAACGTATCAGATGATTTTCTTATGATCTCTCTCAGCAGGGGTTAGCGCTATGGCAGCAGAGACACTGGAATAAATCTCTCATATGTGATGTTTATTCTTTATTTGCTAAAAGGACGAATGTCACATTAGGGATCTTGAACTATATGGCAGGTCATAGATCCCAGCATTGATATTTATCAAGGGACTGGTTATTATGTCAAACTATTTCTAATTAACGACAGACTTTTCTAGTGACTCTGGTGACATATTGGAACAGAACTGGGAAAATTAATTGACATAGTATGTCAGCAGTTTGGTTGTAAAATAATAGACTTTAACAGAAAGCTAATTAATGTTCTTATAGACTATATATGGTGATAGTTCTATATAAAGAGCAATTCTCCCCATGGAAACCAAAGTAGTGTTCCTGCTGATTGCATTGGTTTTCATAACAATTGTAAAATTGCTTCGGCAAAGGTCCGACAGAATGGTTTCCATAGAGACTATTCGCATTGGGCCAGTCTGTAAGAACATTCCATTAGTTTCCATAGTGACCATCATAATCTAGCCAGTCTGTAGGAACATTCTGTCCGATTCCATGGTGACTATCAGAATCCAGAAAGTCTGTGAGAACAATCTACTGGGCTCCATGTTGACTGTATCAGTTAGAACATTCCATTGGTTTCCATGATGACTATTGGAATCACCCACAAAAAAAAAAAAAAAAAAAAAAGTCCACTGCTGATACAGTCATGGAAACCAATGGAATGTTCCTACAGAATGCGGACAATATCAACACTGAGCCAGTCTCCAGAAGATTCCATTGGTTTCTGTGGTGACTATCAGAACCCAGCCAGTCTGTATGATCATTCAGTTGGATTCCATAATCAAATTTCTGAATCTTCCTACAGAAAGGCCATAAGGACATTTAAAAAGGAAAGCAATGCAAATCAATCACCACGGAAACCGATGGAAATGTTCCTATATAGAGGCCCTACACTGATACAGTCACCATGGAGCCTCTCTCGAGACTGACCCAATGTAGATATAGTCACAATGAAACCCAATGGAATGTTCCTACAGACTTGTCCAGCATGGATAAAGTCAGTTAAAGCAAAAGAACCGACTGATTTACTTTAGAACATGCACACTGGCCATGATGCAACTACAGGGGCCGCAGGTTCAACATGGCCCCACCCTCAAAGAAACATTTCTTAAATCTTGCAGGCCACTGGTTATGGACCTGAGAGAGTGTTCATTTAAAACTATGGATAGAATAAAAGCATAGAAAGAGACTGACCTAGGAACAACAATCACAAATAGCACTTGCTGCTTCGGGGAGTTACTCACACCAATCATGGGCAGCCATGTCCTTGAACTGCACTGTACCAGTTACTCCACCATTTAAGGCTTTTATTTCAGATTTGAAATGCTGTGCAATACAGTCTTTGAAACTCGATCTTCACAGCAGGGTTTTAAACACTCCCATATCCGAGATCCCTGATTACAGAGCTGGGGGTTGTAGTAGGAGTGAAGGTTTGCAATGACTGAACTTTACAATAAGTAGGAGGTCTCCAATGGGGGAATTCAAAGTATTCTAAAACAGGAACTACTCAGCATGAAGAAAAAACAAACAGTTATAAACTGTACAGCAAAAGATTAACTTTAAATCTCAATGCCTGGTGGGTATATAGATGACAGTTCACCATATAACAAAACATGTTTAATATGGATGAATGGCTTGTATCGCAACTATGGGGCATTTACACATACCACACTAGTCGTGCTATGTTCAGACTGAACTGCTATTACAAAGAATTAAAATTAGATGTAGATCCCCAGAAGTTTTAAAACTACAGCTTACATGATGCTATGTCATTCTAAAAGGCATGCAAAGCATCATGGGAGTTGTAGTTCTACAACATCTGGGCACCCCTGCTTTTGACCATGTAGGTAACAGGAGAATGGATTCCCTTCTCCCGAGATAGTTTTTTTTGGGAGGAAGGTGAGTAGGGTCGAGAGCCTGTTGTTGTGTTCTGAGCCAATCACAATGCTTTCACAAAAGAAAGCACTGGATTGTCGGAGATTGTCAAGGAGGCAGAATGGGGAAGAGCCAGCACAAGCTAAACACATCCCTGGCCAATCCGCATCTCCTCATAGAGATGTATTGAATTAATGCATCACTATGACAAAAGTTCAGTGTCTCCATGCAGAGGGAGGAGACACTGAATGTCAGTCACTTTGTGCAGCACTGCCCCAGGAAGCACCTCTAGCAGCCATCTGAGGAGTGTCCAGTGAAGGTATCACTAGGGTGTAATGTAAACACTGTGTTTTATCTGAAAAGACAGGGTTTACTGCAAAAAGCCTGAAGGGAATGATTATACTCACCAGAACAAATACAATAAGCTGTAGTTGTTCTGGTGACTATAGTGTCTATTTAATTAAAAGGAGATACTCCAGGCACAACAACTTGATCTGTAATGGTTATGGTACCAGCAAGTTCAGTTTAATGGCTAACTCCAGCAAGCTTCTCCTACACTAGCATACCTCAACATTGGGAGATATGGAATCTGGATCTGGTGGGCTAGCCCACATAAGGCATGCCAGGGGCCACTTGTGATGTCCAAATGGGTGGTCAGCTAAAAAGGGGAGATGTTGGCCTGTCTGGCCGGCCACCCTTTAGGGTTGTTCGGGCTCAGAGCACTTTTGAAAAGCTCTTGGTACGGGGTTAATGCCTTGCGTTTAACTGGCATACCACAAGCGTATTGATTGTTCTTGCACTATGCACATGAGTGGCAGTTCCCTTGTTTCCATATATAAACCTGAGAGAACATTTGTGGGGTTTATCTACGCAGCTTTAACTACTGGAAATTAAAAGCAAAAAGTTAGAGGATTAACCAGCACAAACGGAACAGGACATGGAAAGTCTGAGATTCATTGCTGGCTGGAGTGTCCTATACCTGAAAAAAGCGGTGTGATTTACCTGTCACGGTAGTTTACCCCTACACGCAAGATTTAGTTCAACAATCGACAGATAGAGCAGATACGACTTACCGGACCTTAGAATGGCCGGACTCGCCGTATAGCAGAGAACAGACAGAGTCAAGAACAAGCCGAGGTCAAGGGAACAAAGAGACTGCGAGAACAAAAACTAGCCAAGGTCTGGTACACAGTAGTCAGTAAGCCGGCAAACAAGACAAAACAGGGATAGAGAGATAAACGGAGTCAGATACAAAGCCAAGGTCAAGCACGAAAATCAAAACTGAACACAACAAGCGCTAAAGGGAACTGAAACAGAAACTACGATAGGGCAGGGAGTTAAGGGAGAGGTAAGTATAAATACCCTAAACTTTACTTTGATTGGCCCCTGTCATATCCACGCCCCCAAAATGTGAGTGTCTGGGGAATGTGAGATGACAGGGGCCAATGGGAGCACATTTCATCTTTTGGCTCCCACTGCCCCTTTAAGAGTGTGCCCGAGACGCGCAGCACGCTCTTAGAGCTTGGCGGGACACGTGACCGCATCTCGCGGTCCGTGCCCGCCTTCTTTCGAGAGCCGCGCGCGGCGGAAAGTGAGGACCTCGGCCGGCCCCCGGGTTAGGTAAGTACCGCTACATTACCATTAAGTGAAGATGAAAATGCAGGACATAAAATTTTAAAAGTCAGATATCTTCTCTATATAGCTTTTATAAACACTGGCACGCCAACAAGAAGATGCAAAATGAAGTCAGTAGAATAATTGCGATACATATAGCATATTTCTCATTTGGTAATTTCTGTACCTCATCCAGATAAAACACTAACTGCCTAGGATTTCTTGGGAAATATTGTATGTTTTTATATATTGAAATGGTGAGACCGAGCAGTGTGAAATAAATCCATTACCATCCGTTCGCTTATAAATCCTAAATATTAATCTATAAAATAAGCGAGGGGAGAACACATCTTTCAGATCTGATCTACACAATACAAGAATTGGCCATTATATTGTTGCTGAGGGTCAGTATATAGTCACCAAAACTACTTTTGCTTAATGAAGCAGTTTTGGTGTATAGATCATGCAACCTCCAGACTTACTGCTTAATTCTCTGCCATTTAGGACTTAAATCACTTTGTTTATGCAGCCCAAGTCACACCTCCCTGCATGTGACTTGTACAACCTTCCTAAACACTTCCTGAAAAGTAACCTAGATTTTTTAGGTTACTGTACTGCACAGTCTGTTTAATCTAGAATTTATTTTCTCCTCTTCTGTCAAAAGCCTTCTAGACTCTGCCAGAGCCTTCTGTGTGGGATTAAAGTTCAATTTACAGAGAAGGAGATAAAAAAATGCTGAAGTCAGCCAACCGAGCAAGTTGCACATGGCTGGAGCTCCACAGTTTAAGCCTGAAAAAAAAAAAAACACTCTTTACCCGGCTAAATCACCATATGCCTAGCCTTACTAAATAGAAAAAAACAGGTATAGGTGCTCTCTATTGTGACTACAAATACGGCAGCAGCAAGCCAGCAGGGATTCCCAATACCTGCTAATAGTCAAGAAGTGCAAGAAACAGAAGTGGAATACCGCGCCAATAAAATATAAAAAGTATATACATACAAGATTGTTCAACACTATAATGATTGGATGTCAACCTTATAGAGAAAAAACATAAAATATGGACAATAATAGTGCAATATGTCAAATAAAATAATGTATTCTTATATGAAATATATACGGAAAACTGGTAGAAGGACTAACTCACGCTTTTCAGAGCTACTAAGAGCTCTGCTGTATAGCGCCTGGACGGTATAATCCCCGTCTTAGGATATGAGATCAATGATGAGGCGTCGCTTCTAAGTCTCCAGAGTAGTACATAAAACAGAAAACAGATAAAATCCAATAGTGCAGTATATCTGGTGAATAGTGTATGGTAGAGAAGGTAAGTATCTTACTTACAATTTCCAGAGCAATGAACTCTCCAAGGTGCACCAGGAACAGAAGATATATGAGGGAGCAGAGTATAAATAAAACTATAAATTTATTGTAAAATAGTACAAATATATATAACAATAATATAATCAGTAGAGACTTACTATTGATTATATTATTGTTATATACTATATATTTGTACTATTTTACAATAAATTTATAGATTTATACTCTGCTCCCTCATATATCTTCTGTTCCTGGTGCACCTTGGACCCTTCCTAAATCCTCAGGTGGGGATTATACCACCTCAAGCTGTCATCACCAGAGCAAGTTCATTGCTCTGGAAATTGTAAGTAAGATACTTACCTTCTCTACCATACACTATTCACCAGATATACTGCACTATTGGATTTTATCTGTTTTCTGTACTACTCTGGAGACTTAGAAGCGACGCCTCATCATTGATCTCATATCCTAAGACGGGGATTATACCGTCCAGGCGCTATACAGCAGAGCTCTTAGTAGCTCTGAAAAGTGTGAGTTAGTCCTTCTACCAGTTTTCCGTATACTTCATATAAGAATACATTATTTTATTTGACATATTGCACTATTATTGTCCATATTTTATGTTTTTTCTCTATAAGGTTGACATCCAATCATTATAGTGTTGAACAATCTTGTATGTATATACTTTTTATATTTTATTGGCGCAGTATTCCACTTCTGTTTCTAGCCTTACTAAACCCTAACTACCAGAGAAACACTAAGCTAAAGTTCTCAACATTTTCACCCTTGTTTTGAATGGGTCACTATAGTCACCAGACCCTATAGCCTGTCCCTGCAGGCTTTTTAAAATTCTTTATTTTTATTGTGCAAGGGGTTGTCAAATATGCATAAAATGCCACAACAGCGCATATATGTATTACTTCAGTGACAATATGACATGTGTTAGGTCTATATAGTAAACTACGTAATGTAGGTGTGACGAATTGCACTTCACCACTGGGTTTTGGAGAGGCCTGCTTGCTAGCCTCTTGCCCTGTGACTATGGCCCCTGGGATGGATTGCCCTTTAAAAACACTATTTGGGCATATTGGATTCTAAAACACTGTTTCCGCCCCTTTAAACTCTATTGGAAAGGATCTGCACTTTTGAAATGGCACGGATACAGCCGAAGTAGTCAAAGTGGCCGCTATTTGACATATGAACACGTGGCGGCGGCCATTTTAATTCAGTCGAATGCGTTCAGCGGTGTTTGGTTGTCGAGTTCATGGAACTCAAATCGGACACGCAACAGCAGGAACACCGCTTAACTTTACCTTCTCCAGACTTCGACGGGAGTCGAACGGCATTCGACAATTCGAATGCCACTTTAACTTTGGCTATTTGCATGAACGGAACTTAGTAATGGAAATAGACCGGCCTCACAGCCTAATTCTCTGGAATGGTTTTGGGCATGAAAATGTGTGTGCGGTCGGTCAAATGTGACTTCCACAAAACTTTTGAACTCCTGCTCTGATCTGGTTGATTTTTGGATATGTTGTTCACCCAGATCAGGGCTAGGGATGTATAATTTGTGGGGATATGTGGTGTTTTGGGGTGTTTTCTGTGTTTTGGGTAAAAATTTATATTTTCTGCCTGTGGTTAATTAAGTTATTCCATTAGCTAGCTTAATTAGATAACTGGCAGAGGGGAGGGCTTGCTGACTGTATGTGGGAGTGTTACTGTGTTAATCATTGTTCCTATTGGTTTGAGTCCCTTTTGTCCATGTGGTCCATCAGGTCCAGGGTGTGTGCCTCTGACCTGAAAAAGTGTATAAAAGAAATGCCTTTGTGCTCAATAAATCAGACCTTCTTACCCTCAACTCGCAGCCTCGTCTGATGTTGTAGGGAACAGCTATAACTGCTTTATCACTGCTAGCTCTTATAAGAGCTCTCTTCAGCTATACTCTCCTGGAGGAGAGGTCCTTCCCACAGCTATACTCTCTTGGAGGAGAGGTCCTTCCCACAGCTATACTCTCCTGGAGGAGAGGTCCTTCCCACAGCTATACTCTCTTGGAGGAGAGGTCCTTCCCACAGCTATACTCTCCTGGAGGAGAGGTCCTTCCCACAGCTATACTCTCCTGGAGGAGAGGTCCTTCCCACAGCTATACTCTCCTGGAGGAGAGGTCCTTCCCATACGGTCCTGGCTCCAGGAGGTTGGACCAGGGTGGGAAGGAGACGGTGAGAGCCCAACCAAGCTACGGCGGTTCGTGGAGTCTGCGGTGGGTATGGTGTCCGGTGCGGTGCTGATGGTCCTTGGTAAGCACTAGGAGCATCAATTGGCGGAGAGTCCGTCACAGTAGGGCTTAATAATTTTGCTTTGGCCACGAAAACAGGAAGGAGACCCAGCCCTATAGGTCTTAGGTAATCAGTGATCGTGTCGAAGAGGTAAAAAGTGATGAGGACTCAGGTCAGTGTATTTAACTATTATATTCTGCTCAATAACCCCCGAGCACTCAGCAGAGTAGGGGGTGGGGGGAGGGAGGGGGAAATTGCAACATCCTAGTATCAAGGTCAACAGCATAAACTAAAAACATTAAAATGCAATACTCTAATATGATAAAATTAACAAGTGGGACTGGTTTAAGAGTCAGTCTGTCACTGCGTGGCGGTTGGAGCATCTTCTGTATCAGCTACGGCACATGGGGTAAAAGGGACAACCCTGTGAACATCCCAGCTGTGACCTGGGCAAGCCAAAGTCTGAAGGTCGGCTAAGGCCCAGTCTCTGAAGGAGGGTTGCAGAGTCCTTCATGTCGGAGAGCTGGTGAGTGCGCCCATCACGGTCGACTGTTAGAGCTCGAGAAAGGCCCCACTTGTAGTGGATATTTGCAGAGCGCCGGGTCTTTGTGACTTGTTGGAAGGACCGTCTCTATTCCATGGTGAAACGACATAAGTCCTGCAGGAACTGAAGTTGCATCTCCTCAAACTGAAGGGGTGTTCTGGTTTTCATTGCATCTTGCAGGGCCAGCTTGTCACGAAGCAGTGGGAAGCGTACCAGAACATCTCGGGGAACACTAGACGATGCCCTGTTTGACGTAGCAAGCCGGAAGCAGCTGTCTACCTGAATGCCCTTTGCAGAGCGTTGTGGCAGTAAAGTAGCCAATAGGGGTCTTAGAAAGTGAGGCAGTTCTTTGAGGTTATTGCGGGTCCGGCTGCGGTGCCATTTTGAGCCTAGCCCGTGGTTTCAGGAGGTCGGCAATATCACAGGAGCCGTCCCCCGTGAGGGTTTTAAGCTTTTGAGCCTTCTTCCCCATGTAGAGCTGCGGTGCTGGTCCCGATCTCGGGCGGAATAATGGTAGATAAATGCCCCAAATCTGGTGTATTCAGTGCCAGCAGCGGGAGCTTAGCCGACATGCGGCTGCACCCTTTAGTGTTGAAGCCGCACACCCCTGGCAGGCTTTTTAATGTAAACTCTGTGCTTTTTGGCCTGATCAAACGATCTTACCCAGTTCTACACAAACTGGAAGCTAGAGCCCTACTCACCAAAATGGCTGACTACATGGAGTGTCTTGATATCTGAAAGCCCGCTTATGGCTGCCCAAATGTACCCACTACTGTTGGCTTTTGATGACTTGTGCACCAAATTGTGAGAAAGACTCTCTTCCTGTACAGCGACTACTTTGCCTGGGGGTCAGGGCACCCGACAGCAAGATGAATCTCCACGGTTTACCTCACCAGCGTTGGGGCGGAGAAGCCAGAGGCAGAGGCCAATGCTACCTCATGGAGGACCTACCTTCCAGCCCTGCCGTCCCGCAAGAAAGGTCTACACCAGTAAGTGTGCTTCTAGCTATCGGAAAGTGCCTGCCGCCTAGTGCCTGCTTGGTGGTGCCTGCCGCCTACATCAAGACTGCCCGTAGGCCTGACACCGGAGATCAGCAGTGATGCGATTCCTGGAGAAGCAGTGTGGATTCTGTGCCCCCATGTGGGTCGTGGATTGCAGTGCCTGAGATTTTTTCTTTTATACTAGGGGACACTGAGACACTAGGAGACATTGGGACACAGACACTGGGAGACTAGTGGACTTTGGGAGACTAGGAAACACTACGGACACTGGAACACTACAGACACTGAGAGACAAAAAGGGATACATGGGGATACTGGGAGACATGGGGATACTGAGATACTAGGGACACTGGCTGGGAGACATGGGGATACTGGGAGTGCCCCATGTCTCAAAGTCGCCCAGTGTCCCCATGTCTCTCGGTGTCCCCTAGTGTCTCAGTGTCCCTATGTCGCCCAGTGTTTGTATCCCCATGTCTCCTAGTGTCCCAATGTCCCTAGGGCACTAGGGGACACTTAGAGACATTGGGACACTGAGAGACTAGGGACACAGACACTAGGGACACTGAGACACACCAGGGACACATGGGGACACAGAGACATGGGGCCACTGTGTCCATAGTGTTTTAGGATCTCCATGTTCCCCAGTGTCCCTATGTCTCCCAGTGTCCCTAGTGTCTGTGTCCCTAGTCTCTCAGTGTCCCAATGTCTCTAAGTGTCCCCTAAAGGGCTCTAGGAGAGGACCCAATCTGGCACATTGCCTAGGGCCCTGGACAACCTTACCCTGGCTCAAACTACAAGTTCACTTAGTGAATTTGAAGGTAAGTCACATTTTAGTGCATAACCCTCCAACTGGGAGGAGAAACATAACAGTACAGACTATTCCTTAATTTTGGCCATCTGTAGGAACAGCCTACTGCTAAAATGAATGCCAGACATATTTTAATACTGGCCTGGTCCATTGGCGCCGAATAGAGTATTCTACTGCTTTCTCACTCAGACGTTATTAATACAGTGTAAGGGCTTTTCGAAGCTATAGCAATTATCCCCGAGACCTCAAAGAGCCCAGAGCCAACATGCAGCATTCATCCCGAGGGTCACACTGATCATTACAACTACCTACCTGCCCTTTCTTATGTCCCCAACCCATGTCCAGTATGCTTCTCTATATATTGCATGACTTATGACATGTTATATGACATAGCTTTTTCCTTTAATTAGTATATATGTTATAGTTTTGGTTATATTTAGTCCGGTTATCATTTTGTTGCAATAAAGCAGTTTGGATTTTCAGAATTTTGTTTAATGATTCCTTGGGCCTGAAAGTATCCAAGACCATTTGCAGACCTGGCGTTGGAGATCAGCACAATCTGCAAGGGACTGACCTGGGGCACGTGAACTCAGAACACGAGCCTTTCTTCAAAGTATAATAAATCACATGAATATTACGCACAGAAGAAGACAGTTTACTAATGAGTATATAAAGATATATTCTGGTAGCCCGCGTTGATTGTGTGTATTTATAATGATTCACATTGAAGCCGGCCAGGGAATGGAAATGACAAATCCCAGTGACTATTTATCCCCAGGCACAAAGTAAAAATGGTACAAAAAAAAAATCTAATTAAATAATGCCTGAGCACAATTCTATTTCCATATAGTTCTTGACAACAGCACCAGCAACAAATTAATAGATGTATATTGCAGTATACGGGGTCACACATGCAGCAGCTGAAACACTTTTCACTATATCAGCCATGGTTATAGGTTGTTGGCCTTTGGTAAAAAAAAAAATTATTTAAAGAAGCTCTGTCACCCAACCAGCCTTCCCACATTTAAAATGAGTATTTTATGAAGATAAAATCTTGACGACGGCTGGTGAAATTCCACCACAGTCAAAAGATATACCGAGACTGAGTAGGAAGCACTTTGTCTTAGTATTTTTCTTACACTTGACAAAAGTTTTGTCCATTCCACCAGCCATCACCAGTGGGTGAGTGGAATAGTCGCAGTCTATGAAGGATCTGGTGGTACTTTCCCGCGGTAGAACAATGCTGACATTGTAAAATGATGGTCAAGAAGAAGATGGCAGTGGTCGCAAGGTACCATAACAACTTCATCTATATTAAGTTTTTATGGTGCCAGGAGGCACCCACGTGCACGCTTATGTCAACGGGTTAAACCGTTCTTGGTTTAACCCCAAAGTTTCCTTTTGGACCAATCTCAACTCCCACCCCAGGCAGCTCCCAGCATCTGAAATCTCGGTTTCAAAAAGAGCAGAGTGCACTCCCCATTCACAAAAAAAACTTTTCCAAGCCAGTTTTGTGAATGGGGTGTCACCGATTGGCTGAGAACGTCAGCTGACCGATTTCAGCCAATCAATGATACCCCTGCCTGGTGGCACTGCCCTTCCTGAAACTGAAAATTTAGAAGCCAATGCTGTCGGGGGGGGGGGCAGATCGCCACTGGAGGCAAATTTGGGGATAAACCTTTCAAGAACAGTTTAACCCCTTAAAGTAAGAGTAAGCCCAGGGGTTTCCTGGCATCATAACTTAATTTAAATAAAGTTTTTATGGTGTCTGTAGTATTCCTTTAGATAGATAGACAGATAGATAGATATGGTGGGGACTGACACGTTTGAAGTTGCTCTATGTTTTGCAAATCTGAAGACTAAGTAGGGAAGCTGCTCTATGCTGTATCTCAGCCAATCAAGATGCTAATTTAAAGGGTTACTCCAACCACCATGACCACTTCAGTGATTTGAAGTGTTCATGGTGATCGAAGTCTGTATATGCAGCGTTTTTGCTTGAAACGCAGCACACTTGGAAAAATCTGCACTTCTATGCCGGGTCTAGTAGTTTCTTGTGACTAAGGCAGCCCGGAATTCTGTTCCGGACTTCCTAATGTCAATTCAGTGCATAAAACACGTCCATCATCAGCGCACACTGCAAGCGGAAGTGGCCGTCTACTTCCTCCCCACGTCCCTGTAATGCCATGAAGGCTCATTTTATTTTAAAAATTTTTTCCCCTCCCTACGTCAGAGTGCGCACGAAACAGACCAATCACACGCTTTTCTGTGCAAAGGCTGTGGTTGGACTGCGCAAGGCACTTTGAGGAGGTCAGGATGGGAGCAGAAGAGTAAAAAAAACAAAAAAAAACCACGAACATTTTTTGCAGGGTTTACTAGAAAATGCAGGGGGAGAGCGGGCTCCTTAGTAGAGCCCAATGACACATGTTGGTGTTAGATAGAGCCCCAATGGAAAAGAAAAAGGCATATTAAATGTCTGCATGTTTGGTATTTCTACTAACAGGGATCCTTTTAAATTTGGACGGTCCCTTTACATTTAAAATTCACTTTGAATTCTGGACAATTTTCACTTTGTTGAATAACCTGAATGTATCAGCAGTGGGACTGAATCTGTGATGATTTACACAGAGTTAGGATTTCTACACAAATATTACAAACATCCCAGTAACACAATTTGCAGATTAAACACACAGGATTAGATTAGCTCACCTGTTTAAACAATCCTCTGCCAGTCATGGTTTGGATGTGACACAGCCTTCATGTTGGCCCCAGTCCTGTTTGCAGACAATGTCACCATGATGCTTGCAGGAAGTCCAGTTAGAAACCAGTCCGGTTTGTAGGTGGCCTCCAATCAGGTACCAGTCCTTTGGCAAGTAGTTTATAATGAATTACCAGTTCTGTTTATGGGCAGCCTCCTGTTAGGTACCAATACTGTGTCCAGGCAGCCTCCAGTTAGGTGCCAATACTGTGTCCAGGCAGCCTCCAGTTAGGTGCCAATACTGTGTCCAGGCAGCCTCCAGTTAGGTGCCAATACTGTGTC
This sequence comes from Pelobates cultripes, assembly GCA_933207985.1. Lineage (NCBI taxonomy): Eukaryota > Metazoa > Chordata > Amphibia > Anura > Pelobatidae > Pelobates > Pelobates cultripes. Next base: position 20,833,997 of record OW240923.1, read on the forward strand.
CAGGCAGCCTCCAGTTAGGTGCCAATACTGTGTCCAGGCAGCCTCCAGTTAGGTGCCAATACTGTGTCCAGGCAGCCTCCAGTTAGATGCCAATACTGTGTCCAGACAGCCTCCAGTTAGGTGCCAATACTGTGTCCAGGCAGCCTCCAGTTAGGTGCCAATACTGTGTCCAGGAAGCCTCCAGTTAGGTGCCAATACTGTGTCTAGGCAGCCTCCAGTTAAATGCCAATACTGTGTCCAGGAAGCCTCCAGTTAGGTGCCAATACTGTGTCCAGGCAGCCTCCAGTTAGGTGCCAATACTGTGTCCAGGCAGCCTCCAGTTAGGTGCCAATACTGTGTCCAGGCAGCCTCCAGTTAGGTGCCAATACTGTGTCCAGGCAGCCTCCAGTTAGATGCCAATACTGTGTCCAGGAAGCCTCCAGTTAGGTGCCAATACTGTGTCCAGGCAGCCTCCAGTTAGGTGCCAATACTGTGTCCAGACAGCCTCCAGTTAGGTGCCAATACTGTGTCCAGGCAGCCTCCAGTTAGGTACCAATACCGTGTCCAGGCAGCCTCCAGTTAGGTACCAATACCGTGTCCAGGCAGCCTCCAGTTAGGTGCCAATACTGTGTCCAGGCAGCCTCCAGTTAGGTGCCAATACTGTGTCCAGGCAGCCTCCAGTTAGGTGCCAATACTGTGTCCAGGCAGCCTCCAGTTAGGTGCCAATACTGTGTCCAGGAAGCCTCCAGTTAGGTGCCAATACTGTGTCCATGCAGCCTCCAGTTAGGTGCCAATACTGTGTCCAGGCAGCCTCCAGTTAGGTGCCAATACTGTGTCCAGGCAGCCTCCAGTTAGGTGCCAATACTGTATATAAGGGGCGTTGAACGGAGTCCCAGTCCTGTTTACAAGCACCATGGAGTCTGGCACCAGTACAAGCAGCATTGGAATGTTTGCCTTACAAGCAGCCAATATCCTTGTTGTGCATTCCCCTACAGGAGACATTGTTGCAGTTTAAAACAGAATACAGTGCCCCCCTTAATGGGACTGGCATGATAACCCTGTATTACTATACCCATTAACAGCTTGCTGTCCTGCCAGGCCCTCTGCACATCACGTGACCTGGATGTGCTACTCAGCTGAAGCTTATTACTGCCTGCAGGCCCATTACAGGCTGAGAGTTAACTCATTATTAACCTAGCACCTAGCACTCACAGCCAGCTCTCAGCAGGACAATTACCATTGTGAACAAACTGGCCACTGAGCCAGGGAAAGGCATGTATTGGGAATTCCAACTCCCACTATCCCTAGCCTTCACAGAGAAGTGTGTGTCAGAGTCTCCTTCTCTGTGGCTGTAGAATACTATTATAATTTTCAGGCCAATAAAGACAACATTGAACAAAACATCTGACCTATAGGAAACTGGAAACTGAAAGGTTTGTCAAGCATGTTTGATTTAGAAACAATGTTTATTGTTTGTGATAGAACAGTTTTAGGTTAGTTTAGAGTGAATTTGCCATCCACCCTCCTATTGTAAGTTTACCTCGAGGTATGTATAGATAGTAAAATTGAAATGATCAGGGAATGCAGAGAATATCCAGGATTAATCGCTAAATAGTAAATTGTCTGGAAATTAACTCCAAATGGTAAAATGTAGGTGAAAATAGCCGAACTTTGATTATGGCTCCAAACCATACATTTTTTTCCATGACGCAATTCAGATTTCCATTTTAATGCTGTAAACTTTACTCTTTGCTGTAGTTTGTTAATCCTGAAATGGGGGGCACAACACCCCGCCTCCAGCGGCAGGGCCAGGCTCCGAGCTGAGGGGTGCTATGTCATCAATGGCACAGAAGTAAAAGCTATGGAAGTCTAAAAACGCATCAATAAATATTTTTACGCCCAAACATTGCTAGAAACGTGGCCGACATAATGTACAGATTAGATTGTGTTCTGGGTAATGTGACACAATGTCATATTGTCTGCATATAATCTGAGACAAAGAACCACAGCACCAACAATCAATTGGCATTGACCTTTACTCCTCCATCAAAGTTTTCAACTCCGAGATGGGATTTATATTTACTGTAATTTCATATTGGGGAAGGTGCCCTTTAAATGGTTACTGCAACCAAAAACCCAGTGTTTTCATAAAATCACTGTTTTTGGTTAAAGTAACCCTTGCACTGCTGGTTCGCCCCCTCCCACAACTTAAATATTTTTATTTTTTTTAAATTAAACACCTAAATCATCTTACTCTCCAGTTCTGAAGTCAAGTTCTCCCTCAGACCAGACTTCGTTCTCTGAAGGGAATTTTTCTTGCTGAAGGTAGAGGGGGGTCATGGAGGACAAGGTGGCATGGAGGAGGGGGGGGGCTGTGTCGTCATTGACTGTCTAGTGACAGCGTGCAGTAAATGTTTCACAAGATTGACATTAGTCAACAGCTAATAGGTCACTATCACATAACTA
>OW240923.1:20841287-20860747 GCA_933207985.1 Pelobates cultripes
TAATGAAGTGTGATATTTGCCTAACAAAAGACACTCCAGACTGCATTTTACATGAAATATCACAGAGCTACAATAGATAATGTCTTCTTTATGAGCTAAACATCAAAATGAGCATGTGTGATGTCTGAAAGCTTTGTAGACTTGTGATCACAAAATTCCTTGTACAGCAGAGTAAGAAGAGCGATTCTGTAGACTCGATTCAGTCTTTGCTGCATGGGGACTGTAATTTATTGACAAAAAATGGCCTTGGTTATCAACCTCCACGAAGCACTGCTGAGATCCGCACAGCTTTTCTCATCCTTCATGGTCTCAGCAAATGTCTGTTCTAGGTGATAAATGATCCCTGGAGTCCTGCTTTCCTCTCTCACCTTACCTGGTGGGTTACATTCAGACTCCCGTTAGCAGAGCAAATTTAAGAAACTTTTCAGGATATTGGCAGGCCAATGGCAATGACGAACAAAAGTCACAGACCAGCAATATTCTTTACTGCAGATATTTTCACCAGGCAAGCTTGTGTTTATTATAAGGCATATACCATTAGTGCCATAAAATTCAGTGAGATTAGTTCCCCAGCACCAAATGTGTCCACCATGATTGGTCTGAAGGTATTTAGGGTCTGCAATGAATGAATGAAACCATCTCCCATATGCAAGTGAGCTTCCTTCCACTGAAGGAGAAGGAATTCTACAGAACAATTTGTTGCTGTATCATGTGATTGTAGATGGGTCTTCAGAAGAGTGGCAGTGTGTCCTGCCTGGCACATGAGATGGTGTGGAGCGTCTAGTGAGCTGCGACTATTTCGTTCTTTCAGAGGATGGGTGAAAAAGCCAAGGAGGCATGTAGGAGGTGGGAATGGGGATAAAGGTAAAGCAAGGCTCATTGGGGGGAATTGAGCGCAGAGTCTGGGGAATCTACCTTTGGGCAACGAGGCGGAAAAACCTTGTAGCTGTAATACTCTACCACCTGCTTGGGGACCTCGGCAAGGACACACTTTGCTAAGGCAGCAGGAGAGGCCTGAAATGTAGAAAAAATGAAAAAGAGTTAAATGATTGCGAGCACCCAACACAATCTCTATCCACAATAGGGTGAGCAGCGAATAAAAACACTGTTATAATGAGGGAGAAGGTAGGTTTACTTACCTCAAACTGTCCCACGTGGTCATAGCCATATTGTTCGCCTCCGCTTCGTTTGCGTGAGCCATGTCATAGCTTTGCTCTTGCACATGCAATTGAGTACCACACTGAGGTCTATGGAGGATCCCGCGGGACCGCTTGAGTCTCCATAGATGACTTCACACAATGAGTGAGACGATGCCTGAATCTCAAAGCCTTCACATGTGACAGCTGCCTTTTGTCAACCTCCGTTTTTTCCATAAAACAATTATATTACCTTATATTATCTGTGGATTACGTTAGAATTTTAATGAAATTCCAACGCAGTCAGAATCAGTATTTCATAAAGATTTTATCTTTATTAAATACTGAGAAATGACAGAACCAATTTTACTATAAAACGGACACCTCATGCTTTGCACATTGGTGGCTTTTCTTCCGTCTTTCCTCCTATTGCACCAAAATAATCCATCATTCTGACTTTTTTATTCATCTTTCAAATAGTTTTCTCCTGAATCTACTACTGATTACATTCACAAAATGATATGATTAATGGGTATATTACTAGGGGAAAACAGTGATTTGACAGTTTGAGGGATTATTTACCCACTGAACAAAAAGTAAGAACGTGAATGTGGTCTCAGAAAACCCTCCACTCTGACAATACTGAAAAAATTGTTGGAGAGAAAAGGAGCACTTTTGTTTCTCTTTTTTCATACACTCGAAATGACAACTTTGTGAAACACAATAAAAAATAAAAAAAAAAGAACAAAAAAAACCCCAGGAAAAACAAAATGACAGACAATCAGTGGTGCATCCTGGTTTTGTACGCAACGGGACAAAACTGGTACCCCCACGCGCCACCCTCACCCCCACCCAACCCTTCCCACCCCCACACACACTCACTAACAGACTCACTCACTAACAGACAAACACACACTCACTCACTCACTAACAGACAAACACACTCACACACACTAACAGACACACACTCACTAACAGACAAACACACACTCACTAACAGACACACACTAACAGGCAAACACACTCACTAACAGACACACACACACACTCACTAACAGACTAACTCACTAACAGACAAACACACACTCACTAACAAACAAACACACTCACACACACTAACAGACACACAGACACTAACAGACACACACACACTAACATACAAACACACACTCACTAACAGACAAACACACACTCACTAACAGACCCACAATAACAGGCAAACACGCTCACACCCACTAACACACACTAACAGACACACACACACACTAACAGACACACACTCACTAACAGACAAACACACACTCACTAACAGACACACACTAACAGGCAAACACACTCACACTCACTTACAGACACACACACACACTCACTAACAGACTCACTAACAGACAAACACACACACTCACTAACAGACTCACTAACAGACAAACACACACTAACAGACAAACACACTCACACACACTAACAGACACACACTAACAGACACACACTCACTAACAGACAAACACACACTAACAGACAAACACACACTCACTAACAGACCCACACTAACAGGCAAACACACCTCACCAACATACACACACACCGAGACACACCAACAGACACACACACACACACCAACAGACACACACCACAGACACACACACAAACCAACAGACACACACACACCAACAGACACACACACACAAACCAACAGACACCACACACACCAACAGACACACACCCCAACAGACACACACACCAACAACCATCAGACACACACACACTAACAGACACACACTTGCTAACAGACACACACAAACTAACAGACACACACACTAACAGACACACACTAACAGACAAACACACACTCACTAACAGACAAACACACACTCACTAACAGACCCACACTAACAGGCAAACACACTCACTAACACACACACACACTAACAGACACACACACACACACACACAAACTAACAGACACACACACACTAACAGACACACATACACTAAAAGACACACACACACAATAACAGACACACACACACACACACAAACTAACAGACACACACACTAACAGACACACACTCGCTAACAGACACACATACACACTAACACACACACACACACACTAACAGACAAACACACACTGGCAGACAAACACACTCACTCACATTAACACTCACTTTTTTTTTATTATTTAACCCCCCCAGCCTCCTTACCTTTAGGAATGCTGGGGGGTTCTCCGCTCTGCTCAGCTCCCTTGCGCGCCGCCCGCTGAGTGATGCCGGGAGACGGAATATGACGTCATATTCCGTCTCCCAGCCTCACTCTGCGGGCAGCGCGCGAGGGAGCTGAGCAGAGCGCTCAGGGGAAAGTGCTCCCTCGCCAGCCGCCATCCCAGCAGCCAGACCAGCAGCCCGACCGGCAGCCAGCCCAGTATGTCAGTTAGCCACAAGGCTAACAAGACATTTGCCCTGGGCATTTGGCGGCGACGTTTTTTGCCGCCCCCTGGAAAATGCCTTGTTTGCCTCGTGGCTAAAACGTCCCTGCAGACAATGCACGGCAATTCATATTTTGGAGCAGATTAAGGAATTAAAAGGTGCACATAGGCCACCAAAGGGTTACACGACAAAAAGGTTAGGGACTCCTGCTTACTTTTAGTCCCCCGGAACCCCACAGAGTACTCAGAAAATATGGAGCCTCTCTATCACTCTTTTAGTTCTAATACTGTCTAAAGCTTAACCTAAACTTGTTTCGTTTTGTTTGTTATGTAACTGTTAAAAAACCTGACAGAACAGGCTCGCACAAAAGAAACCTATTGTTACATTACCATATAACATTCCTTTCTCTATATCCTTCTGTATAAGTATGTACTGCTGGAATGTTAGAACTTTGGCTTTTGCATAAGCCCATGCGCTACTCCTACGCAACATTTATGTGCCTGTAATTTCTGTCATTTGAAAATAAAGAATTACAAACAAAAGGTGCACATAGGAAACGCACGAGAAAGATTTTATTGTAAAAATATCCCTGGTCTGCTTAATTTAAATAATCTTAAAGGACACTGGAGGCACAATTACAGCTTTAATGCATCTGGTTTTGGCCTCTATAAGAGGCTGTATTTTTTTGCCTGCTTAACTCTTTAAGGTTTTTGTACAACATAAGCAAATGGTTTGCAGAATGTTGACCATAAGCTGGCCTCTTTAGCCACACCAGAAAGACTTCCTGATCAAATGTATGCATACAGTCTAATGTAGGTTGTATGTTGTTCAGATCATTCAGTACTGTCATTGGCTGAGCTGTGTGCATACCTTTTGATAAGGATGTCTTTTTCTGGAGCGAGGGGAGCATGGCTAAAAAGTCGGGCTTATAAAGTGCAGCATTCTGCAAAACATTTTTATTTTTTAAATGCAAAAACTATAAAGATTTGAGCATGCAAAAAAATACAGCACATAAATGAGGACAAAATGTATAAAATGCATTAAAGTAGTATTGTAGGCCGGAGTGTCCCTTTAATACCAGAGGTTAAGTTAGACTTTATACACAAACCGTCACATTGTGTCTCCTTAAACATACATTTTTGAATTCCCGGAATGGTACAAACTGTACAATATCCCGTAGAACAGGCTCTCCTTTGGGTGCTCGTAAGACTCCATCGTCCCCATCCAAAATCTGCATGTCTGTAAAATCGGCATTTCCAACGCCCACAATGATGATGGACATGGGTAAGTAGGAAGCACGCACAATAGCCTCCCGAGTGTCAGCCATGTCCGTTACCACTCCATCAGTGAGAATCAGCAGAATGTAATATTTCTGTAAAGAGAAGGCAGGGTTTGAGATCACATGAAATGTCTAAAATGTCTGCAAAGGTTTCTGTAGTAATATGACTGACTGGAGGACAGAAAGCTATTTTGGGCAAAATTCATACACTGCCATGGTAACCAATAGAATGCTCCAACTGATTGATCCACTGCTGAAACAATCACCATGGTAACCAACATTATCCTGTTGCTGATTGCTCTAAACCAGAAACAAGTACCACTATAACTATTGGAGTTTGTTACAGTGACTGTGTCCATTCCGCCTTCCCTGACTTCCATTACATCTGATGCTGCAACAGTGATTATGGTCTTTATCTCTCTGTGACTCCTATGACATTGCTCCTTCTGATTATGCGAATGAAAACCATTTCCTGTTGTCCACACTAATGTAGAAATAGTCTTTGTTAGGGGTATTCACATTAAACCACCTTTATGGATTGATAATGAAACTCTCTATCCTTTCAAACTGTACCATGTTTCACTCATCGTTGCCCTTACAAAATATTCCAGCTGATTGCTCCACATGTAACTAACCAGTTCACAAGTGATCTTTATAAATAACACTGAATGCCCTTTGTAAAGTAGAGAGGTAGCAGGGTGACTTACCGAAGCCTCTTTGGTCCTTTCTTCTTCCGAAGCCAGCCGTGCCACCCTTGAAATGATAGGTGCTACATTTGTCGGTCCGTACAGTTGAATTTTGGGTAAGCAATTTTGGTAGGATTCCACTATACCCTGAATACCTAAAAATAAAAAAAATGGACAGAGGAGAGAAGGTCATTCAAACATTAGTTACATATTATTTTATAGTTAGTATTTTATTAAGATGTATAACTAACATACACAGCAATTAAAATATGAATGCCCGCAGCTGTAGGGGATACGCTAGCTCAAAAAAGGAACATGCATGTCAGGCTGAGCAGCATTCAGCAGCCAAACTTGGCATCCCAACTCAAGGTAGGCCAATATGGCTTGGGTGCCTTGAGTTCCATTCGCAAAGCACTATGCGTCTAATGATGAACTTGTCTCTTATGCTACTTTCAAGGGACACTATAGTCACCAAATCAACTTTAGCTTAATGAAGCCATTTTTGTGCCTCTGTAGTCTCACTTCTCAATTCTCTTCCATTTATGAGTTAAATCACTTTTGTTTCTGTTTATGCAGCCCTAGCCATACCTCCCATTCCCTCCCCTCCCTTGGCTGTGGCTCACATGGCGTACATGAAAACAAATTGTTTCATTTTTAATCTAAAGTTGATTTGGTGCCTTTTAAGTAAGTCAACCACCCAAACTGGGGCAATCCTGCCAAATCTTAAACTGTTGGGAGGTATAAACATGCAGACACCCTCTCTGTAGTATGAAGGTTTTTGGGTGAGATTCATTATTGCATAAGGTAATAGGGAATATATACTGCATGAGTTCAGATTTATATAAATGCTTATCATTCCCTTGCGTTCTCTGTGCCAATTCTAATTTGTTTTTTTGGTACTTTTATTATCACTTTTATTTAGAAAGCACAAACATATGCCATAGCACTGAATAGTGGGTTAAAAAAATACAGGCATTTGTTTTGTAATAAAACACATTAACGAGACAAGAACAGGAGGTGACAAAAAACATGGAGCCGCTTACATTTTATAAAAGCAGACTTATCAAGCAGATATAATATAATAAAACCACACTTGAGTGAATAACACTTTGTATGAAATGAAGCACTTGCAAGTGAACTGGAAATTAAAAGTGATTTTCAGCTTTTAGGTCAAAGCAGCAGGATTAAAAGGACATCTTCCTGACATTCATAGACATTAAGCAATCTCTTACCCTCACATTCATCGTCATCAGGATTGAAGTTAATAGCAAAATCATGGGAAACCTTTTTAAAAAAAAAAAAGACAAGTGTATCAGCAATAGCAAAAAGAAACAGACTAGTCATTAGCGCAGTAACAGCTACGCTTGGCATTGCAGACTATATTTTACACAATGTTTAGCAATTCTAAATAGTGATGTCCCGAACTGTTCGCCGAACGGTTCGCGAACGGTTCGCCACGAACGGCTCGCCACAGACTCATCATTGAGTAAACTTTGACCCTGTACCTCACAGTCAGCAGACACATTCCAGCCAATCAGCAGCAGACCCTCCCTCCCAGACCCTCCCACTTCCTGGACAGCATCCATTGTGAAGCTGCATTCTTAGTGAGCCGTTCGGAGGTTACCATGGCCAGTGTAATGGCTTAGCCAGTGTTCCTGGTATGGCTGATTAATGTTGCATTCTAACTAGAACAATGTGCATAATGGCCAGCGGTCATTGTACTGGGGTTATCTGCAAGACGCACATTGCACAGATTCTTAGGGCACGTCTACTGTTGTATTGGTTAAGTAGATGAGAAGAGAAAATCAAAAGCAGTCCATCACAGAACCAACAAGATTGCCCAGGAACCTCCAGGGTCTTCCCCAGTCCCAATAACACTGAGCCCCTAAGTCAGCTCGGTTTTAATGTTCAAGATTGATTTGGGAGGATCTTGTGTCTTACATGGACGACCATTTCACTGGTTATTCCCCTTTGGCCTCCATAAATAGACACAAGAATACACATAACACACAAGCGGCCCCTTTAGATCTGAAATAAAGGCTTGATGTAGCTGGCTTTTTCACGTTAGCGATGCGGATTCCCACAGACATTTACAGACAAAGAGAATGACAAACAGCTTGTATGCCGCCAGGAGCTAATGTCAAAGATTTACAGGCGCAGTCTGAAGATGCACGAGGTCACAATGTGACACTGATATATCAGATGCATGAAGGTAGCGACAGAATGGGAGCAGAAGAGAAACTGTGCAGAAAGATCTGCTGGGAAAGATTTCATCACAAAAACACAAAACCGAGAGAGAAAAAAACTAAACAGAAACACCCTAAATATGCTGACAGTGCAGGTTACAGGTATCTTGAAATCAAGGCAGGTGTATGCTGGGGGGAAATGGTCCACTGGGTTTGTTTAAATCACCATGTGAGGTCAACTGTACACCAAAGATGCCAGGGGCTGCAGGCTGCTTTGACTGCTCATCTTGGTTCAGTCCCTATGCGTCTCGACTATGTGGCCCGACCCGATACAGCCGCACTGTGATTGACAGCAGAACTCTCCACTTTCACGTGTCACAGTAACATAATGAAGAATATCCACTAAACAGCAACTTTTAAAACTCACACAAGCATAATCGCATTGGAAAACAAAAATCCAGTTTAACCCATGGAGATCCCCCACATGCCAATTCCTCTACTTTGTCCAAGCTTACATAGGTTCAAAAGTCACCACAATTCATTAGACTGCTATTTATAGCAAAAGTTGACAAATTATTGTAATAATTAGGAAGTAGAAATATATTGTGAGGCCCCTGCTACACTGATTTAATTGTTTGTTTATTTTTATAGGAGTCAGATTGAACATTCACTGATCACATTAGATTTCAAATATTCGTCTTTCATATTTAACTTGCAATCTCTGGAGTTTATCCACTAAAAAGCGAGTCAGAAAGTCATGACAATCAAAATAACTCAGCAATACGTAGATTAATAAACAGCAGTCAAACTTTAAACTTGTCATTTATATGAATAAGCTACATCTCTACGTATGTTCAAACTAGGGTAATACTTATATACGGTAATAATAATTAACAATTGTAATAATAATGTAACAAATAAAGAAGTAATAATAATGAAACAATAAATTAATGATAATTATATATTTATATGATAGTAAAATAAATGAATAATATATATACCTATATCCTGTAACAATAATCAATACACAATAAAACATAAATTAACATTAAATATGGTAATAATAATCAAGACATTATAAAAACACAGTAAAAAATAAAAGCTATATACGGCAATAATAATTATATCTATATACAGTGATAATCGATCCACAATAAAACACAACGACAAATAAAAGCTATAAACGATAATAAAGATATGGTAAATCATGGGTTTTATGTTTTAACCAGCACGGAACTGATGAGCTATATTTAAAATAAAGATCCCTTTGTTTTGTTTTATTTACTTAACACAGAGAAAGGGAAATAAGAAAAATGCACTCTAAATTATTATAATTAACAAAAAAAAAATGAACATGCAGCGTTAAACAGATAATATGAGCCTCTGAGGAGTTCCTGGTGATCACAGAGGCTTCATTTCATGCGGTGTTTAATATGGAACATTAATAACATAATAATAATTTAGAATTACTCCCCAGGGCCGCATTTACATGTCAGGCGCCTGTAGGCACAAGTCTAAGGCGCCCCCTGCTCCCCAACCTTAAAAAAAGGAACAGAAAGTATAATCCACTTATTAACTGGACATTACAAGCCTAAAAACATTGAAAACACGCATTCATATTTGACAACTGCATATGTATGAATATATGTATGTTTATATTTCTGCTTTTCTTGTAATGTATTGTGTTGTGTTTTAATCTGTGAGTTTAGTGAGTGTATTCATCTGTGTAACTGCACGCTGGGTTAAAGATAATGTTTGAAGTGGTTATGGTAAAAAGGGGAATTAAAGTTAGAGGGTGTTATTGGCAGAATGCGATTGCATTGGATGTTTAGAGAAAAGACGATTAGAAGCTTGGGAGAGATTGAAAGTTGTAGTACAAGGGCTGTTTAGGATTACTGAGTTTAGGGCCAGAGTCGGGTTACATTTAGAACTGAGGTACATGAGATGTTTAGAGTTAAACATAGGATTACGGCAAGGGGTTTAATGTCAGGTTTAGACTTGCTGGAACTTAAAGAGTTATTTGCAAAGTACTCCCCATCCTATGTATTCTGTAGACCAGTCAGATTGGTTATATTAGAGCTACAGGAGCTGTTACACAGTGTGCATCACTCAGAGCCTCCCCTGCTCCTCCTGCAAGGCACTTCCTGTGTGAGAGGCTGTTAGTGGGCAGATGGAAAGTGATCCCTTCCACTTCCTGTCCAGCCTCACACACAGACACTGGAGGAGCTGGGACAGCACTGAGTTTTACACCCTCTATAACTGCTCCTGCAGTTGTGCTATTAAGACTGACTGGACCTACAGAGGACACTGACCAAGGCTCCTGGTACTTCTCTCCCCGCCAGCCAGTCTAAGTTCAAAAAGACACATTGTAAGTGATGAAAATCATCCCCTAGTGCTCATGTGCCTACTTTGCTTAATGGGAAACCTGACCCTACCCAGGGCAGCTCTAATTTGAAGAATTTGGTCGAAAGGCTACTTTCCACTTAACTGTACAAATGGCTACTCGTAGAGGTTTATTTTTTTTCTTTCGTTTTACATACAATTCTTCTAATCACTGCCACCGGATTGCTACACATAAAATGTGAGCGCTATACATGTTTTCCTATACTTACATCATTGTGTGTAAATTGTATGTATTTATTATAACAAAACAAGTGGCTTCTATCTCCGTACAAATTGCTTTTTCGACTTGTGAACTACTTTATAATGTACTATGTTTTTGCTTGTGCTATGCTATCCACACTCAATAAAACCTGATTGACAAAGAGGAAAATCGTAGTCAATACACAAGCCAAGGTCAGAGTAACAGAGAGACAGAATAAACGTTAAAGGACCACTATAGTGCCAGGAAAACATACTCGTTTTCCTGGCACTATAGTGCCCTGAGGGTGCCCCCACCCTCAGGGTCCCCTTCCCGCCAGGCTCTGGGGAGAGGAAGGGGTTAAACTTACCTCTCCAGCGCTGGGCGGGGAGCTCTCCTCCCTCTTCTCCTCCTCTTTGGCTGAATGCGCATGCGCGGCAGGAGCCGCGCGCGCATTCAGCCAGTCCATAGGAAAGCATTCACAATGCTTTCCTATGGACGCCGGCATCTTCTCACTGTGAAAATCACAGTGAGAAGCACGCAAGCGCCTCTAGCGGCTGTCAAGAGACAGCCACTGGAGGCTGGATTAACCGTATTATAAACATAGCAGTTTCTCTGAAACTGCTATGTTTATTAAAAAAAGGGTTAACCCTAGCTGGACCTGGCACCCAGACCACCTCATTAAGCTGAAGTGGTCCTTTAATACTTGCTGGGCCAGGATAACAGAAAATCAGGAAAATGTATAGGCTAGCCGTGTCAGGGTTAATCAAAATCCAGAAACAAGTAACAACAAGGTCAACAACAGAAATACTGACAAGGTTATAGGAACGCACTAAACAAGTACTGAAAACAGAAACAACGATACAGCACTGTAAATGGAACTCGGGCACTTTAAATAATGCAGTGTTTAAACTAATTCGTTCACTTCACTCCTGCAACCCCAAAACATACAGGAACGAGGTCACTGTGGTGACATGGGTAGAGTGGGACCAGATATGACGCTGCGCACTTTATTATTTATGGACGCTCTCTGATTGTGAATAGCGTCCTTTATGTTGCTTGGTGGCAGGCAATGAGTGAGTTGTGCATGGAGACACTGAGTGAACTTTACTCATAGAGATGCATTGATTCAATGTATCTCTATGAGGAGATGCTGATTGGCTAGGACTGTATGTGGCTTGTGCTGGCTCTGCCCCTGATCTGCCTCCTTGACAAGCTCAGCCAATCCAAAGCTTTCCCATGGGAAAATATTCTGATGTCAGCCAAGCAGGCAGTTTAGGGGCAGAGCCAGCAGCAGTAGACTGGAATAAAGATTAGATGTCACTATATTTATGGGGCAAGGAAGGGCTTGGGGGCTAGTTTGTGACTTTAACACCCTATGTAAAATAATAGGGGTCCAGGCACTCCTTGGTTCAAGACAGGCACTTTCTTGAGAACCACAACAACAACATTTCGACCCCAAAAGGTCTTTGTCAAGCCTATGTCACTCTATGTCACCCTATGTTTGTGTTCCTGCCCTTATAGTGTTTCTTTAATGTGTGTTTTATTGTTGTGTACTCATAGACACTACATATCACTGAGTTTTATTGTAGTGGAGTTCTGTTCTATATGCACAAACCATTCCGCTACATAAACATGCTTACTAAGATAGAAATGAGGGACTGATTTATTTGGATCTCAAATGAGGACACTTGAGATTTGTGGATCACCTTCAGTTGTGGTAATTGGGGTTCCATTGGGGCAGAGAACATTTCCCTAAATAAATCAGCTTCACTCGACTAGCACAGTCTATGTATATCAAGAGAAAATGCAGAGACAGCTATGCTGTAATGAACACATATTGAATTGTTAGCGAGTTCAGCAATGGGAAGGATGGACAAGCAATTTATTAGCAGCCGTCTGGCAGCAGTAGGGTAAAATGACTGCAAATCTGGTTTCTCCATTGGCTTTCGGCTCTCTCGTTCTGCATCTGAATTCATTACATTCAAATTCACACAAAATGCCGTGTGACACTAACTAGAAATTCATTGTTCCTTACACTTCAGTGGAATCCTTAGCGAGAATAGCAGGGCCCGGAGTGGCTTTAATTACCTGCATTTTACATCTCATTATTAAGGATAGGCATTCTAGAATAGTGAAGGATATTCAAGCCTTGGCATCACTTAATCATGCAGAATAATTCCAGCTTGTTGCTTTTGTAAATCTTTACTTTATTATCCTGGGTAACTAATATATAAAATGTTCCATTATTCTCGAAATGGCAGGCTGTGTATTGGTTTGCGGGATCGTTCTCTGCTGTCACAAAACAATAGAGAACATCTGAATTCCCACGAATGCTGGCAGCACATTTATAGGTAGTCAAATTGTAGCCACACTAGTGAATTTCTAACAAATACTGCAATATTTTGCAGAATAGCGATATGATGCCATGGGATTTAGCTAGGTTTTATTCCTTGTAGGTAGTATGATAAAATGAAATGAGAGTTTGAGCATCTGAATAAACCTGCTTGCTTAATTCCTTGGTGAAAACCCTGCACAATTAAAGCATCTTTAAGTATCTGTTCTAATTAAAGGAACATTTTTATAAAATTTGTTTGTACTTTTTTTTTTTTTTTAAATAAATGGTTCTTAGAATATACAAATTACTGTTCCAGCAAAAATAAGTCACAGATTTACTCTTTTAAGAAGTGTTACCAATTCAGAATTCCTGAATGTAGAGAGCCATTTTGTCTCTGTAAGAACTATCCCACCAAGCTCTTCTCCCCTAAAGCATCGTCCTCCTGCTGCTGCTTACACAATTTGTTCTAGTGAGTCTATGTAAATTTATTTAAGGACTTTACAATACAACACTCTTAACAATGACACATCTGGTACAACATTAACGTCTATTGACGAAGAGGTGTAGCACTGACATTAAGTTTGCAAATCTTTACTAATACATTAGTATCCAGTACATTTAAACACTTAACTAATCTGCCAACTGTTACTATTCTGAAGGGACAGAGGGACTTCAAAGTGCAAAGATGGGTGAAAGAAAGCATATATAAAGGGTGTATTACTGGTCCTTAAAGGACCACTATAGTGCCAGGAAAACAAACTCGTTTTCCTGGCACTATATAGTCTTTAGGCCCCCCCAACCTCAGGCCCTCCCTCCCGCTGGGCTGAAGGGGTTAAAACCCCTTCAGGCACTTACCTTAATCCAGTGCCGGTCACCTCTCCTCCCCCTCCGACATCAGCTCACGAGTGGAGCCGAATGCGCATGAACGGCCAGAGCTGCGAGCGCATTCAAACCGCCCATAGGAAAGCACTACTCAATGCTTTCCTATGGACGTTCTGCGTGCTCAATGAGATTTTTGCATTTAGCGTTGCGGAAGCGACTCTAGCGGCTGGATTAACCCTCAGTGTAAACATAGCAGTTTCTCTGAAACTGCTATGTTTACAGCTGCAGGGTTAAAACCTGGGGGACCTGGCACCCAGACCACTTCATTGAGCTCAAGTGGTCTGAGTGACTATAGTGGTCCTTTAACCCCTTAAGGGCACATGTATGACATGTCATGATTCCCTTTTATTCCAGATGTTTGGTCCTTAAGGGGTTAAGGTGGCTGGATTAAATACAAATACAAAGAAAGACAAGAACCAGAAACCTGTCAAAATTAGTATGAGAATGGACTATAACAAGCCTGGGTCAGTCTGGCCAGAAGACAAATGACTACTATAGCAAGCCAATGTCCGGATAAGAGAGAAAAGCAGAACATACTAGCTAGCAGGGACAAAACTCAAATGTACAGCAGAATATCGGGGACGGTGCCTGACCGCCGGCGGGATCAGACGTGCTCTGTGTGAGCTCCCGCTCCAGGGCCCGAAGTCGGTGTAAATTGGAGGCTTTACGAGACTGGAAAACCACACAGGCGACCACACCGACCCCCAGTCACTGGGGCAAACTAGTATACCGCATGAGACTCTCTGGCGCCGACTGGGGCATGGAGCCCATTGGGGCCTGAGCCGGGATGAGACGGCCGCTCTCCCGGGTCTCTGGCCGGCGTCACGCTCCCCCCCCCCCCTGGACCGAGGGGGTCATCCCGGTCTGCAAGGGCACTAGCCAGCACACCAACCTGGACCTAAACAGCCGCCCAGGTGAGGATTAGCCGCCATGTGCGCGAGCTGCCTGTGAGATCGAGCAGACGCTTACCTAAAAGTGAGGAAGCCAACGGAGCAAGTGAATAAGCACACACTGCCACCCGGCCGGGTCCTTACAAAAAAAGCAAAGTTTATGGACACTGCAAATAAGAACACACCGCACTCTAATGGAAGTGCCTGCAGTAGCACATACCACAAGACACGAAGCAGAACCCGCCCTGACAGCACTGACCACCCAAGGATTCAAGACAGAGCGCAGCCAAGAGGAACCCTGGTTAATGGACCGGAAAATCTTGAGACTCACTGTGGCTGAACTCCCTGCTGTGACCCACCTGTGGCATTGGGTGCCAATCAGATAACGTGACTCCTGCTAACACAGGGCAAGACCAACACCAGCAATGTAATGACTCTTGTTATCCTCAGTCTATGCATTACCTTTTCCCTAACAATACTTAGCAAGCGACTATCTTAACTAATCTCTTGATGGCCTGACATGTCTCCTAGCACTGTTTTCATTTCTTTTGTTGTTATATGACAAGCATTTAACTCCTCGTGTTCACTTGTTTTCTAGTGCTACATGTTAGGCTGGCAGGTCCAGGTACACAGGTCCTTGCCTGTAATTTGACTCACTCCTGTACCTCACTTGTGATGTATACTAAACTTAGACAGCTCGCATTTCATATTCAGTGTGCCCACCAGTTAAATATGCCTGCCTAGCCTGTTCATTAATGTTGAATTCCCGTGCTGTCTATGCCATTACTAATCTAGACGCATGTAACCACACTACAACTACACTAGCAAAGTTACTCTAGCAATGTTAAACGTGAATCACCCTACCTTATGCTAACGTTTTCGCTGTTTAACCAGTCTTGTTATACCTATATAAAAATGTGCAATTTCTCATGCCACTGTCAAACCTAAATACACCTTCAAACACGCTGTTGTGGCGTATGTCGATAACATGTAACTAACTGCACAACAAAAATAAAGAATAATAAAAAAAAAAGTACAGCAGAATATCACAGCCACCAATAAACACACAAAGGTCCAAACTAATGCCATTGTATAATGGTGTTAAGCAGTTCTATACAGCCACGATCTTCCAACAAGACACTAAGCACCATACTTGTTTTAGCTTATTGTAGAAGTTGTGATGCAAAGTGTCTTTGAGTAAAATCTCCCTTGTTTTTGGTTGAAACATTTTCATGAGGTTTAATAATGGAAAATAGGTCACCCAAAGCTTTAGGAAATGTAGCCAAATTTAGTAAAATATTTAGAAATCTGGTTTGTCTCTTCTGTTTAACCAGATTTCTAAATATTTTACTAAAAAAAAAACAAAAAAAACACTTACCTTAACAAATGACACTAAGTAGTTTTGACATCATCATGACAACAAAGCACAATAAAATATCTTAGATTGCATGGTTTAAAAAAATAAAAATAAAACCAGTTCTGTGTTTGTTAAATTTTAACCATGGTGTGTTTCTTATTCTGAAATAGTTATTGAGTCAAAGTCAATGAACACTCATCAGCTGCACTAGAATGAGCTGTGACTTATCCATTCATTTAACATGTCATTCCGAATAGGATACCCTTGATAAAGTAGAACATTTTAATCTTCATTGATCACATCCCATTCATGCTTGCGCTTCGAATGAATAATATTTATTTTCCTGGCATACAAGGAATTTTGTGACAAGCACAGAGATAAGAAAAACATATTTTAGAAGGAAATAAGTACCCTGCAATTTTGAGTTTTGATTGCATTGCTGATTATAGAGAGAATGAAATTGGGATGAGAGCTATCGTTTCAGCAACCCTTCATTAGTGGAGGAATCCAGGAATCAGAGTAGATACTGTTACTGCCGGGGAAGAAAGCTAAATTTCATAAAGAAAGAGGCTCAAGGACAGTATGTACGTACAGGAGAAACGTATAGGGAGCATTAATATATGTGGTGTCTGTTGGCCTCTGGGTAAGCAATGTATGTGATGACAAAGCAACACTTCTGACAAAAACCGGCTTCACAAAGTACAATGGATTTTACAAGTCTTCATTCTTTATAGGTTAAAAGCTGTGATGGCTAACCTAAACACTTCAGACAAATGTTTCTGGATTGAACTACATTGCCCATGATGCTCAGTCCCCCTTAAAGAGGCACTGTCTCTTTTGAGGTTTTCATGAAGATAGAATCTTCACAAAGAAACTCGCAAACATTGGGTTGAAATTTCATTAACATTCCAGTACATTTAAAACACATCATAAAATAAAGCAGTGGCTACTTTGCCACCTTTTGCCAAAACTCATTTGACAATAAATTAAAGGGCAGAACGTAAAGCAGCTTCTGCCACCAGTTCCCATTAGTCGAAAAAGTTGATTGAAAAAGATATCAAATTGTGAATATGTGAGATCCTTGGAGGATCCTGTTAAGAGCACAACTGAGAACTATTTCTGGCAGGAGCACCACAGACAAAGACTAACAGGGTGGCCACCAGGAGTCTTTCTAAAGAATATGGTGCCCAGACAAGTTATTTGCTTCTGTAGTGCCATAAAAGTGAAATACTAAATGTACCTTATTAGGAAACAGAGAGGTTATACAATGTATCCTTCGTAATAAACGCTCTTCCACCACTAAGGTGCTAGACAATCGGTGCTTTATGACCGAACGTCCACTTGGTCCAATGCACCGTCCAACCATCAGCTGATCTCTTGAATAGGTATATTTAACTTCCTTTCCATCTAGCAGAGCAAGACTAATACATATTTCTACGTGTCAACAAATCAAGATTATCAAATGCATGAAAATGTAAAAGCCAATAGAGAACTATTTTTTTTTCTTTAGCACGTCATTGCATTTGAATCTTATCAAGCATTTACGTGGTATTTCTATATCATAAAAGGAAGATACATTAAGCATTTTAGACATAGGCGAATAGCTTGTGGCATTGTAAGTGTCCTTCCGTGAACCTCAGTAAGCTCTTCCTGTAAATTGACTTTCAGTCTGTGCATTAGTAAGGCATTAGTAATGTACCATCCCTGTGGCTCTGCAGAGTCTTAAACTGACACTGTTGTGCATAACACTGTTAGCAACTTTTCACACAGATTTCTGAGAAGTATTTCTCATCGCTTTCATATAATTCAAACTCCAATTTGATTTTGTATTTTATCATCATCAACTTATAATAGAGGGGTAGATGGTCAAATTACTCAGTTAGCTGCAAGACTAACGTCACACGTCAAACTCCTGACACTGGAATTAAAAGGAACAGACAATGGGGTCTATACACACATAAGGCCTGCCTGTTTAACAAACTTTCTATCCTGTTGTTTTATTTCAATAAAGATCTAAACCAAAGAATAGAATCACTCGTTCATCTCTATAATGAGCTTGAGTAACTCTCCTGCCGAAAGGCTGAATGCAATGTTCCATACCTCCTCTCTTTAAAAACGTATGGTATTAGTGATCACCATTTCCACTCAGTTCCTGATTGACAAACTGTAAGTGGCTATGGTGAGGGAGCCCAATCCAAAAAGGCTACTCCAGAAATTACTAATCCTGATAACGTTTTGTACTCGGCACCACAGGACCACAGATCCAGTCTCTCACCGTGGACCATGTTATGTGAATTGGGAAAATATTGACTGAAGGAGAAGAGATGTGAGTGACAGCATTAACAGAGAAAACTGCATGGGGAGAGGGAATTGACAGAGCCAGTGGGGAGTGTAGCAGATTAAAGATAAAAGATAATAGGGGGAATGCTTTGCATTTTAAATAAATGAACGTCGGGCCAAGCTTCTAGCTTGAGTGAAGAACTAAAGGTTCTTCTGCACATTTCAAAGGTAAAGTATTTAAATTAAATGGAGGATAAATGCAGCTGCAGTAATTATCTATACCTAATTGATGTAATTAATTATCCTAACTTCCCAAGATTCTAGATGAAACACAATTATGTTTTGACAATAATTAATTATAATGTTTATTTTAATAATGTATCTTTTTTTTTATTTTTCAAAGTTTCTTTAAAAGACCATTCTTTCTTTCTTTTTCCATACATTTATGCTGCGGGCTTTCTTTTTTTTTTGCAATAATTTACCACCTCCACATCTCCCCACCTTTCAGCATTTATCTGAATCATTAAGCTGTGTTTTCAAATTCAGATTTTCCCGTAATACTCTACTGACACATTAAAAACCAAAGACTACCTATCTGCCAAATTGTCTTTCAAGAACATTTTTCCTTCGCTCAGTTCGTGGTCTTGTCTGTCTTAAAGCCTAAGAACATAAAGCCAAAAAATACTATAGAATAACAAAAAAGCCGTGCCTAAAACATAATAGAGTATATTAATACACACTTTATCAATGTTGATCTACAGCAGTCCCAATCCAGTCCTTTATGGCCCACCAACAAACCAGGATTAATGTATTTCCCATTTTTATTCCAATAGAGATACTGACAAAACCTGGACAGTTGTTGGACTGATAGTGAGGACTGGTCTGGGTACCTACCGATATAATCAACAGTGATGGTATGTGTCTACTTATATAGATTGGTGCTTCCTAACACAGAATACGTAGTACGTGAACAGTCCAGGATTTGGACGTTTACCATACTTTAGCTATAGAGCCAATGACAAAATCTGGATGGTGTGCCTTGGGGACTGGATTAGGAACTGCAACCATAGATACATGTGAATCGATCAGGGCTTGGTTTGCGGATTTTTAGCAATAGTCCGTGAACAGAGAGTTTACCCCAAAACTTTGAGAAGCCATGACACAAAACCATTACACAAAGCCCATCACCATACCGCTTACATTGATTGAGTTATTACTTTCTTTGTCATTTCCAATGTTACATAAGACTTTTGCAAGATTGCTGTAATCAATGATTTTACTGGTTTGCTTAAAGCCAGGGCCGGACTGGCCCACCGGGATACCGGGAAATTTCCCGGTGGGCCGTCAGCACCTGGGGCCGGCCCTTTAAATACTGCAGCCGCCTGAGCGCTCTGTGAAGAGCGGTCAGGCGGCTGCAGC
>OW240923.1:20860847-20978347 GCA_933207985.1 Pelobates cultripes
TTGCATACATACACAGAAACAGACAATGCAAACCCGTACACACGCATGCAAACACACACACTTCTTTTCTTACATACACACAGAAACACAATGCATCTCATGCACACACATACAGACACACACCTTGCATCCCTTATGCATACAAACACAGATTCACACAATGCATCCTTTACACACAACCAGAAACACATAATACATCCCTTATACACAAATACACACTGCTTCCACTACACACAAACACACTGCATCACCTGCACAAACTGGTAACCCTAAACACTACATACCATAAGCACACATATTAGATCCTCTACAATAACACATGGCACAGTCCCCTACATTAATTCCACTCTGTGAGCCGTAATCCCATGGGTAGTGGACTTATGGGTGGGCTTTATGGGCATACTCACCGTCAGGCCCTGGGGCCCAGACCTTGAGCTATGTAAGGGCCCCCAAAAAATTGAGCTGCTTCCAATTCTCCCAGAACATTGAATTTTGTGACCACAGTTGCAAACAGCCTCCAGAGATCCTGTTCTACACCAGACCAGTGGAGCCAAACTGCAGCCATCATCATCCTCATCTGATTGTAAGTAGGCAAGTATATTATTAGTGACACTAATCTATAATTTACCTCACATTAAAGGGACACTATAGCTTAATGAAGTGGTTCTGGTGTCTATAGCTGGTCCCTGCAGGCTTTTAATGTAAACACACACTGTGTGCAGCACTGGCGTTAGTTCATATGGCAGATCATATGGGTGGGGCATTGTGATGTGACATGTGGGGGCAGCAAATTTTTATTTTGTCTAGGGCGGCAAAAATCCTTGCAGGGAGGGAGCTGCGTGAGCTGCGCTGGCTCTGCTCCCCAGCACGCAGCTGAATGAGACCGGCGCCGGAATATGACGTCATATTCCGGCGCCAGTCTCATTCAGCAGCGCGCGAGGGCGGAGGGCACTAACACAGGAAGCACCTCTAGTGACCGTCTGAGTGACTGTCACTAGCAGTGTCACTTTGAAGCAATGTAAACACTGCCTTTTGTCTGAAAAGTCAGTGTTTACGTTGAAAAGCCTGTAGGGACATGCTATAGACACCAGTACCACCACATTAAGCTGTGTGTGTGCGTCTGCTAGTGAGTGAGCTTGCTTGCATGCGTGTGCCTGCTAGTGAGTGAGCTTGTGTTTTTATGTCAATGAGCTGATGTATATCAGTAAGATTGTTTGTCTATGAGACTGTGTATCAATGAGCTTGTGTGTGTCACTGAAATGTCAGTGAAATTGCCTGTGTCTGCATGTGCGTATGCTTACTGTATAATTAAACGTTTTACCCTGAAAGGACCAATATTTTGTATTAGAAAAAGCAATATATATATATATATATATATATATATATATTACTCAATCATCTGTCCTGGCAAGACATAGCCTTACATATTACACGCGACAATATATGGCGGAGTGACTTATGGGGCTGGCCCAAATTTTTTTTCCAGGGCTGCTTTGTATCCCCAGTCCGGCCCTGCTTAAAGCGGCCCTGTGCAGCCATTTAAAAGTGAGAAATTGTAACTTTTAGGGACCTGTGTGTCCTCTTTTCCTGCATATTGATATTGCTATGGAACTCTAATAAAATTTTAATTTAAAAAAAAATTAACAGGAAATAGACCGGTCAAGGTTTCCATAAACATAAAGAAGCCGAGAAATACTGGTAGCCAAGGTTTATTTTACAACATGAATCAGATGGCCGAATGACTTAAGAATAGCCAATTTGTACTCACTAAACATTGAGGCTTATTTATTTATCCCCTCCACAAGCACAGGAGTAGACTAATCCCCAGGGGTTTCGGTTTTAGACCAACCACAGATCTCTGGGAACAACAGAGGGTCTGCCATTGCTACAATGTCTCATATTTCTAAAATATCCAGCTATGTTAATAAGAACCATTTGTGAACATGAGCTAGCCACATATCTTGAGTGTTGCTGATTTTATGACAAATTACAGTAAGAAGCTCTGGAGTTAAGAGGATAGGCTTTATGAGCAAATCCAATAAATCCTAAAATATAATTTACACAAACAGAGACCCTGTATCAATGTCCATCTTTAAAATAAAGGCAATCAGACCAGTTTATCTCAATGAAGGGGTCTGGGTGAAGTGGGCTTTTAGTTTTAACCCCGCAATCTAAAACATTGGCGTTTAGTAGATACACCAATGTTATGATGGCAGGGTAAACACACATCTTGCTGACAGCCACTTGAGGCGCTCTTTTCTCACTGATGGTCTAAACCAGGGATAGGCAACCTTTGGCACTGCAGATGTTGTGGACTACATCCCCCATAATGCTCTTACACCCATAGTGCTGGCAAAGCATCATGGGAGATGTAGTCCAAAACATTGAGAGTGCCAAAGGTTGCCTATGCCTGGTCTAAACCAATTGTTCTCCTAGAGCAGCATAGGGAATGTGACGTGCATCTAATCCAATGCTTCTCATAGGAAAGCACTGAATTTAAATCCTTACTGAGAGCTGCATTTAATCATGTTCAACATCCTCATGGACATCAAAAATCACATGACCAAGTTTCACTCTGTTGATACAAAAAAAAAAGTGTCTGCCAGTGCAACCCTTCTGCTAAAAAAAAAACCCCAGTGTCACTTCACCCAGACCTCTCCATTGAGATGAAGTGGTCTTGAAGTATAGTGACCCTCTAGTTGTTGCAGATTCTGTAAAATCTTTTTCTTTTTTTTTCTCGTTTCCAAAAAAAAAAAAGCTAACATTTTCAAACAGCTTTTATATATTTTGTTTTTTTGTTTCCCAGATCTCTACAAAATAACTGTCTGCCTCCAGCTGTGTTTCTTCTCGTTTTACCCGACAGAAGTAACAATGTCTGTCTATCTATATCTCTATATTTATCTACCTCTCTCCCTCCATCTGAGTCAATCACTAACCAGCATCTATCCATCAAAACGGAATTGCACAGACGTACGGATATTAATTTCAAGCAACATCAAAGGATATTTGCAGAAGAAGTATTTGATGCAGGGACTGCCGCATCAGCATTTAATTGAAATTGAAAACTCGTCGAAATGTTGCGTTGATTAAAGAAAAAATTCCTTGTACATTATTCAAAGTTGGGTAATTTAATAAACCGCTGTGAACAGCTAGAAAGATCAGTAAGATAGGCTCCTAGAGTACACAGAACACTCTGCCCTACTAATTATTAAAGGTTATTGCTGAAATACGTTGAGAAGCCGAGATCAGGCAGAGGAAGAAGAATTGGGATTAGAATTAATAGAGATATAGGTCAGAGATGTGTCGAGGGTAATATCACTAGTCATTTTACAAGAAGCCCACTCAATGAAAGGACCACTGACAATTTAACCCATTGCGAATCTTATGTAAGGACTTTCATACTACGGACAAAAATAATTTAATAAGTAAATTCAAAACCTCAGGTGTCACAAGAGGACAGTTGCAGCTGTTTCATTATTATTTATCAAACAAAACCAAATCTGTGTCCATTGCAAACAGGGCATCACCGAGATAAGGTTCCATTCTTTGTCTCCTCTACTATTTTCTCTATTTGTAGACTATGTATGAAATGGACAATCCTTTACCATTCCTGCCTGGTCTATTACTACTTCTCTTACTACACCTCCTATAACAAGCTCTATCTGAACAGCACGCTCACTGCAGCTCCCCACACCTCCTATAACCCACACTACCTGAGCAGCACACTCACTGCAGCTCCCCACACCTCCTATAACCCACACTACCTGAGCAACACACTCACTGCAGCTCCCCACAGCTCCTATAACCCACACTACCTGAGCAACACACTCACTGCATCTCCCCACACCTCCTATAACACACACTACCTGAGCAGCACACTCACTGCAGCTCCCCACACCTCCTATAACACACACTACCTGAGCAGCACACTCACTGCAGCTCCCCACACCTCCTATAACACACACTACCTGAGCAGCACGCTCACTGCAGCTCCCCACACCTCCTATAACACACACTACCTGAGCAGCACGCTCACTGCAGCTCCCCACACCTCCTATAACCCACACTACCTGAGCAGCACGCTCACTGCAGCTCCCCACATCTCCTATAACCCACACTACCTGAGCAGCACGCTCACTGCAGCTCCCCACACCTCCTATAACCCACACTACCTGAGCAGCACGCTCACTGCAGCTCCCCACACCTCCTATAACACACACTACCTGAGCAGCACACTCACTGCAGCTCCTCACACCTCCTATAACCCACACTATCTGAACAGCACACTCACTGCAGCTCCCCTCACCTCCTATAACCCACACTATCTGAGCAGCACACTCACTGCAGCTCTCCACACCTCCTATAACCCACACTATCTGAACAGCACGCTCACTGCAGCTCTCCACACCTCCTATAACCTACACTATCTGAACAGCACGCTCACTGCAGCTCCCCACACCTCCTATAACCCACACTATCTGAACAGCACGCTCACTGCAGCTCCCCACACCTCCTATAACCCACACTACCTGAGCAGCACGCTCATTGCCGCTCCCCACACCTCCTATAACTCACACTACCTGAACAGCACGCTCACTGCAGCTCCCCACACCTCCTATAACACACACTACCTGAGCAGCACGCTCACCGCAGCTCCCCACACCTCCTATAACCCACACTACCTGAACAGCATGCTCACTGCAGCTCCCCACACCTCCTATAACCCACACTACCTAAGCAGCACGCTCACTGCAGCTCCTCACACCTCCTATAACCCACACTACCTGAGCAGCACGCTCACTGCAGCTCCTCACACACACCTCCTATAACCCACTGCACACAGGCAGCACACTCACCGCACGGCTCCCTCCCCTCTATAACCCACGCACTGCGCAGGCAGCGCGGCTCATTTGCAGCTCCCCACACCCCCTATAACCCACACTACCTGAGCAGCACGCTCACTGCAGCTCCCCACACCTCCTGTAACACACACTACCTGAGCAGCACGCTCACTGCAGCTCCCCACACCTCCTATAACACACACTACCTGAGCAGCACGCTCGCGCATCCTCACACCTCCTACCAACCCCACACTACCCTGAGCAGCACACACACGCTCACTGCGGCCTCCCCCACACCTCCTATAGCCCACACTACCACCACGGAACAGCACGTTCTGCAGATCCCCACACCTCCCTATAGCCACTACCTGAGCAGCAAACTCACTGCAGCTCCCCACACCTCCTATAACACACACTACCTGAGCAGCACTCACTGCAGCTCCCCACACCTCCTATAACACACACTACCTGAGCAGCACTCACTGCAGTTCCCCACACCTCCTATAACCCACACTACCTGAGCAGCACACTCACTGCAGCTCCCCATACCTCCTATAACCCACACTACCTGAGCAGCACACTCACTGCAGCTCCTCACACCTCCTATAACCCACACTACCTGAGCACCACGCTTACTGCAGCTCCTCACACCTCCTATAACACACACTACCTGAACAGCACACTCACTTCCAGAGCCCATCAGTGATAAGTATCTTGGGAAATACACTGAAGTTTTCTTTGTTTCTAGGGGTTCTGGTGACCCACTATTAAGACCTTGTACCTTAAAGGACCACTATAGTGCCAGGAAAACATACTCGTTTTCCTGGCACTATAGTGCCCTAAGGGTGCCCCCACCCTCAGGGACCCCCTAACGCCGGGCTCTGGGGAGAAGAATGGGTTAAACACACACCTTTCTCCAGCACCGGACAGGGAGCTCTCCTCCTCCTCTCCGCCTCTTCGGCTGAATGCGCATGCGCGGCAGGAGCTGCGCGCGCATTCAGCCAGTCTCATAGGAAAGCATTCACAATGCTTTCCTACGGACGCTGGCGCCTTCTCACTGTGATTTTCACAGTGAGAAGCACGCAAACGCCTCTAGCGGCTGTCAATGAGACAGCCACTAGTGGCTTTGGAGGCTGGATTAACCCTATTAGAAACATAGCAGTTTCTCTGAAACTGCTTTGTTTATAGAAGAAAGGGTTAACCCTAGCTGGACCAGGCACCCAGACCACTTCATTAAGCTGAAGTGGTCTGGGTGCCTATAGTGGTCCTTTAATATCCACTGTCAGCCTCAGGAGATACATTGGTTTGATCAACACAGCTGTATGAGGGGTCTGCAGACACATTGTGTGACGCCTGCTAGATTAAATCGGGTATTTTTTATTTAGATTTTACATTTATAACCCAGTAAGTAAGCATGGTCCCCTGAACGAATTCCAAATTAAATCTCAATTTATTAATCTTGGTAAACACTTTCTAGATATGTAAACCTTGTTTGTCTGTCTTGTCTGATCCATTAATCTTGCTGTGTTTATATTTCCCTTTTTATACTTTATGCCAATAATGGACAGGTACAGAATGCCGCAAGCAAATCCGAGCTTAAACATCTTAAATCATTGAGAAAAGGTGTTTTCTCACATGCCAAGTCTGGCAAGCTGAAAAAAGGAACACTGTTAAATGTGTGTGCCAATTTAGGCAGGAGAATAATGCCTGTGGCCACACAATGTGTCAGATCTCATAATTACTTTATTCTTTTAACGTTTGTTCATGTATTCATGGCTGGTTTGTATTACAGAGGAGGGGATAGGATTCTTCCCTCCAATTCTCACGGTTTTCCCACCTTAGTATCAGAGCAGGTAGTTATTCCAAATACGATCTAATAGCTACATAATAAATCCTACAGGACTAACACATCTAATGCTCAGCTACCGGAACTCTGATCTCAGAGAAAAGACAGGGGGTAAAGGGAGGGGGTTGTCAATGCTTTTTTTCACACTTGAAAAGGATTTCTCTTACCTCGTATTTCGGGGGAATCCGGGCACCAAACCCCAGAGCAGAGAATCTCTTATCACTAAATAGGAGACGAGAGTTTGTGAGCGGATACATCAAGATATAAACACAAACAGAAATCTCTGAACGTATACAGAACAGGCTACATACTTGCATTCCCACATAAATACTAAGCTCCCTGAATGGAGTACATAAAACGGAAATGTATTTATTTAAAGGCATACACAGTGATATTCCCTACAGTGTGAGCTGATGGAGATTTAACGTGAATTCAATGTGATTTTAGGCTAACGGAACACATTCTCTACACCAACGTAGGAAACCGTCAGTATCCAGATGACGTTGATTACATTTCCCCCAATGCTTTGCCAGCAGTTCAGCTGTAATGGCATTATGGGAGACGTAGTCCAACACATCTGGAGTGCCGAAAATTGCTTGCCCCTGATTTAGGTCATCTGTGTTTTACTTTGAATTCAGTTTGAATTCCTGA
This sequence comes from Pelobates cultripes, assembly GCA_933207985.1. NCBI lineage: Eukaryota > Metazoa > Chordata > Amphibia > Anura > Pelobatidae > Pelobates > Pelobates cultripes. The sequence continues at coordinate 20,868,186 of OW240923.1, forward strand.
CAATTCCCACTTTAGTGAAAAACATTGTAAGTCTTCACACGTACATGCCGGGGAGACAAAATACACAAACAGGATTGAATAAGGCCATCTGGCCAAAAAGCAAAATTGAGTTTAATATACAGCTGAATATAACATACCCAAAACGAGAACATATGTGTATTACATGACCAAACACATACCGAGAATGTATGTATATTACATGACCAAACACACACCGAGAATGTATGTATATTACATGACCAAACACACACCGAGAATGTATGTATATTATATGACAAACACATACCGAGAATGTATGTATATTATATGACTAAACACACACAGAGATAGTATGTATATTACATGACCAAACACACACAGAGAATGTATGTATATTACATGACCAAACACATACCGAGAATGTATGTATATTACATGACCAAACACACACAGAAAATGTATGTATATTATATGACTAAACACACACAGAGATAGTATGTATATTATATGACCAAACACACACAGAGAATGTATGTATATTACATGACCAAACACACACAGAGAATGTATGTATATTACATGACCAAACACACACAGAGAATGTATGTATATTATATGACTAAACACACACAGAGATAGTATGTATATTATATGACCAAACACACACAGAGAATGTAGGTATATTATATGACCAAACACATACCGAGAATGTATGTATATTACATGACCAAACACACACAGAGAATGTATGTATATTACATGACCAAACACACACAGAGAATGTATGTATATTATATGACCAAACACACACCGAGAATGTATGTATATTACATGACCAAACACACACCGAGAATGTATGTATATTACATGACCAAACACATACCGAGAACGTATGTATATTATATGACCAAACACACACAGAGAATGTATGTATATTATATGACCAAACACACACAGAGAATGTATGTATATTATATGACCAAACACACCCAGAGAATATATGTATATTATATGACCAAACAAACACAGAGAATGTATGTATATCACATGACCAAACACACACAGAGAATGTATGTATATCACATGACCAAACACATACCGAGAACGTATGTATATTATATGACCAAACACACACAGAGAATGTATGTATATTATATGACTAAACACATACCGAGAATGTATGTATATTACATGACCACACACACACCGAGAATGTATGTATATTATATGACCAAACACACCCAGAGAATGTATGTATATTACATGACCAAACACACACCGAGAATGTATGTATATTACATGACCAAATACACACCGAGAATGTATGTATATTATATGACCAAACACACACAGAGAATGTATGTATATTATATGACCAAACACACACAGAGAATGTATGCATATTACATGACCAAACACACACCGAGAATGTATGTATATTACATGACCAAACACATACCGAGAACGTATGTATATTATATGACCAAACACACAGAGAATGTATGTCTATTATATGACCAAACACACACAGAGAATGTATGTATATTATATGACCAAACACACCCAGAGAATATATGTATATTATATGACCAAACACACACAGAGAATGTATGTATATTATATGACCAAACACATACCGAGAACGTATGTATATTATATGACCAAACACACACAGAGAATGTATGTATATTATATGACTAAACACATACCGAGAATGTATGTATATTATATGACCACACACACACCAAGAATGTATGTATATTATATGACCAAACACACCCAGAGAATGTATGTATATTACATGACCAAACACACACCGAGAATGTATGTATATTACATGACCAAATACACACCGAGAATGTATGTATATTATATGACCAAACACACACCGAGAATGTATGTATATTATATGACCAAACACACACCGAGAATGTATGTATATTACATGACCAAACACACACAGAGAATGTATGTCTATTATATGACCAAACACACACAGAGAATGTATGTATATTATATGACCAAACACATACCGAGAACATATGTATATTATATGACCAAACACACCCAGAGAATGTATGTATATTATATGACCAAACACATACCGAGAATGTATGTATATTATATGACCAAACACACCCAGAGAATGTATGTATATTATATGACCAAACACACACAGAGAATGTATGTATATTAGATGACCAAACACACACAGAGAATGTATGTATATTATATGACCAAACACACACAGAGAATGTATGTATATTATATGACCAAACACATAACGAGAACGTATGTATATTATATGACCAAACACACACAGAGAATGTATGTATATTATATGACCAAACACATACCGAGAATGTATGTATATTATATGACCAAACACACACCGAGAATGTATGTATATTATATGACCAAACACATACTGAGAATGTATGTATATTACATGACCAAACGCACACAGAGAATGTATGTATATTATATGACCAAACACACACAGAGAATGTATGTATATTATATGACCAAACACACACAGAGAATGTATGTATATTATATGACCAGACACACACAGAGACTGTATGTATATTATTTGACCAAACACATACCGAGAACGTATGTATATTACATGAGATGCTCTCTGTCACGTGGAGCTGCTTGTGAGTCTTTCATTATGAAAATGCTGACCCGTGTTCCCAGACTTCCTCACACACGTGAAATATGTCTTACTGAGTCTCACAGACATAATAGCTGCATCTTCATACACAGCTGTACAGCACACTACTAACACACTCAGATCTTAATAAATATCTGTATAGAACTCCAATCTCCCAAACATAGCTGTTCTACCCACATTATGTACACAATCATCTGCACCACCATCTTATTGCATATACACCACACACACACCGCAGACACACACACCGCAGACACAAGGAAGGGTGCTGTACACCTGTCATAGTCTTGGCAGATCTCCCCCACAGCAACCAGTGCCTTCAGGTACTCATTGGGCTGATAGGGATTAATGTAGTGTAGAGAGCAGCTATTCCGGGGATCTCCGTTAGAGGCTGTGAAGTCAATAGCCACCTGGAGAAAAGACATAGGCCCAGTGTTACACAGTAAAGGGAACCGTCCTATATGTTAGACTGCAGATAGGGACACGGGATACTGCTTTACTAGCGTGTTCAATTCGTAGCCCTACATATCAGCCATACAATAAACACAGGTTACATACACCCTCAAGGCTGAACTAGATTATTGGTAAAATAATAATCTCAAATAATGATAATTAAGGTGTAAAAGACATGGTTACCATAATCCTACCATGGCATAAAGAATCTGAGAACATTCCTGCACATAACCATATAATAATCTAGAATTTTTTAAGTGACACATCTTCTCCCCACTCCCTCTACCTTATTCCATTCTCTCCCTCTCCCCTTTACCCCCCCTCTTTCCCTTTTCCCCATCTCTCACCAATCTCTCTCTTTCATATTTATTATGTTTTTTTTTTTATATTGTATTAAATATTTCTATATTTCTTTTTATTACGGATTTATCTAGTTCAGACTCCGCTATCTGCTCTGTCTTCTTTGGATGCTTTTCAAACCCATTTAATGTGATTTATTTTGGTATATTTACTTGTCATACAATAAAATGACAAAAAAACTATCTGAAAGCTTTTATAAGGACATAAAGTGCTAATGGGCAGCCCGGGTCACTATATTCTTGTTTGATAGTGTTATGGGATAAAGGTCTTGTAATGAGACCAGCAGGGCACATGCCACAGGTCATTGTAAATGTAGACAATGATACCACTTACTGTGAAATGTATCTGGCATCCGCCCATAATATAGTCCAGGAAGGAATAAACTCTGTGGATCTGGAATTCCAAAAAACAGAGTAAGTTAGAACAGAAATAGAATACAAAACATTGATAGTATTTTCTCTCCAACATTATGACCCCCCTGACTATTCAGGTCTGAGAGGTTCTATCCGGTGCTTGGGTGGGTTTTGCCCTGACTGACTCCTAATATCTGAGGATGTTATGATGTTAAGATCTGGAGCTCACTGGAAATCCCAGCTCTGCACACCATAAAACACTTAACAATATAAGCATCTTTTCAAATATCACAGATCTGGTAGGCTAATATACCATCTCAGACGTGGCTGTAAGGTCTACATCTCCCATAATTCACAGGCCATCAACCATGAGCATGCAGAAATTGTATTAATAAAACCCGAAGGCAATGACCAATGTTTTGGCCATCCAGATCTTTGGGTAAAGCCTACAGCTGACACCTGGGGTTCCAAACAAGACGTTTGAAGTCTGGTGTTTGATTTCTTGGCTTCCAGTATTTTACCTTGAGATCCGTCAGTATTACCACTCCTGAATTCTTGTAATTCCTTTTTTTAATCTTGTACTTGGGGTTTACACAATCCCACTGCACCTGTTGAGAAAAGCAAATTGCCAGTGTGCTATTAATGACATCCTTAATGACACCATAGAACAGCCCTGAGTATCTACCAGTATGCATTTAAACAGCCGATGGAACCAATTCACGTCAGAGCTACATGTGGCGACCTAAATAGGCCCTCAGACAATCTACATGGTAAATGGAAGTTCTAACGTCCCAAATGACGACAGGGAATTCCTTCTCTTAAAATAACAGGTCCCTAGATGTTTGAGAGTGTTTGTGGAGATTAACAGGCGGCATGCTTTCTACTCCCTAGATACATTGATTGGGAATAATCATTAGTACTATTTAAAATGGAATAATTAAACTTAGAAATGCCCACACTGCTTATTATAATATTATTATATTGTCTTTCTTGAGTCCTCTCCCTCATTTACTCCTTCCATATCCTCAAGTCCTAACTACTCCTCTGTTTACAGAAGGATGTCTTCCTCGTCAGTATCTCTCATCTGTCAATAACAATGAATACATGCAATATTAATATAATAATTATTATTTATAAACTGCCAACAAATTGTGCAGCACTGTACAGGTAAGGGTAAGGTACAGTTCATGTGCTATCATCATATCAAGTGACACATTGTACAACCTATTACATTGGCTCCTATCCCACCAGTCTCTGTGTGTCACTCCATCCTTTTCCAATTCCGTGTTATTTTGATTTTCACTTTTATTACATTACCTTGTGAAAAACTTATGCCTACTATTGATTATTGATAAAGCAACCACAAGTTGTGCAGCAGGGTGCAACTTCAAACCCTTCACTGAACATAAGGGAACTGGCAAAACTCCAAGCGTCCCACTCCAGTGTTAAACCGGTGTCTGATCTGTTTCAGTTTTTCTGGTTCTGTGAAATTTAGTGCAGAGTGTTGGATCTGCCAACATCCCTTTAACTGCGAGTCTCTCCATAAGACTCTCTATTCAAAAATGCCCTATTTCTATCTATGACTAAGTGCCATGCGGCGTACCAAACTGCCTGTACCTGTTACCTCTAGTAAATTCTATAGCATTGCTCTTTGGTTTGTGAAGAAATGTAATGTAATGCTGGGATTAGTGTCATTTTTTTTTTTTTTTACCTTGTTTCCACCGATTCCTTTCTGCATTTCTTCAAAGGTCGCGTAGAACTCTCCAATGAAATCATGTTTTCCACGAGAGTCATAATCCCAAACTAGGCACTAAAGAAAGAGAGGAGCAAAGACCGGGATGGAGAGTGAAATTAGACTGAAATCAAGGCGAAAAGATGGTGATAAAACTAACACACTAGATCCCCAGATCTAAATGTAGATCCCTTTAAAATGCCTTTAGAATGACAAAGCATCATAGAAGCTGTAGCTTTAAACATCTACCTTTTGGGCATCTCTACACAGGGGGGGGTATTTATTAAAAATCAATTAGTGACTTGAAAACCAAACTCTAAAATCCAAACTGCAAATATTTGGCAACAGCAGGTGATTTGGAAAAACTAAGCTACAGCTATAGCCTTACTGTATGTAGCCTTAATTTCGAAATGTGGTTTTCAATTCATTGTTCAGTGAATGAACCCCGAGGTGTAAGCCTGGCTTGCAGGTGGAGATTGAAGGACCTTCTTGGGGTGAACCGTCACTTGGAATCACAGAGGTTTGTGAGTTATGCTGAGAAATAAATGGAAGGTCACTTACCCGGAGCTTTCTTTTTTCCTCGCAACAACACAGAGAACTAAGAGACACCTTGAAAGGCTCCCACACAGGGTTTAGATTGTTCTTAACGACCTGATGGAGAGGGAAATTGTCAGATGAGTCCCCTCTCAGCTCTGATTTATATAGCGCCAACATATTCAGCAGCGCTGTACAACAGGTAAATAAGACAAACATTAACTTCTAACAAACCACGATTGAAATACTGGAAATGTAGGTGAAGATGGTCCTGACCAAATGAGCTTACAATCTAATCACTCAAACTCCTTATCAAGTGACAAGTTTACTTCTCATCTCACATTTCAGCGTCCATCTTGTGGCCCCATCCCACCCCACTTCCTATTTACAACATGTATAACATATATTTATACATTTTCACACAGGCACCCCTAAAAGATTTTCCTACTCACCTCTGTTCTGTAGACTAACTGCTCGCTTTGGTCATCATTGATGCGATAAATTTCCAGGAAGGGATCAGATTTACTAAAAAGATCCTAGGAGGAAACAGGAGAGGTTAGTGTAGCGGAATATTGTGAATGTTCCAAGTCACTATTTTATGGCATTCACGCATTGACCTAACGGTTTCTGTTTATGATGGACGTCCTAGACCGCAGCAACTAGCATGCTAAGGGGTGTATCCTAGTGTACACTTCCAGGCCTTTCTACAACACACTTGCACAAGGTACAGGTAGCAAACATTCTGTGTTTGTCCTTTGGACAACGTTTTATCCTGAATGAGCATGCAAAACGTAAGAGACAGTGTAATCATTTGCAGTCTGTTAATTCGTCAGTTTGTCTGTACCAGTCCTCAGTTCTGTATGTGCAGTGTATCCGGGACCCTATGCCTGTCAGCGTTTTGGGAAGATGTACCCTGTGCCTGTCACCTTGTCATCCAGTTTCCGTGCGCAGAACGACAGCTCCACATATCCGTTGTTCCCTGAAATCTCCTCGGAAATTACCTGTAAGAAAAATCTACACATAAAACCCCTGTTTACAACCCAATCAATTAAACAACCTTACCCCCTCCCTTATAAAACATTAATGTAATCAATCAATCCTCCAAAATTAATTTATATTCCTGAAAATCCAGTGTTAAACCAAATATCACAATTTTAAATAGCAGTTCCTAACCCCTCGCTCTTCCAATATAACAATTCACTGTACTGTCATTATTTACTATTATGGAAAAAAGTACAAATTGTCCATGCAAACTGGATCATCTACTAGAAGGCAGTCTTACATGAGCCTTTGTCAAGACTTGAGAAACATAGACTATGACGAACCATTCGGCCCATCTAGTCTGCCCAATTTTCTAAATACTTTCATTAGTCCCTGGCCTTATCTTATAGTTAGGATAGCCTTATGCCTATCCCACACATGCTTAAACTCCTTTACTGTGTTAACCTCTACCACTTCAACTGGAAGGCTATTCCATGCATCCACTACCCTCTCAGTAAAGAAATACTTCCTGATATTATTTTTTAACCTTTGCCTCTCTGCATTTTCTACTTGTTGTTGCCGTTCCCTATAGTGGGTCTGTCCGAGTATCTACCTCGTGCATGTTATTGGCCAGCATGGACTTACTGTGATGGTTGATTTCCCAGCATATTTTCCATATTTTAAAAAGAGGCCTTTGGTAATCTTCTTCTGTGCCACAATCTGAAGAAGAAAATAACTACGATAATGTCATATCACCAACAACAGATTGATAGACATAGACTGTAGCTAATCAACGTTAGGATAAATATATATAAACATTTCAAAATATCAGTATTGACACACAGCTAGTGACACATTGATAGTCAAGTCAAAAATCACACAAATTGGACCTCGTGTTGCAGACTAATTTATTCATCCCATTAAAGATTTCAACATCAAGCGCAGACTCTCCTTGGGGCGCAGAGAGATCTAAGCAGAATCCATCATATTCCTATTTATTAATAAAATATAGGCACGGTGGAGGCTATGAACTACTAGTGGCGTATACTGGACAACATTGAAAACTGAGTAATGTTTTGGTAGAAAAACCTCCACATCTCAGATAGATAGATAGATAGATAGATGATTGATTGATAGATAGATAGATAGATAGATAATTGATTAATAGATAGATAGATAATTGATTAATAGATAGATAATTGATTAATAGATAGATGGATGACTGGTTAATAGATAGATAGATGATTGGTTAATAGATATATAGATAATTGATTAATAGATTGATGGATAGATAGATAGATGATTGATTAATAGATAGATGATTGATTAATAGATAGATAGATACTTGATTAATAGATAGATAATTGATGAATATATAGATAGATAATTGTTTTATAGATAGATAAATATATGATTAATAGATAGATAGATAGATGATTAATATATAGATATATAGATAGGTAGATATATGATTAATTAATAGATAGATAATTGATTAATAGATAGACCAACAGATGGACAGATGATTGATTAATAGATAGAAAGACAGACAGATAGATAGAAGGATGATTGATTAATAGATAGATAGATAGATAGATAGACAGACAGATGATCAATATTTTATTACATAATATGAGCTCTTCCATATTAATATTTTAGACATTCTTATTTCAAACATTCATGAGGTCAAACTAATATATATGATATTCATACAAATATACATTCTAAGTTTTAGGGAAGGTTTAATTTTGTGTTCATTGTAAAGTGAAGGACTCCTGGATCAGATAGAAAACGAGGTCTTTAATTTGTATACAGTGCGTTTTCATCAAGCTCCGGGTATCTGCCAACCACTCACTGTTTATTGTGGTTGCCCTGCCTTTCCAAGGGCAACACAAACCTCTGGACACCATTTTGTAGAATATCTTTAATTAAATGGCAATTAACGGATGGGTCACTGACAGAATGTTATAACTGAACCTTTGTTCAGCAACTTCCATGTATGTTATTATATGGTCAACTGTCTCAAATGGTTAACTTGTTCCGTTACAGTGATATCACGCCAACTGCCAGGAAAATGTTAACATTGTGTGTCAGGTTTTATCACATAAATTGTCTTTCTTCCTATACTTCTAAAGAAAATGACTGCAATACACATTCACGTTTTATCCACACAGTGGTACACTTTATATTCAATATCCAAAGAAAGATCAATATGGGCCTTCACATATGTATATTGTTTTATTCTCTTATGAACTCCCAGTTTGTGCCGTGTTAGCACTGGTTAATTATTACAATGTTCTGGTTGATATCCCCATACCTTGATCATGTGATCGTACTCCTCCCAAGACAGGTACGATACCTAGAGTGTTACCTCAATTCACTGGCGCCAATTACTGACAACCCCCAAACTGTGCGATTTCTCCTTAAGACCTTTCCTTCTTTGTTTCTTTTACACAAGTCAAGTTTACCTGCCCCTCTTTACCTTTCCCCATTACCTCACCCATCCCTTACTCCCGGCATCTCCTGGCTGCCTCTTACTTCCTATCTGCCTCTTTTCCACTTTAAATCCTTTATATTCATTTCGTTTTGACTACTTCATATACGCTCAGGTTAGGGCTTTGAACATTCCTTGACGATTATAATGTTCCCCATGCTTTTTCCGGTTATTCTTTTTAATTTCTTTCTGTCTTATTGGCCCAATCTCGCTTATTTTATTCAGAAACCTACATTTCCATTTTTCACATTTTTCCTATTTACCTGTTTATAGTATTCCTTATGAAAATTGAAAAAAAACTGTCAATAAACATTTATTAGGTGGTCCTACAGAGCATCAGCTGGGGTAGAAATGTTTTGTTTTGTTTTTTTTGCCATTGTGAAAAGAATTCTATAAATTGATCTAGAAGGGTTAGCGAGCCATAAATGGATGAATTGGATGGAATCTGTGAACTACGAGGATTCTCAAAGAAAAACCATGTAAACTCTGGGTTGATGCAAAAAACTGGAACTAAACAAATTTTAGAGCCAGAATTACGGGAACTAGCAAATTCCAGAACCAGGATTAAAGGAACTCAGAATTGAACTCTGCCATTGTTAAACTAAGATCACGAGTCAAGATATCTTGGACTCCTTTTCTATAACTTCTCTTCATTACCTGTCCCAACGTGATCTCCACTCCTCCGAGGAAGTCATCATCTCTAGCTCCAATGCTACAATGTCCATGGATGTCATACACTTCAAACCGCAGCTTCTGGACTTCCTCAAAATAATAGTCCACAGTAAAAACTTTTGAGAAGACAGGGTTGAGGTTACTTTTAATCACTTCTGTCCTGTCCACCTGAAGAGGTTAAACAACAAGCAAGCAACAAGGATTGTTTAATCAGTAGCTGTGCAGAATGTACAAGAAATAGATAGCAATGTCATTATCAGTTACAAGAACTAAATGAGTTGTCAAAGAAAAAATTTTTACAAAATACCAGCACAGGAATGGTACACAGTGGACCTAAGTTTATGGTTGTGCATTCGTCCATCAGCATCACTAGTAATTATCCTGGTTGAGGAGACTGTGATTGGTCTACATCTGTTGCTAACCTAGAAAAGTTGTTTTCAAATGTTGTCGTGTTTTTCTGTGTTCAGACACACATTCTAGTGACTTCCCCTTTAAAATATACTCACCATTAATTGATAACAGTGTTTTATGTGTGTAATTAGACTGTTGGCCACATATGTCAACCATGAGGCCAACCACTTAAGAAGCACTGGTGCAAAATATTCAAGGGAACACCAACAATGGGTCTTAGTAGAATTAGTTTTAAGATATTGCACTATTTCTGGTTTTCATAATCAACTTGTGTTTTGTTCAGGCCTAAAAAAAGGGGATTTCAAATTTTAGGTCACAGCAGCTAAACTGGAAAATTAGCGGTCGATTCTGCTCTTTTTATAGGTGGCTTATGTAGGCAAAATATGAAATTATCTGGAAAATACCCCAAAATTCCCTGTTTAGTGAATAATCTTGACATATGGTTCAGTAGGACAAGTATAAAAGGGGGCAGTAGATCTGTATGCCGGGCATCAGGCTTGGGACAATATCATATTTGGATTAGGAAACAGCATTACCAGCATGTTTATGTTATATATTTAGAAGAAAGCTTTTTGCAAAATTACCAATTTTTTTTTTGAATATCAGAGTTTCAAATGTTTTACTAGACCGGTAGGGGTATATGGAGAAAATACTGTTTATCTGAGTACATGTTACTGTTACTGTTACTGTTAGAAAGAAAGGCAGAATGTAGATGTTTGTATAGGTTTGGCTAATTCTGGCATGCTATAAGTGTGTGCATTAGATACTGTTTCTGGAAGAACACTGTAGGGATAATTGTGGGGCTCCAAGGTTTGCAATGGTGAGTCTGTATGTACCATACGCTTTTGAATACAGAATGGAGAATGTGATAGCATAGTAACAGAGGACAATGAGCTCTAGCATAGTAACAGAGGACAATGATAGGTCTGTATGTAAGATGAGTTCTGGGGTAGTAACAGAAGGAGATCGTAAGTCTGTATGTAACATGAGCTCTGGGGTGGTAACATTGGAAAATGAAAGGTCTGTATTGAACATGAGCTTTGAGGTAGTAACAGAGGAAAACAATGTATCTGTATGTAACATGAAATCTGGGATAGTAAGAAAGAAGATAGGTATGTATTAACATGAGCTCTGAGGTAGTAACAGAGGAAGATCATAAGTCTCTATGTAATATGAGCTCCAGGGTAGTAACAGAGAAAGACGATAGGTCTGTATGTAACATGAGCTCTAGGGTAGGCGCATAGGAAAATGAAATGTCTGTATGTAACATGAGCTCTGAGGTAGTAACAGAGGAAAACAATAGGTCTGTATGTAACATGAGCTCTGCGGTAGTAACAGAGAAAGATCATAAGTCTGTAGGTAACATGAGCTCTGGGTTAGTAACAAAAAACAATGATAGATCTGTATATAACAGGAGTTCTGGGGTAGTAACAGAGGAAGATCATAAGTCTCTATGTAACATGAGCTCTGGGGTAGTAACCGAGAAAGATGGTATGTCTGTATGTAAAATGAGCTCTGAGGTAGTAACATAGACTGTATGTAACAAGAGCTCTTGGATAGTAACATAGGAAAACAATAGGTCTGTATGTAACATGAGCTCCGAGGTGGTCACAGACAAAGACGAAGGGTCTGTATGTAACATGAGCTCTGGGGTAGTAACAGAGGAAAACAGTAGGTCTGTATGTAACACGCACTCTGGGATAGTAAGAAAGAAGATAGGTCTATATGTAACATGAGCTCTTAGGCGGTAACAGAGGAAGATCATAAGTCTGTTTGTAACATTAGCTCTAGGGTAGTAACAGAGAAAGATGATAGGTCTGTATGTAACATGAGTTCTGGGATAGTAACAGAGAAAGATCATGAGTCTGTATGTGACATGAGCTCTGGGGTAGTAACAGAGGACAATGATAAGTCTGTATGTAACATGAGCTCTGAGATACTAACACAGGGCATACAAAGGTCTGCAGGTATCATTTGCTCTGAATTCGTAACAGTGGTGAATGATTAGTCTAATTAGAAAGAGCTCTGGAATAGAAATTGGATTGATGACATTAAGTCAGTGAGCTTCATGGCCTATGGAACATTAACATGTGCAGTAATTTCACATCTGTAGGCATCATACAAAGTGGACTATTAATAGAGCGCTACAGAGCACTCCAGTTGTTGTGGACTACATCTCCTCTGATCTTTCACCAGCATTTTGGCTGCAAGAGCATTATGGGAGATAAAGTTCACAACATCTGGAGGCCAAAGGTTGCCTATCCCTGCTGTAGAATATAAACATGGTCAGTAACACATATGGAATAAAGAGAACTAGTGCTGAGAGATTAACTTGGAGCATGAGATCTAGAACAATGAGCACCCAAAGGACATTCAAATGGATTCTTAATGAGTTTTTCTACAGTATAATCCTTGCCTTAAAACCCCATATATTTTACAACACTCAACTTTTGCACGGGCATGCAGTGTGGGACATACCTACGAACAACCACATCTTAAAGTTGACATTTAAACACCTGTTTCTGTGTTTTTTCAAATATTCTAGGACTCTCTTTACTTGATACTTACAATTAGCATGTACAGTACAGACAATATGGATTCACATTTGTTCTAATCTGCCTTAATTTTTTTTTTTTCTAAATATGGGTTAAAAGAGCTGAGACTAAGGGGGCGCTATAGATCGTGTGTATAGGGGCGTATAAGATGAATGCCCTGCTCAATAGAGGAATAAATATCTGATCCGCACGTATAACCCCTGGAGCACTGAAATAGGTCTTGTTTATATGTGTGCTTGTCTTATTAGAGCGATAGCATTGAATGAGAGGTATGTATCTCATTAACTGTAACATCCGAGGAGCTTAGTGATTTATCAGCGATGCAGCTATAGTTTAAGAAGAAGGATCAGTGGGTGTTTTTAGCATGGAATATTAGTGTGGCCAGTAATTGGTCTCAGTGTGTGTTGTTAGATGAGACTGAATGGGAGCAGTGATGGATCTCTGTGTGAGTTTTTGGCTAAGGGACATTTCACCGGGGGTTGATATAGATAAAGGGGATAGTGGAAGATACATGTTTTTAATAGCTTGCCAGTATAAAAGAGCCCTGTGTATGATTAAAACACAGATGAGGCTGGTGAGGTCATAGTAATGGATTATAATATGTTGTACTAGTTGTGGGCTGTACAGATTACAAGGATCTCTGTGTACATGGCTGTAAAGTGATAGATGTAGCTGTAAGAGAAAGGGTCTATGGTCATGAAGCCTTAGCACTAATACTGACTATATGCTCTATGTGTGCGTGGTTATAATAAAATCTAGTGGCAGCTTTAAATGTGTACACGTGCAGTGCCTCTAGTGGCATAAAGCTTTTGGGTGCATTACGGTCAGAGTTGTCTATGTGGCTGTGGTGGCACCAAAACGTTAGTTACAGGGCCACCCACACCTTCTGTGGCTGTCCAATCACAGGCTTCCCAATGCAGATCAATGAGAAGTCTTTGCAAGGCACTGAGCTAACCAAACCAGGAAGCAACACGACCAGTTGTCTGACTGATAGCCGGGAGGTTGTAACAAGGTTAATTTTAAAAAGTGCCAATTTCTGTTGAAATTTGCACTTTTTGTAAAATGAAAACGAGGACACACTCTTCGCTCATAAAGTACTTCAGTAAACCTTACTGCTTTAGGGGTCTTAGGCTTGACAAAGACCACGTGATTTGGTGGCAATTTTGCCAACTCCACATTGATGGAATAAACTCCTTCACTGAGACCTTTGGTGTCTCTGCTCCATTATTCTTTATTTTGTACTTTAGGGGTCCGGCTGTCCCTTTAATGGTAGTAGCAAGGCTCTGAGAGTCTGTAGCGTCAGTAAATACTAAAAGGGTAAGGCATTAAGTGTCACGTGGCAAGGCTTAATATGTGCATTTCTGTTGTGGCAATGGTTGTAGGAATCATTTTGTGTGGGACTTTAATGACAGGGCTCTAGATGAATGTTACTATTGTGGTAGTTGGTCAAATAGTGCTCATTGTTAAAATGCCCCATATGTCTAGGATTCCAATTAACGTTATTTAATCATTTTATCACTAACCTTTGCCAAATGCTGGTTATATTTTATTTCTTGTGTTTGATTTTTTTTCGGAGGAGTTTCACAGATCTTACGTGTCTCACGACTGCAAATAACATAGATTGCCACATAAACAGCAATGTTTAGCAAATGAAGGCCTCCAACATGCCAGTAAATGTAAGTACAAAGGTAATGCTACTAATGCAGCCATATATTCAATAGAAATGCATGTACGCCAATGTACCACCCATAAACATAATGAAACGAACTTAAAACCCTCATACCTCCATCCACTGGCCTTGAGACTGCATAAGAAGAACCGCGCATGGGTCAGACTTGTTAAGTGTGTCTCTGTCCAGCAAGTTCTTGCAGCACACACGGAGTTCCACCTTGGAGACACATGTGGCTGTGACAACTCCAAGCGAAGATGGAGATGCCAAGTCTGGGATCTCATTCACCATCATCTTCCCAAATAAGAGGGCCTCCCGTGGAGAGAAGACTGGGAAAGATCCAGATGTGGGAAGTGTGAAGAATACAAAACAGCTACCGAATGATTGTCAGCAGGGCAGTGCCCTCTCCATGTGATAGTCTGGGCCTAGTAAAGAGGAGCATCAACAAATGGATAGTTTAAGATATTAGAGAAGATATAGTTTCTGCAGGATGACCACAACACCCGAATAACTGTTTTACACGTAGGTCGAAAAGCACTCAGAGTTCACTTCTCCACTCAACATTGACAGGGAATGTTTACAAAGGAGAGAATGTGCAACTAGAATCTTGAATGGTCCACAATGATCCACAATGATGTGATCCAATACCTTCTTTGTAGATTATAATGTGATAGATTTTACATAAACTGACAATGAACTGCAACTGCTGAATGGAGCGTCTCAGGTAAATAATGAAGACAAGAGTCTACTGTACATTTGTTTCACTTGGCTGCACTCAAGAGCATCACAGAATGCTTTTAGTCACTGGCAGACATATAATTGAACTGTACTCAGCCCAGGAAATTATGGATAGTCTTTACGTGTGGAGCACTTTAAATTTTGGCTGAGAATAAGCATAAGAACAGCAGATCATCTAGGGATTCTGTGGTCTGTGGTTGTAGGTGTAGATTGCCTGATGTCCTTCCTAATAGCTGGAGGTGTTTTTGAAAGTTCCTGCAAAGTTGAAGAGAAGGTGATAAAGTCTAAGCCCCCAACAGGAATGAGTGGCAGATTCAGCAAAACGTTCTGTGAAGATAAAAGGCAGAAAAATGAGCATCAGTCACTCCTGCAAGGCGAGAAGAAAAGAGAAAAGAACATGTCATGTATCTGTAGGACTTTTATTACACATCCAATTACGCACCCCCGGGCACGTGTTTTCGGTAGCATGCAAATCAAACTGCGTTACAGTCATTTCGCAGACCTGTGGGACTGGAAAAATACAAGGAACTCATGGTGTTGTACGCCCCCATATAAAAGGGTGATTAAGGGGGATCCTTTCTCGCAGTATTCACAGTATGCAGGTAGGAGATCATTTTTATCTGTGCTGGTAGGTTTGCAAAGCACGTGTATAGATCGAGAGAAATACAAGGGTTTCAAGTAAAGTGATTCCACCTCCTTTGTGCTTTCCCATGTAAATAACATCCTTTTTTCCCCTAAACTTTTTTTTCAAGCTTTTCAACTTTTAATAATTGTTGTGTTGTTCTCATATGAAACATTCGCCTGTGTATCAGGTCAGATTATTATACCACACTGCCAGGAGACAAGAAATATAGAAACCATTCCACTCGATGTGACCCACCTGCACAGCAGCCAATTTAACAAGGTGAGCTGTTTGTTGGGGGGGAGGGGGCTATAAATTAATAATGTGATAAAATAGAACGATGGGAGTTTTTCTTAATATGGGACGAAGAAAAATCCTTGAGGGCTACAGCTAGCCTGTGTGAACAACGATAATCTAGGCACTTGCTTCCAACTTTGCATACTGTACGACGTGATTACTTTGCATTACATACACACACTGTTTAAATGCCAAATTCACTTTAATTCACTGTCAGGTTAAGAGATGGTCCAGAGAACAGACAGAGAACAGAGAGACACATTTTCAATGTACCTGTACTTTCGAAGCTGAAAGGGTCTGCAGAGATTAATTGTTTCTCACTGAGACTTAGATCTAACAAGGTGTTTTATTTTAATAAAATCTATATATTTGTTTGACATCGATTGCATGATTGCAGGCACACTGAAGATGAATCCAGGATTTTTACTCTTATTTATTTAACAAAGTTGCTGTTTTTAATTTTAGGATCCTGGACCTGTACCTATGAGCAGAAGACATGATGAGCCTTGTATGATAATTCTGAATAATGAAAGTAAAACAGAGTATAACGCAAATTAGCAGCTTCATACTTTATCAGTTTGGAAGATCTAATGTGTCACTAGTCACTGGCACACATTCACTATGTATCACCTGCAGAGCAGCATTATCACTGTTTGTCACTAGTTACCGGAGAAGCACCAGGTGAATACAATGGGGAGCTGGTCATCCCTCAGCCAATAATGGTCTGGTGGTCAGGGGTGCTGTGAGTCATTGTTATAGCTAGAGATACACCCATGATGCACTTGCAATACAGTCGTAAGTCACCGAGTTCCATGAGAGTCAAGTGTAAGTAAGTATAGTAAGTGCAGTATAAAGTGTTAATCTGTAAGATTCCAATACCTAAATATCGCCTGCTATTCCTGTAGGTGTCTAACTATATATAATGGGTGAAAATAGCTTGCGGTGCTCAGCATAAGACAAAAATAACGCTGTTTTATCATGTGTCACTAGTCACTGCCGCACAATCACTGTGTCTCACCGGCAGTGCTGCAGTATCGCCATGTGTCACTAGTCACTGCCGCACAATCACTGTGTGTCACTAGTCACCAGAGCGGTATCACTGTGTGTCACTAGTCACTGGCGGACAATCACTGTGTATCACTGGCAGTGCAGCAGCATCACTGTGTGTCACTTTCAGTGGAGCAGCATCACTGTGTGTCACTTTCAGTGGAGCAGCATCACTGTGTGTCACTGGCAGTGGAGCAGCATCACTGTGTGTCACTGGCAGTGGAGCAGCATCACTGCGTGTCACTGGCAGTGGAGCAGTATCACTGTATGTCACTGGCAGTGGAGCAATATCACTGCGTGTCAGTAGCAGTGGAGCAGTATCACTGCGTGTCACTGGCAGTGGAGCAGTATCACTGTGTGGCATTAGTCACCGGAACAGTATCACTGTGTGTCACTGGCAGTGGAGCAGCATCACTGTGTGTCACTGACAGTGGAGCAGCATCACTTTATGTCACTGGCAGTGGAGCAGTATCACTGTGTGTCACTGGAGCAGCATCACTGCATGTCATTGGCCGTGGAGCAGTATCACTGTGTGTCACTGGCAGTGGAGCAGTATCACTGTGTGTCACTTGAGCAGCATCACTGTATGTCACTGGCAGTGGAGCAGTATCACTGTGTGTCATTAGTCACTGGAGCAGTATCACTGTGTGTCACTGGCACTGGAGCAGTACCACTGTATGTCACTGGCAGTGGAGCAGTATCACTGTGTGTCATTAGTCACTGGAGCAGTATCACTGTGTGTCACTGGCACTGGAGCAGTACCACTGTATGTCACTGGCAGTGGAGCAGTATCACTGTGTGTCTTTAGTCACTGGAGCAGTATCACTGTATGTCACTGGCAGTGGAGCAGTATCACTGTGTGTCACTGGAGCAGCATCACTGCATGTCACTGGCAGTGGAGCAGTATCACTGTGTGTCACTGGCAGTGGATCAGTATCACTGTGTGTCACTGGAGCAGCATCACTATGTCACTGGCAGTGGAGCAGTATCACTGTGTGTCATTAGTCACTAGAGCAGTATCACTGTGTGTCACTGGCACTGGAGCAGTATCACTGTGTGTCATTAGTCACTGGAGCAGTATCACTATATGTCACTGGCAGTGGAGCAGTTTCACTGGGTGTCACTGGAGCGGTACCAATGCATGTGCTGGCAGGAGTGGAGTGAGCAGACAGTCACAGTAAAGGCACTATATACAGGAGTAAAGTGTAAACAGCAGAACAGGCAGGAGAGAGTGTCTCTCTGTCTATCACAGACTAAGATAGAGGAAACGCAGCTACTAACACACAGCTCAGTACACCCACACAGTCACTGTGACCATGAAACACGCACAAAAGAGACACGCTGACAGGGACAATACCCTGCATCACCAGACAGCTCATAATTTAGTCCACAGACAGGCAATCTCTGGAACTAGCAGTCATCATCAATTGGATGAGGATATTCAGAGTTGCATTCCAGAGTTACTGAATTACCATATAATTACTGCTATAATTTTATAAAAAGCTGATTAATGACATGCGGTGCTATTGGTCTACGCTACTTAAAAATTTAAAGCACAATTGATCAGAAATAATTACTTAACCATTTTTTTTTTTATTTTTTTTTAAACCAATGGTGTGACATCATTACCCCACCATCTGCCAAAATCAACTACATGGCGAATTTTCACTGACTTTTTCAGTCATTCACACAAAACCCAGATTTAGTTTGGCCGCTGTGCATGTAATGAAGAGGTTATTATTTGAAACAAAAAAATGAATTACATTTGGAACAATGGATTAAAGTTAGTAACTTTAAAACTACACCCAGAATTAAACTGACGTTTAAAAAATTTAAAACTGGTACTTGCTGATGGATTGAAACAAATATGTGTATTTAATTAAAACACACACATGTACACAGCACCAAATCAAATATTGGCAGGCCATTATACCAATCTTTTTTTATTTTAGTTATATTAAGCATTTGGCCATAGCAATATATAAATGGTAGGATTTAATTTGGCCATTCAAGCAGATTTACTGTTTTCATTAAAAGAAGCACCAGGTGAATACAATGGGGAGCTGGTCATCCCTCAGCCAATAAAGGTCTGGCGGTCCGGGGTGCTGTGAGTCATTGTTATAGCTAGAGATATACCCATGATGCACTTGCAATACAGTCGTAAGAATCCGAGTTCCCATGAGAGTCAAGTGTTGATTTCCATTTAAGTACGTAAGTATAGTAAGTGCAGTATAAAGTGTTAATCTGTAAGATTTCAATACCTAAATATCGCCTGCTATTCCTGTAGGTGTCTAACTATATATAATGGGTGAAAATAGCTTGAGGTGCTCAGCATAAGACAAAAATAACGCTGTTTTATTATGTGAGAGCCGGATGATGCGATGCGTGCAACAAGTAAATGGAAAATGACTGGGTGAGAAGCAGGCCAGATGTTTAGGGAGTCAGGGTGAGAATCCTAATGGAAGGAGACAGGCAACGAGCTGGGGCTGGGAGCTTCGGAGACACTGGCGGCACACACTATAAGAAGAATCTAGCATCCTGGGAGAAGCAGGGTATAGGGTAAAGAATAATTAATGGAAGGAGGATAAATGGGGAGTCGTAGATGAATGAGAAAAGAGGAGGTAGAGGAGTAAGAAACAGAGATAAAGAGATAGAACAGTGTGAAGCAGGGAATGAGGACAGTGAAAGTTAGATGCAGGTAGATGCGGGTAATAAGGCGATATGCAGTGATAGAGGAGAGTGAACAGTGAGAAGCAGGGGACAAGGTGAAGGAACAATGAGAAACCGGAAATAAAGAGGAAGAACTCGAGAAGCGGTGAATATAGAGGGAGAATCAGGGAATGAAAAGGGGAAGGGAGAACTGATAAATAACCCTCGATAGATAAGGAAGAACAACATGTGGATCAGAGAATTAATCGAGAAACAAAAAGATAAGGAATTGAGAGATAAGGAATGAGAGGACAAGCAGGGAGTAATGGGAGGAGCAAGGAATGATTACAGGGATAGGGAATGAGAGGATAAGCAGGGAGTAATGGGAGAGCAGGGAATGATTACAGGGATAAGGAATGAGAGGACAAGCAGGGAGTAATGGGAGGAGCAGGGAATGATTACAGGGATAAGGAATGTGAGGACAAGCAGTGAGTAATGGGGAGAGCAGGGAATGATTACAGAGATAAGGAATGAGAGGACAAGCAGGGAGTAATGGGAGGAGCAGGGAATGATTACAGGGATAGGGAATGAGAGGACAAGCAGGGAGTAATGGGAGAGCAGGGAATGATTACAGGGATAAGGAATGAGAGGACAAGCAGGGAGTAATGGGGGGAGCAGGGAATGATTACAGGGATAAGGAATGAGAGGACAAGCAGGGAGTAATAGGAGGATCAGGGAATGATTACAGGGATAAGGAATGAGAGGACAAGCAGGTAGTAATGGGAGGAGCAGGGAATGATTGCAGAGATAGGGAATGAGAGGACAAGCAGGGAGTAATGGAAGGAGCAGGGAATGATTACAGAGATAAGAAATGAGAGGGCAAGCAGGTAGTAATGGGAGGAGCAGGGAATGATTACAGGGATAAGGAATGAGAGGACAAGCAGGGGGTAATGGCAGGAGCAGGGAATGATTACTGGGATAAGGAATGAGAGGACAAGCAGGGAGTAATGGGAGGAGCAGGAAATGATTACAGAGATAAGGAATGAGAGGACAAGCAGGGAATGATTACAGGGATAAGGAATGAGAGGACAAGCAGGGAGTAATGGCAGGAGCAGGGAATGATTACTGGGATAAGGAATGAGAGGACAAGCAGGGAGTAATGGGGGGAGCAGGGAATGATTACAGGGATAAGGAATGTGAGAACAAGCAGGGAGTAATGGGAGGAGCCAGGAATAAATACAGGGATAAGGAATGAGAGGACAAGCAGGGTGTAATGGGAGAGCAGGGAATGATTACAGATATATGGAATGAGAGGACAAGCAGGGAGTAATGGGAGGAGCAGGGAATGATTACAGAGATAAGGAATGAGAGGACAAGCAGTAAGTAATGGCAGGAGCAGGGAATGATTACAGAGATAAGGAATGAGAGGACAAGCAGGGAGTAACGGGAGGAGCAGGGAATGATTACAGAGATAAGGAATGTGAGGACAAGCAGTGAGTAATGGGGAGAGCAGGGAATGATTACAGAGATAAGGAATGAGAGGACAAGCAGGGAGTAATGGCAAGAGCAGGGAATGATTACAGAGATAAGGAATGTGAGGACAAGCAGGGAGTAATGGGAGAAGCAGGGAACGATTACAGAGATAAGGAATGTGAGGACAAGCAGGGAGTAATGGGAGAAGCAGGGAATGATTACAGAGATAGGAAATGAGAGGATAAGCAGGGAGTAATAGGAGGAGCAGGGAATGATTACAGAAATAAGGAATGAGAGGACAAGCAGTTAGTAATGGGAGGAGCAGGGAATGATTGCAAAGATAAGGAATGAGAGGACAAGCAGGGAGTAATGGCAGGAGCAGGGAATGATTACAGGGATAAGGAATGAGAGGACAAGCAGGGAGTAATGGGAGGAGCAGGAAATGATTACAGAGATAAGGAATGAGAGGACAAGCAGGGAATGACTACAGGGATAAGGAATGAGAGGACAAGCAGGGAGTAATGGCAGGAGCAGGGAATGATTACTGGGATAAGGAATGAGAGGACAAGCAGGGAGTAATGGGGGGAGCAGGGAATGATTACAGGGATAAGGAATGTGAGAACAAGCAGGGAGTAATGGGAGGAGCCAGGAATAGATACAGGGATAAGGAATGAGAGGACAAGCAGGGAGTAATGGGAGAGCAGGGAATGATTACAGATATATGGAATGAGAGGACAAGCAGGGAGTAATGGGAGGAGCAGGGAATGATTACAGAGATAAGGAATGAGAGGACAAGCAGTAAGTAATGGCAGGAGCAGGGAATGATTACAGAGATAAGGAATGAGAGGACAAGCAGGGAGTAATGGGAGGAGCAGGGAATGATTACAGAGATAAGGAATGTGAGGACAAGCGGTGAGTAATGGGGAGAGCAGGGAATGATTACAGAGATAGGGAATGAGAGGACAAGCAGGGAGTAATGGCAAGAGCAGGGAATGATTACAGAGATAAGGAATGTGAGGACAAGCAGGGAGTAATGGGAGAAGCAGGGAACGATTACAGAGATAAGGAATGTGAGGACAAGCAGGGAGTAATGGGAGAAGCAGGGAATGATTACAGAGATAGGAAATGAGAGGATAAGCAGGGAGTAATAGGAGGAGCAGGGAATGATTACAGAGATAGGAAATGAGAGGACAAGCAGTTAGTAATAGGAGGAGCAGGGAATTATTACAGGGATAAGGAATGAGAGGACAAGCAGGGAGTAATGGGAGGAGCTGGGAATGATTACAGGGATAAGGAATGAGAGGACAAGCAGTTAGTAATAGGAGGAGCAGGGAATTATTACAGGGATAAGGAATGAGAGGACAAGCAGGGAGTATGGGGGAGCAGGGAATGATTACAGGGATAAGGAATGAGAGGACAAGCAGGGAGTAATGGGAGAAGCAGGGAACGATTACAGGGATAAGGAATGAGAGGATAAGCAGGGAGTAATGGGAGGAGCAGGGAATGATTACAGAGATAAGGAATCAGAGGACAAGCAGGGAATGATTACAGGGATAAGGAATGAGAGGACAAGCAAGGAGTAATGGGAGAAGCAGGGAACGATTACAGAAATAAGGAATGAGAGGATAAGCAGGGAGTAATGGGAGGAGCAGGGAATGATTACAGAGATAAGGAATCAGAGGACAAGCAGGGAATGATTACAGGGATAAGGAATGAGAGGACAAGCAGGGAGTAATGACAGGAACAGGGAATGATTACTGGGATAAGGAATGAGAGGACAAGCAGGGAGTAATTCCAGGAGCAGGGAATGATTACTGGGATAAGGAATGAGAGGACAAGCAGGGAGTAATGGGAGGATCAGGGAATGATTACAGGTATAAGGAATGAGAGGACAAGCAGGGAGTAATGGCAGGAGCAGGGAATGATTACAGGGATAAGGAATGAGAGGACAAGCAGAGAGTAATGGGAGGAGCAGGGAATGATTACAGGGATAAGGAATGAGAGGACAAGCAGGGAGTAATGGGAGGAGCAGGGAATGGTTACGGGGATAAGGAATGAGAGGACAAGCAGAGAGTAATTGGAGGAATGGTTACTCATTAAGTAAGATCTATTTAAGATCTTGTTGCAACATCACAAATAAAATTATGGAAATATAAAACTTTATTTGGTTATTTCCCATCCCTAGGATGCTATGCCAGGATTCCCGGGGAGAGGCGCAGAATGTATAATGTGAAGGGACACTGTAGGCACAATAACAATTTATTCTCACTGAATTAGTTGCCTGGGATCGCCCTCCATTCAGTATTAAACAATTTCTGATCAATTGTACATTAAATAAGGGCCCTCTCCCCCTCTCCGGTTTTTACTGTAGGTATGGCTAAGACATAAACTATACACTTCCTACTAACGTACCAGACACCATAACAACTTCAATTTTATGAAGCAGTTACAGTGCTCCTTCAATTTATTTGGGTCTGAATGTATGTATGATTGTCTTGACACATCCAGAACTTCAGACTTCAGCAGTACTTTCTAGGGTCTTCACTAAATTATGGATACCAAATGTTTTGCTATTTTGGCATAACATCTGCTATTCCCATGTCAAAGTAGTATATTCTCCAGCTCAAATATTTATGCCAGAAATTTGCAAAGTCCACATCTGTTCTCCACAATCCCTAGCTAATAAAACCATTTCCTTATTCTCAGTCAAAATGTGAACCTCAATTAATCAACTAGTTTAATGGAGCCTTTCTGCTGCCCTATGAGATTACATCCCCTTTGCATGTAAGGATAGTGTAACATGGTGGAAAGGAAGAGAACGTGGGTGAGAATTTGGTTGGTAGGAGTAAGGAGCCGTGATCAAAGATGGAAGCCCTTCATATCTCATGGACCGGTTCTCTGTTATGTATAATGTATCTCTACATACAATTCTTTGGGAGCTGTAGACACACTTAACACTGTGACAGTGATGTATGCAATGATATCAGAAGGTTTAAGAATTTAAAATAGAAAGAATACATTGGGATTCCAAATGACTACCTACCCAACACAGGACACCAAACCTAGCATTCAGCGCATATGCTACAACTGGTGGGGATTTTGACAATGTCCTATCTGATACACCTGTAGGGTTTATTCTCCAAATTGTAATGAACTGAATTCTAAATGGCAACACTTAAAATAGCAAATCTTAAAATAGCTGATCTCCAACACTGCCACAGTTCCAGCTTGGTTAAATTAGCCCAAATGTTGCTATTTAGATTTCAATCTGAATAAATCCATGTGGGTGAAGACATGCATGTTTATGTTAATGTATGTGAGCACAGTGGAGTTACTTTAGATACATGTATTATGCATAACGTTGTATTTAATGTTGGATTTTATATACTCCTAGAGAAGAGTCATTACCTTCCCAGTCAAAGCACAGATTACACAGACTAACTAATATCAGCTCATGTAATGGGATCTATTAATCAGTTCTTGATATCTTCACTCATTAATAAGATCGTGCACCACTTAAGTACTCTATGTACTTTGCCTCAGTTATTTGTGCCCTTAATACCTTCGTACTACTTGTATCCACACACATCTTTGTTACTTTGTATCCTTTCATTCACCATGTGCTCTCACACTGTGTAATAGGTTGGACCACATGTACATCCTGCTCAAACCTTTCTAACCCATCTTACCCACTGAGCAATACCTTATAGCCTGTTACTACTATATGTGGATGTGGTCTATTCCCACCTCATATAGCCTATCAACTCAGTAATGCTTTCTACTCATCATATAACGTACTTCTCTGCTCTATTCTAAAGTCTACTTCTCATCCTTTCGAATGACTCCATCAATCCTACCTTGACCCATCCATTCTAAAAAACGACTCACCATCTCACGTATTTCCTCTTCGTGATCATTTCCACTCTAAAATACTTTCTACACCTTGCCTACTGGTGTTCCTTTATTAAATACTCTCTACCGATCACCTATAATCTGTGCTTTCTACTCCCCTTCTTGTGCTTTATTTTATAACCATCTCACTTAGCCGTAGCACTTTACAGTGCGTTCTACAACAGATCCCATACACCTCCTCTATCCTTCCTATAATAATGTCTACTCCTCATCATACAGAATGCCTCATCAATACTTTATTCCATTTTCATTCCCATCCATTCTATAATGCTTTCTGTAGCCCCTTCTTGACAAAATGCCTCCACCCAAAATTTTAGCCCATCTGACAGTCTCTCCATCTGCTAATGCTATCCATTCAATGCCTATTACCAAATTTCTTCTAGCCACATTCATGCTGTAATGCTTTCTACAGCTCATGAAATCAGCTATAAAATGGTTTCTACAGCTCACAAAATTCTCTTTACTAACCTCATTCAGCCCTCCACTGAATAATGCATCTTAATCACCAAATATCCTTCATCACTCAGTGCTTTCTACCCATGTTATTACATATGACTCCACTTCATTCAGAAACGCTCCTCATTCTGTGCCCTCCTTATAATAAATATTTTATACCCACGTCATACTGCCCCTCCATTTCTGCTCTTTTTAACCAGTATTCAACCCCCACCTTGTGTAGACCTTCCAGCAGAACCTTCTACAAATTTATCCCCATCAACCCAAAGGGATAAAATATTTATATATATATATATATTATATATATTATTATTATTATTATTAATAAAAAAAAATTTGCATTAGAAGTGGTACTCTAGTTTTCCACTCTCTAATCCAGGCTTCCCCAAACTACAGCCCTCCAGATGTTGCTGAACTACAACTCCCATGATTCTATGAATGAAATAGATAGGCTGAGAATCATGGGACTTGTAGTTCAGCAACATCTGGAGGGCCAGAGTTTGGGGAAGCCTGCTTTAATCATTGCATTTCATAATAAGATCTGTATTTGTTGTTTATCCATTCTCGAGACTATCTCTACTAAACTAAATGCATATTCTAATATCATAGAGTATACCAACACACCGTACACCTTCTCATCATCAATTATATATGGTAAGAACTTTGTGCACCCCATAATCCCATACAATACCTCCTCTCGACAATTTAAAATGTTACTTACAACATGTAAAAACCTCCACCCAAAATGTTTTGCCCCCACAATATGCAATATGTCTCTGTGTATCACATTTTGTGTCCCTTAATGACAATGTAATCTTCTCGCAATAGACTGAATCCTCTATATTTCATAGTATATCACACACTACTCATTATTACACCCCCGATCACATAGAAGACATCAGTATATCTCTATGAAATATATCTAAAGTCCCAAATTTACAAACCTCTCATGATTTTAAACTCACAAATAACACAATAAATACAGATTTATGAAATTATTACATAAATTCCTAATTACATACAAATACTCCTGCCAAGATTTTGAACCCTATATTAAACATAATTTACTATATACTATATACCTAATAAAATGCAATATCTCATGGAGAAGCTCCATTTACTCTATATTCTACCCCTAATAACATATGACATTGTCCCTTAAAGCTTTTAAATCCCATATAATACAATATATCTTCATTTATTACATGTTACAACTCTAAATAAAAAAAACAATTCTTCCAGCCAAGACTTTCATCCCACCAAATGATATAGTACATCTGCACATATATCATACTAATCACATACAACATTATCACTCATGACTTTGAACCTCCCACGTTAAGAACTGTATCTTACACCCCCTACCCAAGAACTGACCCCCCACATCATAAAATATAACTTTTATTACATGCTCTAATATTATGTAGAATGTTCACTCAATACTCTGAATATCACGCACACACTGATATGCCCTAAATACTTCTTATCACATACCGTGTGTATTTTAATTACCTTATCCATCTAGTTTTCTGGGGCTGATTTTATTGGGAGTTTGCATTCATTTCCCATTCATAACCCCCCAAATACTTTTACTCTTTCCCCAAAACCACCACCTCACCCTGTGACCAGTTTCAGAGATTTTTCACCCTCATCCAGATGTGCTTTTTTAATTTGAAATGCAAAAGTCTTCTCCTGATTAGTCTTGAGATGAAAAGAGACTTGTGAGGTCTTTCAGGATCCGATACAAGAAGATTCTGCAGCCTGTCGGACTCTCTTCCTATCTCACACCTAACGTCAGATGTGGGTTTGGTGTTTCCTGGCTTTGCCCATTCTCCTAGTTTCTCACCTGCTTTCGTTATCACTCAGTTCTTTAACGAGTGTGATGGGGAAGAGAACTGATTGCTGTGGAGTATCCTCCTCTGTATCCCGGAGTATCTCACACAGCCTGCAATTCATTCCTAGCACCCTAAGAGGGAGCTGAACGTACGCTAACTCCTTCACTGCCAGACTGCTACTAAACTACCCTCATCCCTCATCCTAGCCTTCTATATCCTACCAGTTCTCCCCCCTTTTCAATTAATATTCAACCCTATTGCTCCAGAGTTTGATCTATACACCTCTTAACCCTTCTAACACCAGTACCTGAATTTATCCTACTGCCAATGATGTTGATATAAGTCTCTCATATTATAACATCGAGATAAAGAGGGATGATTTATGGAGGGATTATAACAATATTAGACCGAGGTAAGCAACCATTGGCACTTCAGATGTTGTTGACTACATCTCCCCCAATGCTTTGCAAGAATTATGGCTGTAGGAGCCTTATTGGAGACGTGCTGAAGGTCGCTTACCCCAGGATTAGACCAACAAATACTAAAGCAATATTAAAAAATATCTAAAAAATCTAAATAACTATAAACAAATACTTCAGGCTGGCTAGGTATTATCGGAGTAGTTATACAACAAAGCAAACTATATCTAATTCATTTCATATTAGTACCTGTACGGTTGGCAAAGCATCATGGGAGTTGTAGTTCCACAACTGATTTGTTCCCTCTTGGCTACTCTGTGTTCCACGTGGGTAAACGGCAAATCGAAAAGACAAAAGAAAACATTTAACAGACAATCATAAAAGCACAGAATCCTACTTATCAGCACCCTCCATGCATCCTAAATTAGAAGGCATCGGAGTCTGCGCACAGATATTAAACTGAACAATTATTGTAGATGAATAAACAAAGCGCCTTTAATTTTCTAACAAAAAGGAAGTTCAATAAGAAATCTCAATCAAGACGTTCTACGCCGTATTTCTTGTGTACTGCTTTATTTTGTTCATGCTCTGTTTTGTTTTGAAGGCTAGTAAATTACTCCAATTTCGCACCAATCTATGAAAAGAAACGAGAAAGATAAAAAAAAAAAAAAAATAATAATAATAATAATAATCTTTATTTAGGTACAAATCTGTGACCTGCGTCAATGGGAGACACAAGATGTAGTGCTGACCACTAAGGGGTTATATAAGCTTGCTGTTTTTTAATGGTTAAGATTAGCACTCGGGGACGCTCAGATTGGTAATAATTAAGAAGCAATATCTTCGTGTCAAGGGAAGCTCAGGATTTATTGCAATTATTAGAGTGTGTCCGTACTCTGTGCTATTAAACAGTTACACAGACATAGGATAGTGCTGTACGCACAGCGCAAGGCATCCCCCAGCCCAAAAGTCTCATGCTCATTTTAATCCCATTTCTTAGTGGATTTGCATTGATTTTAATGTCCTCTGCTTTTTCTCAGAACATCATCAAACAAATTAACTGTACAGTAATGGAGCCTTCGTTAAAGGGCAGGAAAATATTAAGATTTCATAATGCGAGAGAGACACAGTTTAACCCTTTAAGTCGTGCCCTATTTCCAGCTATCCTTAATCCTTCCTTTAACCCCTTAAGAACCAAACTTCTGGAATAAAAGGGAATCATGACATGTCACACATGTCATGTGTCCTTAAGGGGTTAAAGGAAATGGTATTGTCCTGATATTTTATTATTGCTGAATATAAATAGTTTGTAATGTATATGAACACAGCCTTGTTGTTTATTATTTTGGAATAACTGTATTTTAATGAATAGCTTTTTAGTGTATCTCTATACTTACCCTGCTCTCTGGTTGGAAGCACTGCTTATCAGCTAATACCATGAAGAATTAAAGGTCTGAAGCTGTCCCAGAGAACATTTTTTTGGCGTGCCAGAGTTGCCCATGATGTCTGGATTCATAAACATGTTATGTCTTCATTACCTGCAAGGCTTAGATTACAATATCTCATTAGGTAAAACTGGCTAATCATAGCTATCCTTATCTTAAAAGGGGTTACCCCAACCCTAATTAGCCCCCGCTCCCTTCCACCAATTACAGAAGATAGAAATAAATAATACATTTTCCTGAAACCCAGTGCAAAGTTTCCCCTCTCGTCCGGTCACTGCCTCTCTTGTCGTCACAGTGCTTGAGGTGACATTTTAAATTTTTATCTCTAAAGTGTAAGTTGTCAGGAATTCAACGTTTAACCCAAAATGGCAGAATTTGTAAAAATTCTCAAAGGCATCAAAAGACTATTTAACCGGAAATTTGCAATTCACTTTCAATTTGAGATAATTCTTTAAGTGTTTTATTTAATGCTGGAGGTTGCTGAATGGTGCGCGGTTCCAGGATAATCCACTTACTGGAGACTTCCTGGCGAGCTCCCCCCCAGCAAGTAACTTTATCTCTAGGTGGGGAACCACACTGACAATTACCCAGCCGTGTGTGTGTGTGTATGTGTGTGCACTCGCATGGTCCACCAGAGCATGGTTCAATTTATCTCACACTCAGTATACAAAGCCAATATTATAGCTGAGGATTCTGGGTAGTGTTACTCAAATGAGATTCAAGATGTCAGTCTTCCGCTTCTGTATCCATTTATAAAAGATATAAACCTTAGGGCTTCGCATGATCGTTTTATTTGCTCTAACTAATGTTGCGTATATATTGCACATTATTACAGGAATGGCCACCATAAGAGATACAATCAAGGAAGATACAGTAGAACGCCCTATGTATGTTACCCAGTGTCTTCTTAATGACAAATTACTTTAATATTGTTACACGCTAAGCACAGTAATTTAGTAGTGGCTGGGAATACCTGCTCTGACGGATTATTGGAATCTATCAGTTTCAGGCATTCTGCATACGACGTGAATGTGCTGGATCAGATACAAACAAGAGTTTTATTGTACCAGATACAATTTCTAGATTTTTGGACTAGATTTTGGCTTTTTAGAAAACTCAGAGTTACTAGTCTTTGGTGTTTTTATTTTACATATTGATTTTTTTTTTTATATGGCCTGGCTTCTACTACAAAAAATAAACGTAAAGGGAAAATCGCTCATCACTAGTGACTCCCTAACATAGTTGTTTACTGAATCGCATTGAAAACAATTGTGCAAAAAGAAAAGAAAGAAATTGTTCCCTTGTTGTTCTTAGTTTATACATAGCCTGACTCACAGTTTTGTGCACCAAACTAGGTGCTGTGATCTGCCGAGCCACCAACGGGACATGTGATCGCTTAAACCCAGAAGGACACTCCAGGTACCCACACATTAACTGCCACATGTAGGTGAACATTCAGTTAGTTATGCTAAGTGTCTGGGAGAGGTTTATATTAATCTTCTTTTCTTTGTTCTTAATATAATTATTTCAACTACAAAAGCAGGTCCATCTCCCGCAACATCATGGACGCAGCACGGCCTCCTCCACCATGGTCCAAACCAACGCTCCACAAAGAGTATTGGGGACCTAATGTGCATGCCCAGCAGCTAGCCCTTTGGTTATTTCCGGCTCAGATCTCAAAAATGTTTTTGCTCACTTGTGTCACGACAAAGAGAACCTGTCCTATACCATTTGCATATCAGACTGATCCCACATATCAGGACAGTACAGAACTGACAGCAAGTTATCCATGCATTAGAGATCCAGCAATCCTGGACAATTGTTTTGGCCTTCTTAGGGCCCCATTAGCGAGGTATGGCTGATACCACTCTAGGCAAAGTGAGAACAGGGTCTACGTCTGCATGGCAACAAAAACAGAGAATATGAGAACTCTGAGAAGGGCAAAAGCTTAGAGGAACTCAGTAACGCATCATTGATATCTTAATCATATCTCAGTAATGGATCATTGATATCTTCATCAGTCAAGCAGGCGACACATCCAGCTTTAAGACTATTCTGATCTCTTCTTCAGGCATGTTATGAATATGAAGCAAGTCTCCTGTGGCATACCTGTGGAAAACTAAACTTGATGAACGGGAACCTTTTTTTTTTTTGCCCATATTACTGTGTGTGTTGATAGGGGATCTCCTTGCAATGAGCATAGTTTGTTATGATGCTTTGAGTGTTCCTACAGAAAGATGAACAGCACAGAGTTTGACTGCATACAACACCATGAGTTGACATCAAATTTGAAACACTCTCCTTCAACTGTACACGACACTGGACGACAAACAGAACACGGCGAGACAGTACAAACACAAATCTGGAAAGGGATCATATCTTTAATCTTAGCATTGTAAACCACGCTACAGTCTTTTACAATGCCGGTAACATTCCAATGCTAGGCTACTGTATACCCTACATTTGCAGTACCCCTGGATAAAGCTACCACGCTTTCTGCTAAGGTGATGTAAAACATATAAAGGGGGGTTTAGCCACCTGGTAATCCCATTCACATTGGTCAGCATTTTAATACCCACAATAGTATTCACTAAAGTGAGAATTTAAAGTCAATCCCAAATGTAAGGTCTTAATATTTAAACTCTAAAAACTGTCTCGGTAAGCTACACTTGTAGTTCAGCTGTGTTGACCTTAAATTTTGAAATTCACTTTGAAATCTCACTTTATTAAATAACCCTGGTAGTGTGGATAAGGCTAGGTTCCAGCATGACAGCAGGCTCTTAATTATTTCATAATAATAGAGAATGCTGCATCTTATAGAGGATAGATAGGGCTCTTGGTAAACAGGCCTTCCAGTGTTAGAGCAGCATGCTGCACACACAGCATATTGCATGCCACACGGCAAAAACACGCAAGCAGAATTACACGTTTCCTTTACCACTGTCATCTAGAAAATGTCACTAATTAGCAAAACCAGCCGTGTGATGAGCCCGAGCACAGCTAAAGACTGAAGAAGTCCCCAAAGAGAATTCATCAAGCCGGTTAATTAAAATAAACTGCTCTTGCCAGTTTAGGAAACACAAGTTGTCACAAAGCCTAATTAAATGTACTGTCTGTCTGAGGCATGAGCTCGCGTGCTGAGTGTAAGCTCTGCTTGTGTAACAGTGACAATGCCATAAACAGCAGGCAAACACTGCCACCTGGTGGCATGTAAGTATTACAGCATAAATAAATTAAATGACATATTTCAAAACTAATGTCCATCTTTAAGAATTAATGTCTTACCAGATGTTAGCAATAATATTTATTAGTCCAGGTTCTTTGGAAAGGAGATATCTACAGGACGGATCTGCTTTCTTCACAGTGAGACAATTATCAGTTATGAAGCATCAAACTATTCTAAAGCAATGGGAAATAAAGCAAAAATAAGTGATGAGATTAAAACCAAAAAAATGTTTTGGTTTTTATATGGACAGCTAATCCTTGGAATTTTAGAAAAACATTGCGCAATGTGCTATTAATCACATTACATTATAATTAGAATTATTTTCAGAGGACAGGAAATACATATTGGCAAAGGCATACAATTGGTTATAACCATATTTTCGAGAAAAGGGTTTATTTTGCATTCATTGTTTTTGACATGATATAGCAGGTTATATTAGACATTCTAATTCACATCTTTATTTGCTCCCAGTGAACCCATATCAAATGTTAGTCTGGATATTCCTGGATCTGAATTTTAACCAGTAATGTTTTTCTTTGCATGAGAGAATAGAGAGGAAAGGAAGAGACTTGCTCATGGAATTATGTACCTGGGCCGTTTAAGGCTATTAAGTAATTATCTCTGATTTTTAATATTTTGTCTTTTGTGAGAGTTTCAGATCCAGGCCATTGCTGTACCAGAGCCTTACGAGCTGCTAGTATAATTTAGTTGAATAATTTTTGTTCATTGCTGGGGAGACCATCTGTAGGTTTGGCCAAAAGGAAGGACCACGGCTCAGTATCTGTGTGCCGGTGCATCGTTTCAGATGAGAGATCTAAAAACCCATCTCCCAATATTGTCATGCCTTAGGGCACATCCAGCACATATGTATAGATCTTCCATTTTGTCCGCAGCCCTTGCAGCATTCATCTGATTGGGATCTGCCCGTGTGGTGTAACTTGACCACAGATGATCATACTATCACATCAAGGTTTTATACGATTGTTCTTGGAAGTTGACACACATGGAAGTTTTCACTACAGCTTCCCAAATGTATTGCCACTTCTAAAGACTGCTGTAGGTCTTCATCCCACTGTGTGATGTTCAATGTATCTTTCCCCATCTGGGCTCTATGGTGTGCGAAAGTGGTGGTAAGGCCGTTATAACTATTTTGGAACGTTTAAAATCCCTTAATTGGGTCAAATTGGAAAAAGTCGCCTGTGGTTGATTTTTTTTTGTCTTAAAAATTTAGGTCTTGGAATGATTGTAGAGTGATACATGTGTATATAGCATTGCATATCTGTATTTTCCAGTCCAAAAATCCCATTCTCTGAGTCAGTGTTCAAAAGCCTTGTTGCACAGAAGGGAGTGAGGGCGACCATGCAAGGTCAAACCTTAGAACCATTGAGTCCAAAACCTGTGTGGACCCATCCTGTCTAGGCATCCATATCCAAAATTAGGGTTGATCGGAGCACATTATGATGGACTCCAGGTCTACCAATCTATGGTTATCAAGGGGGAGGGGGGGGATGAGGGGGAAGTATACCATATTACTTTGTGAGAGTGGTACAGTCAAATATTTTGTACAATTTCAGTAGGCCAAATCCACCTTTAGTCCGTACATCAGCACTAGTTTATAGCTGGTACATTTCACAGACAGAAATGGCCCACTTATCAAGGTTTCAAGTAGATCACGTCCCATGCGAAATATTCTCATTTTACTTGATAGCCCTTAATAGATTGGGATTATAATAAGTGTCACATTTCATTGGGGTATATCGAAAAACTAGCAAACACGTATCTCGTCTGCAGCCTCTGCAAGCCCTCCCCTTCTAACCTCCCCTAGACTTTTGGTGACCATCCAATCACAGACTTCTTAGTGTGGCTCAATGAGAAATCTTCGCAAGGCAGGTGACCTGGGCAATTACTGCCTCGAGTGTAGCTTCACTGAGCCAAACAAACCAGGAAGTAACCGGACTAGTTGTGAGGGTGTAACAAGGTTACATTTTCTAATTTCTGTTGAAATCTGCAAGGTACTCCCCACAACAAGCATTCAGCTGAAGTGCTTAAAGCGGCACTGTCATGCCGAATCCCATTTTTTTTGTTTTTTTTAAACCCCCCCCCCTCCCACCTCCACTACATCCAATTGACCCACTAGTCACCCCCAAATACCCCTAAGCCCCCCAGATTACCTCTTTTTAAATCTTTATTTTCTGCCCCGATCTATATTCAGGGTACCGCCATCTTTATGTGGCTAGATGAAGTCCCTCAGGGACACGTCATCAGCCCTCACTAGACAGACTGTGAGATTCCCGCACATGCCCAGTGAAACACCTAGACATGCGAACGGGAATTTCATCTATTCATTCAGACAGACGAATGAATGAATAAAAAGATCAGCCGAACAAACTAACACTATGTATCTGTGTATCAGTGTTAGTTTGTTCGTTCAGTTTATTACAAGGAGGGAGCTACCGGCATGCAGCTCCCTCCTTGTAATATGTAACTATAGAAGCGGCAGGGAGCAGTGCTCCCCACCACTTCATAAGCCCCCCCAGGTCCCCCTCTCACTCTATGGGGGTCAATATGACCCCCATAATAGTACAAGGGAGATTAAAATCTCCCAAATGCCCCTACTCGCTATACCGTGAGTAGGGGCATGTCTACTAAACCTGAGCGGTAATCTTTACTTAGTATTAGTAAATTTGGCTGAAAGACCAATGTAGGTCTTTCAGCCTTTTAGTAGATAGCTCCCTGATGCCGTGGGAATTAGGGAGTTATCTACTAAGCTGCTGCAAGATACAGCCGCTGCAATGAATAGGATCGGAGATTCATTCGAATGAAATTCCGATCCAATAAAGTGCCGAATTGCGTTCTAAAAGAAACGAACATACTGTTCTCATTCAGTTAGAACGCAATTCGGCAGTTTTAGCTAAAATGACAGGAAGCATTGTGGGAACACAGAGGGAAGGTGAGAATCATGGGAAAATTGCTCTGACCAGCGGAAATGAAGCACACTTTGCTCCTGCGCTGGTCAGAGCTGGTCAAGCGGAGGAATCCTCCATAAGGCAAAGAGTCCCTACTTTGTCTTATGTTTCAAAGAAAACGAAAGAAGACAGGAAGAAAAGAATAACAGATCCCGAGAGAGGGGGAGAAGAGGAAGAGATTGAGGAAAGTTAAGTTCAGCATGACAGTGCCGCTTTAAGGTGTTTGTTTAAAGATCAGTTGCAGTCATACACCGTGTGTTGTCCTACCCTTACAGCATAAGTCACTTAACATTTGCAACTATTTAGTTGCTACTCCCAAAAGAAAACAAGCAGTGCTTTTGTCCTGCATGGCTTCCATGGTGGTATATGGAGATGGAAAAAAATAAATTTTATCTTTTGCAAGCATTCCCTTTATCCCTAGCAGGGGCTTCTCATTTAGAATCCACTGAAGCTGCACACGATCGTGGCTTTCCAATGAATTGTAACAGCCCAAACTTGGCACACACACACTGATGCTTCCTTTAGCTCTGTTTTGCCAACTAAAGTGGAAGTAAATCTCCCTGCCTTTTTTAAAAAAAAATTTTTAAATGCAGTAATGAAGTTGGCTCTTTTATAAACTGGGGAGAAAGATCACACAACCTTTGTTTGCAAACACAGTGCTAGTGACAATGAGGTGCTGCCAGGCCTTAAAAAAAAAAAAAAAAAAAAAAAGTTTCAAGTCGTGTTCGTCTAGCCTGGCCTTAAGTGTTACTCACTACTGCAAGCCTGGAGTGCATACTCACCAGGTCTGTATTTTCATTTGCCAATGGCTAGTGACAGTTTTAAGCCCTGGTGTGCAGTGTCAGTATATTGCAACAGGTGTTCACACATATCAATATACCAAATTAGTCAGCAAGTTACCACTGTAATCGCACAAGAAAAAGCCACAGGTTAAGACAGATTTGCTAGTAACATAACTGGATAGCCCAGAAAGTGTCAGTAAATCAACTGCTGGTTCCAGATTCAGTTTCTGCCATTAACATGTTTGGCACAAGAGTAACATACTGTCCCTGGACAACCAAGGAATACTGTGTAGCAAAACAGTGCACAATAACCAACCCATGCATGAAAGTGCTAAGACACTAAGCAACTGATCACTACATTCCTACTAACGGAATCATGAAATTCAACCTGCTGGGTGTTTCTAAAATCTATTCTACAACCTCATGCTATATCAAGCGACTTCCCAGAACACCCTCAATTTCAGAAACAAAAATGGTAAGAGACAACATTCCCAATTCGTGCACCTCTGGCAAAGGTTTTTATGAACGAACTACAAATTAGCCACATTTCATTGGTTTACAAGACAACTTTTGTTGATATTTCCATCGACCATAGTTCGAATCATCCAGGTTTAAAATAAAAAAAATTATATATATATATATATATATATATATATATATATATATACACATACACACACATATATATACACACACATACACATACATATATACATATACACACACACACATATATATACACACATTTTGCATCTTAACCAATTATGGGTCAGTCATGCAACATAATCACTGCATGCGGTTTTAGTGGCGCCATTTTGCCGCAGTCCTCTGGTTCTTATACAAGCCATTCCAGCACGATAACCCATGTGTCTGCAGCCTAGTCCTTCCTCACATACTACAAAAGCCTCTGCATGTCAGTTGGTGCAATCCAAAACAAATTAAACTTATAAAGGAAATTCAGAAGTGAAGCAAACTGTGCACCATGCATACAAGAAATTCAGAAGTTTTAAAACAAATTTAGCTTTGCACAAACTCTCCAAACACTTACACATCTCACTTCTGGGAAGGAAGAAAATAAAAACCCTTTATACGCACCTCAGATACCAGTTCACTCCACATAAAGCAAGTTGTGGACTTTGCAATGGTGTTTGTTTTATATATTACCGGGACAATTCTAAATACTAACACATGGAATTTAGCCTTGCATCTAATAGAGCTCCAATTGGTTTTATACATACAGACAGCAGTGATTCATTATGTGGCCCCCCTCCCACTTTGCATTACCAAAGCCAATTCAACATGGTTTCCAACTATTTAACACCCGAGATCTTTGGTCAAATGCCAAAGTTGCAAGTAACTTTTCCATAGTGAACTACAGAAAAACGAGCACATTGTTGTGATTAAATCTTTAAAACATGACCGACGTACAATACCCAGTGCAAACCACAGATCGTCACAGGTATTAAAAGGCCATTATTTACCTTAATGAGGGGAGAAAAAAAATAAGACCCAAGAAGGACAATATTTGAGGTTTTGTTTTTTATTATTAACAGTTCCAGGAATAAGTTTACTTTTTCTTGTCCACATCCTGCTCGGCAGCTTCCTTTGCCCGCTTGGCACGGAGACCAAATAGCCTTGCATTGGCACGAGCCATACGCAAGCTGGCAAAAGCTTTGAAGTTCTTTTCTTCCTCGGTGATGACTCTTGCCTTTTCTTTCTTGAAGACCTAAAGAGACCAGATGAAGTGGTTAGTTCAGTCTAAATACAGAGTTAAAAAGTTCAAACAGAAATAGTGCAACAGCAACAAGCTCTTAAAGACAACAAAGCGACAGTGAACAAGCCATCGTTTTTTACGGACTAGAAAGCAAGCCCAGAAAGGAGAGGGTGGGGGTGTAGAACTTTATAAATCTGATAACCAGAAGGGTATACCAAGGGCAGACATCAGGACTACAAGCACATGGATGGCAAGACCCTTTCAGATGAGCATAAAAAGTTAGTTTAAAGGGGCATTAGTTTTATTATGTACTTTTCTATAGGGAGTGTAATCAAAATAAGCAATCATAGGCTAGGTAAGCATGTATTACGTTAAGGTGCATATTATTGAGGGCTGCACTCATAAACTGAACTAATGTATAGGTTCACAGCAATATGCCAGTAGACCGGAAACTGAACAGGATATAGCAACATAAAGAGAAGACACAAAGCAAGTTAAAAACCAGAGGAAAACAGACTTAATAAGCAAACCATTTTCAAAGCTGTATGTTAAGTGAACTTACGCTGCGGATTGGCATAATCGGTCCAGTCAGCTGTGTGGCCATCTTCAACTCTTCAGCCTGAATGGTGTTAAGCAAAACACAAATGTTAAAAGGATTGATGAGACAAGGACATTTTTACAGTGTGATTTCATATTTACAGTCATCAGCTGGAAAAGGGTTCAACACATATCATCACAGAATATACAGAGATTCCGGAGTATTGTCATCATGTGACTGTAAAAAGTGCATGTACATATATTAGTGGCTTCCAAAAACACTCAAATCAGGAAAAAAAAAAACTTCCATAAGAAGTCTACTGTAGCTGACAACATCCATGGTTGCATAGTGTGGGAAGAGAGGGGGGGAGGGTGGAAAATAAATAATCTGCATCCATCAAGTTCAGCTTCACCAACATCCTTTTCTGCTGCTGATCGAAAAGGCAAAATAAACAAAACCAGTTTGAAGCACTTTACAGTTTTGCAACAATGGAAAAAAATAAAAACAAAATTTCCTTTTCGACCCTAAAAATGGCAGTCAGATCTCTCAAGTAAAACAGTGGAAGCCCAAGCTGTCAAGCAGCCATTTACATTTAGCACTAGGAGTTTAATATTAAATGGTATATCAACTCAGGGTGGGGGTTTGATACTTACAGAGCTGTCTCCCTTCTTAGGAGCAGAAGGTTTGCGTGGGAAGATGATCAGTTTGGAACGGTATTCCTTCAGCCTCTGCACATTAGTCTGCAAGGATTCTGTAGATTTATTGCGGCGCCTCTTATCCACAGAGATGCCAATGGTGCGTGCCACTCTCTTGTTGATGCCAGCTGCCTATGTGATGAAGAGAGCTCATGTGAGATTGCTTTAATGTTCCTTTTGTGCAAACACAAAACAAGAGCAAAGTCATCAGACAAAAGGGTTCAAAGTAATCATCACAGAGTTACAGAGATTCCGGAGATTTGTCATCATGTGACTTCTAGCACTAAGTAGCCAAATGTCCTTATAGAACACCAGTGCAACACCACAAATCTTTAAAGTCCTTACATTTCAGCAATGACATCGGCTTTTCACATTTATGTACCTTAAGTTCTTCAAGGCTGAAACCTCTGCCAGCCCTCACTTTAGTGTGGTATCTGACAGTGGGACATCTCACCACCGGTCTGATAGGCCCTGAAACAGGTCGTGGAGCTATGCGGCGGGCTTTGGCCTGACGTGCCTTTCGTCTATGAAGGAAATAAGTACACTTTAATACACACGCATCTGATGCCATTTAGCTTTAAAGGAATATACACGGGTTTTACCAACACTACAGCCCTGATGCCACCAATTAGCCCTAGTCTCCCAGTGTAAAAGGAAAACAATTTACACATTACTGTTCCACAGATGTATTTTTATTTTTTATTATTTTTTTTTTTTAAGTGCAAGCCTCTCTACATGTCCTGTGAGATATGTAATCTTCCTTGAAGCTTTAACTATTGTTGATATGTCCTTACAAACTTGTGTGATTATCTATGCACTACAAAAAGAATTTAAAAAATAATATATATATAACAAATTACTCACCTTTCCTCTGCTGCCCTAACCTATTCTACGGGTGGAGTCATCCTGGATGACGGACCAATCCAATGCTCCTCAAAGGAGCACTGTGGACCTTAGGCGCATGCCAAAATGCCCATCAGACTTCACCATCTAGAATCATTTAATACAATGATTCACTATGGCCAACCGTCACTGCACAGTATATTACGGTGAAAGTTGAGAAAGATGAGAGTATATCCAGGCTCTCATCCCCAGAGGTCTTGGAGGCAAGACTTGAAGCCACAGTTCGAAAGCCCTCTTACTAACGAACTAAGTTGTATGGGGGATAGGACTGCAGATACTATAACAATTTCAATAAACTTTTGTTAAAAGTGCCTAGTGTCCCTTTAAAAGGAGTTTTCTAGTGAAAATGCCATTGCTAAAAGTAGCAAATTACACACACAAAAAAAAAAAAAAAAAAAAAAAAAAAAAAAAAAAAAAAAAAAAAAAAAAAAGCTCCTACTTTGAAGATTTACCCAGATTGCCTTGTCCTTCAAAATAGTCAGGCACTATGGCTCATTTTACATATACTGCTGCACACAGGGTGACTAAAACCCATTTCTAATCAAGACACAAACAAAGCATCTTTTATAGCTCCAACAACTTGAAGAGAAAAAAAATAAGTTATATTTTTCCGTTTCCATGATCTATACAGACTTGACACCTGTATGATTTTTTGCAGAAAATGCTGAATATCTTTAAATCTTAACCCTAAGCAACACTTTTACAATAAACAAAAATTCCTAAAAAGATTTACTGGAGAGGCTGCAAAGCACTGCACTTTAAGTGGCAGTTTTTACCACTAATGCTAATTTACAGTCATCAGCTGAAAAGGGGTTCAAATGTATATTCATCACAGAAATACAGCGATTCCGGAGAAAGTGTCATCATCTGACTGTAGATCAGCATACAATAAATACAAATGTTCAGTGTACATGGCAGGAAAAAGGACAAAAATGGCTCTCTGCACTACAATGCGTAAAGATGGCTCCTCACCTACGAAGCTTTCTGGCTGGTTGGTTAAACCAAGTGGCCACACGTCTTTGCCAATCCTTATGGAAGTGGGGCTTCAAAATCATGCCATTCCGGCTGGGGGCCATGGCGACTTATTCCCTGAAAAAAAGAAATTTGTTAAGAATAGCATACATAGAATGAGAAAAATTAACAAGCCTCATTTTAAATATAGGGGGTCAGAGGGAAGCATTCTGCAGGAGAGGATTCTAAAATAGAGCAACAGCTCTATAACCTATCTACAATGAGCTTGTGAACTTAAAAGAATTGGCATGCTGTGCCAATCAGCAGCTCTTCATTGAGATGCATTGAATCAATGCATCTCTATGGGGAACATTGAGCGTCTCCATGCAGTCTGGAGATGCTAAACGCCAGCATTGCACACTCTGCAGCACCTCTAATGGCCATCTGATTGTCTGCCAGTAGATAGGTTACTGGGCAGCAATGTAATCACTGCCTTTTCGCTAAAAAGTCAGCGTTTACATGGACAGGCTATAGACACCAGAACCACTACGTAAAGCAGTAGTGGTACTGGTAACTATAGTGTCCCTTTAACTCAATAGAGCTGGTATCACTGCTAGTAGACAGACATTTAGGAAATCATGTATGTTCCACAGGTCCAAAGCATGTCCGAGCAAAAACAAAACCACGTTGAAAACATACATGGGTACTCAAGAAATAATAGAAATTAAACATACACTGACCAAAATTTACCAAGACAGTTTTATTTGGGCAGCATTGCAGCCTAATCACTCAAGCAATGAGAATATATATATATATATATATATATATATATATATATATATATATATATATATATATATATATATATATATACACACACACACACACACACACACACACACACACAGTCAGTCGCCAGTATAAGTCCCCCTAGGCCCCAGCATATGAATGCTACACACACAGTCAGTCGCCAGTATAAGTCCCCTAGGCCCCAGCATGTGAATGCTACACACACACATAGTCAGTCGCCAGTATAAGTCCCCTAGGCCCCAGCATGTGAATGCTACACACACACAGTCAGTCGCCAGTATAAGTCACCTAGGCCCCAGCATGTGAATGCTACACACAGTCAGTCGCCAGTATAAGTCACCTAGGCCCCAGCATGTGAAAGCTACACACACACACACAGTCAGTCACCAGTATAAGTCACCTAGGCCCCAGCATGTGAATGCTATACACAGTCAGTCACCAGTATAAGTCACCTAGGCCCCAGCATGTGAATGCTACACACACAGTCAGTCACCAGTATAAGTCACCTAGGCCCCAGCATGTGAATGCTATACACACAGTCAGTCACCAGTATAAGTCACCTAGGCCCCAGCAATGCTATCCTGGCACAGGAAACCCCAGAACTGTATAAAAGTGATCACAGATACAGTGGATGAGATGCAACATACCAGCTCTAGAGAAAATCAGTTTGTAAATTTTTTATAACATTACAACAAGAGTTTTAACAGCCCACACTGCACGCATAGCTAGAATAAAGCTACTTATAGGGTATGGCAATACCGGCCTGGGCCACAGGACTCGTCCAGGGGGGGCTGCCAGCTCAGAAGGGGGCCACAGCACACGGCGCGATATAGGTCTCTGAAATGGGGTGTCTCAGCCTTACCGGGGAGTGGGACCCATACAACTTCCATATATTAGAGTGTAAGCTCCGCTGGCCAGCAGCTCCCATTCCCGGTACATTACAGATCCCGTGCTGCCAGCTCCTACTGCCATTAGGCCCAGGCGGGGAGCGAGCCCTTTAAAGCAGAGCCAGCAGTCACATCGCCCGCAAACAACCCCGCAAAATATCGGCCCGGTAATCGGGGAACCCATCGCTGCCAATCAAAACACAAAGCGGCGGACAGAGACCGAGGATGGCACCGGATTGAATCGCTAGAGCAGGAGAATCACAGCAACATACCTCCACAGGGAGAAAATGGCCGCAGAGAAAGGAGGAAGAGTTCCGGTGCATCATGGGATATGAGCGAAACAAAACCAATCAAGAGCGAGTCCTCTGCAAAGCCAATCAGAGGAGAGATCCGGGGAAACGTAATGCCAGTAGTGACGGTCATTTTGCCCACAGTAAAAATGGCCGCGTGTGTTTTGCAGTATAGGGTGAATACACCAAAATAAATTAATGAAGATACATTTTATAGCACTGAAACCATTACAGTGGATACATGTAAAATGTATAACTCCTGTATTGTGCATCTGTTTAATGCTTTCAATGATAAAATGATTTGTATATTTGCAAAAGTTTTTAGTCTGTGTGAATTTAGTTTGTATTAAAAGTCATGCAAATATTATTTATTCTTCTTCAAAACTCCAATTTTGTAATTGGTAATTTTATGCTAAATGTGAAATTCTCACCTTTTTTTCCTCGTGATCTGCAAAGTTGGACAATTTTTAAAATATAGCTTAAAGATATTTACAATTTTCTAAATAGGGTTGCAATATAAGCAGCTCATTGTTGATGGTGCAAAATATCAACCGTCACATAAAAGATTTCTATGCAGCCTTACAGCTTACTAAATAATATTAATAATACACTATTAATGTTTTTTGGTTTTTTTTTATTTTTAAAGGGACACTCCAGAGCCCTAAAGCAAGAAATTGGCACTTTTATAAATTAACCTTGTTACACACCCCTGGCTTTTAATCAGACAACAGGTCCTTTTACTTCCTGGATGTTTAGGTTAGTGGAGCTAAACTCGAGAGGAAATCAGTTGCTCAGAGTACCTGCCGCGCAAAGGCTTCTTCTTAAGCTGCCTTGGACATTTTGTAAGTTGTTTCGATGTACCCTCAATGAATGTTTTAATTGGGGTACATCTACTAAACAATTAGAATATATTTAGTTTTTTTGTTGTTGTTTTGGGCAGTGTAGTGTCCTTCTAAGTAGCAATATATTTAATCTAAATAAATAAGAGATATATTGTCCCATTTCCTAATTTCTTTTTGCATGTTTTTTTTTTTTATCATATGAAAGAGGATTAGTGGAGCACAGCACTGATTTTGATCAATAATTTAAGTATGTTATTTTTTTTATGTGTACATGCAGGATTTTTTACTTTGATACTGTAGTCACTATAACCATCTCATCTCTTTGAATTGGTTATAGTACACGTCCCTCCATTTAGCGTTGCCGTTTAACACTAAATAAGGGTCTCT
The DNA here is from genome assembly GCA_933207985.1 of Pelobates cultripes. Lineage (NCBI taxonomy): Eukaryota > Metazoa > Chordata > Amphibia > Anura > Pelobatidae > Pelobates > Pelobates cultripes. The sequence goes on from OW240923.1 coordinate 20,912,940, forward strand.
GGCCACACACAGTCCAGCCCCTTCTGGAGGTGTGGCTAAGGCAGATATTGCACACTTCCTTGTAGTTATACCATTCATAGTCAGTGAGAGCTCTGATAGACTAAAAGCAGTCAGCTGACACTCCCAGCCACTTATAGCTGCCCAATCTAAAACTGCCTCATTAGCCAAAGCAGCAGAGAAGATGGGCTGCTGGGGACTCTCGTGTAGTATTAAAACATTAAAAAATGTTTAATGCTGTATGAAATGATGGCCCCAGGGGACTCCAGACACTATACCCATTTCAATGAGATACAGTGCATAGTGTCTCTTTAACCCCTTAAGGACACATGACGTGTGACATGTCATGATTCCCTTTTATTCCAGAAGTTTGGTCCTCAAGGGGTTAAGCTTTTGTTGTGTATTTGTATTATTGTAAGCAACTCAGCTACACAGATCTGCTAACTGCTGAACCCAGAGTTTTTCCAGAGGCTCTGGATTTGGCAGGCAATTAATTGCTGGGTTTCCAAAGTAGTTTAGGATTTACCAAGCAGAGAGTTAATAAGTAAATTATTACGCAAGGGATGACTCCACTAGTCCATGGCAATGTAGCCCACTTTTAATTTTGGGACTGCCGTTTTCAGTCACCCATAAGAAAATAAAGTGTATGTTTGTGGGTGACTTTGAAAGTTGACTCATGACCTTGCATATGGCATCACAAATCAGACCCACTGGAGCCTATTCACAAAATATGAAACCATACCGAACTGTATAATGTTAGATACAACAGCTAACTTGTGATTGTAAGTGACATTTTCCAAATCATTTATTGTGTCCTAAATTCACTACAGTTCATTGTGAATTAACAAGGCACGACTCATTTTTGGGACTCGATATTCTGAAAAAATATGAATACGCAAAACATTCAACATAGCAAATTTATAATACACCTCAAAAACACACTTCAATATTTCCCCTTTTCCTCCTTTGGTCTCTATGACAACATGTATACATTTAGGGAATTAGCTGTATTGCCATGAAACATAAGAAACAAAAAGAGTGTAATAAAGTACATGCAAATTAAATAGTGGTTAAGTAGGACAATTGCAAGTTAATGTGGAAAAAGAGCCTTGTATAGTAAACTGCCTGACTTTCTGTGGAGTCAGTGTTTGGGCCTCCAACATGCAATAAAATAAGATTTCACAGTGCAGCATTTAGGTGACCCCAATTCTGAAAAGATTTGGGCAGTTTATTATGCAAGGCAATTTTTTTAATTTTTTTTTTTTTTTTACATATAGTTGTGAGTGGCCTACTGTCACTATTTAAGTTATATACTGTATGGCAGGCATATCCTCTGCAGACCGGTTATTAAAAATCCCTATATTGGGATGTATGTTTCAGTGAATAGTAAATTATGCCTGTAAAGTAAGCTGTACGAAAGCATCAGGCCTGGCTGAACCTTAAATATTGTAAATCAGGGGTGGCCAACCTGTAGCTCTCAAATCATTGATGAATGATGAACTACATCACCCTGTCTTCTAGCAATTTAAGTAAAAGCCTTAAACTAAAAAGTTAAAAGTTATGCTTGAAATTATGAACAATACAATTCCAAAATATTATATATAAGTATAATTGTTAATGTTTTTTATGGGTTATTGCTATACACATTATATTATATTTTAACTGCAAACAAATCCAGACTAGCATTTGGTGAGAATTCATAACTGCCGGTAGTAGTCTGGATTTAAAAAAAAATAATTTCTGCAAGGACAAAAAAAATCTCAACACTCTGAATAATGTGTAAAATGTCTAGGTCTACGAGAGAATGGTAGTAAGGCATCGCTCATCCAGTCAGTGGTGAGGTTAACACTTAAGTAGACTTTGTCCCTAGATATTATGGCATTGCGCATAGGCAAAAATATCTGAAATATGATGGAATAAGGACACGAATACCATGCACCCATAGGATCCTAGAGATTTATCAACAAGACTGCAAAAAAACAACAACTTTAGAATAAAGTTTGTTTAATCTTCCCTTTAATGGGAACTGTCACTTATGTGGAAACTACAGCATTTAATAAAACATTGAAATAACCTATAATTTTTCATGAGGCACTGTTTATTTATAATACAGATTAGGCAAGTGACATCACAATCCAGTTCAGTCCAGGCACAGCCATGGCTTAAGATGCAAATGAGGAGAAATAGAAACACGGTTTCATTTGTCCCCTTTACTGTATGCCGAGTGCCCGATGCAAAGGGCAACAATGACTGATAGAAAACCAAGATGGAGGCGCCCAGTTGCAGGATTAGGAGGTGTGGATTTTTAATTAAATTTTATTTTTTACACCTCACACTAGAGAATAAATACAGGAGCCAAGTGGACATAATATCAAAAAGCCTGGGAAGTGCCTTTTCCATTTTAAAATGGATATAATCGAGATGATGCACAATTACAGAAATAACACTACCTCTTCAGTTATGTTATTGGGCTCTTTTCGAGACAGTATATTTTCAAATAATGCAATAAAACCAGGTTGCCTCCCAGGTATTGGTGGATAACATCTAGCTGGATATCTTTGGGATAGAGGTGTCAAACTCCATAGATGACATCCCCCATTATGGAGACATCAGAAGAGCATTCATAGTTTCAGTGATTGCAAGTCCATTGATAATGGTTTTACACCATTAAAGTTGAGCTCTGATTTCAGGCTGGTGTCATGTTTGGTTCTTCCTCCTCCTCCTCTGTCTTAGGTCGTGGGGGCCTACGAGGCTCATCTTCTCCATTGTCCTGTTTGTCTTTCTCTGCCTCAATCCAACTTTGGGGGGCAATCATCTTTTTGGGTCCATGAGGCGGAGGTCCTATTAACTTTTCAATGTCATCGTAGTTAATAACTTCTCTCTCCAATAATGCATTGGCCAACTACAGAGTTAAAAAAAAAAAAATTATAATTCACAATTAGCCTAACAACAAATTCATATTTTTTAATAAATAAAGTGTACAAATGGCAGAAGACCAATACATATAAATTAAATAGATTATTCACTACAGATATACGTGCGGTTTGTTTACACTTGATGCTCACCGCTTGCAACTTGTCTCGGTTTTCCAATAGTAATTTTTCAGTGCGCCTGTATGAGGATGACACAAGCCGCTGAGCTTCCTAAAAATGAAATAAAAATGATCCTATTGGATGCAATCACACAGAATACATATCTACAGTCATATCATTATACAAAATATAATCTGCTTATACTTTGTTGTTGTTTAAACGTGTCTTGCTCTCATTATTATGTTTTAATTTTTTAATACTATACTCTGCAGTCAGACTAACTTCTGGGTTAGAAAAGCACCATGTAAAGTCCAAAAAGAACATAAATGTGTAGTTCATGATTTGGTCCTGGTGGAACACAACCCAAGCTTCATTTTAAATATATGTGTGTTAATATAAAGTTCCTGGTTTGTCTATAACCCACGATGGCAGGAATTTCAGTTCCCTTGGAGAAGGAACTTAGAATTAAAGCGCCAGAGAACAATTTTTTTAAAACGTCAGACAGAACACCAGTCACTAATTCACTTTTCACCTACTGTTACATTAAGTCGATCATGGAAAAAAACAGGAGTGTTGGTGTAGCACCTAGGATGACCTTGGAAATATATGTAAAGACAAAAGGAGAGAACTAATAGTGTATTATGTAATATATAGTGGATAAAAATGATTTTTACAATTATCTATTTAAAGCATAGTATATAGCTCTGTATAATTTCTTTAGCTGAAGCTGTCTATATGCAGTACTAGTGTGTTGGTTGCTTATCATTATCAAAGACCTCGGACTGACCTGTACAATACTTGTCCTGATGTTCAATGACAACCAAGGTTGTTTTCATGAACTGAGCAATCCTTGAAACTAAATAAGTATTGTACCGTTCCATTAAACCCTTTACATTAGTAAAAGGGAAAGATCTTGCTGTGAAGCATACAGAAAGCCGTCAGTTACCAACAAAAGTCGTGTCCCCAACTTTCAGAAGAAATTGCTTACACTTACCCGGTCCATCATTTCCTGCAACCCTTGGCTGAAGGGTCGTCTCCCGATGCCAGATGTGGACTCATCAGGAAAAGACACTTGACCAATACTAGGCACCATGCCATATTGCTTCACCATGGAATATGCGACCCGTGTCACCTTCCTCAGGTCATCCTGAGCTCCTACATATCAAGGGCAAGAGCAAAGGTATCAAATGACCCTCTAGAAGGAATATCAATCATCACTAGATGTTCTTAAGTCTCTTTAGGTTAATAAAATCTGCACTATGTTATGGGAAGTTACAATCCATCTCACTGCTTCTCTGCAGCATCTAGTATGAAAAGGTGGTCATCTCACAGACATCTGTTATCTCTTAATTCAGTGCCTAACCATACACAGTGATTGCTCATGTTCTGCATTACAACTGACCCTAGAAGCTACTCATTTGTCAGAACGTTAGATGTTGATCCTACGTGGTGTTCGTCTTTTATGTTTATTGATCATGATACCGGACTCTAGGCATCGGTAAACCCCACAAAGCTATTAAAAGCTGGATCCAACATATATTAGTACAATACAGAGCAATCTCTATTGTCCTGTAGGTTTACTTCCAGTTTCTTACCCGTGGTGACTTTGTTGAAGGTAATAGCCTCTGAAGCACGGCCTCCCAGTGCCATGCACATTCTCTCCAACAGCTGCTCCTTGGTGAAAAGAAACTGCTCTCTTGGTAGAATTTGTGCAAATCCAAGAGCAGCATTAGTCCTCGGTGCTATGGATACCTGTAATGTTCAAAAAGGCCTTCACCCGGTACTACAGTGGATTAATATACTAAACATGCTCTTAATAAATCACTAACTGTAGTGGTAAGAAATTATTAAGGAACACTCCAAGCACCATCAACTCTAAAGGGAAAGAAAAGTCTCTCAGAACAAACCTTATGCAAAACAAGAATTCCTTTATTGAAGGGACAAATCAAATGGCCCCTAAGGGCCTTTATCAAGTCTGCAGTGGTTATGGTGCTAAGAGTGCCCTGGTGACTCCCCAGTGTGAATAAATCAAACCGTCTTAGAACAGCTTGACTTGGGGTTTGCCAGGGGCAGCTCCCAGCCTCCACTGCTTCTAACGGAGAAGCTCCTAAACAGGAGGTTCCGTTAGATCTCCTGAGCCAAGCCTTGCAGTGCAGAGATAGCTCATTGTTTGACAGTGTCAGCTGATTGCTCTCAGCCAATGAAATAATGCAGCAATTTGATATGCTTTTCAAACAATCCAGTAATGTTAGAAAGGTTTCCAGGTGATCTATCTACAGAAATAATCATTAAAGTGTACGGGAATGTTTGTAAAAAAAAAAAATAGGGGGCGGGGCCTGACCGGGGAGCTGAACAGACACGCTTTCTGTGAGCTCCCAGGCCTGAATCTGATTTTTGGCAGAAAACAGTGGGAATACAGCCTATCTCAGAACCCCAACTTACCCCACCTTGCTACATGGAGGCAGGGGTACCGGGGGACACCTCACACGTGCAAAAGCCCGCTGGGAATCCAGACCGGAGGCTTGGGGCCTACAACATGCAGAGCAGGGAAGAGACGGCCGCTCTCCCGGCTCACCTAACAAGGCAGCACCCGAAGCATCGGGCTTCTCCCCCCCCCTCGGGACCGGCGGGGGTTATCCCGGTCCACACAATCGAGTACCACAAGCTTACACGGAATGCAGAAGATGGCAGCAGCCTAAATCGCATCCCCAACCAGCAAACCGCTAGTGACAAGATGGAGACCGAAATGGCCGCCGCCACGTGTGCCCGAGGCACAAAGAAACTTGACCTTGAGACCAGGCTGGATGAGCTGTTCGCCAGGTTCTGGAGGACAATAGCCTCCAGGGAGCAACAGGCCAAGGCATACCACCCTGTCACAGTCCTGCCGGTGATCCCCCAACAAACGTGCACACCGCCTCGCGCCAACAAAGCCTGCGGATGGCAAAACCGAAAAGCCCGTAAACACAAGCGACTACCAATACCTATGGCGGCGACCCGCTCATACAAGGGCCCGGCAAAACTTAACATACCTGGGAGGCATGAAAAGGCGGTCCCGCTGCAGCGACACACTGCGCTAAACGGGGACCGGACAGGGCCGAAGGGCCCCAGGCAGACCACACCGCAACACCCCTACCGACAACACTCGGAGGTAGGCCCTGGCATACCTCGGAGGCGACACCACAGCCGGCGACACATCACCTCACGCAGACTCTTTCACGTTGGCAGGTCCACCCCACCGGAATGGGGCCATGCCTATATCAACGCAGAGACCCCATGCATCGAACGAAGAGGCTGGACACTCTATAACACCAAGAAGATCCCTGCAACCAGACTGCACGCCCTGAGAGCTGGAGTTGGCTAGGGGACTTGACCGACACAGCAGACATACCTAACCGCAGACAGTGGAGGACTCTATTTATGACAAGAGTGTAAATATGTACCTTCTTTTTTTTTTTTACGAGTTGCATTTACTATGTTATTCAACTTTCTTTTGCTCCATGTATGCCCCACAACGGCACCTACACACTTAATGTAAAGCCAGCGCCACTGCCGCCAACTAAACACTAAGCCCAATGTCCCATTGGTGCTGGGCACTTGCATACAGCAACCCGGCATGGCACATGGCCCTGTCAACGCTAGGGACCACGGGGGGAATGCCACTTGGGACGCAGCAATCACCTACCAAGCCTCTCCGAGTATAATCTCGATACCCTGCCACCAGAGTTGGTCCAGCACACTTATCCGTGGGACCACTAATCTATAGCCTTAATGGCTAGGAAGGTTCTAGTTACTCATAAGCTAAACACCCACGTATAGGTAGACATACCAGCCTGCCATGATGGTGTCCAACCCGACACGTTACTAACTTAGGTCAGCCATGTCACAGCATATCTTACCACCATATCTCCTGCTGCTGCCACTAGCAATAACCAATCTTTTGACTCACTCAGCCTTTCCTTAACGCATGTAGTAACTTACTCATAGCTTGACCATCTCTTGCCACTGCAAAACAATCACATGCCCAGAAAGTTATGTTATGCAATCGTTATGCAAATGCCTAAACAAAGTAAAGCTATACTGTTTCTACCCTTATATATAAAAAATGTGCTTGATCTCCCTTGTACCCCTATGTTCCACTGTTCGTATTGTGCTAGAGGAATGCCTTTGGGGTACCTCACATGCATCTGTTATATGCCTATGCACTACCAAAATAAAGAATTTAAAAAAAAAAATAAATAAATAAAAAATAAAAAAAGAAATCGAGGCAAATGTCTTGTACCACCCGTCTGAAGTATCGGAGACGGGAAGCAGCGATCGGCATACCCCAGGTAAAATTTCAAAACATTCTACTTATACTGGGGGCGCCAGGGAACCCCTGGTTATGGTGACGGAAGGGTTCCTTTAAAGAAATTATTATTTAAATTAAAAAAGCAGTTATGCAGATATATTCGTAAATGCCTTTTATAAGAAAGAAAAGGTTCTTTTTTTTTTTTCGTTTCACATTAAAATAAACCAGCCATTAAACGTGTACAAACAAGATAATTAACTCAGGCCTCCATTTAATAAGCTTTCCAAATGGTTCAAGGCTGTTAGAAAAACGTGACGTCTATATAAAAATCATTTGGATAGTTCTTCTAACAGTATTGGATCATTTGGAAAGCTTATTAAATTGAGGCCTTAGTTGGAGTTTGGATTGGTTCCAGTGGAGACAAGCTCACTTTAATTAGTTATATAATAAAAGAACACTATAAACGATAGGGATATTTTGCCATGGCTCGGTATATATATTTAACCATAAATAGGCCGCTGTACCTTCATCACAGCCTCTGTGTGCTCAAGCAGCCACCCGACCAAGGCATGACCGGACTCGTGGAAGGCAACCACACACCTCTCCTCCTTGGACATGATCTTACTCTTCTTGGCTGTCCCTGTATGAAAAGAACACGGAACCATTACACGGTGAATACACAGGTAAATGTCTAAAGGACTTTAAAGGTTCTGTAAAAATTCTGGCTCAGAATGTCGAGTTCATTCAGAAACACCAGGAATCCAGAGAGCTGCTGATGCTAAATCATTCCATGTTGGCACAAATTCTGCTTTGACCAGGTCCTTAAAAAGCACATCAAAGATTTTATCTCCTCCAATAAATGCATAATTGTATTATTAACTATAAACAAGTGGAAGAGCTGAAACAAGTGGACGAGCTTTGAAGATGACTAAACTAAAAATATAAACAATAAAAAAAAATGTACTCATGGAGGTTATCAATACATTTTCTTTACTGTGTTGCATGCAACGTGATAAACCTACAGATACAGGACCAGTGAAAGCTGATATTTTTCTTCCATTGGATTTATGATCACTATTTACTGGAGTTTGTATGATGTTTACTATACTATACATTACAAGTAATAACATATCTTTGCATGTAAAAAAAAAAAAAATGAAATTGAACAAATTTCGGAACTCTTGTTTTTTAATACACTGAAACATAAATTTTTAATAACCTGCAATCACTCGCTCTACAGCATATTCAAAACTAGAGGTATCTACTGACTGGTGCCCCTCCCGGGCAGCATGCAGAGCTGCTTCGTTGCATATGTTGGCGATATCTGCTCCTGAGAGAGAGAGAGCGAGAGAGAAAGGGAGAGAAAGAGAGAGAAAGAGAGAGAGAGAGAGAGAAAGAGAGAGAGGGGTTTAAAGGTGTTTCATTTGGCAAGTAAAGTTAGTGGCTGCATACATCTATATGAAGGAACATAAACTTATGGTTGACAGCTAGTTATACTTACGACCAGGATATGATATTATGTATTAAAGGAAACGGTCACTTCCATGGTCTTTGTGTATTTTGCTCACGTGTTCTTTATGTAAGGCTTAGTTTTACATTTAGTTAGTACATTTTTCTTCTATGCATTAATTAAGTTTTAATTTGAAATCTTTACACAAACAATGCAAGCTGGAGATCATGTTCACAAAACAACACAGAAACATGAGGATTCTAGAAACTAAATACAGAACAGGAATGAGGTTACAGTTGAACTTTTTACAATGGCAATAGTGTTTAACCCTTTAAGGACACATGACATGTGTGACATGTCATGATTCCCTTTTATTTCAGAAGTTTGGTCCTTAAGGGGTTAAATCTTATCTTTTTGCAGTGCAGATAATAATTACAAACTGGCTCCAGGTACCCCAACGGCATTGAGCTGCTTGGCTTATTTAACAAGTAGGGTATTGCTAGGCGTTGCACATTTTTTAGTATAATAGGTTCATGAGACAGTTACATGCTGGCATTACAGTCTGGTTATGGTGTGCTGTATACATGCTTAGATGTGATAGTTATGGCATCACCCCCATGCCACTATGCTGCACATGGACGAAGTTAGTAAGATTATTGCATTATGACAGTTGAATATTCGAGTTTGCCACGTTTATACTGTGTTTAAATCTTATCTTAATGTTTAGATATCTGTTTTCTTGGCACTGCAGGACCCTTCAGTGCCCTTCTCCCTCCCACCTCCCATGTTGCTGAAGGGGTTAAAACCCCTTCATCTACTTACCTGAATCCATAGCTGACACGCCTCCCCTGCCGATGTCAGCCGGAGGGGGAGACCTAATGTGCATTAGACTTAGGGGATTTCGGCAACGCTGGTGGTCCTCATGCATAGCGTGAGGACGTCCAGCGTCGTTTAAAACACTTTTCGTGTTCTAAGAACAGGGAAGTCCCTCTAGTGGCTGTCTGATAGACAGCCACTAGAGGAGGACTTAACCCTGCAAGGTAATTATTGAAGTTTATAAAAACTGCAATAATTACACTTGCAGCGTTATGGGTTGGCACCCAGACCACTCCAATGGGCAGAAGTGGTCTGGGTGCCTGGAGTGTCCCTTTAAAGTGACCATCCACCACCACCTAGAGTCAAACAATTTTGTTCCCTGAATAGTTCCTACAAACTTTCTCAATGAGAGAGGGAAAAAACAACAAAACACAACACTTGAGTTCTGATAAACTTTACTTAAGAAGAAATACATTATTTAAACAATATAAACAAGTTTACTCCAGTTCTCTCTTGAAGAAGAAGAAAAAAAAACAAAACTACTCCTTACCACTAAATCCCGGTGTGAGTTCAGCGAGACGCTGAGAGTAGAAGGACCCAGGCTGTGTTAGCTTCAAGCTCTTCAGGTGCTGCTCATAGATCTCTCTCCTCTCCTGCACACAAATCAGAGGTCAGCATGGAGACCACGAGGGTGCCGTGCACATGTCATGGTGTTCTGTGATCTCACCTGTAGGGTGGGGAGATCAATAAATATATGTCTGTCCAGTCTCCCAGGCCTCATCAACGCATTATCCAGAATATCTGCTCGGTTAGTGGACGCCAGCACTATAACATGGTCAGTGGTACCCATCCCTGTATAAAAATATGAAGACTGATTAGGGATGGTTACAAGAAGATGATATCACTAATGCTATTAAAGGAACACTCCACACACATACAGAGCTTCAGAGAGATCAGCCAAAGAGCTAGCCCTGCATTACAGGGCCTTGCACAGGAAAGCTAATGGAAGCTCCTTACAGGAGCTAAAGGGAAGACATGGGGAGAAGCGCAATACAGACACCAGGTATGAGGTCAAACTATTGTAAAACAGTGGGGTGCATGCACTCCTGGCACCATAGTGGTGGTTGTGGTGCTTGGAGTTTTCCTTTACTGATACAAAAAAAGAAATGGGTGGAGATTAGGAGCACACCCGGAACATGCATTTCTAAGTGAACATAAAAATATATACAAAATAAAGACGGAACAGTGCACAAAATTATTATAATTTTTTTTTAAATACAGTTTTACATTTTACAAGGCTACTTAAAATCACCTTATATCATCTTAGCAGACAAATATGGGGATACAGCTCCACCATATGGCTTATCATCCTAAGCCCACCACCACGTCACAGTACCCCAATATTGATGGCTCATACACTGATTTTAACATGCTAACTGCAATACTTACTGCTTAAACCACTTCCAAAGTAGCCTTGCAAAATGTAAAACTCACACTGTTTGTGTGTGCGTGCTGTTCCTTTAAATACAAGCAACTGTGTGACACACATTTCAGTTTCCTCCTACCTTGTAAACTGTCACAAAAACAAGTTCCAAAGATGTAAAAAGATTTTCTTTTAAATGGAAAATAAGCAACTAATCGGAGGAGGTTAACGGCATGCTGAGAAGTATGTTCTAAGCAAAACAGACAACACAAAAATATAATTCATACAGCTTTAAAATGTATCAAACCAATCTTTGAAGAGCAGAAAACTATCTGGGATTTAAGAATAAGCCTATTCTCTTGAAATAAGGAGAGAAGTAAAACTAGCACTGATGGAGATTTTGGCTCGAGATTTATGGTTGATGAAGATGATTAAAGACATGCCTTTACAGCAGCACAGACCTAGTCGATGCCTATTATAAAACAACTTGGGGGAGTACCTTACCATCCATCTCCACCAGCAGCTGATTCAGCGTCTGCTCCTCTTCTGTATTGGAAACCGCAGACATGTTGGTAGAGCGTTTCTTCCCTACAGCGTCAATCTCATCAATATAGACGATACAAGGGGCTCGGGTGCGTGCTTCCTTGAAGAGGCTGCGCACTCGGGCAGCTCCAAGACCTAATAATACAAAAGTGAGCCCCCATTAACTCTGTGTATAGTCAAATACATATTCCTGACCCCATAGTGTTAAAACCACCATCTAGCCTCCCTGGAGCCACCTTGCCCCTCTAAATATAGTAAAATCCTACTTGTATTAAAGTCTGCAGCTGCTGGCTCTGCCCCGATCTGCCTGCTTGGCTGACATCATCAGAAGTGATTCTCTGTGCCAATCACAATGCTTCCCTATAGGATTGGCTGAGACTGTCAAACAGGCAGATCAGAGAAAGAGCCAGCACAAGTCAAACACAGTCCTGGCCAATCAGCATCTTTGAATCAATGCATCTCTATGAGAAAAGTTCAGTGTCTCCATGCAGAAGGTGCACCACTGCCCCATGAAGCACCTCTAGTATCCATCTGAGGAGTAGCCAGTGGAGGTATCCCTAGGCTGTAATATAAACGGTACATTTTCTCTGAATTGCTGCAAAAAGCCTGAAGGGAATGATTATACAGACAAGGCTACTGCACATTTTTAGCCAACAGTAACAATATGGGAAAGCTTCTGCAAGTCTGTTACTTTGGTCTGTATGCTTAGATGAAGTATTTTACTGAATATTATATGATAAATAGTGCTTTTAGACCAAAATAGCCGATTTAAAAACCATATTGCAAAATTTGGAACAATGGTCCAACTCTGCTATAGTCACAGTCTGGTATTTTAGCAGCTCAGTTTTCAATTCACTCTTTAGTGAACAATTCACGGTTGAGTGATATAACCAGAATAGCACCCCCCTTACCTCCTATCACCTCCACAAACTCTGAACCAGCCATTGCCAGGAAGGGCACTTGAGCTTCTGTAGCTACGGCCTTGGCTAGCAGGGTCTTTCCACAGCCTGGGGGTCCAAGAAGCAGAGCTCCTTTTGGTACTTTGGCCCCAAGCTGTAAGTAGCGTTCTGGGTTCTGAAACAGAAAACACTAGTATTATCTGGGTAAAACATACTTAAGTGTATAGCACTCTTTATCTTTTTGCAGACAACTGCCAACATAAACTAGTAAAACAGCTACAGAGCATACAGGGAGTGCAGAATTATTAGGCAAGTTGTATTTTTGAGGATTAATTTTATTATTGAACAACAACCATGTTCTCAATGAACCCAAAAAACTCATTAATATCAAAGCTGAATATTTTTGGAAGTAGTTTTTAGTTTGTTTTTAGTTATAGCTATGTTAGGGGGATATCTGTGTGTGCAGGTGACTATTACTGTGCATAATTATTAGGCAACTTAACAAAAAACAAATATATACCCATTTCAATTATTTATTATTACCAGTGAAACCAATATAACATCTCAACATTCACAAATATACATTTCTGACATTCAAAAACAAAACAAAAACAAATCAGTGACCAATATAGCCACCTTTCTTTGCAAGGACACTCAAAAGCCTGCCATCCATGGATTCTGTCAGTGTTTTGATCTGTTCACCATCAACATTGCGTGCAGCAGCAACCACAGCCTCCCAGACACTGTTCAGAGAGGTGTACTGTTTTCCCTCCTTGTAAATCTCACATTTGATGATGGACCACAGGTTCTCAATGGGGTTCAGATCAGGTGAACAAGGAGGCCATGTCATTAGATTTCCTTCTTTTATACCCTTTCTTGCCAGCCACGCTGTGGAGTACTTGGACGCGTGTGATGGAGCATTGTCCTGCATGAAAATCATGTTTTTCTTGAAGGATGCAGACTTCTTCCTGTACCACTGCTTGAAGAAGGTGTCTTCCAGGAACTGGCAGTAGGACTGGGAGTTGAGCTTGACTCCATCCTCAACCCGAAAAGGCCCCACAAGCTCATCTTTGATGATACCAGCCCAAACCAGTACTCCACCTCCACCTTGCTGGCGTCTGAGTCGGACTGGAGCTCTCTGCCCTTTACCAATCCAGCCACGGGCCCATCCATCTGGCCCATCAAGACTCACTCTCATTTCATCAGTCCATAAAACCTTAGAAAAATCAGTCTTGAGATATTTCTTGGCCCAGTCTTGACGTTTCAGCTTGTGTGTCTTGTTCAGTGGTGGTCGTCTTTCAGCCTTTCTTACCTTGGCCATGTCTCTGAGTATTGCACACCTTGTGCTTTTGGGCACTCCAGTGATGTTGCAGCTCTGAAATATGGCCAAACTGGTGGCAAGTGGCATCGTGGCAGCTGCACGCTTGACTTTTCTCAGTTCATGGGCAGTTATTTTGCGCCTTGGTTTTTCCACACGCTTCTTGCGACCCTCTTGACTATTTTGAATGAAACGCTTGATTGTTCGATGATCACGCTTCAGAAGCTTTGCAATTTTAAGAGTGCTGCATCCCTCTGCAAGATATCTCACTATTTTTGACTTTTCTGAGCCTGTCAAGTCCTTCTTTTGACCCATTTTGCCAAAGGAAAGGAAGTTGCCTAATAATTATGCACACCTGATATAGGGTGTTGATGTCATTAGACCACACCCCTTCTCATTACAGAGATGCACATCACCTAATATGCTTAATTGGTAGTAGGCTTTCGAGCCTATACAGCTTGGAGTAAGACAACATGCATAAAGAGGATGATGTGGTCAAAATACTCATTTGCCTAATAATTCTGCACTCCCTGTACATAGTAAGAGTGAAATTAAATGTATAGAACTCTCTGTATCCTTCCACGAGCAAGTACCAATGAAAACTGAACAGCTAGTAAAACGCCTATTGAGAGCAAAAGAAGGACACAGCACGTCTATATAGCACTTGTAAGTGTATAAAAACACTACACCATCAATAATCCTTCCTCATTTTATATAACAACAGATTTTTCAATATATAAAGAACAAATAAATTAAAAGAAACTTATCAAAATAAAAAAAATTTTTAGTTTTGTTTTGGACTTTGCATCTATAATATAGCTCACAATTAGAACAATTCGGGTCAATACTTTTGAAGAGTAGCGATGTCTGCATAAATGTCAATGGATGTAATTTTTTTTAAATCAGTGACACTATTTCTTTGCCACCAGGAGGTGGTAGAGAACTGTAGCAATTAGGAGGTTCGATAAGAAGTGTCCACCTTGGTCCTACTGATCTAGTTGAGCTATTTAGCCAAGAATTCTCTGCCACTCTTGAATACCTTCAAATAATCCACAAATTCTTTGACTTCCATCTTGGCCTCGTGCATCCCAGCAACATCCTTAAAACTGATCCCCTTGCCAGACTTCCCATCAACGATGGTGAAACGAGCCATCTTCAGCTGGTTCTAAGAGCCCAAGAGAGCAGAACAGGTTAAATAACTGGACTCGAGTGTATCTCATCACTGATAGATAATACATAGATTAACCATCTGAGTGGTGGAGGAGCAAGCAACCAAATTCTTTTCATCATTGCAATTATGTATTTATCACAGCTTGCCATTACTACTTTTTTTTCTCAAACAGTTTCATTGGGACAACATAGAATACACTACATTCATACTGACAGGTCTCAAAATGTCCACTGACCACCAGTGGTGAGTGAAACTTTCTCCTGGTGAGTAGGAGTTTAGAGCTGATCAATGTGCCATGTGTCCCATTGGCTTGCAGTGGCGAATAATTTTGAAGGTCTTGCTAGTAAGGGAGAAATTGAAAATTTCTGTACTGGCACAGATAATCTAAATTATAAATCAACCAATAGTAATTAAGGATCAAAAAATATAAGAGCATCCTTGAAATTATTCATAATTGCATAGATTGCGAAATATTGAAGATAAAAAAAAAAAAAAAACAGAATGTGAAAAATTCACAAATTGGCAAATAGGATGGTCTAAAATATTCACAAGCTTTTAATACATCAACTGTGTTCAAACAGCAATAGGCTTAAATCCTTTGAGGACACATGATGTGTCAGAACCATCAATATATAAGATTTGTCTGTTTATTGTCTGTCATTAAACGGGAAGAAATGAGTATGACTTCTATGGTATGCGTGGAATCACAATATGTAGCAATAATGTGTTTGTGTGTCAAATGTAATTGCTTTTTACGGGAGCTGCAAATGTAGATGGAGCCATTCTAAATCCTCAACAAGGATTTGAGTCTTATGCCCAAGAACACTCTTCTGAAACTCAACTCACAAAAGCGCCAAAGCCTCCTTCTCGTCCACCCATACCAGCCAGACGGAATATGTACCACAAGATGGCTACACCCACTGCCGCCATGCCCAATGCATACAGGGCACTGTAGACAGGCGAATGATCATGTAGGAATAGGGAAGAGAGGGAAGAGAAATAAACAAAAGAGAGAGAGAAAACAGATTACCACATTATGCCATATTAAAACATCCCTTTTCTAGCACCTGACGGAGAAAGACTCTGCATTTATGGTAAATTCAACAAAAATTTTCATTATGGAGTGTATTAAGTTAAAGTTTTTGAGTGTGGAATGTTCACATTTTAGATTTCCAATAAGCAGAGTAATGATTGTCTGAATTCATATTAAAGGGACACTACAGTCACCAGAACAACTACATCTTAAAAGGAAACTATAGTCACCACAACGACTGCAACTTGTTGTTCTGGTGAGTATAATCATTGCCTTCTGGCATTTTCATGCAAACACTGCCTTTTCAGAAAAATTTGCATTGCCCCCTAGGGACACCACCACGTAGCCACTCCTCAGATGGCCACTGGAGGTGCTTCATGGGGCAGCGCTGAATTTTCCTCATAGAGATGCATTGATTCAATGCATCTCTATGAGGAGGTGCTGATTGGCCCTGCCTCCTTGCCAATTTCAGCCATGGGAAAGCATTGGATCTGCAAAAAATCTCCAATTCCGATGATGTCACCCAGGAGGTGGATCAGGGGTGGGGGCAATGTCAGCAGATTTGCGCAGCGCTGGAAATAAAGTGAGTTTTCACCTTTTCTAAGAGGGTTAAGGGGAGGGGGCAAGCATCCTAAATTGTGGATTAAACAATAAAGGGTCAGGAATACATGTTTGTGTTCCTGGCCCTATAGGGTTCTTTTAAGACTGATTTTAAAGGAAGACACCAAGTACCACAGCCACTAAATCTTCCTGCAGTGGGTATGGAACCAGTAGTGACCCTCACTCACTCACACGTAAAGGGTCAAAAAGTTTTTGAATAGTTTTACTTCTTGCCTGGGATCTGTTGGAACCCGCTCCCAGCCTCCACTACTAATAATGCTGATTAACAAAGTAGGTGTCAAACTAATTCCGGTATGGTTTAGGTGTGATTCTTTTATCAATCAATATGTAGCCTTTAGTGGCCCACCAGCATGGGCTATGAATGCAGTTATAAGAAAAAGAACCTCCTCCAAGGATCCTCAGGTCAGTGAGGAAGGGCTTCACGTACTTTCCAAAAAAGCCAGTGCGCTTGTAAGAGACAGGAATACGATCCTTTATGTCAATCTTCAGCTCGTCCTCAGCTGCTCGTAGCTTTTCCTCAAATTTGTCTATGTTGGCTACCTGCATCCTATACATGAGAGCTAAGCGCTGTTGTTGGGAAAAAGAAACAGTTACATTAATGAAACATAAACAAACACGAGATCTAGAGACCTTGAAGAGATTTCTAGAATCTATACATTATTGTATAATTTTTTTTTATTTTTTTTATGGAACACCCAAAAAAGCTAAAGGGATATCTGTAAAATTCTGAACATGTGTCTACTTAGTATATATGAACTATTATATAGAAAACTGATCAAATACAAAAACTCACAGGTCGGCCAAAAACCACAGCGCCGGGATGCAGGAATATCTCCACAATGTCACTTTCAGGGACAACCTGTATACGTAGGACCTCCCCCTTGGCCAGCATTTCATTTACAAAGTCATTCCAGGAGATGTTTCCTCCACTGGTACTCAGGGAGTTAAGGAGGCTCATCACCACGGCAATGATGAAGAGGGTTCGAAGTCTCTCACGGTACATCTGATCCTCCCGCTCGCGGCGCTTTTTCTCCTCTAAAGTATATAGGAAGACATTATTTCAGAACAGTTCAAAATTGTGTATAACAAGGAAGACAGGAACAGACTAAAAGGTAAGGCTAAAAATGGAAAATAAATAAGTCAATAAAATAAAGGGAAAACAACAGCAGCAAACATTCTCATCGAAGACTCATCTTATCTGGAGTCAGGGGTAGGTTTTAAATTAGTGTAACACTTGTGAATCTTAAATAATAGCTAGAGAGGTGCTGGACAAGAGGTGAGTATTCAATTAGTCTTAAAAGGAGCAATGACCAAACAATACATCATAACATACCCGTCTTTAAAGGAACACTATAGTGGCCTGGTGGCCATTTAGGTCCTCAACCCACACCTGCAGGGAGTAAAAAATTAATTGCACTTACCTTTACTCCCTTACAGCGGGGAAGCTACTTTGTGGACAACATTGAGATTGATGATCTCAGCCAATCCAATACTTTCTTATAGAAAAGCATAAGGAGACTGAAGCGAATGTGTGGGAAAATCCTGTGGTGCGCTAATCTGATTATTAAGTTATATTTCATATATACGACCTCTCCCAGCTATCCATAAAAATATTGGCGTAACTGGGCACGAACCTGGTGCCCATGGTAGTCCCTTTTATCTGCAAGCAAGAGTCTATTGAGTTATACTCTGCTATTTCAGCGGAAGCACCTCTAGTGGCTGTCTGAGTGATAGCCAATTGAGGCATTTAAACCCTCCAATGAAAATGCTTCGGTTCTACATAACATTAATGTTTTTACTTGCAGAACTAAAACAGGGTGGTACATGGCACTCAGACCATTTTATTGAGATGAAGTGGTCTGGGTGCCTATAGTGTTCTTTTAAAGATTCTATATCTAAATGGAATGTTTTACTCATTTTACAATGCAGGGTTGTATCAAGCTGCAAGTTACGCTTTGCATATTAGCACAGCCTCGTTAGGGACAGGATTGAGATCCTTAACCCCTTAAGGACACATGACATGTGTGACATGTCCTGATTCCCTTTTATTCCAGAAGTTTGGTCCTTAAGGGGTTAAAGGGAGTTTACGCCCTCAAGCCATGGATGCCATCTTACCTTACTGTATTAAACCATTTTAAAATTTCACAATAAAGTTGGATCACTGAATGCCTGTATGCACTGTCTGGCCTCTCTTTGACGACCAAGGCAACAATTCCTCATCAGTACAGCGGCCGAGCAGAGGAGAGGCACTGTGGATGACAGCTCGGGTACACAACTTGATGATAAACCATTTGAAAATAGTCTAACACCTTAAGCTTAGTTTGCACTTAGGAACTTCATCATTAGATGGAGTTATTTTGAGGGTGTAAAAAGTCTTTTAAGGAGCTAAAACATCTCCTAAAGCAAATTTATCCTACCATCGTCCTCTGGTGGTGTTTTCCCTTTTGCATCTTCATTCTTATTTTCTTTATTCTTGGGTTCAGAAGTACTGAAATAATTAATACCACCTATAGCGGGGAAAAAAAACAATACTTTTTAGCGAACTAAACACAATGATGCATGAAAACAGTGATACAGGTTTAATAGTTAATAAAAATGTGCAGAGAAAAAAATCATGAACCTAAAAGTCTCCAGATGCGAATTGGGTCTTGAATCAGATGTTTCTTAATTAATAATCCACGTAGTCCATGACATGTTGGGGACAGCCTGTGAAAGAGCAAATTCTGAAAAAAATAAAAAATAAATGTCTTTCAAATGAAAACATGTACATGGTTATTAACTAAATTAAGAATTCAGCACTAATTTTAAATGCGAGGTAGAAATAACCAAAACTGGAAAAATTATCAGAAATGCTTGCAGTTCAGCTTCTTTGGACTCAAATTTGGAATTCACAATTGAAGTAACTCTGAATAACCCTGCAAATATACTGTGTAACTACATATTAGGCATAACATGCAAAAAACCTAGCCTTGAATATTTTATCTACAGACTGTGCTATTTGATCAGCTAGCAAAAGTATAGATTTGGAGTTAATTCAATCTATTTATCATTTTTCCCCGATTCACAGCTATCTGTATCTATAGCTGACTCACAGGTATCTGGCCCCTATGTGCCATGCTTCATGATGCCCCAGCTATCTGCCTCCTATGATACCTCAAAATGCCCCAGCTATCTGCACCCAATGTGCCATGCTTCAAAATGGCTATCTGCACCCCGTGTGCCATGCTTCAAAATGCTACAGCTATCTGCCCCCCATGTGCCATGCTTCAAAATGCTACAGCTATCTGCCCCCCATGTGCCATGCTTCATAATGTCCAAAGTAACTTCCCCTCAACGTGCTATGCTTCACAATGCACCAGCTATCTGTCCCCTATGTGTCATGTTTCATAATGCCCTAGGTATCTGCCCCCTATGTGCCATACTTCTGAATGCCCCAACTATCTGCCTCCTATATGTGCCATACTTCATAATCTTCCCAGCTATCTGCCCCCCAATGTGCCATGCTTCATGATGCCCCCAGCTATCTGCCCCCCTATGTGCCATGCTTCATGACACCCCCAGCTATCTGCCCCCCTCAGAATGCCCCATCTATGTGCTATGTTTCATCATGCCCCAGGATTCTGCCCCGTATGTGCCATACTTCTGAATGCCCCAACTATCTGCCTCCTATATGTGCCATACTTCATAATCTTCCCAGCTATCTGCCCCCCAATGTGCCATGCTTCATGATGCCCCCAGCTATCTGCCCCCCTATGTGCCATGCTTCATGACACCCCCAGCTATCTGCCCCCCTCAGAATGCCCCATCTATGTGCTATGTTTCATCATGCCCCAGGATTCTGCCCCGTATGTGCCATACTTCTGAATGCCCCAACTATCTGCCTCCTATATGTGCCATACTTCATAATCTTCCCAGCTATCTGCCCCCCAATGTGCCATGCTTCATGATGCCCCCAGCTATCTGCCCCCCTATGTGCCATGCTTCATGACACCCCCAGCTATCTGCCCCCTATGTGCCATGTCATGATGCCCCAGCTATCTGTCCCCCTATGTGCCATGTCATGATGTCCCAGCTATCTGCCCCCCTATGTGCCATGCTTCATGATGCCCCAGCTATCTGCCCCCTATGTGCCATATCATGATGTCCCAGCTATCTGCCCCCTATGTGCCATGTCATGATGCCCCAGCTATCTGCCCCCTATGTGCCATGTCATGATGCCCAGCTATCTGCCCTATGTGCCATGCGTCATGATGCCCCAGCTATCACTATGTGCATGTCATGATGCCCCAGCTATCTGCTATGTTATGTCATGATGCTCCCAGCTACCTGCCCCTATGTGCCATGTCATGATGCCCCAGCTATCTGCCCCCTATGTGCCATGTCATGATGCCCCAGCTATCTGCCCCCTATGTGCCATGTCATGATGTCCCAGCTATCTGCCCCCTATGTGCCATGTCATGATGTCCCAGCTATCTGCCCCCCTATGTGCCATGCTTCATGATGCCCCAGCTATCTGCCCCCTATGTGCCATATCATGATGCCCCAGCTATCTGCCCCCTATGTGCCATATCATGATGCCCCAGCTATCTGCCCCCTATGTGCCATGTCATGATGCCCTAGCTATCTGCCCCTATGTGCCATGTCATGATGTCCCAGCTATCTGCCCCTATGTGCCATGTCATGATGCCCCAGCTATCTGCCCCCTATGTGCCATGTCATGATGCCCCAGCTATCTGCCCCCTATGTGCCATGTCATGATGCCCCAGCTACCTGCCCCCTATGTGCCATGTCATGATGCCCCAGCTATCTGCCCCCCTATGTGCCATGTCATGATGCCCCAGCTATCTGCCCCCCTATGTGCCATGTCATGATGTCCCAGCTATCTGCCCCCCTGTGATACTTTATAATGCCCCAGGTAAACTTGCCCTTTGCTGGTACCTGTAGGATCTGCTCCGAGGATCCGCTGCCCCTCCACCCCCGGCCAGGCACTCTCCAGCTCCCAAATACTGAGCGCCAGCACCCCGGAGACCCGACACGGCGGCCCCGGAGAGCCAGCAGCAGGGAGCCCATCCTTGGGCCCTTCGCTAACTCCAGCCCGCGGCTTCAGTGCGGCCTAGCTCTATCAGCCTTCCCTGTCTGGGGAGAGCACACCCACTGCCCGCCCACCAGACCTGTCAAACCATAGCCATACACTGACCTTCCTATTACATGTATTATCTAACCTGCCAAAACAATGTCATAGGAAACCTGTTATACAAACACTGATACATATCCAATTAATACATTCATTATTTATATATACAGATATACTGCTAGTTTGTTTATTCTGCTTCACTATAGTAAATACCTTTTATCATTGATTAATGATAAGAGATGCCAGAAAATAAATCATATGAATGCCAGGTCAGAGGCATGTTTATATCAGTTGTACTAATAAAGTGTATGTTACATTATTTACCATTTTAGTTGTTTATGGAGGTGAAATTTTAAACTGCGCACCATAATCACTACAGTCAGGCATGCCTCTGGCTTCGTCCCATTGTTCTGCGTCAAACCATTTTAAAACCATTTAACACAAACCTGGTCTCCTGTGGCCTGGCCCCTGGCTTGGTTTATTGCTGTGTATTATCTAAGAAGGTTAAAAAAAAAAATAAAGGACATATTGCTATAATACATTATTGTTATTACTCACACCTTAATACTCCCCACGTTGAGAGGGGGCAAAAACAAAATTGGCCCGTTCCGATAGCACAAACCTTCCTGATATCAGACGGTCCTTTGACAGGCCACCAATGCAGGCTCAAATTAAAATGGAGCCTGAGAGGCCTCATGACTTATGCGACTCTGAGAACTCCCAAGATGTAGAGGAACCTCAGACATTACATGCTACAAGTGGGGTGTACCTGAGGACCGAATCTGGTGCCAATGCGTTGCCCTCCACTAAAGGGGACATTATAAAATCTACTCCTGCATCTAAGAGAGGTCTGAAAATGAAACCTTGCTGGAGTACAGGAGGAGATTGTTGGGCTGTGGCAAAGGCTCGGGACCTTGAAACCAGAGAAGGTGACAGGGAGCAGCAACTGGCAAGTTCCAACTCCCAAGTTGAATCCCTTACCCAACAGGTCCAGCGCCTTTCCTGTACAGTGGGTCACTGGAAGCAAGACACCGCCGGAAGAACATTCAGTGGGCTCAGAGGCCCTGATGGCATTTGTCCACAAAGTGACACAGGTGATGGCGGTCAAAAGGGCAGGTTGCCCATAATGTTGGCCTTCAGAATAAGGAAGGCGCTGACCTCCCCCGCAGACAAACCGCACCCCGCGATCACCCAGGACATTGCAGTAAAAGCATTCATTATGGCCCACTTCAGAAAGCACCCCAGCTTTGCGGTGGAAAACAGCAGGATCTTGGTCTTTGATGACCTACCTTTCTCTGTCTTAATGGACAGACAAAGTTTTATGCCTGTGACCAAAATCCTAAAGGGAACAAGTCTGGTACTGATGAGAGTCTCGGAAACCTTGGTAGTGCTGCTTGCGGAAGCTATCCACATTCTGTCAGCCTTGGTGGACCCAGCCAACTTCTTAAAAAGCCTCCAACTACCGACGAGATACAAAAGGGAGAGACGGCTTAGAATACCAGCATTCCCAGAGTGGTGCAGTGTCACGGCTGCTAGTGTGGTCCAACACGCAGAAACTATGTAAACATATACATGCAAAAGGAAAGGAAATAAAAGGACAGAGCGTAAACCGGACCTTAGAATGGCCGGACTAATACGCTAGAGATAGAGAATGGTAAAAGGGAAAGCCGAGGTCAAGGAAGCCAGAAATACTCAGATACTGTTTAAACAAGCCAAGTCAGGGGAACCAGAATTCGGAATAACCAGGGAAAAGCCAATATCAGGATACCAGGAAGTAATATTCACAAAGATAAACGCACTCTAGGGAACCAGGAACAGGAAACCACGACAGGGCAAGGTACTGGGGTGAATTAGGGATTTAAATTTCCCTCTCTAGTCTCTGATTGGTCAGAGGGTGACCTCTGACCCCAGAATGTGCGTTGACGTCGTGACGTCAAGCCCACGTTCGTATAATTTTGGGGTGTGGAGCCATGGATGGACGCGACCTCATGGTAGGCGCCATCTTGGATTTCACCGAGCGGCGTGGAGGAACCGTTCCCAGCTCACCGCTGAGCAGATAAGCTCAGTGAGTTGGTGCGGTCGTGCTGGTCGGGCACGGACGCACATGTGGACACGTGGACAGTACCCCCCACTCGACCACTCACCGGGCGGGAAGGAGCCGGCTTGCGAGGAAAACGGTTGTGAAATGACCGGACAAGATGGGGAGCATGAACCTGGTCCGCAAGAACTCAACTACGTTCCTCTGGGCCATATCCTTTCCAGTCAACCAGATAAGACAGAACACCTCTAGAGAACTTGGAGTCTAAAATAGTTTGGACTTCGTACTCCTCTACTTACCTACTACCAAGGGCGGAGGAGGAACAATCATTTTGAAAGTGTATCGATTGAAAGTGAGGGGCTTAAGCAATGATACATGGAAGGAATTAGCAATTCTCATATGAGCAGGGAGTGCCAATGATTAAGTCACAGGGTTTATACGACGGAGGACACGAAAGGGACCTATGAATCGAGGAGCTAGTTTCATGGAAGGAACCTTGAGTTTGATATGACGTATGGACAACCAAACCCTGTCCCCCACTTGATAAACAGGATTGGCACCCCGTTTCTTATCAGCTTGAACTTTAGTACGTTTAGAGGCAATCTGTAATGCTGAATGAACAGAATCCCAAGTGTCCTGGATAGAAGTCAAACGGGTGTTTAATGCGGGAATATCAGTCCCTGAAAATGCAGAAGGTAAAATAGTGGGATGATAACCTTGATTTACATAAAATGGACTCTGACTCGAGGATTCGTGAGTCGCATTATTTCTGGCAAATTCAGCCATGAGTAAGAGTTTGAACCAATTGGACTAATTGGCATCGATAAAGCAACGCAAATAGGATTCTAAAGATTGATTGGCTCTTTCTGCGGTGCCATTAGTCTGAGGGTGGTACGAAGAGGTAAATGAAAGTTCTATGCCCAACTGTTTACAGAAGGCACGCAGAACCTAGAGATAAATTGGGTTCCTCTGTCAGAAACAATGTTTTGTGGTACTCCGTGTAAGCAAAAGATTTCCTTTATGAAAATTTGGACTAGCTCTTAAGCAGATGGCAATTTTTTAAGAGGTATAAAATGTGCCATCTTGGAAAATCTATCTACAACCATGAGGATGGTGTTATGCCCATTAGAACTGGGAAGTTCCACAATGAGATCCATGGCTAAATGGGTCCATGGAGTATCGGGCATCGGAAGTGGCCGTAGCAACCCAATGGGAGAGCGATGAGATGTTTTAGAAACCGCACATATTTGACATGCCCCTACATAGTCTTTAACGTCACCAAATTTTCTGGAAATAGCAGAGAGAGTTTTATGTATTCCAGGATGTCCTGCTGTCAGATTATCATGAAATACTCCAAATACTTTCTTCCTTAATAAGGCTGAAACATACAGTTTGTCCTGAGGTTTCCCCACGGGTGCCTGAGTTTGATCTGCTATTATGGCACCAAAGAGTGGAGAAGATATTTCAGTAACTGTAGTAGCGATAAGACATTCTGGAGGTACGATCGGGGATACCTCTTGTTCAGAGGCTTCATCTGTCTCATACTGTCTAGAGAGTGCATCTGCCTTGGTATTCTTTGTCCCGGGCCTGAATGTAATTATAAAATTAAACCGGGAGAGGAATAATGACCATCTAGCCTGTCGGGAGGACAATCTCTTAGCATCCCCAATATAAGCCAAATTCTTATGATCGGTAAAAATAAAAAATGGCTCTTTGAAACCTTCCAAGAGATGCCCCCATTCCTTAAGGGGCGAGAACAATGGCCAGTAATTCACTATTCCCGATGTCATAATTTCTCTCTGCTGGAGTTAATTTTCGAGAGAAAAAGCCACAGGGATGTAACGGCGCATCAGGACTCTCTCTTTGAGACAGAATGGCTCCTACTCCTGTCTCTGACGCATCTACTTCTAAAATAAAAGGTTTGGTCGGATCAGGGTGCGTCAGGACAGGTGCTGAAGCAAATAAAGATTTAAATCTTTCAAATGCCTCCTTTGCTTCTTTGGACCAGCCGGGGGCCGTGACATTCAGGAATCTTGACCCCGGCTACAGGGTCGCTCATGGGACTTACCGTGTTATAAAGTGGACTGTTGCCGGGTCCTTCTCCCAGCCTTTACAACAACTACTGTACGTAGTTATATACACACTACAGATATAAAGCAGTGGTATAACACTTTAGTGACGGTCATTTTGTTATCTCTTATGAGTGCCTACTTTCTCACCCATGTATGCATAATTTGTGCATCCTACCTTTACATCTATATTTTTTCTGTTATATTTTCTGGTGAGTAAATCATGTGGCACTGTCCACAAGTAAATAAAGAATAAAAAATAAAAAATGACTGCATTGGGCCTAGTTTCCCTTTATGAAATTATTTATTGTTCCAACATGAATTCTTGGCATCTTAGATTCTGTTGCTGAGGATTTGATATAGCATTAGATAGCTGTGCTTGTAGAGCTACAGGGAAAAGATTCAGGGCATCCAAATAGATTGAAAGCGACAGGGCGATCAAACGCAGAGTTCATATAAAGTACACTTTATCTCAGACAGCCAGACAGGGAGAGAGCTAAGTGGTGCTCTCATTACCAGCAAAGACGTTGTCGCAACCAGAACTATTTGCATGCAGTGTGGAAAGAGTGGGCATAAAGGAGTTAATAGCCTCTAGTTAAAAATCTCAATTCACTAACAAGGCATACAGTCACACCAAATTAACCCCTGCAGTGCCCCAGGTTATCAGTAACTTGCTGCCACCACCAAGACTTTTTTTCTGACATCTTAGGTTATTTCATTAATGTCTGTCAAAACAAACTAGGAAATATATTTCATGAATACACCACAAAATAATTTGGTAATGTGTATTCAGATAAATTCTGGATTTCGTCATGCCAAGATAGTTTTTAAAAAGACACCATGGGGTTAAAAAATGACCCTCTATTTTGTAATGCATTATAACAGTTTACAAGTAGGCTGGTTCACTGTTTAGCGACATTAGCTGTTTGCATCAATCTACCAATTGGTGCACATAATCCAGCTATCTCAGGCCAAGTTAAGCATAGCTTCATGCACACACTGCATAAACCAACTAGTCGAAACTGATTGGAGTTCTGACTGCCTGATTGACAGCTCTGAGAGGCTGGCTTATAGCTGTGTAATTATTGCAAAGTTTTGCTGTTGTAAGCCACTCTCAGAGCTGACAGTAGGCTCAGGTTACCTATTTTAAATCAGATTGTTCCTTAATGCTATTATAGGGCTGCCTACCCCTTTAAAAAACAAACAAAAAACAACACAACTTTCAAATTCTCATTAAATTTACCTATAATTACCAGTGCCGGGAGACATGCCTTGCCTCCCCTCAGCCCGATCATCCTCCTGTGATATCATCAACATGGATGTTCTGTGTCCAATGAGATGCTTCTCAGAGACATAGACTAAGAACACATCCACCAATACAATGTTTCTCATAAAAAAGCATTGGATGCACACCGCTTCCAGTATCAGCATACATTACATGTTGACATTGGTCATCATCATCAATAGATTTAATAAATGAATTCAGGGTAATCTGAATCACCAAGTGAATGTCTGCCCGACTGCCTCTAATAGGCATGGAATCTGCAAAACATAAACAGTTCAGTTTCTGCCAGCTGTGTATTTGGGTCAGCAACTTTGCCCCCAAATCACTTTATTATGATTTAGTGCTTTAGGTTTGTAGACTGTCCCTTTAATTTATATTTTACTATTTATGATAAAACAAATAATCTTATGTGCACACCAAAATCAGACATTAGGAAGATGTACAATAATGTACAAAATAATATAAAACAGGTTAACGCAAACATAATGCCAGAAAATAAACCTATCAAAGGAGGAATGCCTAGTTCAATTACTACAAAACTGGTGCATCCAGGTCACATGACAGACACCATACCTCCCAAATGTCCCTATTAGAAGGGGCAGTCCTTATTTTTTACCCAAATCCCTCTGTCAGTCTTTTTGATTGTAGTTTCCCTCCTTCTACCAAATTGTTGGTATGTCTGAATGTATAACAGAGCTCCACAGTAATAATACTCCCAGTTATGTGTCTTTCAACTGCAATAAATGTTATCATAAATCACCAGTCTGTGTCAATTCTAAATTATATTTTATTTGCATAAACGGTAATAATATGACTAAAGTGGAGTGGCACTCACTAAAATTTTCATCCGTTGTGCTTCCAGTCCATGGTGGACCATTCCCAGGGTATCAATAATCATCAATAAATTTGGACCGAGCACATATAGATGGTGTTCGGGCAGATTTTATCGGCAAACCGTACAACGTAACAGCTCCCACAGGATAATGTATTTTATAGTGTATATATTAGTGTTCATTTTGTCGACTAACAATTTTAGTCGGATTTTAGTCGACTACAATTTTTGAGATTTAGTGGACTAAAACTAGACTAAAACTACAACAATTAAGATGACTAAAACAAAAATGGTGTTTTAGTCAAAAGACTATGACTAAAACTATATTGGAATTTGCCGCAAAATTAACACTGCGTAGAGGGGCTGTGGAAGGGGCAGAAGAGGCAGACCAGGGCTTGAGAGAGAGACACCACAGGGCCTGTGGGGACACAAAGAGACACAGAGGGGCTGTGGAAGGGGCAAAAGAGACAGACCAGGGCTTTGGAGAGAGACACCTAGAGGGACTGCAGGGACACAAAGAGACACAGAGGGGCTGGAAAAGAGGCAAAAGATACAGATAGAGGCTTTATCTAAACCCATTAGATTTTAGTCCTGTTGACTAAAATCTACTGGAGATTTAAGTCGACTTAAACTAGACTAAAACTAAAACAATTCAAATGACTAAAATAGATATCACTAAAACTAAAATGGCTTTTTAGTCAAAAAACTATGACTAAAACTAAATTGAAATTTGCCGCCAAAATTAAAACTGGTATATATACAGCCATAACTGAGTTATGACATAGGACTATTGC
This sequence comes from Pelobates cultripes, assembly GCA_933207985.1. Taxonomy (NCBI): domain Eukaryota; kingdom Metazoa; phylum Chordata; class Amphibia; order Anura; family Pelobatidae; genus Pelobates; species Pelobates cultripes. The sequence goes on from OW240923.1 coordinate 20,941,683, forward strand.
ATTTGTACTGTTTGGGAATACTCAAAGAAACAATGAGTGAGATATAAAGATTGCAGTTTGGCAGATACAACTAATAAACACAACTAACTTCAAAAATCAAATTGTGCGTTTGAACTTGTACATGTCTGGAATAAGTCTAGTCATTGGATATTCCCAAAACCAGGACTTGTGGAAATTTGACAAGGGAGTAGAACATTTTAGGTAAACAGAAGGCAGAAGCTTCTATAAATCAATTAAGGAAGTTAAACAATTATTACACCTAAAATATGTAGTTCTTTGAAACTACTCTGCATGTTAATAGTAATTGCTGTGTACGTTCTATTTGCTGAAGGAGGAACCTCATCATCTTGGCGCACATTCATGCTTGGTTTACTTTCAGTCCAAAAATTCCTGCCAGATAGGTCTTCTTCTTTTAACATCTGTGGCCTTGTATGTGGGTGTCTGCTGTGCAGACTCTAATAAAAACTTGTGAAATTGCCTATAAATGTTAGTTAGGATTAGACATCAATGTTTAACTCTGGCGTATTTAGTTTGGAGAGACTTTGTCATGAGAAAAAAAAGTCAGAGTTTCATTTTGTGATGCTGCACATCGAATCCATACTTTATTATATTGACATGTTTCTAAGAAGCAGAACGTCAAAATGCATGGCCACTGGATTTGCACGCATAACCATCTGCCACGCGTTTCACGCACTCTATCAGTTTGTAGTCTAGCTCTTATGCCGTAGTGTCTATCAACCTCATTAAACATAATGAATATATATGGCTTTGTCAAAAAGAACGCAGACGCTTCTATAAATCAATTTATTTCTGATGAGTGATCTTGTTAATGGGCATCTGTATTGTAATCAATGTTAGACTTTGTTGGCTTTTTATGTAAATTGAAATACTTTCCCCATGACTCCATGTGTTTCTGAATATTAGTTTAACTTTAGGAGATGGGTTCACTGTGACCTTGTGAGTTTGCCTTTGAAAATAGATGTGATTAAATTATTCTAAAGCTATATGCATTTTGTCGGCATCCGGTGTTGAATGGCAGTGGGCAAAGTCTGAATTAGAAAGTACGAGAGAGACGACTTGGCAGCCAAAACCAGCCAGCGACATCATCTTGGCTCTCATTCATGCTCGGTTTACTTTCAGTCCAAAAATCCTGCTTATATGTAGATTCCTGATAAAGTTCTCTTGTATGGACAGAAATACCCTTAAATAGTCTTTCTGACATGCATCCCTACACCATCAGTTCCTGGAGACTTCTCTAGAGTCTTGAAAATCCAGACATCAGAGAACAATAGGGCGATAGAATTCAGATTTTAAGAAGGTGAGATGATTTATAATACAAAAATGACTTGCCTTGCTAAAGGGGGGCCTGTTAAGAGAAAGGAAAGGAAAAAGACAATAGAGAATAGTTCAATGACAATTCAAAGTGAATTTCAAATTTTAGACGAAAACTTTGGGAATTTTGCAGTTCTGCTAGTTTGGTCTTACGTTAGAAATTCACTTTACATTTCCAACAATTCTCATTCTAGTAAATAACCATGGCAGGGTTATTCATTTAAAGGTGCATTCTCAGGAATTCAAGGTAAATTTCCCATTTTAGATTTTCAGTTCTGTTTTTTTTTTTTTTTTTTGGCTTAGAATTTGAGGTTCCCAGTGAATTCCTAATAATGTACACTATAGTCAATGACTCTATAATTAAAGAGGTTGACCTATATTTATTGCCATAAACATTGGCTCAATGAACCTATCAGATGAGAGTGTAAGACCTACCTATATGTAATGATCTCACGGACAGCCAGGAAATATTTTAATCTCAAACTTCTAGGGTACGCGGCTGGTGCAACACTCTATTAATACAGGAAATAAGATTAAGACCTTTCATCTGATGGCCTGCAGGGGGTGCTATAAGCTGTGCAATTACTGATAAGTATTATTAATTGTATTATAGTTAAGGATAATGTCACATTCAGGCCTTCTCGTTCAGCTAAAGAGAAAAACAGGAAGGAAAACTAGAGTCGTTAATAACTCCTAACTGAACTATGTCAGGGGAATGAAAACAAACTGGTATTTTCAGATGTCGTAACACTTAGAAAGTTTGTTTTCTACCATATTAGAATGTGCTGATAGCTTGAAAAACGACGAAAAAAACATATTAATAGAAAACTTACTAGAAAAAATAGATTTTTAATTAAAATATCACTTATTAAGGAATGGTACACTAGCAAAGATTATTATTATTGCCATTTATATAGCGCCAACAGATTTCGTAGCGCTTTACAATATTGTAAGAGGGAGGATTTAACTATAAATAGGACAATTACAAGAAAACTTACAGGAATGATAGGTTGAAGAGGACCCTGCTCAAACGAGCTTACAGTCTATAGGAGGTGGGGTGTAAAACACATTAGGACAGGGAATAGCAATCAAAATAGGTGGGATGTTCTTGTCTAAAGAGTTCACAATTTAAATAGCACATTAGGTAAGATGTTTGTGTCTACAGACCTTACGATCAAATGGTACATTAGCTAAGGTGTTCTTCTCTAAAGAGCTTACAGTTTAAATGGTGCACTAGCTAAGATGTTGTTGTCTGCAGAACTTACAGCTTAGCTAATGTATACTTTACCTCACAGCTAATATTGCACTCTAATATATGCTAGTAGATTAACAAAACAAGGCTGTTGGGAGAAGCTGTTTTTTTTTACTGACGACTATGTGAAAAGCAATTTTTTAAAATGAGAAATAATATGTGCATCTACTCTCTAACATGCTCATTTTCTGTTAATGTTCAGAAATACATTCTATTATTATTCACATTTATATAGCGACAACATATTCTGCAGAACTTTCTTTGGCTATTGTGAGGTAAAGAAAGCCCTGCTCAAATAAGAAAGTCAATGATGTTATCGCTTCTATAACCAGACAGTTAAACCGTGCGTTTCGTATCTTACAGTATATCCCATAATTTTTTTTGTAATTTACTATTTGCATATAACCCAAATTCATGCCTCGTACTAAGAGCAAGACACAAGTAAGTCTTGTCAGGAACTCAAAATGAATTTCTTATTTAAAGGGACACTAATGTCACTCAGGCAACTTCATCATAATAAAGTGGTCTGGGTGCAGGGACGCTGTCCTTTTAACCCTGCAATTTACAACATTACAGTTTTTTTTAAAGAAACTTCTATTTTATCACTTTTTATTGCAAACAGGAGGAGAGGGCACCTATTTAAAATTAGGGATAGATTTGCATTCCTAACGATATAGCATTCCTTTAAGACCAAAATAGTTGAACTGGAAACATTCTCCAAGTCAACTCTGCTTATAGTTTGGATATTTTTGCCTTATATTTGAAGTTCAGTTTGAATTCAGTAAATTTTCACTATATAATGAATATCACTGATAGTTGTATTATTTTTGGCGCAGGGCTATTTGACAGCTGATCAGGGACACTCAGATGACATGCAGCGTGTCTATGGGCTGTCTATGCACGTCGAGCTGCAAATACAACGCAACGTTCAGGCATCCGTACACACTGAGCTGAGCTAATTTCCAGTTAACCATAAGCACGGAGCTGCACGCAGTGTGACCACCATTTATCATGCGCCTACCGAAGACATGTAGAGTGGCTGTCAGGTGCCCATGCACAGTGAGATGATGCGAAGACTGATTGTCTGTTGCCCAAGTACAGTGAGATGACACGCAGCGTGACAGGTAACGGGGAATAATTGCAAAATACGTAAAGGTGGAACACATTTGATACAAAGCAGGAGGGGACTGCATGTGTATTGACTGCACAGTTTGTAAACAGTAATCTACTAACTACAGAAGGGAGTGAATAAATACAAACTTTATAAAATGACATATAGAAAGCATGCCTACATTCACAATGGATGTTTTGTAGAGTTTATAATCTGAGTACACCAGGGAGGCAGTTTTAGATGTCAGAACATAGATTTTAGTACAAGATATTCCTGTAGGGGAACACTTCCTACATACATTCCCTTCAAGTTACATTATTTTCATTTCACTATAACAACACTGTATCCAGAATCCACAATCATGTACTGATTACCCTATAATTGATAAGATTAAAGCGTATTAATGCTTCAAAACAGGTAAATCAGCGTAGCAGGATTGCAGAAAAGTGGGTCAAATGTTATTGAACCTTTTTATGTTTGTGTTGCATGTTCTTCAAAGTTACTTAGTCATCAGGCAGTTTACATGTCTCCTAAGAATTTAATAATAAACCTACTGTGAACTTTCCACCACTTCCACTGCTTTGTTATGTTTACTTATAATGTGCAATATGAAGTTATGTGGTTTATGCTCTGCACCATTGCAATGGTTATATATAAAATGACCAGCACACGATCTGCATTTCATTTTAATCAAAACCTGCAGAATTGAAGATACTTCCTTTTTCAACTATTTTGGAAAAATTGTCTTAAAGGGATCCTATAGTGCCAGGAAAACAAAGCTGTTTTCCTAGCACTATAGGGTTAATAGGTCCCCCACCTCCTTCGGGGGCCCCCCTCCCGTGCGGCTGAAGGGGTTAAACCCCCTCAGCTACTTACCTGAATCCAGCACCGATGTCCCTCGGCACTGGGTCAGGCTCTGTCCACACTCCTCCCCCGCCAGGTGACGTCCGTGGCAATGGCCACACGCGCATTAGACCTCCCCATAGGAAAGCATTGTTTAATACTTTCCTGTAGGGAAAATCTGACACTGGAGGTCCGTGAGCCCTCTAGTGGCTCTCTGGGAGAGAGCCACTTGGGGCAGACTAAGAGCTGCAATGTAAACATTGCAGCACTAAGTGCAAAAGGGTCACAACACCCAGACAATGAGCTACAGTGTCCCTTTAACCTGAGTGTCCAATAACCTAAATAGTTGATATTGTTGTGCCAATGGTGATTAAAAGGAAAATGTTGTATACATTGGCAGCATATGTCCACACCTGATTGACATTATTACCTATGTTTTGGAGGGTCACTGTTACCATGGCCAAACCACATACAACCACCAAAACAGGAGTTTTTTTTGTATTGTTATTAGTATGTATTGGAACATGGAGGTGCCTTCTGAATAAATGATTAGGAACCATGACAGCAATGATTTTCAGAGTGTGAAGAAAATCATCAATCTGAACACCCTCTGTCACAGAATTACATTTTTTAGAATAGATACCAGCAGGTTTATTTACTAAAGTGAGAATTCAAAGTGAATTGTAAAATTAATGGAACATATAGTGTACAAAACTGTACTCCTGACACTTCGTAAAACTTCTGGATGGCTCCAGAGGATGCCTGGTAGACAGCCACTAGAGGTAGTCTTAACCCTACAATATAAAAATGTCATTTTCTCTAAAACTGCACTGCTTAACATTGCAGGTTTAAAGGGACACTAGCACCCAGACCACTTCAGCTCATTGAAGTGGTCTAGGTGCAATGTCCCATCACCCTTAACCCTGAGCAGACAATTATTGCTGTTTTTAAATTGCCTGCTAGGGCTAACTCCTCCTCTAGTGGCTGTCTACCAGACAGCCACAAGAGGTACTTCCAGGCTGGAAGGCGACTTTTTGTTCCCTAAACGCTATGCATGAGGAATTCCAGCATCACCGGAATACTCATAGGAAAGCAATGAATAATGCTTTCCTATGAGGAAATCCTAATGTGAGCGCTGCCATTGACTCGCATACGCATTAGGTCTCCCTTCACCAGCTGATGGCGCGGGAGGAGCAGAGTGACATCAGCATTGGACCCAAGTAAGTGAAACTTACCCTATCTTACCCTATCTGCACCAGAGGGAAGGGGGGCTAGACATAGGATGAAGCTATAGTGCCAGGAAAACAAGTTTGTTTTCCTGGCCCTATAGTTTCCCTTTAAGGGGACAGAGACACTGCACACAAACCACTTCACTGTGATAAAGTGGTCTGTGTTCTATAGTGTTTCTTTAAGGTCAATATTATTTATAAAATATTTTACCAGGAAGGATACATTGAGATTTCTCTCGTTTTATAAGCAAACTGGTAAAAACAACACAAAACCTCAGCTATGTTTTTACTTTGGCTACTCCGGCATTAAATTTGAAATACACTCTGAATTCTCACTTTCGTAAATAACACTGTAAGAAAACAGTGGCCGCAAAAAAAAAAAAAGAACATTTTCAGGGTTATTCTGTGAACTGCGGGGAGTTTAAAGTGAATTCCAAACATTTAGGCCATAATAGCTCAATTGTAAACATGGCTGACTTGGAATAATTTCCTCATTCTGCCATTCTGACCTAAAATTTCAAAAAAACACTTTGAATTCTGCAAAATGTAATACTTTAGTGAATAACACTTTGAGCTTTACGCACTAGAGAGCTCACAATAACACTAAGAAAAGAGTCTCCAAAAAAAAAAAAAAAAGAAGCCATATTTCCGGATACACCAAGACACTGAAGCCAATGCATTTTCCCCACCAAAATGTCTCCTACAATTGAGACACAAAGTAAAACAAGCAACACGTGTTTAGAACTCTATCTTGTGTTTATAACTCTGCCTCAAAAACAACACAAGCTTCCCCTAGCCGCTCGCACCAATAGCGACCTGCTCCGCCCCCTCTCTGTGTACCTCAGTCGTCACCAGGTAGGTCAACCAATCGCAGCGAGCGAGGCAAAACGGCAGGTTTGCGCCCCGGCCAATCACAGTGCGCGTCACGTTACCCCCTCCCCACACTCTGTGCTCTCGCTGTGAGCGCGCCTGAGGGGAGTCAAAGGGCGCGTGGAAGCAGTCGGCAGCAGCTCGCGATGGACGTGACCGGGGGCGCGCGCGGGAGCGGCCTGTGAGGCGATCTGTCCGTTACCGGGAGCCCCGCGGCCCCACCCCTCTCCTGGTTGTCGGTGGTTGTTATTATTTTTTTTTTTTCTCGGTCCGCGGGTGTTTGTGGGCGCCCGGTTTATCACCGTCGCCGCGCGGCCCCGCTTCCTGTCACACCGGAGCCGTTACCGGCGGCCGCAGTCCCCCCAGGAGGGCTGTATTCACCGCCACCGTCCGCCGAATCGCGCCTCGGTTGTTTCCGTTCCCCTCCCCCCCGCTTCCACCGGTTACCGGAGGAGGGGAGGAGGGGGAGGCAGGCCGCGGACACCGCGCTCACCCCATGCGTCAGCTGGCGGCCTCCTCCTCCTCCTCCTCGCCGCCACTGGCCCCTCCACCGCTGGGCCCCGGCCAGGGATCCCGGATTAAGGACTAGCAGAGACCGGGGGCAGCCTGGAGCCCAACCAGCTCGGTAAGTGACTCGGCTGAGCCCAAGAGCTTGCAATCTACAGGGACAACTAGGTTATTGGGGGGGTTTCTGAGCCCAAGAGCTTGCAATCTACAGGGACAACGGTTTCTGAGCCCAAGAGCTTGCAATCTACAGGGACAACTAGGTTATTGGGGGGGTTTCTGAGCCCAAGAGCTTGCCAACAAGAGCTTGCAATCTTGCAGTCTAGAGGGACAACTAGGCTTTATCTACAGGGAGGGTTTCTGAGCCCAAGAGCTTGCAATCTACAGGGACAACTAGGTTATTGGGGGGGTTTCTGAGCCCAAGAGCTTGCAATTTATAGGGACAACGAGGTTATTGTGGGGTTTCTGAGCCAAGAGCTTGCAATCTACAGGGACAACTAGGTTATTGGGGGTTTCTGAGCCCAAGAGCTTGCAATCTACAGGGACAACTAGGTTATTGGGGGGGTTTCTGAGCCCAAGAGCTTGCAGTTTAGAGGCACAACGAGGTTATTGTGGGGTTTCTGAGCCCAAGAGCTTGCAATCTACAGGGACAACTAGGTTATTGGGGGTTTCTGAGCCCAAGAGCTTGCAATCTACAGGGACAACTAGGTTATTGGGGGGGTTTCTGAGCCCAAGAGCTTGCAATTTATAGGGACAACGAGGTTATTGTGGGGTTTCTGAGCACAAGAGCTTGCAGTCTAGAGGGGCAACGAGGTTATTGTGGGGTTTCTGAGCACAAGAGCTTGCAGTCTAGAGGGACAACGAGGTTATTGTGGGGTTTCTGAGCACAAGAGCTTGCAGTCTAGAGGGACAACGAGGTTATTGTGGGGTTTCTGAGCACAAGAGCTTGCAGTCTAGAGGGTCAACGAGGTTATTGTGGGGTTTCTGAGCCCAAGAGCTTGCAGTCTAGAGGGACAACGAGGTTATGGGGTTTCTAGGTTTTGGAAAATCTCTGCTACATATCAACTAAGTGTATCCATGGAGATTAATTCAGATGTGGTGTGATAAGGAATATGAATATCTAATTTATTATTTTTTTCTTTAGTTTCCCTAGTGATTGTTTTAGCTGTAGAGCAATAAGAAGAGATATTATATTGGTTTCCTTGGAGACTGCTCCAGTTTTCAAAACTGTGTCTTTAAGTTGCTGCTTAGCCTTGTACCATTAACAGGGTCATATGCCAAAATGGTCAACGTTTTAGGCCAAAGTAGCTAGTTTTGTATTTACATTTTGTCAATATGGGAGGCAGTTGAATGTTTATATCGGTTACATGTGGCTCATAGTTTACTGACCTAGTTATTGGGCTGCAAATGATCATATATGAGTGGGGATATTTACAAAATTGGGAATTGTTTATCAACAAGGATCTGGCTCTTATTTTAGCACCAAAATAGCATAACTTGGAAAACAGTTTTTGTTTTGTTTTTTAACCAAAATTTTGCAATACTCTTGTTGTATGTTCCCAATTCCTACTTCTGTGAATAACCCTTACATTCTTCAGTGAAAGTCCAGACAGACTTCAACATGTTTCTATAACAGACACATGGCTTCCTGATTTCCCTCACATACATGTGCTCTCACGTTGGGGACAGAAATCCTTTTAAGTAACCAAAACCTTGCAGTCATACCAGCTTACCTCTTATTCATTGTGTTTTGAACGTAACTGTGAGGTGTTACAAACATTTATACAGGGACTGTAAGTGCTTTTTCTTATTAATGTTAGGTGTGTGTGTGTATATAAATGTTCTCCCAAGCCCTTATAAACTACATGGTAAGAAAATATTCGTGCATCTGATTAGTGAATGACTGGGTGTATCAACTGCTTTAAGAGTTCAATATTAGAAATGTTAATAAATAAGACTCATAGTAAGAGTTGTAGCTAGGATTGGCACATTTTGCCAGATTAATAGCAGATGTATTATTAAAACAAATGCTTATATTGCTGACTTTATATGTACACAGGCTTGAGCCTTCTTTTAAGCTTGTATTGTGTATTTGAAGATTTTGCAGTGCTTGGTGGAAATTTTAATTTGTTAAACTCCTGCAACTGTTTTGCTTGAGTCATGATATGCTTTTTTTTTTCTTTCTATAGAATGGATCACAGGGGTTGGAGTTCACTAGACTACTATTCTTTATGATATTTTATTTTTTATACATTCCTATTTCAAACCCAAACGGGTAATTACTGCTGCCTTGCAGTACGCAGACCAGCATGGTGAGGATATTACCAGAGGTGGAAAGGTGTTGAACAACATTAAGTCTCTACTACTTCTTGAATGGTGGCAGCCTGCTCCCTGTTTTATCTGCTAAGAAGCTTTGTTTGTGTCTTTATATGAATGTTCAGATCAGGTGCCATGTGAATTACAAAATGGATTATTGAAATCTCTGAATATCTCCAGCCTGTGTCTGTAGCCGTAGGGATTACGACATTGCTAGTCTGGGAGATCTAATTCAAGATTCATACATAAACACATTGTGGCTTATTCTCTAAACTAGACCTTTGCCCTAGTGAAACATTTGGTTTGTCAGAATTTAAATAATAAAAAAAATACAAAATTAAATTGATAGAAACGAGGAAATTTCATCCATAGGTTAATCTAATTTTTTTTAAACATGAATCAAATTTATGCCTTTTCCATTTTTTTGTTTGAACTTCCAGCTGTGTAGTAGATTTTGTTTTGATTTTTTTTGGTGGTATTGCTATAGTTACAGATATCTAATTACCATATATGTTTTGAACCAAATGACATTCATTTGGTTGCAAACTAAATTAATGTCATTCACATTTGCCATCATATGTTGGGTGTTCCTAATCAACGAATAACCAAATCCAGTGGAAGAATTGCATCCACCATGGGATTTGGGACTTGTGTGATTTTGTCATTTGGCGATTCGGTGGTCTGTTCCAACAAACCGCCAAAATGGCACAATTTCATCTGAATTGCTGTTCATCCAAATAGGAAGTCTACTCTAAGCTTAGAATTGTCTATTCCAGTTAAATTGGGAAGATTCGTCTTGGTTATTGTGTACTAAAACTTTACTTCAAAGAGACTTATATCCTTTTATCCCAAAAGTCAAATTGTTGAATATCAGGTCTTTCGGATAAAATTATTTAGAATTGAGTGATTCATATTTAATGTTTGGACCAAACTTGCTTGGGAATTCTTTATCTAGTAACGATCATGAATAGTTCTTTTGGATTATTCCAGGGATCAAATGTATTTGTTCTGGAGAGCCTAATCGTAACGTGAAATGGGTAGGGAGGGCTGAATGCATAAAATGTGTGTAGACCTGCACAAATAAAAGATATGTACACATGCACAGGTACGTGCACACTGACACCGATATGTACACATACAGACACACATGTAAGTAACAATTCACATTGTTTCCTTCCTTTTTTGGTGCAGGAGGGTAGCTTCTTGGGGGTCTAGTTGGAGCTGATTGGCCAAAGCTGATAAGAGTCTGAGACTAGAGGCTTTCCTCCCCCCTCCTTTGTCTGCCTTCTCCGTCTCCCCACATGGTTCTCCGCAAGTTGTGAGGAGGTGACCTGAACTCTCTACCTCCCAGCAGGGGAAAGTAATGCTGTGACATGGGCCTGGTCCAGTGTGCTACTAGGGACATATGGGGCTCTTCCAAGCCCTCACGTGGGCAGTTGTGAGGGTTAGGCAGGCCGGATGCTTGACAGACCCTGCTCCATTCCGAGGAGGGGGAGTGGGTAAAGGTTGGTTATTTTAAGTGGGTTGACTCTTACAAGGTTATTCACTGAAGTGAAAAGGCCAGTGTAGCTGAATTGAAAGCATAGCTGACATTTTTTTCCCCTCAAGTTTGAATATATTGACCTTAAAATTGAATTTCACTTTTGAATTCTCACTTTAATGAAAAGCTTTTTATCTGATCCACCTCCAAATTTGTTTTTGAGTGATTTGAGAAATCCCTCATCAGTAATGGGTCATATTCTCAATGGTTGGTAATTAGGAATGACACACATTGTAGCTCAAAAATACAATTTCTCCATGCCCTTGTGTGTGGCCTTACCATTTCATACTGTGTAGATTCCCAAGATCCCGTACCGTGCAAACACAACAGAGGGAAATATTATTCCTCTGAATATAAAAAAAAAAAATGTACATTAATGAGGTTAAAGAAATCACTCTGTGCAAATAATACTTTCATTATGGGAAATGCAACCTCCAGCTTGTTTCAGTATATTTAAGATATTTCTGATTCCACTTCACCATCCATGTTGCATATCAAGTGTTTACATGCATTGCCCTGTGTAAATTTGCAATGATTGGGCTAGTAGTAGTGCTGTCTTTAAGATGTAGCAGGCATTCCATACTTAGACTGATCTTTAGGACGTCATAAAAATACATTCTAAAGATGATGTAAAAGTCATAGAAGTTCCTCTGATATTCAGATTGTAAACTGGCTCAATAATATGCTTGTAAACCACATAACTTTCTTGCTCTCCTCCCCCCCAACCCTCCTTCTGTACAAGGAATGATTTTTTTGACTTGCAAGAAACTTACCAGTCTTGCAATACAATTACATAATTTCTTAGGCCTAAATATTTTTTTATTTTTTTATTATTCTTTATTTTTATTGTGCAGGTGGTTACAGGTTATCACATTCACCACAACAGCATGTTTCAAAGGTTCACAAGAGTTAGGTAGTGGCATGAGCGTTTGCACATTTTTATATTTATAACAAGTTTGGTTCAATTATATTCTGTGTGTATGTCTATGTGCTGACATAAATGATATCAGGTATAGTGGGATTATATGCACAAGTCTAAGTAGAAAGATTAACGATTGTTTTCTGGCATTACATAACAGTTTTGATGAAGATTTAAATAAAATAAGAGATTATAGAAGATTGAAACTAGCTAGACTGTGAGAAGAATAAGTACTTAGAGGTCCTAGAGAATGACTGACTGTGCCAGTGTGTATGTGTATATATATATATATATATATATATATATCAAAATTAGTGTGATGCATGCAACAGATCTATCTGAGTATTTAAACATTTGTCTACGGAGTACTGCATAAACATAAGAAATTGAGTTTAACATTAGTGTAGTCAAAGGTATAACTCTCTTGCAAGGTATGGCTGGCTGGGTGTAGAGGGAGTGATCCCACCTGAGTGCCATAAACTAGGATCACCCACTTGGCGTTATAGTCGAGGCAACTACCGATATAGGGGCCTTCATGGGGTTAGATAACAGGCTGAGTTGCCCCTGAGCTAAAAGAGAGGAGTATAGCCGTGGGCTGTGTTTCTAAGGCCCCTTGAATCCCTGTACTCCTATCCTGAGCCAGGAAATCTGACTGTGTCCTTGTTTAAGCATTCCAAGGTATGTAAAAAGCTACCTTTTAAACTGGACAAAGAAACATGTCTTGGGCCCGCTTTACAATAGATGCTGACAAGATCTGCTGTGATCTCATAGGATCAGGCTAAGCACTAAAACCAGCTTACTGAAATGGTAATGGTGCAAGTACTGACTCTGCAGTCTTCTTAAATGAATATAGTTTTTATTACTTTTTTGTGCACCTCCTTCAATCCTCCCATGTGCGCACTTTCAGTTGGCAAGAATTCTATTGTGTTTTTGAATTCTGAGCTATTGCTATTCAGATGGCTTTATGCGCACTGTGGAGTCCTGCTCTGTAGAAAATCTTTTAGTAAAATCCACTGGAAATGCTCAAGGTGGCTTAAACATGCCTGTCCAAATGTGGTGGGCAATTGGGATTGTTGTAGTTGATGACGAAGGAACATTACAGCAGACACTTTATTCACTCTGAAGAATGGTCCTAATATACAAATTCAGAAAATGTTCTGGATGACCACGCTTTTAATTGTAAATGAATTGGAGCTTGTGGAATAGATGGCTTGGCTCAGAATTGTCTGCTCACGTTTTCTACCCCCTGTCAGTGGTTGACCATGTAGTGCTATAAAGATGAAATAGTAATTTGCATTATCTTAATGCATGTACTGTATTTGATTATAAAATCATTGCTTTTGCTGCTGTTGCCTTCTTGTTTAGTCATCCTTTTGGTCGTTTTTATGCTGAAGAACTGCATTTCTATGCAGGGATCTAATGGATGAAAGTCTCTAGAAGCAGAAGAAGTGTTTTCATCAGATCACATCTGAGTTCAGGATTAGTCTAGCAAATGTTTATATCAACTGTGTAAATGTTTCTATTCCTGCCTAAATTTAAAATCCAAATACCATGTGGGCAATTGGCAAGAGTAGATTGCTACTGGATCAAAAGCACCAACTGCATTTCACACTGTGGGTCTGGGGCTCCAACTGTCTGCCACCTTGTTACTATTGTATACAAACGTTTTAAGAGCCTGTTTCCAATAGAAGGTAAATACTGTTTTCTTTTCTGAAGGATATTGATTGCAGCTAGTAGTCGTTAATTTGTTTTCTGAAAGATGCTCTTTACCCGTGGCCCTGTTTACACACCAGGTGAAATGTGTTCTTAAGGGGCTAAGAGCATACTCATGCTTAGTGCAGGATGTTTACATCTTAGCTCTCTAGTGCAAGGGTGGTTCATATGCTGTACGTTCTCACTTCACCACAACCCTGTGGTTTATGCACAAACAGATCAGGGGATTTTTATTTTTTTGCCATTTATAGACCTTTAACATTTTGTAAGTGCTCCTCTGGACAATATAATCTAAAAAAAGAAATCTGTAGTATTTTTGTTTTGCTATCTAAAAAGCTTCTTATTGTAGCTACCTCAAGTGACCTGTCAATGTTTCAACCCTTTATGATGAGCCATGGCAAAGGATCTCTTCTACTACCTTTTAAATGATTGAAAATGTATTGGACAAATGTGTAGCATGACTCCTGTTTGAGCCTATATTATAAAAAGTTATTTTTCATAGACATGGTGTGCGAAAATGAAAATGTTAATTAAGCGAAATTGGATGCTTCACTTTAAGCAGATCTTTATGCAGTACTTTTCCTGCACACATTTGTTGTCCAATCCAGTGTTTCTCTGTGAGAAGCATTTGGACACTAACCCTTAGGGACCCCCTCCTTCCCGGCTCTGGAAGGGGGTAAAAACTTAACTTTTTCCAGCGCTGGGGTGGAGCTCTCCTCCTCCGATCCTTCTCCTCTCCTCCCGTCGGCTGAATGCGCACGCAAGGCAAGAGCTGCGCGCGCATTCAGCCGGTCGCATAGGAAAGTATTTACAATGTCTTCCTATGGACGCTGGCGTGCTCTCACTGTGAAAATCACAGTGAGAACCACGCAAGCGCCTCTAGCGGCTGTCAATGAGACAGCCGCTAGAGGCTTTGGGGGAAGGCTTATCCCATTCATAAACATAGCAGTTTCTCTGAAACTGCTATGTTTATAAAATAATGGGTTAACCCTAGCTGGTCCTGGCACCCAGACCACTTCATTAAGCTGAAGTGGTCTGGGTGCCTAGAGTGGTCCTTTAAAAACAACCTTTGGCACTCTAGATGTTGTGGACAGTCTCACTTTACATTTTGCTGAAAATATTTCTGTAATTATGCGAGATGTAGTCCAACACATATGGACTGCCTAAGGTTGCCTACCCCTGCACTTTTCCTTTTTAAGGAAAGAAATAAACTCCGTCATCTACAGACATAATGCAATAGACACAATGAAAAATGGCATGCACTTGTCAGGCGGTATACTATTGGTATTTTAGTCACTGAACTGTGATGAATTAAGAAAAATAAATAGCAACATTTGTGACTACAGCAGAGCTGAATAATTTATCCAAATCCTTGTTGCCTACGTTTTGCAGTTCAGTCTTCAATTTACTGCAATTTGGTGTTCAGTGAATAAAGGCAGAATGAGTGCTTGTATCAGAACATATGCATGAATCTAGCTTTTGAAACTAGGGCATGGAAGAATGTGAAGTGATTGAGCAGTGGTATTTAGAAGCATTGATTAAGAGTGCCTTAATTGGCTTGTGTACACAAAGTGGCCATATTTATTCTAATATCATAGATGTAGGCATATAGTGTAAACACTTTGCTATCTAAACCCTAGCTGCTTTGTTTCTGTGGTAGCCGGAGGCTCCGTTATTTCTAGACTTGTCCAGTTGTACTGAACATGAGAAATTATCAGATTTTATTTATTTTATTTTTTTGCGTAAAGTCACCATTTCTCTTTTTAGGATATTTTTGCCATGTACATGTATCTTGGAAAAAGGAAAATCGGTTTTGAGTGTTTATTTAGGCAGTGCATCTCTGCATAATTTTTTATTTTTGTTTGGTAACAAACAGACTGTTCTGCACTATTATGCTTGGTGTCTGGCTTTCCTAAAAGCACCACAGAAAGAACAAAAAACAAAGACTTGTGCTATTGTCTGAAGTTAAACTGGTTGCGAAATAGCCACTTGAAATTTTAGATGTCACATGGTGTACACGTGCCAGAGATTGAGAAATTTAAAAATAATGCATAAAAAAAAAAAAAAATCGTAAAGACAATACAAATAAAAAACACATAACATACATTATGCCATGGAATTAATATATTAATTACTAAATAGAGATGTTCTGAATCATATATTTTGCGATGATGGGGTGACCCTTTAGAGGTACACACCTACCAGCTTACCCTATTAATATTTCTATGTAGAGGATTCTACATTTTCATAAAAATGTCCTTTGGGCTAAATTAATTTTACTTCTTGACACTATTCTACTGGAAAGAATAATCACCCCTTGGACATGTCCATAAAGCAACATCTGACATTTCAACATTTTATTAATCTAAACAGCTTTTAAAGGGTGTGTGTTTTTTTTTTTTTTTTTGGGAGGGAGGGGGGGGCTAATTGACCGTGATGGGCTTTAAATAGCACAGTTGGGAAAGAATTACAGCTTTGAGTTGGAGTCAGTAGAACCTAAAGGTCAGGCAATTTGTCTGCATGAAGAAGTTGGTACCAAAATTGAAGATTCATACTCTGCAATAGAGTACTCCCAGTAGACCTATTTTATTTGCCACCTAACACACAATTTTCTCATTGCCAGAACTTCATCCATTACTTGCCCATTCTACAACCACTCTCCACTCACCCGTTTATTACATTCTTGATAGATCTCAATGTTTATACCAGTATGTAAGATCTTAAACCAAAATCATGCTTTGCTTCATGTCTGACATTGCTTTGTCATATTTTGTTTATTGGTGCAGTCGTTGGCTCTATAGGCACACTGGATGAAATTGAAAAGATTAGTAGCATGGCAACTGTCTCCACATTTTGTGATGTAATTGAGGAAGCCTTGCCTGTGGCAATGGCCAACTCCAATGCTCCTCATATAGGACCTAATGTGAGTGCCATGCTAACCACCAAGCTTCCCCATTCAAAAGCATTTAATGTAATGCTTTCCTATGGGCTTCGTCACGTGACCGTTTTTTACTCTGTTCATCGTTGGCATCTCTAGTGGCCCTAGTATACCACCTACTACAGGTGGATTTAACCCTGCAAATTGCATTGCAGCTTTAAATATTTTTTAAAAATTCTTTTACATTGCAGGTTTAGAAGGGATATTGAGATAAAGGACACATGACATGTCAGGATTATCTTATATTCCAGACGTTTGGTTCTTAAGGGGTTAAAGTGTGTGTGTGTGTGTGCGCACGCGCAAATCAAGGGCTGTATTGCAGCTTTAGGCTCTGTCCAGCTAGGCCTTGCCTACACTGTGCTGTAAAATTATGGTAGTCTATGATTTAACGCTTCCATTTACCACCAGGAATACTTTTTTGGGATACCATGGTGAGAACTTTGTATTACTGTAATCTGTGAGAACTCCACGAGCACGATCAGTTGGATGTATTGACGTGAAAGGAATCTGTTATTTCACTGCAAATGGTACACAATATTTTCAACAGATTATGATACAAAAAAAGTGTGTATAGTTTTGTAGAAACTATCTTTTTATAAAATACAAATGTGGTGTATCACTCTGAAATGTTTTTTTTATTTTTTTTTTCTGGTCTATCAAATGATATAATCTACAAGCAAATTCTATTCACAGCTGGATTAGCACAGTTTAGCTAATACTTTGGGGTGGAGTGATTTTGTGAACTTCAAATGTACAGTGTTTGAAAATATTGCTGAAATCAGTAAACTGTGCACAATATGTATCATAAGCATGCTATTGGCAAAGTCTTGATTTTATGTTCTAGACCAGGGGTAGGCAACCTTTTAGAAGTAATGTGCAAAAATAAGATTTGAAAGTCCCTTGGTGTGCCGATCCTGTGTTTTTTTTTTTTTTATAAAGCTGAGGTGTGCATTTTGCTTTATTCTGCTTGTCATTTATGGGTGTTGCAGTTGCTTTGTAGTGTTGCATTGGTCCGTATGTGGGCTGTTGTATTGTAAATGTTAATGAGTAACTTGTGGTATTCAGTATACATATGAATGTGGGCTGCTTGTGGAATTGCGGGTGTGCATGATATGTCACGTAGTGTGTGTTTGGTTTGCGTATGTGTGGAGCTGCTTGTGGGGTTGTGTATGTGGATTGACAGTGGTGTTTGTGGGGACTGCGTGTGTTTGTGTGTGGACTATTTGTATAAGGGGGAGGCTTCTTCTGCAGCTCTGTGGATACCTAGCAGTGTGGGTGGATTTCATGGGGTCCAGTGGGGACAGGGCTGGCGAATGTGTATAATAACCCTTCACAAGTGCTTGGTGGAGGTGATTTGTGATCACTAAAGTCACACTGAGACTCCTGATAGGACAGAGCCTGTCTAGCTCTGGCAGCCTTGAGTGCCATTCAAAGGCAAATCAAGTGCCAAGCATTGCACATGTGCCATGGTTTGCTGACCCCTGTTCTAGACAGTAGGTTACTCTGGTGGATTTATTGGAAAATGTTGCATCTTGAAGAATAGCATTGATGTACATGTTGTCCTGTAGTGTACCTTTTTTGCATTTCTGCCCCTTGTAAGATGACATTTGTTCCCCCTTATCTACAGCTTGCTGATTCTCACACACATTGTCAAATGCTTCCTCTTTCCTTTGCTTTCAGATGCTATGTACAGTTTCCAGTTACATGTATGAGTGTTTGAGTAATCCGTCTGTTAACATTGAGGAGTAAAAGGTTCAACTTGTTTCCTTTGGTCTGACATGCTGCAACAAATGTTAGCGCCTTGAAGCACCTCTGTGTGGGTGTGTTCCCTTCCCCCTTAGTTTTGTGTTTTAAAATAGTCTGACATAATTGCCCTTCTTCCAGTAGGTCTTGCCTTGTCCCCTAACCAGGTCATTCATCTGCTTAACATCCCTTGGCAGGCCTTCACGGTGGCAGTCTATGCATGGCTTTTGTAATGTTCTGTGTAAATAATTTGTCTAGCTCACTTTTTTTTTTTTTTTGCAACTCCCCTATTTACAGTTTCAATTTAAGTTTAATTTCCCAGCTCACATACAAAGTATGGTTTACTTGGCTGTTTGGTTTGTAATGGATTATCCATCTTTACACAGTGTTGCTGGAGAAGCAGTACCATTGCTGTTCTGCTTGGCCTTGCTGCCTCCGATATCTGGTTTCCTGTTTTGTGCTGTGCTGCTGTCGGTGTTGATGTGCACCCTGATTTGCTGTAAGGTTCTAGTGATCTGCTTTCAGTCGCTTGTTGCTAAGCTTCCAGATGGCTTTGTGCTTGCTCACACAGTGAGTCATATCCACACGGCAAGATTATTCTGACTTTTGCCTTTCTTCTAATGCATGGATCTGTCGCTACATAACTAATGCTTTGCTTCTGTTCTGGGTGTTCATGCTGGCATTGACACTTGCTTTGTCAAGTCTTGCATGGTTTTATTTTTTTCCTATCTACCTAATAAGTGCCAGTAAATAGCCTTTATATAGCCTTTTTGTCTTAGCAGTTGCAAATGTTCTTTAGGACGATTGTCAAATGTTCTTACAATCTAATATATGCATGTGTGTGTACAGTGCACTAAAAATTATTCAGACTCCTTCAACCTTCCTTTTTTTTTTATTTTGCAACAATTGTTTATAAAATAATTCTCCTCAGTCTACACTCAATAGCCCATAATAAGAAAGCAAAAAACAAACCAGGTTTTTGAAACTTTGTAAATTTATGAAAAATTAACTGAAATATCATAAGTATTCAAAACCTGGTCCTGGTATATATTATCGCCAATATCATAATCTCTATTTGCCAACACCGAATATCGGCCAGACCGATAATCGGTCGATCCCTAATATCTAGTATATAGTCTCTTCCACCCCACAATGGAGTGTTCCTTTAACCACTTATGGATCGAGAGCTAGAACAGTCTTGACATATTTATAGATGAGTGGCCTCCTAGTAATCTGCACCACTCGTCCAATATGTAGATGTGGATACATTTTGTGCAACTCTATGCTTATGGCGAACTACCCCTGATGATTAGATAAGCCGTGCCCTTTTTATTCCTTGCTGACTGGCCTTTGTTGATCAGAGGGGAATTAGAGAAGCACTGCACTTTACGTGTCTGTTAACTTCACTGAATAATGCTTTACTCATGCACGGTTACATTTACTTCCTTATTTCCTCTATACTTTAAACTTAAAGGGGAACTGTCACTTATCTGGAATTTACACCGTTGAATAATACATTGAAAATCACCCATAACTTGCAATAATGTAAGATTTTATTTTTATTGTATTTTTTTCATTTCTTTCTTCTAATTAGTTTTAAACAAATGATATTCTAAGTCTGTTGAGAAAAGGCAGAGCCAGGGCAAACTGCAAACAAGGAGAAATAGGAACATTGTCTTTTTGTCTATCCTTACTGCCAGGTGAAAAATATGCAGGGAAGAGTAGAGATTTATCCGTTTCTAACTTGAGCTGACAAGGAGTTGAGATGGAGGCACTCAGTTTCAGGATAAAGTGTTGTCTATTCCTATGTATGATTTTTTTTTTTTTTTTTTTAATCCTTACCATATGCGTATTAAATATAGGGATAAGTAAATCCATTACAGTCCTGGAAAGTGACCTGATACTTTGATAGCTTTGACATCCTCGGTTTGTAATTTTGTTAGCACTCCCCCTTGTCGCCTTGCCTTGTTAACCCCTTCCCGAACATGGAAGTATCCGGTACGTTTGACAAAAACTGCCCTTTAACGACCGCGGATGTACCTGGTACATCCATTTGTAAATCCCCATTTACCTGATAGCTGGCGATCCCCCGCCGGCTATCGCGTTCCTGGGGGCTGCCTGGGAGCTCAGGCAGACTTTCTGCCCAATCCGGTTGTCCGGGCCATGTGATCGCATGTGTGACACACACATCAGATCGACGTTTCAACCTCTAAAAGGTCTTTCTCAAGATCAGATTATATTTGTTTATTAAGTACTTTTTATATGCACATACATCATTAAGTGTATTTTAATAATCTGTGTGTGTGCATATATATTTATTTTCGAGCACTTTAACACTAGAGTCCATGGCAACCCTCAAATTGGCCCCTAATGGAGCTATGGCTAAGGCAGAGATTACACACTTTCTTCTAGCTTTACCAATTCATTCCAGCAATAGGTGCTGTGATAGGCTAAAAGTGGATCCATTGCTGCTCAGGCTAAAGCTTCCTCGATGAATGTAAGCACAGTGCCAGGGGAGTTGAGACACTACAACTTGGAGATGAAGTGAAGCAATGAGATAAACCTGTTAGTGCCTACAGGAAATTAAGGGAGATTTGTAAGAGTGTCTAGAATATTCTGCGTTTTACTTAGGATTCTCCTTGGTGATGTTTATCAGTTCTGACAGTCTTGCTTTTGTACTTCTCCCCCAGCCCTTTTGCCTTTTTGTGTTACTCCAGTTATACATTAATATTCATTAAGTTTTTAAGTTTATGCATCCCCCCATTCTTTTGTGTAGAAAGCAAGGCAGAAGCAGCGTAAACTATAATTTCAGTAGAGACAAAATTTTTAGACTACTTTTAATACTTTAATACATTGGAACATATTTCGAACCCTCACAAAAGACACTATTCTTATTACAAATGCCACATCTCCTCAAACTGGCTTGTTTGCATAATGCTGGCGTGTTTGAGTTGGCAAGTAAATGAAGGGCCTGGCTAGTTACATGGCTGAAAAGAGACTTGCGTCTGTCAAGTGCAACCTTCCTCACAAATGTTTTTGCTGTTGATCCAAAAGAAGGCAAAAAACCTTGTCTGAAGCGCTTCCAGTTTTGCAACAAACTAGGAAAAAATTCCTTCTTGACCCCAAAATAGCAGTCAGATGTCTCCTTGGATCAAGCAGCTATTACCCCACTAATTAGAAATTATATCCCTGTATGTTATGTTTTTGCAAGTATTTATCAAATTGCCGTTTAAACATCTGTATAGACTCTGACAAAACCACCTCTTCAGGCAGAGAATTCCATATCCTTATTGCTCTTACTGTAAAAAACCCTTTTCTTTGCCTTAGATGAAATCTCCTTTCTTCAAGCCTAAATGTGTGACCTCGTGTTCTATGTATAGCCTTGTTTATGAATCGATTTCCAGATAATGGTTTGTACTGGCCCCGACTTTATTTGTATAATGTTATCATATCCCCTCTCAGGCACTGTTTTTTTTTTAAATCTTTCTTTGTAACTAAAATGCTCCATTCCTTTTATCAAAGGAATTTTTTTTGTAGCTCGTCTCTGCACTTTTTCTAGTGCCATGATATCTTTCTTTAGAACAGGTGCCCAAAATTGCACAGCATATTCAATGTGTGAACACAAAGATAAAGCACCGCGCTTACAGCAGCAGTGGCTTAGTATCCAACAGCTTAAAATACATAGTAAAAACAAAGAAAATGTTACCTGCGCTCTGGCCTAAATCCCCATGTGCATTTAAACAGAGCCTCCATTTTTGTTTAAATATTCAATGTGTGGTCTTACCAGCGATTTTTATAAAGAGGCAAAATTATATTTTCCCGAGAATTTATGCCCCTATTTATACATGACAAAACCTTACTGGCCTTAGCAACTGCAGATTGACACTGCGTATTGCGGTTTAATTTGTTATCTATAACTATTCCCAAATCCTTCTCGTGTGTGGTTGTCCCTAATTCACTATTTAGGGTGTAAATTGCTTGTGCATTAACCCCAAAGTGCATAACTTCACATTTTTCTACGTTAAATTTAATCTGCCATTTTAGTGACCAGTACCCCAATCTATCCAAATCCCTATGGAGCAAAGCAATATCCTGCTCACATTTTATTACTTTACAAAGTTTTGTGTCATCTGCAATCACTGATACATGGCTTTCAATGCCTATTTCGAGATCGTTTAAAAATGTTAAAGGACCACTATAGTGCCATGAAAACATACTAGTTTTCCTGGCACTATAGTGCCCTGAGGGTGCCCCCATCCTCAGGGACCCCCTCCCGCCCGGCTCTGGAAGGGGGAAAGGGGTAAAAACGTACCTTTTTCCAGCGCTGGGCGGGGAGTTCTCCTCCTCCGATCCTCCTCTTCTCCTCCCCGTCGGCTGAATGCGCACGCGCGACAAGAGCTGCGCGCGCATTCAGCCGGTCACATAGGAAAGCATTATCAATGCTTTCCTAGGGACGCTTGCGTGCTCTCACTGTGATTTTCACAGTGAGAAGCACGCAAGCGCCTCTAGCGGCTGTCAATGAGACAGCCGCTAGAGGAAATAGGGGAGGGCTTAACCCATTCATAAACATAGCAGTTTCTCTGAAACTGCTATGTTTATGATAAAATGGGTTAACCCTTGCTGGACCAGGCACCCAGACCACCTCATTAAGCTGAAGTGGTCTGGGTGCCTAGAGTGGTCCTTTAAATAGATGCGGTCCCAGAACAGAACCCTGTGGGACACCACTTACCACCTCTGTCCAGCCTGAAAATTTACCATTAATGACAACTCGTTGAACACAACAACAAGAATATTCATCTAGACCAATTTATTTTAGTTTGAAGACTAACCTATTGTGAAGAACCATTTCAAATGCCTTGGCAAAATCCAAGTAGGATTCACATCCACTGCAACACCCTGATCTATACTTCTACTTACTTCTTCGTAGAATGCAATTAGGTTAGTTTGACATGACCTAGTTTGACTTGGTTTTAGTAATCCTATCGGAATATGCATAGACATGTGTGTGTGCTTTTTGTGTAGCTGTTTTAAGAGTCCTGTATGACTTCTTGATGTTACTAGCACTCCCACAAATCGGTTGATATTGTGCACAGCTGAACATGAATATATGAGAAGACAAATCCCAGTCAGGTCTCGACCCCAGTACAGCCACTTGGAGGGTAATCTATTCACCCAACCTAAACAAAGTGGAGGCCCCAATAAACTTCTTAAAGGAACGCTATAGTATTGGGAATACATATCGGTATTCTTATTACTGTAGTGTCCCTCTGCACCTGCTTTTTTTTTTCCACTTACCTATTGAAAGCGATATCTCTTCATCCCACAATGTCCCTGCAATGAAGTAACCTAATGCGCAAGTGCCGCCTGCAAATTGTACCACACCCCTCCGCCTCCCCAGGGAAGACTCTGGATATCCACATTCAAACTGTTAGGGGGGGTCTGTAGCTTTACTGATAGGACAGCCACTAGAGGTTATTTTAGCCCTGCAATGTGAACGTTGCATGGTTAAGGGTTCAGGGGCACTTCACCCAGACAACTTCAATGAGTTGGCATGGTCTGGGTGCTTGGTGACCTTTTTAAATATCCTGAAAACAGAATGCTTACTAATCGTAATTCACTGGGGAAAATGCTATCCAAAAAGTCATTCAGTTTTGTCATGTAAAATGGATCACCTTTTACTGCAAGGGCAAAAACAATAACCTAAAAATTACTAAATGAATAAAAACATAAAATGCTACATTCTACAATTCTCACGTTCTATGTACATATGAGCACATAAATGGCATCTGTGAGAGTCTTGTTAAAAATAAAAAAACATGCAAGGCTACCCCTAAACCGTTTTGTCTTGGATCTGCTTATGTATGTGTTGGTCATACATTCTTGCTGATTTAAAAAAAAAAAAAAATTCCCAATTTGAAACTGTCAATTTTATAATTTTTTTTCCCCCCTCTTTCTCAATTTTTTCTTAATTGTTGTATGGTACCCTAAGAAAGTATGTTGGCTAAAACAAAAAGCACTGAAGCAAAATATATTATGTTTATTTGAAAGAAAAGCTGTCAATATGGCAATTTTCAAATTGCGGATCCTTTTGAGTTTGACATAGAATGATTGAATATGTCCACTTTTGTTTAAAGGACCACTCTAGGCACCCAGACCACTTCAGCTTAATGAAGTGGTCTGGGTGCCAGGTCCAGCTAGGATTAACCCATTCTTTTATAAACATATGAATGGGTTAAGCCTTCCTCCAAAGCCTCTAGCGGCTATCTCATTGACAGCCGCTAGAGGCGCTTGCGTGCTTCTCACTGTGATTTTCACAGTGAGAGCACGCCAGCGTCCATAGGAAAGCATTGTGAATGCTTTCCTATGCGACCGGCTGAATGCGCGCGCAGCTCTTGCCGCACGTGCGCATTCAGCCGACGGGGAGGATCGGAGGAGGAGAGCTCCCCGCCCAGCGCTGGAAAAAGGTAAGTTTCCCCCCCCCTTTCCCCCTTCCAGAGCCGGGCAGGCCTTTTAAAGGTATCCTTCACGCTAACTTCTGTGTGTGTCTAATTATTAAAACAGACATTTAAAGGGTTATGCCAAGCATCATATCTACTACAGCCAGCTGTAAAAGTTATGATGCCAGGAGTATCCTGGTCCAGTAATGGGGCAAATAATTTAGTAATGGATTACCTGGTAGTGCTCTTGTCAGTGGCATTGGCTGAGAGTGTCAGCTGACTGCTCTCAACCAATGAATGGCACTCTGCAAATAAAAATTAAATACAAAATTGAACAGAATTGATATGAACTAGGCTGAAACTCTAGTTCCGGGCGGACTGACAACCCATGACACTGTCCGAGGGTTGAGTTACACCTCCAGCAGCAAAGGTGCTAAACTCTGTATTGGCAGTGTTTCACAACAAAACTCTGCACATACCGACTCCAGGCACCATGACCACCTGAAGTAATTGAAATGGAAATTCAATATCCTGACACAAAATTGGACCTGGACATTGCCAGGGGGTTTCCCCAAAACTGAACATTACAGATTAATTTGGAATGAACCCCCCCCCTCCCCCCCTCCTCCCCCACAAAACTAAGGCTAAAATAGCTTTCCTAGAAAAAGGCGCCAACTCCGCTATAGTCATGCAGGCTATTTTCCCCATTGAAATCCAATTGTGCACATGTGGGTGCTGGATCTCCTGCTCTCATGAATACTCATGCCAGATCTCTCTAATTGCTCCTTGTGGTTCTGTCACTCACTGAGTCAGAGTGCATGCTGGGAGTCTGCAATGCACTCTGACTTACTACAGAGCGCTGGGATCGTTAACATTGGTCTGGAATTTTAGGGACACCCTCCCTGCCCCAAACACTATCCTCTCACTTGCATCCCAATGCTGGACTGTGGCAGGGCTTAAACAACCAAACTGCCTGCCTGCCTGGCACATGTCCCATGTGTTGGGTGATACATATTCCTCATCCCTGTGTAATCTTTGTGTAAGTAATCTTACAGTAAGACTGTGTTGGGATACCATTTGTCAGTTATGCTACAGTAGGAGGTCTTTAGATATACGTGGCATAAGATATACCAGCAACGACCTCTTACTGTTGCGAGTAAGGATGGGTAAAATACAAATGACTTTCAAGGAAAAAAATTAACCTTGCGTAATATGTTTCAGTCTAATACTTGTTATCAGCGTGGCTAATAGAATTTGGTTGCTCCCTAATTAATACCATCTTGGCTTTGTTGGTAGTGGTGGATTAGTAATGGTTTTTCTCCATTGCTAATCTGTTGCTCTACCAACTGTAAAGATAAGGAACCAGATGACATAGCGTTGAGCCTTTTGGTACATAGCTTTATAAGCTGGTTATGTTGGTTGGAACATTAATTTGTGAAGAGGCGTGTTCCTTGGGTAGACTTAAATCTATACAGATTCTCTATTCACTGAGGGCCAAGTGGGATGGAGTGGTCTCTCTAGGTGATAATTGTCTGGTAACAGCAGAAGACTTGCCACTTTGAATATTCACCATGTAGTACTGGAATTGAAGGCAGCACCCGTCCACATGGAATCCTGACAAACCTCATTGCAAAGTCTGTTTAGAGCTGCTGGGAGCTCACCCTTAAGTTCAGTTATACAGCCAAGTACACTTTGGAGTCTGCAGGCTCATTTGGCAGTGCCTCAAGACTATATTTTTCTTCTTTCCTATGGTTAATGCAGATGATGATGATGCTAAAAAAAAAAAAAAAAAAAAAAAACAGGAGAAAACCACTCACTCTTTAAAAAGAGAAACAAAAATCGTTAATTGAATGATGGCAATGGCTCTTTATGAGAAGGAACACCGATAGAACTAGATTGGTGAGCAGCAATGCTGTAAGAGGTCGCATATTATAATGGGAAATGTTGAGTTGGAAAACTGAATAAAGTCCACTTGGTTGTGTTGAAAAACAGCAGACCATGACCAGTTTTTTATTTTATTTTTTATTTTTATTTTTTTTACACACAGTTCACTTGATCAGACCAAGCACATGAGCCAATCCTTATGGTTTTGGTGACACTCCTCTGCTCCCCAAAGGGTTTAAAAAAGAAAAAAAATGGCCATTCACTTTCTAGGTACTGGAATAAACTTTGCTTAAGTAGAGAAGGGGAAACATTGGATAGGGCAGCCTATTTGACTCCGGGATTGCACTTTCGACCAGTGTCTGTAAGAACCTGAGATATGGGTGGGCTGTTTTTGGACTCGTATAATCCATATTGGTCCAGAGAGTGGGTGCCTGGGTGTTTGAGCTTTCTCTCTGGTGCACACACATCTCCCAGCCTGCACCTCTGGTAGCCAGTAAACTGGATGCTCACCAAGATATATGCAGATGTCCAGAGGCAAATAGTCTGAACTCTCCATTTGACTGTAGAATACAAAATCCAGTCTAATCCACTGAGCTGTACATTGAAGTAACATAACATAGGCAAGCTATAACAAATTTAAGAAAACTAGGAAACCAATCCATTTTACAAACTCCATTTTCATGTGACTGCTTTTGCTTCTTTCCAGTTTAAATCAAGCCTGGTTTGATCAACTTCATGCACACATTCCACTCCTGAATTCTAGGAGCTTGGCTCCATAATTTGGTCCCCTTTTATTCCATTGGTTGGATTAGCTGTGTAATGTGAAGATTCTGGATTTTCTAGAGGAATATCAATTAAAATTGAAGCTTTAAGCTCAATTCTTTTGAGCCAGAAACCTCCGTATATAGAGAATATTAGGCATGTGGATGTGTGTGGTTTATTTATATCTGCAAGATATCTGGGTGTCAGGTTTTGAATTTGGATATTGAGATTGACGTTGTTTTTGTTTTTTTCCTTTTTACATTTACAGGCTTATTTACTAACATGAGAATTAATATTGAAGGGCAGAGTACAAAACTGAAAGCATAGGTGACATATAGAAGTTTTCCAGTATTTTGACTTGAATTCACTTTGTTTTGCCACCTTGGTTAATAACCCTGTTAATAACCTAAATCGTTTTTTCAGAGATCTTTTTGGGGTTTAATATTCGAGTGGGTGCATTTACCTGAACTAAGGAAATATTCAGATTCAACTCTGGAATTCCAGAAACAATCTAAACCGTAGCACAGCTCTCATTTTAAAAACCTTATCCAGTAGTGTATGGTATTTAACTCATTATTAAATAAATCACACATATTACATTTGCCCAGGAATAAAGAATAGCCTTGCTTTTTAAACAAGGAAGTCGTTGTTTGTTTTAAGCCTGTTCTATTTAGGATTCAGAAGTCTTCCTGTTGGGGTGGGGGTGTTCAGCTGCACTTCCTTCTTTGCACATGCAGCACTTGGAAATACTAGATTTTTGGATTTACTTTCTTGATATATAGGGTTGTGAATTGCCTTGGCTTATCCAGATAGCCAAACAGGTGCTGTTTATCTTGTTGGCCGGCTTACTTGCCAGCAGAAAAGTTATGCAGTGAATGCTAATATTCACAAGAGGACAGTTGAGTATATTAAATAGGCCGTAGCACTGTCTGGAATCCTTCTCTGCTGACACTAGTTAATTTTTACTCAAATCCTTACAAAACAAAGAAAAATAAAAACTTCTATGTGCTTATTATAGTTAACTGGTTAACGTAGACCTTAAATTAGAAAAATAGTTCATATGTAGAACATAACAAAAATTCACCAACAGATAGTTCAACTACATTCATATTACATTGACACTGGCTAATGTTTTTGTTTAAATGTCTTCTTGAATGCTCTTTCTCTAGATCTACTTGTAATGTGTGTGCGTGGAATCTAAGTGACGACAATGTATGTTATTCTAGTTTGAACAGCCCTGCCTTCTGCTTCTTTCTGAATGAGTGCTCATCTGTGCTTTTGAGATCAAAGGGAAGTCCATCTAGTTGCTGTGCTTCTTGTACAGGGGATGCAGGTACGCACCATACCTCCCTCCCCTCCTTCTGCCCTAGTTATCTCACTCAAGCAAAGAAAATATATATATATATATATATATATATATATATATATATATATATATATATATATATATATATATATATATATATATATATATATATATATATTTTTTTTTTTTTTTTTTTTAAATGAAATAAAGTCTTTGTTTGCTGTTCTATCTGTGTACGTGTTTTACTCATTCTGTCCAAATTTAGTTTCTCAAGGATTCATTTTTATTGTTTCCTCTTTGGTGCATAATTTAAAACCTGGTACTCATTGCATCTAGTACATCCGCTTCTACTGGCTCTGAAAACATTGTAACCCATCAGTTTGGCTTTTGGAAGTAATATAGGAAATTCATAGTACAGGATTTGAACCGTATATCTGACATGATTTTAGTCTAATTCTAAAGCTATAGAAACAGACTAGGGTTTAACCCTTTTATTTAAAAAGCCTCATGACAAAGGAGAATTGCTTTGTGTTTTTACTGAATTTTATCTGTATGCAGTGTCAGGCAAACTGAAAGGAAATGCATTTAATTATTTTATTGGTGTACCATCGGTGGTGCTCAAGCTCAGCTGTGTTCCCCATTAAAGTCAGGAATGAGGGGAATGGATGCAGGTGGGTACTCTTGCAAACACTTTCTCCAAGTTAAATAAAATGCCTGGCATTATAAGATGATTTGCAGTCCATCTTGGAGGAATGTGTGATGTTCAGCTATGTATTTCAACTGTACATTTGCTGGCCGTTTTGTTTGCCACTAGAGTTCGTATTTATAAATGACAGGCACATTAACAATAAGAGGTTCTTGGCCTTATGTCCCTGCATCTTTGAACTTTCGGAAGAAGAGTTGTGTGCTTGCTAAACTGACACTGGTTAAAAAAAAAAATAAAAAAAAAAATTGAGTAAAGACAGACTCTGAATGCAGAATTTAATTCCTTGAGCGCACTTTTTTTTTTAAAATATATACACATAAAAGCATTAACGAATGCCAACTCTTCCATATCACTTCCTCAGAATGAACAATGCTGCAGGGTGTGGATCTCCTTGTCAACCTGTGTGGATATGCTTTGTAAAAACAGACGTAAAGAAATTGCAATGCTTTAACAGATTTCCAGCTTGTAAAAAAACAAAACAATTTTTGACTTTTAGAAATGTACACACAAGTTTGTTCAGCAGGCTGGAAGCTGCCTTTAATTTATCTGAATTTTCTGTTCAGTGGCTGAATTGAATAACTGGTTTCACATTTGCTGTTTGATGCATTTCATCCTGTTGGATCACAGTGTTTTTTTTAGTTTTTTTTTTAATTCATTAACAATGTGTTCGGTCTCTCCCTGCAATGTTCTATAAAAGATTGTCTGTAGTGTGTGTGTGTGTGTGTGTATATAATACTTTGTATAAAAGAGCTCCACTGGCTAGATATCAGCTTACGGGCAGGGCTCTCTCTACCTCTTGTATTTGTCTGTGGATATTGTACGTTTCTCCACTAATTGTACAGTGCTGCGGAATCTGTTGGCGCTTTAAAAATATCCACTATAAATATATATATCACATGTATAGGTGTAAAATGGACAATAAAGGGGGTCTTATTACAATTAATATTGGATTTCAGTGTTGACCCAGCCAGTAACTGCCATGGTAGCCTCCTGTGCCTACCTGATGACTTGTGTAAGACTTTGTGTTAAAGGACCATTATAGTGCCAGGAAAACACACTAGTTTTCCTGGCACTATAGGGTCTCTAGGTGCCCCCACCCTCATGGCCCTACACCCGCCGGGCTCTAGTAGAAGGGGTTAAATTTACTTCTTTTTCCAGAGCTGGGCAGGGGACTCTCCTCCTCCTCCTTCTCGTCATCATCGGCTGAATGCGCATGCGCGGCATGAGCCGCGCGCGCATTCAGCCACTCCATAGGAAAGCATTCTCAGTGCTTTCCTATGGACGCTGGCGTCTTCTCACTGTGAAAAATCAGTCAGAAGCGCCTCTAGCGGCTGTCAATGAGACGGCCACTAGAGGCTGGATTAACCCATATGTAAACGTAGCAGTTTCTCTCTCTGAAACTGCTATGTTTACAGCAGGCAGGGTTAAGCCTAGATGGACCTGGCACCCAGACCACTTCATTAAGCTGAAGTGGTCTGGGTGCCTATAGTGGTCCTTTAAGAGACTTGGTGTTCCTTTTAGTGGCTTTCTTTGAAGGAATTGTTCTGCTTCCTTCTTTGCAGGAAGGCAACATATTTTAACAAGTTTTATACCCCATCCTTTACAACCCTCAAAACATCCTGTAGTGCTTTCATCTACCAGACCCCAGAATGTGAGAGAAGGCAAGGATCCTCTCTAATAGGAAACGTGCAGGCTCTTGCAAGGCCTCTCTGATGGATCATAGCCACTACTCTGTTCTCCAGATGTGTGTGGTATAAACTGGTTTATCCCTGGTTAAAACTTTTTTGTTTTTGGACAGTTGCAGGTCAACATTCCTGAGGTTTGTGTTCTGCTTTTCTGAATAGGTTATGTGTGCTGTGTCCTGCTGATTTGTCTATGAATGGGTTGCATCTCCTTTCATGAAGTAGTAAAAATGTAAAGTGTCAATGGACTCTTGAATTGTGGTGAGTTACCAAATTAGAGGGGGGAAAAAAAAACTATTTGGGGAAAAAAAAGTTGTCTTGGGAACAGGGTTCACTTTACAGTTTCCTGTTTTCTGCACAGTAGGAAACCTGGAGTTACTCTGCATATTAAGGTCCGATTCTCTCAACATTCTCTGTTTTTATTATTATTATTGCCATTTATATATCGCCAACAGATTCCGTAGACCTTTACAATATTATGAGAGGGGGGATTTAACTATAAATAGGACAATTACAAGAAAACGATAGGTTGAAGACGACCCTGCTCAAACGAGCTTACAGTCTGTTGTATCATGGTGTATGTAATTTGTATTTTCTTTCTGCTGCTATAGCAACTAAATGGGGGTGTTTGTTACTCACTATCTATTGGCTACTGTAGCCAGAATTGCTATCTGTGCACCTTTTAACTGCGATTCATCTAAATCCTAGGCTGTTTTAGGAACAGTAGTTTATGTTCCCTCCAATTCCCCATGGATATTTGAATCAATATACAAAATGACCCTCATTATGTTGATTTCCAGGAGCTATGTGGATAGAGATGGGTTATCCGTTCCATCCTTCTATTTATGTATCAGTTCTGGCCTTTTTCTTGCATACTATATGTTCCTAAATGTTAGTTGGATGGATACAAAATTGCACATCAATCCAGGAGAGTGCTTGTGGTGAGTTACTTTTGTGTGCCAGGGTGTAGACATAAGATTTTCATGATATCTTTAGCTAAGGAAAGTTTTGAACAAGCCGCCCATTTAGTTAAAGGGACCCTATAGTCACAGACCCTATACAACTTAATATAGTGGTTCTAGTGTCTACAGCATGTCCTTTCAGCGTCTGCATTGCAAACTTTTCCTTTTCAGAGAAAACAGTGTTACATTGCTGGTTAGTTATTTCTCTAGCGTCAGTCACTCAAATTGCCACTAGAGGTGCTTCCTGAGTCAGTGATGCACAGTGTGCAGAACTGGCGTTCAGTGTCTCCATGCTGTGTATGTTCCCCCCGTAGAGATGCTTGATTGAATGCATCTCTATGAGGAGATGCTGATTGGCGCAATGCTGCATTTTTCAGTGCATGCAAAATAGCCTCAGAATGATTTCTAGTGGGAAAGCATTGGATTAACGGAGATCATAAAGTTTGATCTCAGCCATGGAATGGGACGGGACCCAATGCTGCATTCCTGCACTATTAGTGTCTGGAATACATGTTTCATTGTATTCCTGACACTATAGTGTTCCTTTAAAATTGAAAGACTGCTAAAAAAAAATCAGTCCACTTGAGTGGACAATCCTTAACTCCACCTTCTAATGGCACTTCGGGAAGTAGTATGGCTATAAAAAGACCAAGGAAACTTCCTTAGGAATTAACAAATTCTGTCTGGTAGCCCCCAGCCACCACATTTGGCCAGATAGGGGCTATATTGTCCTTTTGTGTGGTTTAAAGTGTACTTCCTGTGTTCATGAGTCTATTGTACTTAAATAAAACACTTTTTTGTAAGCCTGTAGATCGAACTCTTAAAGCCTACTGTTATCTGTTTGTTTCATTGTGTCAAGTTGTCGTTTTTTTTTTAAACCTATTGCTTATATTGCTGCTGAAATTGTTGGCAGGAGGCAGAGATATCTGAAGGCTTGCACATTAAAGGTACACTGAGGGCATGGAGTATGCTCTTAATATTCTAGGAAAGAAAAACTTGGGTGTGGATATTTTAAATGGAAGCTGTTTTTTGCTGGTTCTTTTCTTTTCAATGTTTTGAACTTCTGACTGTATACATTTATATTTCCAAATGTACACCCCCTTACAAATGACCTCCATTAAAAGCGATGAGTGGATCCTTATTGGCTGAATGCAGCAAAGTCCAATAGTAGAATAAGATAGTGTTCACTAATGATTGTCAAGCTGTAGCATTACAGTTATTTATTAATCATACAGGTTCTTTTGAGGTTGAAATAATTTGGCTAAGAATAACCTGTATTTTAATATCCTTATCTGTATACAGTGCATGTCATTACCCTGCCTCCTTTTCTCTCACCTCTTGTTTTGTATATTTATGAGCGTGAATTGTGCCCATCAGCAACTGTTAATCAGTAATAGTTTACAAAACCTATGGAAGAAAAACAGATGTCATTCAGTGAACCAGGCTTCTTAAATTTACACACCTTTATTCAAACATTGATAGCCTTTATAGCGTCTGTTAGCAGCCATTCATAAAAGCTCTGCAGGGCATGTCTACTGACTTTATGTTAAATCTTTCTTTTTAGTAGGGACAGGCCCTATCTTAGATTGCCCTTTTAAATGAATTCCACATCCCTCTGCATACAAAGTATTATGTGGGAGTATTTGTCATACTGACCTGTAGCACTTCTCATTTGTATATATTTGTATGTTAATTCCCTGGGAAAGCTTTACTGTGACACTCTTAAAATGGACCTGGCTTTCTATATGCCGTGCCAGCTCAGTGCTTACCTTGGGGTTGCAGGTTGGATTTTTCAAATCACTTTCATTCTATGGTCAATAACACGAGAACAGAAATGGGAAAACATAACATGTATACCTCAAGATATGCTTAAACATAACAGGAATAAAACTACATTTGTTTTGCTACATATTTTAATTATGCCTGAAGCTTATTGTTGCCTCCTCCATTATCACTTCTACAATGGGTGGGTGAATGCAGATGGTCACTGCAGCATCACTAACACCTTTAGTGCAAATTGTGGTGGTACACCCATTGTGCAGCGTTATGGAACCTGATGGCACTATATAAATAATAAAAATAATAAAACAGCACCTAGACTTTGGAGAAGCCATTGTGTGTATGCACCTCAATTTCTGCAGCTTTTACAAGGGATTTATAGATCAGCATTTCACTATTTGCTTTATTTCATGTGGGTAGCGTGTTGTCAGTTTCACTGAACAGATATATTAACAGAGGTTATAGATTGTGAAAATTTAGGTGGTTTTTATAGCTCTATTTAAAACATTCTAATACAAGATTTGCTAGTTACCTTAAATTTGCATGGCTATGGTGAGAGTTCATACCTCATTGTTAATTTTAGATTTAGACTTATAGTCTCGCTACATCCTCCCTGGTCAAGATTATGAAGACTGGTTGATCTCAACCAATATAGTGCGTCCTTATTGATCAATGTTGGGAGATTAGTGAGCCAATCAAATGATCTCTATCAACAGATAAACTATATTGAAATACTGTTTTAAACTTTGTGTACATTTTAGGTAATGGTTTTTTTTTTTTTTTTTTTTTTTTTTTTTTTTTTTTTTTTTTTTTTTTTTTTAATTCTTTATTTTTGTTGTGGAGAAATCTCCACTGGTTTGAATAGTAATATACAGTCATCCAATGCATAAGAATAAGGATGAAACAGGACATTAAGTAGTAATATATATGAGACAATCTTGGTGCACCCTCTCAGGTGGGTGCAAGATTTAAGAAGTGTATAGATAAAACAGAAGACATAGGACATACTAGTCTGTGTCTCACGTTAGCTGCGTCTTCTTTTGAATTATAGGTTTAACTCTTTCTATTTTCTATTTTTCAGAACCTCCTTAGCTGCAGTGTTTGGGGAGAGAAACTGGATTTGTATGTGAGAATAGCACAACGCAACTTTCCACCATGGAGTCGGTAAATATTGAATGGATTTATTATTTTCTATTTTCATTAGTGTTTCTGCTTTGGTGTGTTGATTCTCCTGAAATCTGATGTGAGTGCAATGTTTTGCATCTCAAATGGCAACCCTCCTGTGTTCAAGGACATGTTTCATCACAAGACACCTCAGCATCTGTCTTTTCTGCAGTGTTTCCATCTGAGTATTTTTATTACTAAACTTTACGTGCCTGAAATGGACGAATGGTTCACACATGACAGGCGTGTCATGTGGTACATATGCTATTTAATTGAATTATACTGTATTGTCCTGGCAAACCCCTGCCATATTTCTTGTGATGGGAATACTCCAAGGCTCTCTTATGATACCAGATATAATCTTCATAGAATGAAAAAACTCATGAATGTAGTTCCTCTTTTATTCTTTTAAGAGTTTAGCTCTGGTCTAGTTCCATAGATGTCCATACATGTTTTGCTACGACTTTGATTACGATGAATAATATGGTCGGTACATGTGAGTTTCTAAATTCTCATTTTAGAATTCATTGAAGAGCTGTTTTCTTTCTATTGTCTGCTTGTAACTTTATTTGTATTAAAAATTGTTTTATTAGTGTCTAAGTGACAGGCAAGCTCTTTGAGTTTCTACTTTATCACCCACCCCAAATATTTTATTGAGAAGTTGGGCTTACTGCTGTTTACTGTCTTAGACCTTTGTGGGGAGCTTGTCTTTCTAGTCCTAACAGCTTGAGTGCCAAATAATGAACAAAGGCAGGGTGTGACACTTCATTGATAATAAACATAAATGAACCTTTTAAGAAGTCAAAAAAGAGACTGCATAATATTTATATTGAGTTTTTACTGGATGGCAGAATATGGTAAAGATGGATACCATCATCAGATTGCATTGACTCAGTTCAAGATATATCAGCTGATTGTTCTGGCTTATGTCATTTAATTTATTTTTTTGTATTATGGTGGAAACAAATATTTCATATCACATTTATGTATGAGTTTCCAGTCAAACTCAGCATTTTTTTTTTTTAGCCCAAGCAAAAGTACAAGTTAATCAGAGTTTAACCCCTTAAGGACACATGACATGTGTGACATGTCATGATTCCCTTTTATTCCAGAAGTTTGTTCCTTGAGGGGTTAAAGGGAAACTATAGGTTAAGAATACAAAATTGTTTCCAAGGCCTATGGTGCCCCTCTCACTTGCACCCCACTCAAATCCCCTCGCAGCACAGAAATTGCAAGAACCCGTTTGTCACTTACCTGAATCCAACGCTGATGACGTTAGTTGCTGGGTCAGGCTTCGCCTCACCGCAGTGTTGGTGATCACCATGATCGCAATAGGACAACCCAATAGGAAAGCATTCAATCAATGCTTTTCTATGGGGTTTTAGCTGACGCTGGATGTCATCATGCATAGCATGAGGTTGTCTCAAAAGTCTCCTAATGGTAGACAGCCACGAGAGTTTATCAATAACTGAAATAATTACCATTGCAAGGTTAAACTGACAAGGATAGTGCACCCCTTCAATGAGCTAAAGTGGGCTGGATGCCTATATTGTCCCTTTAAATAACTTCATTAGTGCTAATTATATATGCATGTGCTTGAGTATGAATGTGTGTAAATAAAAAAAATTAGATGTATGTGTTCAGATATTAGTCTGTTAAACTTTTCATCACAT
>OW240923.1:20980847-20985205 GCA_933207985.1 Pelobates cultripes
TTATTTTTTTTTTTCTTGAGAATAAATTGTCACGTGATTATTTTTCTTTACAACTTTGTATCTAATTAAATGTTGGTATTTTATTTACTTTTTAGGGACTGCATGTAAATAAACCCTGACAATGAGTCATAGGGCAGTGAAGTCACCCAGCATTTGTTTATTTTTTTTTTTTTTTTGTGCTGTAGAGGTAAGTGTAGGAACTCTCATTTCTAGAAGAAATATGAACGGTAAAGACCTAAAATTACTAGGGTGACTACTGTTTAAGTTGCCCAATACCTCCTTGATATGTCCAGAAAGCATTAAAAAGAAGCAAAATGTCAGTTAAAGCTGTAGCTCCTAATGCTTAGTTTGTAGCAGGGGAACCATTTAGGCTGCTGGAATTTTCCGTCATGATTCCCTTTTATTCCAGAAGTTGTCATTAAGGGGATAAGTGCTATATTTTGTTTCGGCGTTTTGCGTCAATGTGGAAGCTACTTCTAATGTCAGTCTTCTTAATTCCTGTGACACTGAGCACAAGAAATCCTTCTCAGTTTGGCCTGTTCTCTGTATGTCATATTGGTTGAAATGTCTCCTGCAGGTCTCGGGTGCGCAGTCCATGGTTGCTATGCAACGGGTTAGACTGTTGAGAATGAAATATGTTGGTGCAATGGGGGGAGGGATGTGGCTGGATGAGAGAGACACATTTCCCTTGGTTTTTTCAGTTGTACAGTTTTGTCTATACGGGCTTGCATGTCAACAAATTATCCTGTAAATATCCTAGTGCTATTTTTGTAGCTACTTTCTCATTAATTTATTTTAATCCAATTACCGTTTTTCTAAATTTTATAATCTGCAAGGTGCAGGTACATGTCTGATACTCTTAGATTACTGTTAGCTTCTCATATGTTTTGAAATACAAAGATCTAGTGTGTAGCTCTGGCTCCCCTTTTATAAGCCTCATCGTTTTTCAGGCTGCTTCCTATAGCGTTCCACTGGTGGGCAGTTACAGCTCTGCGAAGGAAAGTGGGCCTCAACCACATGCTTTGCCTGCATTAGGAATTTTCCCTTTTACAGGCCATTAAAATGTTCAGGTTTTTTAATGGAGATTGTGTTTAAAATGCATCAAATCAAAAATGAGTCACTGCATAGAACCTGTGCACATTGCTATTTCATTTCAAAGTAGTTTTCTCTCCCTTCCCTCCACCTCCAGTCAAATTTGCAACTAAACGCTAAATTGTTGCTAAAAGATTAAACCTTTTCTTAACATTGTTATGGTTTTAATGTTGAGACTAGTGATGTCCCGAACGGTTCGCCGCGGACTCATCATTGAGTAAACTTTGACCCTGTACCTCACAGTCAGCAGACACATTCCAGCCAATCAGCAGCAGACCCTCCCTCCCAGACCCTCCCACCTCCTGGACATTGGTAGTCCTAAAGTATGGCTTCTTTAAATGATTCCCTGGTCGTCCTCCTGCTCAGTCTGAATAGTTGTTCATATGTAATTGTTGGCCTTTAAAATTCTACTTGTTTTGGAAGAAAACACTTTAAAATCCAGATACTAAAGGTTTTGTCTTCCTGCGTTCTGTGATGTCGGGGTGGTGGAGGAGGATATGCAAGTTGTTGTACTGTTAAAGGTAACTTCTACCGCCTTTAATTTTCTGTATTTTCGATTCTTGCTTTGTCACTGTGCTATGGGTTTAGTCACTTTTGTGGCCATCTTTGAGGACAGTTTTAGTGATGCGTGACCTTTTTTGTTAGGAACTAGTGCATTTACTCCCATTACCATAATGTGTTTTTGAAGTGAAGTTCACAATCGGTTTGAGGGTGTCGAACAGTGATTAAGTAAGACTTGTAACTTTCCTATGACTGACCTTGTCATTTACATGCTTGCAGATGAGCTGCTATGCGTTTTTCTTCAGCCAGTCAACAGAAGCAGAACTGTCAACGTTTATCGGTAACCATGTCAAACACCGCCTGCTTTATGAAAACAAACTTTTGTGAGAACAAAAGTCTTAACTGGCTTGTCTTTCCTGTTTGGTCTGTACCGTTTTAACTTTGAACAGTGACCATGCATTGTTACTTGCCAGGCCAGGCAATTGTGCTTCTTTTTGAAATATAGAGCTATTTAAAGAGGTGCTTACTGTTTAAAGTAGATTACAGTAGAATATTCCAAACATTTTGTGTGTGGTGTTGCATGTTCTTTTAATTTCTATTTTATGCAGTTCATAAGGGGATCTTGGTAAATAATGCCCAGTAGGACATTATAAACAAAAAAAATAGTAAATGTGAAAGTGTTAGACTAACCATACATTTCTGCTTTTTTTGTGAGCTGTCATGGCTTAGAAAGAAAACTGTCTTCCACAAATTAAAATCTCTCGTCTGTGCTTAATTTAATCTCTAAATTGAAACTACTAGTTTTTATACACCACTCTAGACAAAGCAGCTGTTTGAAAGCTGTTCATCCCCATGTAATGCTTTTGGCATAGGCTGTTGCATATGGTGCGTGGCAGCCGCTGGTGGATGCCATATTTGGAGTTCTTAAAAGTTGTAAAAGTTTTAAATCTTTGCAAGTGTATTGGGGTCTGTACAATATACTGCGACTATGCTGGACTAAGGAAGAAAATTTCTCTTTGCATCTCCCAATTAACTCATTTCTTGAAACTGTCCCGTGACATGACCACATTTGAAGAGATGGACAGACCCTTTTCTCAAATTTACACACTAAAATAGTACAACACCACTCATGCACATCCTTCATACCAACGAGCCTGTGAAGCAGTTTTACACATACAGCTTGCAAAGTGGTCTTTTATCTCTCAAAAAAATGCCATTGACTGGAAGCCTTCTTAATCAGGAAAACTTTTATAAGAGAATAACCAGATGGTATAGAAACCCTGCCTTTAACTCCCCTTTGCCTATGGTTTGTAGTTTATGCTGGAGATGTCGAGGTGGGCACCCTTGAACAGGTTTGATGGTATATATCCGGGGTAGGCAACCTGTGGCACTAGTGCCATGCACGGCACTCAAGGCTGCTTGAGCCAAACAGGCTCTGGTCTATCAGGAGTCCCAGTGAAACTTCAGATATCTGCTAATACGAAAAGGTGGTGAAGGACAATCCTCAATTTATGCATTGCAGCACGTAGAGGAAGTGATCTCAGATAACTATCTCATATCACTTCCTCCCAGCACTTGTAAAAGGGAATCCACACTGTAGTAGAGCAGCCTGCAGCTGCTGTTGCAGCTCCTGCCCTTGACCTGTACCTGGCCAGCCTGGCCCCCACTGGAACCCAGGGAAGCCACCCACACTGCTAGATATACACAGTGCACAATAACCCTCCCCTCATACAAATAATACGAACAGCCCACAAACAAACATACACACAATCCACATACATGCACACAACCACACATGCAGTCTCTCACATGCAATACCACAAACAGCCCCCACACATACGCACACAATGTGACTTATCCATCCACACACAATTCCACAAGCAGCCCCCATACACCGCCCACATTCATATGTATCATACACGATACCACAAACTACTCTTGAACATATACACTATAATAGCTCATATACGCACAAATATAAAGATACAAAGCAAATACAGTATAAAGAACACAAGCAGAAAACGGCAGCATTCAGACCTCAATTTAAAAAAAATAGGTCCGGCACGCTACGGGACATCACAATCCCATATCGGCACAGTGCTGCTAAAAGGTTGCCTACCCCTGGTATATATTATAAAGGAGGAGAGAAACACTGTCCAAAAAGTAATAAATGATCAAAATTAAAACATAACTTTTAATTGTGAAAAATCAGTAATACATGTGTGAAAAAGAAGAATCACTCTGAGAACCCACTGGTATATACAGGGGTTGAAGGAGAGAAAATAAGTATAATAAAACAATTATTAAACTAATTGACACAAAAAATGAGTGTCAATATAGACCAGTGATGGCGAACCTATGGCACGCGTGCCACAGGTGGCACGCAGAGCCCCCTCTGTGGGCACGCAGCCATAGGTCGCCGGAGGGAGGGTGCGCTCCGCTGGCGCATCCATAAGGCGGCACAAGTGGCCGTCTTAGGGTGCACCGGCCCGGCGGGCGCAAAACCGGAGTGACCGGCAGGAGGTGAGCGCACAGCGCTCCCTCCTGCCAGGCACTCTATGTAGCGTGGCCGAGCGCACCGCGGTACAGGAACTTATGTTTCCTGTACCCGGGCGGACGGAAATGAAGTGCTCACAGAGAGAGCACTTCCTGTCAGCTGGGTACAGGAAACTGAGCTCCGAGGTGCGCTCGGCCACACTACAAGGTAGGAGCTCAAGGAGGGGGGGGGAATGAAAACTAAGGGAGGGATGGAGGGGGGAAACCGA
>OW240923.1:20985305-21022805 GCA_933207985.1 Pelobates cultripes
CACTCAGCAGTCTGTGTGTGCGCGTCCACTCAGCAGTCTGTGTGTGCGCGTCCACTCAGCAGTCTGTGTGTGCGCGTCCACTCAGCAGTCTGTGTGTGCCCGTCCACTCAGCAGTCTGTGTGTGCGCGTCCACTCAGCAGTCTGTGTGTGCGCGTCCACTCAGCAGTCTGTGTGTGCGCGTCCACTCAGCAGTCTGTGTGTGCGCGTCCACTCAGCAGTCTGTGTGTGCGCGTCCACTCAGCAGTCTGTGTGTGCGCGTCCACTCAGCAGTCTGTGTGTGCGCGTCCACTCAGCAGTCTGTGTGTGCGCGTCCACTCAGCAGTCTGTGTGTGCGCGTCCACTCAGCAGTCTGTGTGTGCGCGTCCACTCAGCAGTCTGTGTGTGCGCGTCCACTCAGCAGTCTGTGTGTGCGCGTCCACTCAGCAGTCTGTGTGTGCGCGTCCACTCAGCAGTCTGTGTGTGCGCGTCCACTCAGCAGTCTTTTAAGTACACAGACAGACAGACTGCCGAGCACACACACAGAGATGTTAATTAGTTCGGACAACTGTGTGAGTTGTTTTTTCTAAACTTAAACCTCAGTATTCAGGTTTAATTGCCGTTTTGGCACTTTGAGGGAAAAAAAATTGGCATGTATTACGGTTTGGGCACTCGGGCTCAAAAAGGTTCGCCATCACTGATATAGACAGTCCAAGACGAAAGCAGAATGTCTAGCCTCAGGTTTCAGCTAACAGATAAAATGGGCAGATCACTAAAAACTTGTTGCAACTAAAGTAACTGTTCAGTGTTGCAATATAAATGATTAACTATGTATTATACATAGTTAATCATTTGTATTGCAACATTGAACATTCTGCTTTCGTCTTGGACTGTCTATATTGACACTCACTTTTTGTGTCAATTAGTTTAATAATTGTTTTATTCTTCTTTTCTCTCCTTCAATTCTTGTATATACCAGTGGGTTCCCTGAGAGTGATTCTTCTTTTTCACACATTTATTACTGATTTTTCACAATTAAAAGTTATGTTTTAATTTTGATAATTTATTACTTTTTGGACAGTGTTTCTCTCCTCCTTTATAATATAATTTATTACTAGGGTTAACCCCTCCACTGCCCTATAGATTCTCTTCTATATTAGGCTTCCAATTTTTTCATCTCTAAGGTTTGATGGTATTGTTCATTAATAACCCCTTTCTGAGCCAAGGTTATTCGGTGTCTGCAAACGATTTTACAGTTCTGTCTATGCTAGTCGCAGGTCCAGTTGGGATGACTTAATTTCTTTTCTGGATATGCATAAACAAAAACCTTTGTGTATAGTGTTGGGTGTGGAAAGTGCTTTAATACCGTTTCACTGGAGATGACCCCAAAATCCCACATTGGAACAATTGGTCGCAAGGGTGGAGCTGACTAGGTCTATGGAAGAGTTCCACTGGGCAAAATAAATACTCACATATATGGCCCCTTGGATTGACCACTACATGTCTATTGGCCGATTCTAGAAATCCAATACTATACTATGCTAATCTACCCCGAAGATGTAGGTCTCCCCAG
This sequence comes from Pelobates cultripes, assembly GCA_933207985.1. Lineage (NCBI taxonomy): Eukaryota > Metazoa > Chordata > Amphibia > Anura > Pelobatidae > Pelobates > Pelobates cultripes. The sequence continues at coordinate 20,986,855 of OW240923.1, forward strand.
TTCGTTGTGATTTTTTTTTTTTTTTTAAGGGATTGTTAAATATTTCAGCCCATGTAGCGATTCCATCCATTTCCTCAAATGGTTCTACCATCTAGTGACTATCCTTTTAATGTGCTGTATTCAACATCCAAGCAGTTGACCATTTTAGTGTTCTTAAGTATTTGTTGACATTGCATCTTATCTAACTATTGCCTACCCAGCATTATTGGAAATCTAAATATTTAAGGTCAGCTATTGGGTGAGCTGGAAGACATTAAGGACCAGTAAAAAAGACATTACAAGTAGACCCAGCTGGCTTATTGCCGCAATAATATGCTGGCTTATTGCCGCAGATCTGTGTAACATGGTGCTAAATAAAATTCAGGATGGTGACAGCCATGTGTTAAATGTGGACTTTAAATGTCACGAGGCCCCTTATCCTAGTGTTTTTAAAGTGTTAAAGCTCACTCCACAAGTATCTCGCAAGTGGTGTCTAAAAAGCTATTTTGACCTAAGATGGGGAGGAGAAAAACAATCTGACTACCTGCAAACTATATTTATTTTTGTCAGGTAGACTAGAAGAACCCCCTTATGTTTCTGTAACTTTTTTCAATTCTTTCTTATTTGACCTGCATGTTTTTCCTAATTCCCCTCCATTTTGTTTTATTTTCGGTATTGTGTAACAGTATATCTAGTGCCAGTACAACCTTGGGTCATGTCAAGGCTCTTGTACCTGTGGGCTTGATAAATTGGCCCTGTTTAGGTTACATCTTTTAGAATTCTGTGCAGTAAATGTTCTAATATACATATTGAGGCAGGTTTGGCATGGCTTGTCAGTGGACATAGTGACTTTTCTTGGGTTTATTTCTGTGCAATTGGTTGACTTGTTGCAACAGTATTAGACCTACAAGAGCAAAAGCTGGTTTCATCCCCCTAAAGTGAACTCGTAGTCTAAAGGGCAATAGGCCCTTTATGCACACTATAGCTGTTCAGGACTTATATTGCTGCTCACTATCTGTTTCCATTTTGTTGCTACTGTCTTTTCAAATTGTTTTCTTTCAACAGATAATTTTAACTTGTAATCAAGTTTGTTTTGAGCTGATTCCATGTACGTGATGGTGCACAGTCCCACCTCAACCCTGCAGTGCTGTTTGTTTGAGATCTAGGAATGTAAGGTCCATATGTATGTAAAAAATGACCAGGGACTGCACAGTGCTTATCTCATCAGAATGGCAAAAAATGGCCAAGGAATGAAAACACCTTGTCGAATGCAGGCTGATCTGCTGGAGAACGATTGGAGCACCCAGTAATGGTGCATTTATGGGTGCATTGGAATTTATACTGTATACCCCTGAGGATGATCTAAATCCATATACAGGTCTAATGGGCAGTGACTCTGCTGTGGATGTGAATTCGTTTTCTACAGCTACTTTTTAAATATTATTTATTTTGCACTCCCTCCTCTTCAGGTTTCAAAATCTGCTGTTTGTTTTATGTTAATCTTTGATCAGCTAAACCCTGCTTATTGCATGTTTTGGTTTTTTTTTTTCTAGTTCTTGGCAGATGCCTACTGTTTGAGGGGAAGGTCCCTGTGCAAGGGCCTCATGGCTGGAATCGTTGGCTGTGGTGAAGTTTTCCAGACTTGTTAAACTGTAATAGTTATTTATTAGTGAAAATGATTTTCTGTCCTGGTGGCTGCATTCTATCATTGTATTCACTATTAAGACTTAGTTCTGCAGCTGTTGTAGGGCAGTGTTTCTTATGCAGCTGTTGTGTATGTGTGTGTATATATATATATATATATATATATATATATATATATATATATATATATATATATATATATATATATATATATATATATATATAAAATATGCTCTGAATAGGTGCAGAAACTGTATTATAAGCTCAAACTGAATTATTTGTTTTGTCCTTTATAATAAAAGTACATATTTATAGCATTCATGCATGTTTTCCTTAAAGGGACACTGAATAGGCCTAAACAAGTTTAAGTTAGTGAAGCAGTTTTAATGTGCAGTTAATGTCCCTGCAGTCACTCTGCTCAATTCTCTGCTAGTTAAAGCCATACTGTCATAGTCTGGAGCCGACGTCACTGCTCTCTGCTGTACTCTTAAGGAAATCTATAGTGTTAGAAATGCAGTTTTGTATTGTTAATGAAGGGGACCTAATGCGCATATGTGGCGAGCGACGTGCGTGTATTATGCCCTTCCCATAGTAAATCATTGCCTCAGTGCTTTTCTATGGTGATTTTCAACAGGCTGAATATCCTCATGCAAAGTGCGAGACCTCCAGCGTGGTTTCAGTCAGAACAGGGACACTGCACACAGACCACTTCAATTAGATAAGTGTTCTGGGTCCCTATAGTGTCTCTTTAAAGTTCGAATAACACAGCAGGAGATAAGTGCTTAAGTATTTCCCCCCCCCCCTTTTTCAACCTAGGCATCTATGCAATGGAAAATAAAACCTTCTTTTTCATGGATTCTGAGTCGTAGGCATGGGAGGTGTGGCTAGGGCTGCATAAAAAGTGCAAAGTCCTAAATGAGGAAAACTGTGCATTGAGACTCCTGGGGCATCTTCTGTACATCAAAGTTACTTCTTTAAATGATACTCCACACAACTAAGGAATTTTAGCTTGGTGAAGTCTGTGTACTCTCAGGCTGTCAAAAAACAGCCCTGTTACTTCCTGATTATCTCAGTGGAGTTACTCAAGAGGCAGCAATTGCTCAGAGTACCTGCCTTAAAAACTTCTCACTGAATTGCATTGGGAAGCCTGTGATTGGCCTGCCACAAAGTCTGGGCAGGGCTAGAATGGGATGGCTTGCAGAAGATGCAGACGAGATCTGCTAAATTTAAAATATATATATTCTGCAAGTTCTGAAGTTTTTTTTATTTTTATTTTTTACTTAGCAGATCTCTTGTCTTCATTTTCTGCAAGCCCTCCTAATTCTAACCCCACCAAGACTCTGTGACTGTCTAATCACAGACTTCCCAATGCAACTCAGTGAGAAGTGTTTATATATTTTTTTTACATTTGTTTCCTTTTAAACCAAAGTAATTTTGATGCCTAATGTATCAGTTTAATTTTAAAATTTCCTGAAAATGTCACCAGGTCATATTTAGTTATGGATAGCACAGATACCAGAAGCCAAACTGCAAATTTAAAAGGTTGAATTTTAGCAGCTATAGCAAACGCTAGTTGACCCACATTTTATGTATCCTACAAGTTCCAGTCATTGCTTTATTATCCACAGATCCTTATCCCATTGTACAGCGCTATGGAATTTGCTGGCGCTATATAAATAATAAAATAATTGTAGATTGATTTTTGCTTGCTCCCCTTTATAATTAGAGGCTAGAAAGGGGAAAACTGAAAAGTTTAAATATCTTTGATTGTATTTACTTCTCAAAGCACACCTACTCTTCCAAATTTAGAACAATGTGCTCTTTGGTGAGAACTGCATGCCATCAGAACAGGTCATGTTCAGTGAGCAACCTAGCAAAAAATTTATTTTAGGTCCTCCCCTATTGGGAAACTTCCTTTCATTTGTGAAATCCCCACAATATGAACACAATTTAAGATTGTTTAAAACGTTCTGACTGTATCCTTGACAATACATTACTAATGCTCCTAAATACTGCAGTTGTGTGGTCCACCCTGAGCTGTGCTAGTGTTATGCCACACAAGCTTAATCGTTGCATACGATTTTCATTATGACAAGTATCCTGTGTGCTGGCACAGATTCTAATGTCCGCCTCGCTCAGATAGGAACGGCCTGTGTGTTTGTTTGTGGGACACACAATTTAATTGAGAGCGAATTCAGCCCATTTCCTTTTCCGATGGGTAATTAACATCTGTGGAGCGTGCAAAGGCTGCACAACGCTTTCTCAAGATGTAGGAAAGCAAAGCCGTATTCATGCGTACACAATAATCCATTGGAAGGATGAGCTTGTTATTCAGTGAGCAGACTAGTGGGCCCAGGGGAAGGGGTTGGAAATTCTTACTTCCTCATACAGGTGCTCTTAGTATAGAAATCTAAGGGAATGTTTCATTCCTCACTTTGCCTATCTGTCCCCTTCAGCATGCCTGGTGGTTCTTAAAGTTGTCAAATTACTCTAATTCCCAGTGCTTGCCATTCGAACAAGTCCCGCAGGTAATGCCAAACCAGACATGCTATTAAAATAAAACTTGTGCCATGCTGATGAGCCACAATAAAGAAATGACATTGATTAGATCATAACTTGCATTATAACCAAAAACATCTTAAAATAGATTGTCTTGTGAAAACAGAATAAGGGGGGGGGAGGGGAATTTTGTTATTGTGATTGGAACATGTATATAAATATGAATTGAAAACCTGAAGGTGTCAGATCATTCTAGGAGTTTGAGGGACCTTGCAAAGTATTGTAACATAAAGCTGTATGATCCTTCATTAGACTATAGTGCAGGGATTTCTCCAATCCCTGTTACTTATAACTAACCTGGTACAATTGGAATGACATTTGTTTTACATTTAGCTAGTGTTTGTGTTTGAAGGCTTGACTTGCCAGGATGTGGCATTTTCTATAAACCACAAGTATGGTGGTAAATTATGTAATGACTAGCATGAAGGCTCCCTGTATGCCAGCAGTCCTGCTCTATAATGGATTATAAATGTCTTTTAAAGTGCAATATACATTTGCGTGAGAACATCTTACTAAAGCACAGTTCCCATTCCTCCGTTTTGCCTTTCATCTTGTTGAACTGCTGGCAGATATTTAGAAGCTGTTTGTATTTCAAATGGACCCGCGTGTTTAAACATATGTACTAACTGGGATTCAAAATAAGGCTCTATATTGTAACCCAAATAGTACATGTCTGTTGCTGGCCAGTCAGTCTTTGTGAGTAATGAGGCACAATTCCAAGAGTCGGAAAGACCTGTGTACTTTGTCCCTAGCATCATGCTAACAAAACATATCAGCTGAGACAGGGAAAATCTGAGCGCCATATACGGATGCCTCCTCTCTTCAAGATACGTGGATGTGTAGCAACAGCTCCTTTACTGCAGATCAAAGGAACACCCTGTCTGTGGGTTTGGCTTTGGGATTTGTTTTGATGCACTAGACTAGAGCATAGCTAACTTTCGGCACTGCAGCTGTTGAGGACTGCATCTCCCTGATGGCTATCCAGCCTAAATAAAAGTATGGGAGGCTGGGTAATGCAAGTAGAGATGGCACCATTCCTGGTCTCTGCTGCCTCCTACAAAATGCTCTTAATGTTCTGCAGGCATACATGATCACAAAACAAATAGTAAAATATGATTTTAGTTCACATAAAATTGCAAGGATGTATGTACTGGCTTATTCATTTGATAAAGTAAACTATCTCTAGCTATTAATACATGCAAACTGTTTGATACCTCCTCTAACTTTAAACTGGAGTATGCCATGCAGCCCCCTGTATTCTACGGTGACGTTATCCAAAAGGCCACTCGGCTGAATTGACTGCTTATTCTTGTTTGGAGACAGCGTTGACCAAGATTATGGGAATTGTAGTTTTGAAGCAGTGGTCTCTTACCCTCCCCCCACTCCATTTGCCTTGCCTGTTTACTCATTCAATGAATCCAGTGATTTTATATAGAACAATTGTTTTGTCATGCTTGCTTCACCTTCTGAGAGGTAGACTGTTGCAGAAACACCACTCCTTCAGATCTCGATTTTGCTGGTTTTGTAACTAAAGGGTGTGAGCATGTACTTTATGTCCCTGTTTTCAAAGGGCCAATTCAGACTGGTGTTAACACCTTATTTTGCACAGAATAAAAAAAAAACCCGAAAGCTATGAGCAAGTCTGTCAAATGAGGTGGGCCCTTGTTTGAACAGGATACTTGGAGTTCAATGACTTATTTCAGTTTGTGTAGGCTCTTACTTATGTCTGAGATTTTTCCAGATTGATATTGAAGCAACAAATGAAGAGATGGTGAAATGTCTCGCTCTATAATGTGTAGAAAACTTACACATGGTTATGGTGTTTAGTCTCCTAAATCTTTCTGACATATTTAAAGGCTTGTCGAAAATGTATTTCTCTTGTTGATTACTGAGTGTTGTATTAAGCTTTTTTTTTATAGTTATAATCCAGTCTGAACAGGGCCCTTAAAGTGACAATATTGTCACCAGAACAACTTTTGCTTAATGAAGCTGTTTTTGTGTGTATAAATCATGCCCTTTCAGTCTCGCTGCTCAATTCTGTCATTTAGGAGTTAAATCCCTTTGTTTATGCAGCCCTAGTAACACCTCCCTGTGTATGACTTACAGACTTCCTGAACACTTCCTGCAAAGAGGCATCTAATGTTTACACTTTCTTTATTGCACAGTCTGTTTAATTTATAATTTCTTATCTACTGCTCTGTAAATAGCCTGCTAGACCATGCAGGATTCTGTGTGTGATTACAGTTAAATATGTAGAGCAGGTGATAAAAACCTTTTTAAAGTCAGTTGCATGTTTTTGTAAATGAAACAATTTTTGATTTCATGCAGACTGTCCGTCACAGCCAGGAGAGGTGTGGCTAGGGCTGCATAAACCGAAACAAACATGTGATTTAACTCCTAAATGGCAGTGAAACATCAGAGGCATGACAACTGCTTTATTAAGCTAAACTTGTGTTTGTGACACTGGTGTCCCTTTAAATATATAACAGATTGTAGTTGCCCCCATCCCACCGATCTAAATAGGTCCTAGTCTAAAAGCAGTTTGAGTTACCCCAGCAATAACTCCATTGCTAAAAACTTGTATACCCAGCTGAGATATACAGACACAAAGTAGAGCTTACATTGTCTCTTTATATTTCCTTTGCCTGACTTTCTTTGACTCTAAGCAGAGTCTAAGTGTCAGTCCCGACAGTCATCTCCAGTGATTGCTGCAGGTTATTGGCTGTGTTTATAGAGGATCCCGCGGTCTTGCAGGATTTTACACCTCAATTGCTGTACTCTCGAGCATGTGCAAGAGTACAGAATTGACGTTGATTCCTGGCACAGAAGTGCCTGAAGCGGAAGAGGACCCACTGGAACAAGATGGTTGCTCCAGAGAGGGACTGGTTCAGTTACGTAAATATCACCTTTACCTGCCCCCAGATCCTCTGCGGCGATGTCACCGATGGGGGTCTTTGTGAATTCACCAGTTGTGACAGTGCGGCTTTAATGGTTCTAGAAGCTATGTAGGTTACAGTTTTCTATATTTTTATTTTCCTTTTGTAAATTGTTGGCCAGATTGCTGGACCATGTATAGATGCAGTGTTGTTTTACTTGCCACACTCTAGACACTTGTATGGGGATCCATTTTCTCTGATATTGTGTATTTTATCCTGGTGAAGTCTGAAGTTTTCCATCTTCGGGCTGGAACTATTCCCCACCACCGTTATCTCCTAATACATTAATTTAATCTTTGTATTTTCATATTCATGACTGTTTTTTAATAGTTTACATCACTTTACTAATCTCACACCAAAATTTTATGTAATCTGTAAAACACTCTAGTTAAATTTAGTTTTCTGCATGCTTTGTTTTATTTCATCCCCTCCCCCATTTTTTTCGGCGACTCCTTGTAATTATCAATCTTCATATCGCTTTGCTAGAAAAGTGTTTCTCCTTTTTACCACCACTCTAAATTTGGCATTCTTTAAACAAAAAAAATGGACTTAAATCTAGGTAGGGAAAAACTGAAAGTTTTTTGACCATATTCTAAAAACCGTTTAAAGGGGCACTCAAAGTTAGGGTACTAGGAGTGCCTAGTTGCAGGGAGTCACAATTTTAGAATGATGCAAAATAAATACAAAGTCCTGCTGTGTGATCTAGAATCCACCAACCAACTCTAACACCTGTGTGTTCACCTCTCTATACACACAAAAAAGTTATGTATACATACAAAGAAGGTGGAGTGAGGATGGTCACATATGGTATAACTGAAAGAGACAAGAAAACATATGGCCAAAGCCTAGTGCAATTCAGTTGGTTCTGATTTAGTAAACCGATAAATAACTCTAGAATGTTGTACTCAAATATGGAGCCTATATTAAACCATTCTGAAACGGTGGTTAGCTCTAGTGTTTATGGTGCTTGGAGTGCTCCTGTTAATAGTATGTAGACAAAAGAATAAGACCCTTTTCAGAACACTTTGATAAATTGTCTAGCGTATGAAATCATCCTAACAGCAGTACTTCTAGAAAGGCTGGTGTGAGGGGTACTTATGCAATCTGCCTTTGCCAAAATCTTTTGTCTATTGTACAAAGTACAGCCACTGCTTTACTTGTTTTGAGGAAGGCTTGCAAGCAAGACTTGGAATATCTCGCCAGCACAAACATTGTTTTATTGTAAAGGTTTTGGATATGAATGGTGTTTTTTTAAAATCTGAAATATTAAAGGAACAGTATAGGGTCAGGAACACAAATGTGTATTCCTGACCCTGTAGTGTTAAAATAACTACCTTGCTCCCCCACCCCCTAGCTTCCTGTTGCTCTTTTAAATATAGTAAATTCATACGTTTAGTCTACTCTGCCAACGCTGGCTCCACCCTGATTCACCTTCTTGGTTGACATTACAGAAGTGGTGATCTCATTCAATCACAATGCTTTTCCTATAAGTACCATAAGCACTGGATTGGCTGAGATTGTCAATTCTGTTGATTTCTGCCTAGGAGGCAGGCCGGGTGCGGAGCCAAATGCTATACGGTCCAATCTGCATCTCCCCATAGAGATGCATTGAATTAGTGCATCTCTGAGGGAAGTTCAGTGTCGCCATGCAGAGCGTGGAAAATCTGAACATTGGTGCACTGCTCCAGTGGAGGTGTTCCTAGCGAGAAATTAAACAACTGCCTTTTCTCAGTAAAGGCAATGTGTACAACAAAAAGCCTTCAGGGACTGACTATACTCACCAGAACTACTACATGAAGCGGTAGTGTCCCGTTTAACAAACCTACAGTTACCCATTAACATCTTTTATGACTTTGCAACACATGCGCGTTCCTAAAATAAATATACATGGTGGAGCACTGTGGGGATAAATTCATGTAGAATCCGATTCCAGTTAACATTCAGAATATTATGTGATATAGGTGGTACAGCTGTTACTACTTTTGAGATTTGTGCTATTTTCAAATGTAAAATTCTTTTGTTTTTTTTGAATTGGGAAGGGTTAATGATTTTGTAAATTAACAACAAATTAATGTCAAAATCCTGCAAAACAGCAATTTAGGAAACTGTAAACCAACAATAAAGCTGCTCATGCGGGTTGGTTTTGGAATTGCAGTGAAATTTTTTTATTTACGTTTATCAAATTTCTGTTAGTACTTTCACCGTTTGCCTGGATATTACCTGTTGTATGTAATGAACAATTATCTCAAAGTTGCTTACAGTAAGACTCCACTGGCATTTAGAATGTGTTCTTGGCCCAAGTCTCCTTTGTTGCTAATATGTTGTGACTGTTATAGCAGTATTCAAGGGAGCAGTTTTATTTCACTCAGTTTTTAAGGCATTTGCTGTATGTGTATTTGTGCGTCTGTTAATATGCAAGGGTGGACAAAGTAAAAAATGGCAAACAATATATTAAAGTGGCACGATTCATTATGAAACTCATGTTTCAGTAAAATTGAAACAAAGGCCTTGGTTTAAATTTGTTTGAAATGATTTCTGTTGCAGTTTCAATCTGTTCGAAAAAAAAACAACTTTTTAAAATCATTTATCTTCAAAAACTCCCTTTGAATGCAATGGTGATTTCTGTAGATCAATACTTTAAGGAAAAAATATTGTAAAATATTTGAATCTGTATCAGAAATGATTCTAATGAATTAGAGGCCAAAATCAGAAGATATGAGACAAAGTAGGGCCTACTGTGTACCATGTAGGATCTGGTGTTGACAGAATCTGGCCGTGGGAGGAGCTTATGCCGCCACATCCTTCAATTTCCTGCCAGCGGTTTGTGAGAAACACGCTGCTTTGTGCAATGCACAGTGGATGCCAGGTTCATTTTATTGCACATGTGTATAGGATCTGTGGGAACTGTCTCACTGAATTTTTCTTAACCCAATTTTGACGTTGACCAGATTGAAGTTTCTCCTGGCACTAGGAGTTGAAGAGACATGTTGGGCATGGAGATAGAGAAGCAGTAGAGAATCAGAGTTTGGGGGTTCTGTCTAATTAGGACTGCCTTGAGTGATATCATACAAGTGGACATGTCTCCTTTGGAGGTCTGTGCAAAAACCATTCAAGTGAGTGTCGCTTTAATGACTTGGGGACTAGTGCACCATTCATGTTCCGCACAAACTCTAAGCATAGATACCTTTGCATATGTGGTATTCACACAGGGCTTAAAGAGATACAACTTTAGCTTAATGAAGCCGTTTTGGTCTATAAATCATGTCCCTGCAGTCTAACTGCTCAGTTCTGTTTAGGAGTTAAATTTGTGGCACTATTCATACCTCCTCTGGTGGTGACTTACACAGCCCACATGGAAATAAAGGTTTCCTTTAGATGTTAACTTGCTTTAGAAGTTTGTATCTCCTGCTGTGTTAATAGAACTTTAATCACACACAGGAGGCTCCTGTAGGATCTAGAAAGCTATTAACAGAGCTGGAGATAAATTCTAAATTAAACAGACTGTGCAATAACGGAGGTTTGCACATAGAGCTCTTTATAGGAAGTGTTAAGGAAGGCTGTGTAAGTCACATTCAGTGAGGTGTGTGCTAGGGCTGCATAAAAAAGTGATTTACCTCCTAAAAGGCAGAGAATAGAGCAGTGAGCATGCAGGGCATGATCTGTTCACCAAAACTGTATCATCAAGCCAAAGCTGTTTTTGTGCCTTTGTAGTGTCTCTTTAATTTCCACTTGGCAGTGATTAGAGGTTTTGGGCTGTGAATGTGTTTGTTTTATGGTAGTAGATAAGCAATTTACTTTGTTTCAGTTGTATCTTGACTGCCTTGCATATGAGGCAAATTAAACTACAGTGGTGTTTTGAATAAAAAGTTAATATCACAACTATGGTTCCTTTGTGTTGGTGTTAAGATCACTAAAAGCCATCTCATTTTGCAGCTTGCCTGCACTGCCAGTCCCTAATTTACTCTTTTCTACAGAGGTTCTAAGTACCACTTTAGGACATGAAATGTAACCTCTTCCAAGCTCAAAAGAAAAATCTCTGGTCTAACAAACAGTGCAGACTGCTTTGAGTTCAAATGCAACTCTAAGGCGGAGTTTATTCTTATTAAACCCTTCAGACAGATGGTTTCTAAAGGACCTATAATGGTAATAAGGCTGTGATGTACTATAGTCCTTGCAGACACCAAAGAGTGATGGGCGTTTCTGTATTAACTTATGGGGGAAAAAATAAATATTGGATTTCTTAGCCTTGTTATTTCAATATTATTCCCATGTGTTGCGTAATATTTTTTTTTTTTTTAGTATTTAAACCCATTTCTATCAGTGAAGATGTGGTTCCTGCGTCTGACAAAGAGTGCTGGTATTTGAGTGGAGTGCTCATGTGTGGTTTATTTTTATTTCATGTCTTCTCCTCGCTGAGTTTCCAGCTGGCCCTGTAGCTGGCTTTTGAAATGCCTTGTTTGTCTTTCCATGTTTATGCGTTCTATAAATCTAAAGTAAGAAGGATCTGCTTTGAAATTGGGCTAAAGAGAGTTGCTAGTTGTTGAGACGATTTGAATAGCTGTATACAAGCTTGAGCAAACAGTACAGCAAGTGACATGTAAGAACACTATTCTCAGTTGCCAGATTCAGCAACCTTGCTCTACACTCCCATAGCACGGATTTGTCATTGGCTACTCCTGTTTCTGACCCGTAACCCATGGGGCTTACAGTATTTGCTTTAACTTGTAGAATATCACTGTGGAAATGTCATCCATTAACCCCACTGTTATCCTTCCAATTTGTGCGTCAATGTTTCATTCTAAAGAGTCTGTCGTTCTCCGATTTGGTTCTATCTTTTTGCATATGGGATTCACAATCCATAAAATGTAGTGGCCGTACTGCATGCTGTTGGGTAGGAAAATGGTCCAAACACAGTATATAGACTGCAAGTACTGTGTGTATATTCTGTAAACACTTTGAATGGATCAATCTTCTTCGTGTTCTACTCATGTTGTTTGTAGTTGACACATAAATTAGACTATTCTGTGCATTTCTGGATTGCAGTGGATTTATAAACTGGACCACTGCCATTTTCTACAGGAACTTAAACTTGTGCTTTAGGTGTAAATAGGTCTGCAGTGCAGGGGTGATTACTTCAGTCTGTTTGCTCTAATCCTGCCATGGGCTCAGCCTCTTGTGTTCGAAAAGGGATGACTTTTACATGTTTTTCCCTTTAATTCTAAAGATGGAACAGGATTACAATTGGTGAAATAATATCCACGTTAATATCCTGTTACTGAAAGGCCCTTGCCAGGCATCCTGTCTGTTGGACTTCCTTTTTATTGGGGCTGTGCATGAAGGTCTGTCATTAAAGAGCTTTTCAAGAAAAGTAAAGATACTCCCGTACACTGCATTCAGTGGTGTAATGGTGATTTATTCAGTCATCTTAAAAAGTGGGCAATTTTTTGACATAAATTTGTCTCTTTATCAAGCAATATATAGTGCAAATAGAAAGTAATTTTTCTGTGCAGCACTGTTCCAGGAAGCACCTCTAGCAGCCATGAGGAGTGGCCAGTGGAGATATCCCTAGGCTGTAATGTAAACACTACATTTACTCTGAAAAGACCATGTTTACTGCAAAGACCCTGTAGGGAATGATTCTACTCACCAGAACAAGTACAATACAATGTAGTTGATGCTATTTTATTTTTTTAATTTATTTTTAATATCTATATTTAATCTTTTTGACCCATGGAAGAAAAACTCTAAATTGATTATTTTTAACATTAATATAGCGCACAACTTATTATGCAGTGCTTTACAAGATTGGAAAGAGGGGTAAATTCAATATTTAATTTTTTTTTATATATAAATGTAGTTGTCTTACAACTTTATATATACATATATTGTCTTGGATATTTATGGTCGTATAAAAATTAAGTAAAAAGGAAACAATCTGAATAAGCACAATTTAACAACAAATGAGAAATTGTAAAACTGTTAAAAAAAAATATATAAATTTTAAAATGAATTAAACTATAAAAATGATACTAAAATTTAAAGGGATTTGAATTTAGGTGACATCAGTGATAATAGTGATAGAATTGTTTTAACACCAGAAACAGAATGATTTAGATCCATCTCTATTTACTATGTATCTGTATTGCAATATAATTTATATTGCATTTTAATAACATGGAGACTTTACGGTCCAGAATAAAATAGATTTTGATTCACATATTTTACATTATATTTTATTTTTGTGATATTGTATTTTTTTAACTATATATTTAAGTTTTATTTCCTGGATAACTACATTTCCCCTTTTTTTTCTTTTTTTTTTTCTTTCCCCCCCTTTGAGATGGACATGAGAGGGTTAACCCCTGTAGAGTTACTTGATTGCACACATTTTCTCGCACTTTACAGCTTGGTCTATTTTTGATGTGTGCACCTATAAATGACTTTGTATTTGCACTTTAAATATGGCTTAATATTGACAATACTGTGTCAACGTTGCCCACTTTAAAATCACCTTTACACCACTAAATGCTGTGTGGTGGAGTATCATTACTTTTTCTAGTATTGCTTTGGATTCTGTGGAACAAGGATGGGGACTCTTCTTTGCATAGGCACCAGATATAGTGGGTGCATTTTTTTTGTACAATAGAGCTTTTGATCATACATGCTCAGGTTGTAGAGGCCTCCACTGTAGGAGCTGCTATACAGATAATTCTGCATGAAGTTGTAGTGTGCAGGGTTACAGTGTCACCGAGGAAAATAAACCACAATATCATTGGTCGATAAAGCAGTGGGGGAGGACCAAGAAGCTTTTGTACCACTAATAACTGCTCTGGCGGGCAGCCAGGACTCAGAGTGTGGGATTAGCCTGAACAATCAAGACTGCAGGATCAAAACAAGGAGGCAGGAACAGCGAGGTCACACTGCTGCCATCTGCGTTGCCGCAGTGGGGGAGGAGGGATGGAGGAAGAAGGGGGGGGAAGGGGGAGGGTGGAAAGAGGGGGCTGGGCAGGATGAGCCTGCTCTTAACAGTCTGAAAAGCTCCTCTGTATCTTTAGAAATCCCCGTCTGTGGAATGGAAAAAACAGTCCGAGGCATGGAGCAGATAGCTGAATTGGTTTACCATTTCTTTAGAGTTGTGCTTTCCTTTAAAACGACAATGTTGCTTTAGTTGTATGAACAATTTAACTCGTCCTCAAAAATGTTGACATGTAAAGCTTTGCGTTAATTATAACGGACTAAAAGGAAAAGACTGGTGTACAAGTCAAAGCCAATTCTGATCTAATTGTGCTTCCTGTTTTGTTTGTTTTTTTTGGTTCCCCTCCTCCTCCTTTAGTTTTTTTTCTTATTTAGAACTTACCTTTACGAGTTGTTTAAAATCTGATCGGTAAGAAAATAAAAACACCAAACAAAGTTGTTTTGTTGTATTCCTTCTCCGTTGTTGAATGTGAGGCTTTGGTTACATCCCAAATTTTAATCTTCCGATGTTTAGTGATTGCTGGGAATTGAAAACAAGGGCAGTTTCCCACGTGCCTCTGATTTTAGCCATTCCCTTTCTAAAGGCAACTGGGTAGTTTAAAAAAAAATAAAAAAATTTTTTTAAATTAGAACTAGGTAGTTTTGCAATTAAAGTATAGGAAATGTGACTTAATTGTGAGATTGTGATCCATTAAACACATTTTTAGTGTTCAATGGAAAATAACTCTCTCTCTATTGAGACTCTGTAATGTAGACTCTGCCCCTTCCCCCCCATCCCAAGAAATCTCTCCCTACTAATCGCTGTTGGGTGTATACATTGCTATCCGTATGTACATGTATAGGGTTAGAATTCAGTATAATGACTTTGAAAGGTTTTTCTGTTATGCGCATATCTCACAGAAATACATCTGCTTTGTCCTTCAGTGAACAATTGCTTTACATGCTAAATGTCTCCTCTAAACCAAAGGACTGCTCTTCAGTAGGAGGAAGCTGTTCCTACCTGCAACTCTTTGAACTAATGTGATGGGGGATTATAGAGACTGAAACACATTGTTCTAGTGGGCACAATTAACTCCTTCCCTTCTAGGTAGAATTGTCATTAATGGTGTTTAGTCTCTGAATTTACTACATGTTTAGGAATGTTTTTGTGGTTAACAAATCTGATTAAACTGATCTTTCTAATGTATGTGCTTAAATTCTTATTCATGCTTCAGTAAACCTCTAGTCTGGCTTAGCACCACTGTACAAGGGTGTAAATTATCTGTATTAACGCGTTTTACCAATAATTAGTCTCCTAAGCTAGGAACAAACACAAATCCAAATACAATTATAAGACTCAATCCTGGAAATTTAGCTACTGGCAATTGCTTAAACTAAGTCGTGGTGGAGACGCGCTACTTTTTAAACTGTGCTGTAAATGCTCTCCCTTGTGTTTTGAATTTATCCAGAAAAATCCCCTGAATGGTGGTTTTTTAAAAGGGATAAATCCTGCTTTTACTGTTGGTTAATCTCCTCCTTTCCAAGTGATTTTGGCTAAAAGGGTCTGGTCATGACTAGATTTGCTTTGATTTAACTTGGAAGTGCTCTAAAGTTTTTAGGTAGTGCAGTAAAAGCTATTGGTGGCCTGTTCTAGTATATCCATCGATCACTTACCAGGGAGTTAGCAGGGTTTAGGCTGAATTGCTGTTTAGTTCTAATCTCTGTAATCTTTGTATTTATTTTGAGAACGCATAGCATGTTGTCTCCCTCATACACAAGCTGGTTTGGTAAAAGTTAAAAACAAATCCTTATTTCATTGCCTAATTTGTGACTTAACTTGCTCTGATTTTTTTTTTTTTTTAGCTTTATTTTGGTTCCCTCTTTAACCCATTAAGGACCAAACTTCTGGAATAAAAGGGAATCATGACATGTCACATGTCATGTGTCCTTAAGGGGTTAAATATCAATCTCAGGTTCTTTCATCAATAAGATGTTTACATCCTATATTCTAAAAGCTTGCATTGGTTTAGTGTTCTGTCCCCCCCCCCTTTCCATGTAACGTAATTTCCACTTCCCCTTACTGCAACTCATAGCTCATTACCACACAGAAATAAACAGAAGTTTGGAAGCCAGGCTCCCACATACTTTGCTTGCAGTCCTCCAGCAGTGAATATGCCAGGATGGCTCTTTAGCACTCCTTTAATAGACATTTTCTGACCAGGTCCTTCACATAATTGGTAGTGCATTACGAAAAACCTAGTTCAAAACCTCTGCAGTGCCAGAGATGCAGCCATCACAACGTGGTAACGATCGCCTTGAAAGGGTAGACGTATAGGTTTGACTCCACTGTGAATAGAATCTGTGTTCTAACAGTTGGTGCATTAACGGTTACCCCCTTAAGGACACAACTTCTGGAATAAAAGGGAATCATGACGGAATATTTCCGTCATGTGTCCTTAAGGGGTTAACCAGTTAAGCCATTTCAAAATCCAATTGAAGAGTCCAATAGTTTATATGTTGGCCAGTATTGAAAGGGCCCTAATAAATGCCTTTCCGTTGTTGACACTTCTTGAACCTTTTTTCTTTATTTTCTTTTTGCAACAGTCTAGTAACATTGTCAATTGTTTTTAGCAGGGAAATTATGCAAGACTGGTCATCATTCCATTAGTGGGGCACTGAATACTACCCAGACAAAAGCCATGCCAAGCAACGCTCCCGTAGGACAGTGTTTGGAAACTGAGGCTTTCTAGTCCGTCATGCATACTAACTCCAAATGGTCTATGGTAGCCTGTTTCAATGGCCGTTTTTGTCTTGTGTATTGGCCTCTTTCCCTTATTCTAATGCATCTTTGTGGCTCTTGTCAGTATATTTTTAACGTATCAATGCTCCTTGCTTCCCCCTCCATCATGCAGTGTTAGGACTTCGTAGTTAAAGCTAAAGTGCTCTTGAACTGCATGGATTGTTTTAGTAAGCATAGTAGGATTTTGAGTTCAATGGCGATGTATAATTTAAGACTGTAAGAAATAATGCAGTGCTGGTAAGATGCACGGCCAATGATGTAATAGTACTCTGCTGTATGTAACCCTCTGTAAATTAGTTCCTTGGCTGGGATGCCTGTGCCTATCAATAATTTATGTTCTGGCTTGCAGCCTGTGTAAGGTCATATCCTTTATCTTTTATTTTCCACCTCCTGCCCAGCTGCTGTGCTGCTCATAAAGCAACCCTCCCTCCCACTCCCCCTTACTGGAGCATAAACTGAAAGTCAGGGCATCCATTGAACAGAACTTGGCCCAAGTAGGGTTGTGGTTAATGGGTAACCTATTTATATGGAGACTGGATTTCAGTAATGTGTTTGGTTGATCTGTGGATCAAAACTTAATGAATAGACTTGTTTCCTGAATTTAAAATTTTGTAGCCAACAAAAAAGTTGTCTGATGGTGTTTAGAAATTAATTTTACATATCTGGTTTTAATTAGGAGTGGGAATGAACTGTTCTTGTTTTTGAAAATAACACTTCATTTCTCTGCCTGTTGGGTTTAATAGGCCCCCACACTGCCTCTAGGCACAGGGCGATGTCAATTCCCCATGATCCTCATTGTACAATGCTGTGGAATTTGTTGGCGCTATATAAATAATAATAATGTGAATCCTAGCTACAACAGATAATGCAATGTGACTTTTTATTTTTTTTTGTGTTTTCGGTATTCATTCTCTAGTGCCAGGTAGAATTGTAAAATTAAAATGTAAATAATGTAAGCCTTGATCAGATGAAAATATAGCACAACCAGATTCAGTATGTTAAAGGAACACTCCTGGATCAGGAACACAAACCTGTATTCCTGGCCCTAAATTGTTAAACCCACAATTTAGGTGGCTCCCTCCTCCCCTTAAAAAGAATTACAACTCCATATTTTCAGCGCCTCACAGGTTTGCCTGCGCTGGTCCCACCCCCGATCCACCTCCTTGATGACATCAGAATTGCAGATTTTTAGCCAATCCAATGCTTTCCCATAGGGAAATCATTGGATTGGCTAAAATCGGCAAGGGGATGGGGGCGTGCCAACGCCATTTTGGCCAATAAGCACTTCATCATAGAGATGCATTGAATCAATGCATCTCTATGAGGAAAATTCAGTGTCTCCATGCAGAGCGTGGAGACACTGAATGGCAGTGCTGCCTACTGTGCAGCACTGAACCAGTAAGCACATCCAGTGGCCACTGCTCTAGGGGCAATGTAAACACGGCCTTTTCTCTGAAAAGGCAGTATTTGCATGAAAATGCCTGAAGGCAATGATTATACTCACCAGAACAACTACATTAAACTATAGTTGTTGTGGTGACTATACTGTCCGTTTAATATTTGTAAAGTGCCTATGTATTTTAGATCACTGTACATGGAAAGTGTGTGTGAACAGGAAAGGCTATCTCGTAGGCCAGCAACCGGTGACAATTTGGGGACACGAATGAATGAAAAAAATAATACATGTATAATACACACGGATAAGAATACTCATGTTTTTCCTGTGTCCGCTTCTGCAGTAAGCTGTCCCCAAGCTAGGAAGTGGTGAGCTTGCATTTCTGCAGAACTGTCGAGCATATTCCATTAGCAGTGGTTTCATAGGCGAGCAAAGGTATCCGTCATAACATTAGTTATACCAGTGTTACTGGAGCATGAAGAAAAACACTACAGGTTTGGGAGGGAAGGGCATAAAGGCTGGGCTTATGGAGTAAAATATTTCAGAAAAAAAACCTGTACAGTTAATTTAAACCTGGTACTGACCAAACCAGCTGGGTTTTTTGGTGATAGTGGTTTATATAGGTCATTTCTAAATTAAGAATCAGCCTATATCTGTCACCTCTATCCTGATGAACCATACGTGACATCATTGTTTTGAGTAATAACCATTATTTATTTATGAAGCTAAAGCACTTTTAAAACTGCAATCGTGTGTGTGTGTATATATATATATATATATATATTTATTTAAAAAGCTCAAAACATCCCTAAACAACTTCATTGTTGATTTGTCTGCTTTCCTGGAAGCAATCTGTAGTGCCATCTAACATTCTGTATACAGAGAGCTGTACCTGTATTAAGTCACGCTCCCTCTCCCTAACTAAATGGCAATGCTAGCCTGCAGCAAAGTGACTGACTCCCTTTACCAGGTTATCTTAAGGTGACCGTGTTTTGTTTCTGAAATTGCGAGGCATACGGATTCTCAACACTACCCTTGGAAGGTTGGGCTTTACTGTACTTGAAGTTCATGGTATGGCTGTATTGTTCACCAAGGGAGGAAGCAGGGAGATTTGTAGTAACTGCAGACATCGATCTGTAAAATGGCTTTTATTTTTAGCATTCGTGCCAGTAAAGTGCTTGGTATAAAATATACATTTCTCAGTTTGTGTTAGTGTCATCGGACTAAAATGGCTTCTTGTAAATAGATACTGCAGTCAGAAGAGGCTGTTTCCTTAATGTGTTCTCTAACCTTCACAAGTACTTGTTTTTTTTTTTTCTCCTTAATTGGACTCCGACTCTAGTGCAGCAGATATTGCATGTGCTGTGTTTCAGAAAGTGGGGAAGTAGAGCTCGGATGATACAGTGATCAAGATGCATTAATAAAAATAATGTACATATCCCACAACACACTAGTATAGTTATACTTTTTTCTTTTCTGTAATTCATCTTTTTTCTTTTTTCTTCTGTTTTAAATCATTCAAACTGACTGTCCAAATCAAATAAGTAATCTTATTAGACGAATATCCAACATGCTATTGTGTAACTTTTTTTTTTTGTTTTGGGGGGGGGGGGTTAAGCACATTAGATTTTTAGAATCTAATATTGGAAGCAATGCAGGCAGCTTTGCAGCTTTAATTTGTTTACGCTATAATTCTGTCATGTTAAAGTTATTGCTAAAGTGATACATTAAAAGGTGATTGATCCATCTTCAAAGTGGTACACTGTCTTTAACGTTTTTTTAGCCTAACTGTTCTGGCTGTTTTTAGCCTAACTTGCTATTTGGTTTTCATTTGGCTTCACTTTTAAATCTCATTATTGTGTATGAAGAAAGGGTGCTAGTTAATATTTTTGGGAGCTTTATCTCATGCAAGTTAAAGCTTTTGTTGGTTACACTGTAACTTCCTGTTTATAGATTGTGGCTCTGCATAATGTGTATTTAAATAGGTTGATTTACAGCCTATCTCTGTATCCTACTTTGAAACGCTGCTCCTCGATGCGACATATATAGTTCCTCAATTACACCTTCCTTTACACCTTCAAAAATATGTGTAATTTTGTTCTAACTGTATTTTGATATTAATATATAGATGACAAAAATATATATATTTTAATTCTACGTATATATTTATGTAATATTTTTACATTTCATTAATTACAATTTGCAGGACCTGCCTGATAACCCAGGCATACAGTCCATAGAATTTAATTTGCTAGCACTATATTTAACCCTGTAACTTTCCAAGACACAATAAAACCTGTACATGGGGAGTACTGTTTTACTTGGGAGGCTTCACTGAACACAAATATTAGTGTTTCAAAACAGTAAAATGTATTGCAACGATGATATCGGTGAAAGTGAAGTGTGTTTTTTTTTTCTTTTCTTTTTTGCATTTTTCACACACAAACGGCACTTACACGGACTATATAACTGTTGGGATACGTTTTACAGTTTTGAAACATTAATTTGTGTTCAGCGAAGTCTCCGGAGTATAACAGTACCCCTCATGTACAGGTTTTCAAAAGTTACAGAGACAAACATAAGGCTTGTTTTGTTTTTTTTCACATTGAAACTCGCCAGATTTGTTACATTGCCTTTGAGACCGGATGGTAGCCCAAGAATGAGAATTACCCCCATGATGGCATACCATTTGCAAAAGTATGTCCACTCTTTTTTTTTTTTTGTAGCCACTTACGCCTCGTTTCCACTGAGCAATATGGTTTGGGTCGGTACGGTTCGGAAGGGTTAGAATGGTCCAGTCTATACAGGTGAGCGTTTCCACTGCAATCTGGCTAATTTCAATGTGAAAAATCTGAAAAATGTAACATGCTTCATTTAACCCTGTAACTTCCCAAAACACCATAAAACCTGAACATAGGGGGTACTGTTTTACACGTGAGACATCACTGAATACAAATGTGTATTTTATTGCTGTAAAAGCTAACAGTATTATGACATTCACATTAAAATGTCATGCAGAACTAAAAAAAAATAACATTTCTTAATTTCTCACATTTTTTTTTTTTACATTTTATTCATATTAAAGTGTTTCATAGCTAAATATTTGATGTTAAATGAAAGCCCTATTTCTCCTGAATAAAACGATATATAAGTAGTGTGGGTACACTTATTATGAAAGGTGAATTATGGTTGAACAGACATATAGTCAAATTCCACGTTTTGTTTACATTTATTTAGATCAAAACTTGTACATTTGGCTCAGTCCTTAAGGGTTAAAGGGGCCAGAATGGCTTATTGCACACAGCGTCCCTAATGCCAAGTTTGCAATTCTGTTTATTGCAGTGCTTTCAAATTTTATTTACTGGGCTGAACACAGTTTGTAAACCAGTTGTACAGATGTTTAAATTGGGGAAAAAAGACAAAGTACACAGAGAAAAGTGAAGAAGTGAAGGCCCAACGGAAATCTTCCACAGATGGATATCCCATCTATAGTTATATTTATTAGTGAACTTTAAATGTATTTATTTTTGGTCTCTGTGTTCCTTCAACATAGGCATTGTATTTTTTTTTTTTTTTAAATTGTATTTTTTCAAGGCATTATTTTTACATTTTCTTTTCCTTTTCTTTTGAAGGCATATGCCGAGCTTTGACAGTGTTTCTAACTCTTCACATTCTTGCTTGTGTGACTCCCAGTATTTAACATCTACATTAAACCGTATGAGGAAATATTACTTGCCAAAGTAAAATTGACAGTTATTGTGGGTGAAAGGAAGTGTGGGTTTTTGTGTTTTACTGATACCGGAGAAACTGACGGAAGCAAAGCACAGAGGGATGGACACAGGTTTCTTCAGGAAGGAAGAGATTCTTTATTGGATCACCGATCGGGACTCAGAGGGACTAATGTCACCAAAAATACAGCAAGTTCTGAGCCCTGAACAATAGTGCAGGCTCCCTATATAGGCACATAACTCCTCCCATATTAAGCTCCACCCGCACATTCTCTTGACCAATCATTACAAATAAGAATTAACTTCCTGCTTGACCGCATGGCTTGTCCAGCACAATGGAGGAGGGGAATACTACATCCTGTATTCTTGCACATGCTCCGTACACTACTGATCGTATCTTGCCTCGTGCAACCAACTGATCGATACGTCAGCATATGCACGTACACATGCCACGTGGTAATCTCGGCCTACTAAATTTATTTTTACCGAGATTCCACCACATTCCCCCCTTTGATGCCTCTTGATATTTTACAATTACTTGAGGCATCACTTAACCTTGGTTTGCATACACCACAAGTTACCTTTGAACCAGACCAGACTTATCCTACGATGTGAATCTTCAACACTCGTCTTCCTGCATTGGTTCTCCCTGATCTAGAGCCTTATATTTATAAATTGCCATTATCTGTGCAGCAGCCTTCCTCTCTGCTATATTTTCTATCAGGCTTTGCACAGACCTAACTACTAAGGGTATAAGACACGGCAGGAGTAGACACAACATTAAAATCAGTAGGACTCCACCTACCACTGCCTTAAGCCCTCCAAACCACTCATACCAGCTACCAAACCAACTACTTGGATTGTACCCTTTCCATACCTGAGTAGGCACATGCGCTAGTTTAACCATATGGCTAGTAAGCTCAGCTATTGCTTGCCCTTCGTCATCTATTTGAAGACAGCAATTGCTCAGGTTAAACTTCCCACATACACCTCCCTCTACTGCCAAAAGATAATCCAAGGCTAATCTATTTTGGTAAACTGCTGTCCTCATCCTGGTATTATGCTTCGCTAGAAGATTGAGCGCTTGTGATGTCTCGTTAGTAATGATCTCAACCACCGCCTGTAACCTTATAATGCGGTTGAGCATATAAATAGGGGTTCTATAACCAAAGGTACCATCCTCTGCCCACGTGGCTGGCCCATAATAATCTATAATACGCTGGGGAGGCCATTCATTATCTTCCCAGGCACCTATCTCTATGGGTCCCCTTTTCTTCCTATGATTCACATCATACACTTTAACACCTAAAGTCTCACCTGTTTCAATAGGCAACAAGAAGAAGGATGGTTTTAACATACCCAACACACATGCCCCTTCCCAGTCCTGTGGTAACTCCGAATAGGCCTTCTTACCACAGATCCAGTACAAATTCGCTGGGGCTCTCCAGTTAGATGTGATGGATAGATCAAACCATACGTCCTTTAAATTGGCATATCTTGCAAACGGGTTAGATGGTTCTGAGACATTTGAAGCCGACCACCAAGTTGTATTCTTTGTATCATCATCATAAGCTTTTTGCCCTAGACAAGTTAATTCTCCTACAGAAGTATTATACATCATTCCTTTCCTCGCTATGCAAACATAACCTATGATGGAGGTCTTCAATCTCCACTCAGATTTACCTCTAACACTCATATGATAGTCGGCTTGTGTAGATATTAATTGGTCAACTGCCTCAGAACCGGACATTACCTCCTTTGCTTCCCAAGGCCATTGGTCTCCCATGTTAGTACCTCCACACACATAGCAGTTGGTAACATTAAGACTACCGGCAATACTCTCGGCTAAATCAATGAACAAGTTTTTAGCATTATGGGGGATCTTATTATCTATGCTCATCTCTTCATAAAAGGAATGGTATACTTGATGAGTTTGGGAGGTTACCGTATCAGACTCTATCCCTATAAACAATATTGTCCCAGGGTCTAAACCCGTCCCATATATTTGAAACCCAAATAAATTACCATATTTATCTAAGAACTTGTCAGGGTTATTTATAAGTATATGGATTGGATTGCATTCCATAGACTTACAATATGGATTAGTAGGCAACTTAGTCACAATCATGTCCTTGTCTGCTGTCTGTCCCCAAGTCGCCCACCCCACACAAGACCAATATGGGCAGAAGTTATAATCTCTATTTGGGCATCTTGGACTTACATATTTATTTTTACTACTGGGACAAATATATTTATCGTTAGACCCATACGTCCTCTCCCATCTAAGATCCCCACATACATTCCACGGCTTTCTACCACTTGATATTGCTTTACACGCATCAAATAGCAGAGCACCTGAAGAATATACGGATTTTAATACCGTCTTATTAATTAGGGTCCCCTGAGAATCTCCATTTCTGAGAGTCAACCAAATTGTACGGGGTTGATACTCAGGACTGAAGCACTTAGGTTCTCCTACTCCTAAATGACACACACTATATTCTATATTTAAGTATCTACATCTTGATACATCTCCTTTACACTCATATTGCGAATGCCAAATTAGGGTCTGGGATATATGGTTACCTGTTCTTGTAGTCTTAATGCATACCTCACAGCTAGGAGTGTTGGTACCTCTACCTTCCTGAATATAAAAATACACATAAATAAACATTATTAAAAATACATCTTTCGTCGTCATCCTCAGTCTTCGTCCGTGCGAAGGCACCTCAGCTTCCAGGATGTAAGGACTGCAGGGAATGGAGTTCTGCTCGTCTTCACAGGGGTCCCCTCAAGACTTTCCCTGACTTATACACTCGTTGGTGAGTGGACAGGCTTTATTATGGCCTTCTCACTCACTTACCAAGTCTCTGAAACAATAAAATTTGTAATCTACAAGGTTCCTCGTCACTCCGACTGAGTCGTGCGTTTTAACCGGATCTTGCAGGGATTCTCTGGATTTGCTGTAACTTGCCAGGAATCGGCTGCTGCTGGTTTAACCCTGGAGTGATGTATCCACGGAGCCACTTCGGCTACTTTTATCGCTGTAGGGGTAGACAGAAGAACAACATAAGGACCTCTCCACTTGGGCCCTAACGGCACATTATTCCACTCTTTAATCCACACTTGGTCGCCTGGGTGGTAACTATGAATTGGGGGATAAATATTCACAGGTAATCTATCTTGTACCCATTTCTGTACCTCCTCCATAGTCTTACCCAACTCTACAACCTGCTGCCGGGTAATTCCTTCTCCCAACTGACTCAAATCCCCCCTTAAGTTACCAAGCACGGGAGGTGGTCGCCCGTACATGATTTCAAAAGGAGAGAGGCCCATCCTTCTGGTAGGTGTACTACGGATTCGCAATAGAGCTATGGGCAAGAGAACGTTCCACTTAAGTTGGGTTTCCTGACACATTTTAGCCAACTGATTCTTAATAGTTCTATTCATTCTCTCTACCTTACCAGAACTCTGGGGTCTATATGCCGTATGAAGCCTCCACTTTATACCAAGCATATGAGTCAATTGTTGTAGGCACTGATGAACAAAAGCTGGACCATTGTCCGATCCTATAGAGCAGGGTAGTCCATATCGGGGTATTATTTCTCGTAGCAGGAATCTCACGACTTCTCCTGCTTTCTCTGTACGAGTAGGACATGCTTCTACCCAGCCTGAATAGGTGCACACCACTACCAGCAGGTAGCGATGTCCACCCGATTTAGGCATCACTGTATAGTCAATTTGTAAATCGGACATGGGAAGTCCCCCATAAACTGGACTCCTGGTGGCTTTACTGGTCCTTGTCTTGCATTATTTTTAGCACACGTTACACATCTACGTACAATGGCCTGAGTCAAGTTGGACAATCTTGGTATGTAGAAATGTTTTCTGAGAGATTCTTCTGTACTGTCTCTCCCAGAATGTGTCCCGTTATGATAGTTTTGGACAATTTCTACCGCTAGTGATGCTGGAATAACTATTCTTCCATCTTCTAACTGATACCATTTGTTCTCCAAATACTTTCCAGGTTCAGTCCTTAACCACTCCTCTTTTTGAGCTGTATAAATTGGAGTCCATTGAGACAGTGGAGTTGGTATAAGAGCAGCTATATGCCCCACATATTCCTGTCTTCCTGATTCAGCAGCACGCTTAGCTGCACTATCTGCCATCCGATTCCCTTTGGTTACATCACCATCTCCTCTCAGATGCGCCCGACAATGTATAATACCGACTTCTTTCGGCTCCCACACTGCTTCCAATAGTTGTAGGATCTCAGCTGCGTATTTGATTTCTTTGCCTTCTGAATTCAATAGTCCTCTTTCTTTATACAAAGCTCCGTGGGCATGAGTGGTTAAAAACGCATACTTGGAGTCCGTGTAGATGTTCACTCTTAAACCTTCAGCCAATTGTAACGCTCGTGTCAGTGCTATCAATTCTGCCTTTTGTGCTGATGTTCCTTTTGCCAGTGGCCGAGCTTCTATCACCTTGTCTATCGTTGTTACTGCATATCCTGCATAGCGGATCCCTTCTTTTACATAACTACTGCCGTCGGTGTAATATTGAACATCAGGGTTCTGGATGGGAAAATCACGAAGATCTGGTCTACTTGAAAATACTTCATCCATTACTTCCAAACAATCATGTTGACTTTCAGTAGGTTGTGGCAAAAGGGTAGCTGGATTTAAGGTATTTACAGTCTCTAAATGCACTCTTGGGTTTTCACACAACATTGCTTGATACTTGGTCATACGGCTGTTACTAAACCAATGATTTCCTTTGTAATCCAACAACGTCTGTACTGCATGTGGAACTCGTACATAAAGTTCTTGACCCAGAGTGAGTTTATCGGCTTCAGCTACTAGCAGGGCGGCTGCAGCTACAGCTCTTAGACAAGGTGGAAGTCCGCTGGCCACTGCATCCAGTTGCTTAGACATGTAGGCAACAGGTCTTTGCCATGATCCCAAGTACTGTGTCAATACTCCCACAGCCATTCTTCTTTGCTCATGTACATACAGGTAGAATGGCCGTGTGTGGTCAGGTAGACCTAATGCTGGGGCACTCATCAAAGCCCTCTTCACATCTTCGAATGCCGCTTGCTGTTCTTGAGTCCATAAGAAGGGGTCGTGCTCTGTACCTTTGATAGCTGCATACAGAGGTTTTGCCAGTATCGCGTAGCTGGGAATCCATATCCTACAGAAGCCTGCTGCCCCCAAGAATTCTCGCACTTGTCTTCTATTCCTGGGTATCGGTATTTGGCACACAGCTTCTTTTCTCTCTGGCCCCATAATTCTTTGACCTTCAGAGATATGGAATCCCAGATATTTGACAGTTGGCAAACACAACTGAGCCTTCCTTCTTGACACCTTGTATCCTGCCTTCCAGAGAATGTGTAGTAGATCGTGCGTTGCTTGCTGACATACTTCCTTTGTAACTGCTGCTATCAACAAGTCATCTACATATTGTAATAATACACACTCTCCTGGGATAGACTCGAAATCTAGTAGATCTTGACTTAGAGCTGAACCAAATAGGGTAGGTGAATTTTTAAACCCCTGGGGCAATCTTGTCCAGGTCATTTGGCGTTTCGAGCCCGTTACAGCATTTTCCCATTGGAAAGCGAAGATACATTGGCTTTCTGCGGCAATTCGGAGGCAAAAGAAGGCATCTTTGAGATCTAAGACTGTAAAGTAAGTAGCCCCGCCCGGAATTAAAGCAAGCAGGTTATATGGATTGGGCACGACTGGATGTATACTAACAACCGCATCATTGACTGCTCTCAAGTCCTGCACAGGTCGATACTCATCTGTACCGGGCTTTTGAACAGGCAGCAATGGGGTGTTCCAGGGGGAAGTACAGAATTTTAGGATACCATACCGTATGAACTTATCCAGATAAGATTGGATGTTCTTCTTAGCCTTCTGCGGAATATGATATTGTCTCAGGCTTACTGGATAAACCCCAAGTTTTAGTTCGATTTTAATAGGTGGAATATTGCGGGCCAGTCCTGGTGGGTTGTTCTCTGCCCAAACTCCTGGTATGTTAAATAAGGATTCATCACTCCTCGGGTTTTGGCTAGTCAACACTGTATAAAGT
This sequence comes from Pelobates cultripes, assembly GCA_933207985.1. Taxonomy (NCBI): domain Eukaryota; kingdom Metazoa; phylum Chordata; class Amphibia; order Anura; family Pelobatidae; genus Pelobates; species Pelobates cultripes. The sequence continues at coordinate 21,014,944 of OW240923.1, forward strand.
CGCCACTCTTCTTCCTTTGGTACGGACAATGTCATAATACCTGAGGGTCCATTAAACTTTAAGGATGTTGTTCCATTTGGTAGGAACGTAATCTGCGCTTGTAATTTGGATAGCATATCACGTCCCAGCAATTGGACTGGACACTCAGGCATATAAAGGAATTGATGTTTTACTACGTGGCCTCCCAATGTACAGAGTCGACTTTTAAGAACCGGTTTTTCAGCACTTCTTCCAGTTGCTCCTATTACAGTAATAGTTCTTCCAGATGGAGGAGCAACTTGATTAGTCACCACCGAATGTTCAGCACCAGTGTCGATCATAAACGCACTCCTTTTTCCCCCTATTGATACATCGACCATAGGCTCCGCTCGACCAAGGGGGATGGAGCCCGGTCGGTATCAATAGTCCTCCATGACCGTGTCAGCCAATCCCACAAAGTCCCTACCTTCTCTATCGCGGGACCTTTGCGCTGCTGGATAGTACCTATCTTCCCTTACACTTCCTCTGTTCCCATTACTCCCTCTATTACCATTACTCCCTCCGGGGCCTCCTCTACCTCTCGCTCTGCCTCTAAAGTTTCCGTAACCTGCCCTGGGTAAGTCTCTCTCATACTGCTCTCTTTGCGGACACTCGTTCCTCCAATGCCCTTCTTCCTTACAGTACGCGCACTGATTCCTACTCAAAGGCTCCCTATTCCATCTACCATCGCCTCTATCTGGGCCCCGTCTATCTACGCCTGCGATCGCTACCGCTAGCATATCTGCCTTTCTACGCATCTTGCGCTCTTCCTCTTTCTTACTTTGTTTCCCTATTCATATATACTTTGTTCGCTACCTCCATTAGTTGAGTGATAGACATACCTGCAAACCCTTCTAATTTCTGTAGCTTGCGCTTAATATCTCCGTAAGCTTGGCTGACAAAGGCGGAGTTTACCATTCGGGAATTATCAGCGTCTTCCGGATTAAAGGGGGTATACAAGCGGTATGCCTCCAATAATCGGTCATAAAAGACACTGGGCGCTTCATCACTTTTCTGAATCACCTCAACTGTCTTCGACATGTTAATAGCTTTCTTCCCTCCGGCTTTCATGCCAGCAATTATAGCATCTCTATAGGCTTTAAGTTGAGCCATATCTGCGCCATTTACATTCCAGTCAGGATCGGTGTTAGGGTAATGTGTTGCGGCCCATGCTGCCGGATTGGCTTGATTTAAAGCACGGGCTCTCTCCTCTAGCGCCTTAATGGCCGCTTGGTTAATCCTTGTCCTTTCCTCATTATTGAACAATGTCATTAATAACTGCTGGCAATCAGCCCATGTCGGGTTATGTGTCTGAACTATCGAGGTGAACAGATCGGTCATAGCTTGTGGTTTCTCAGTGTACGAGGAATTGTGGGTCTTCCAATTCAAGAGATCGGTAGTCGTGAACGGGACATATACGAAGACTGGGTCAGCATGTGCCATTTGACCTGCGGCATCGATATAGGCTGACCCAGGATTCAGACGAAGAGGCATCTGATAATGTTTTAATTGTTGGGTACCGGTCAGTTGTCGGGTTAGTATGGGGCTACGTGGAGGGGCGTCAGTTAAAGGTTCCGGTCGAGAGGTAATAGGGCATGAGGATGTGGGAACTTGATTTTGGGAAAAGTTAGTGAATAGTATACTCCGAGCCGAGCTAGAAGAAGCTTGACCGGAAGTTTGAAGTGGCGCCAAATCAGGATATTCAAATCTAATGGGGGTTGGTCCTGGTTCCGGAAGGGGAGTTTTAATACGAGGGGGGGTGGATTCTGTACTGGAGGAGGAAGCGGAAGTGGATGGGGGCAATAGGGGAAGGGGTGCAGAGCTTCCTGCATTCGCGTCACTTCCTCTTAAAGGAAAGTAAGGGGGCGGCAAAGGGATCTCGGACTCAGGGGGCGTGTCCAAAATGGGCCTAACACCAGTCCTAGTGGACAAACAAGTCCTGGCCACCATGAGGCGACATTGCTCCTCGTGGCATATCCGGATCCATTTTGGCGAGTCGTTTACGGCCTGCCCCCAACAATCAATGTATGGAAACTGTCCGTAAAGTTCAGGCCTACCTGACACAGCCACGTGTACACGCTGTACCAGGGTTGGATCCAAACTGCCACGCGGCGGCCATGCCGCAACCAAAATAGGCCACTCCCTAGTGCACAAAGTGACCAAACGTACAGGAGACATTTTAACCCCAAAATCACATGTTTTGAATCCCTTTTTAAAATTCTTTACCATACAACCTAAGGGATCCGAAATCGTTGACTCTGACGCGCCCATACTTATCAATGGAACGTCGTTGACAACGAATACTATGCACGCGTTCTTATTCAACAGTCACACCCGTTTCCTCTGGCAACAGCACCACGTGGTACAGTTACCGAGTGAAACGTACACAATAACACAATAATCACTCAGGGAATTCCCGTACACACACAGCTGTTACACCAGTCACTAAATAATCAATATTATGCCCTTTGGCGAAACTATACAGTCACCCACGCTATAATTCTCTATATATGAATTACCCGTCTATAACACACCCCAGTAACATCGTCTTTTACTAGTATCGGTTACAGTACGGTTAGCATAGGTCAAAGCACAATTTAAGGTCACAATACAATTATTAGTGGTTACGGTGTTAAACATGCAATAGACGACAATGATTAGTACTTATATACAGTGTCAGTAAATATACAGGGTTATGGTACCGTGCACTATGATACAGCAACACACTATTAACACTCTCGCTAGACGGCTGAGCTCGCGCTATCTAACAAGATATACACTTTACTAACAATCTTTAACACATTTACAATCCCAACTAAACTATTGGCCAGTACCTTGAATGGACTACCTAAAACTATATACACCCGTTTTGGTTAGCCACACTGCCCAAACACCACATATAGCGAACTAGAGGGCGAAATTTACAAAATTGCCCTTCTAGTCTATTTACTCTATCAAAAGTCTAGTGGGTTCCAAATTTACACGCCTTCCCACTTAGCCAAGATAGGTTGAGAGCTAGCGAACCGAATTTACACAGGCGCCGCTTAGTCTCCCGGTCCCTCCGACCTAGCGAACGTAATATACACCCTAGAACGCTAGTCTAGACAAGACACCGGTGTCCGGCTAGGGCTATTTACACAGGACCCCGCCTGACTAACCAGATCAAACGGTCTTACTAAAGAGCGTTCGATCGAGCGGTGCGCCTTCGCTCCTTCCCTCCGACAGAGGGGGCAGATTCCATACACAGATTTAAACCCCTTTTGGGCCTACCGCACAATCGGTATACCCCTAGTGGGTCTGCCGTCTAAAACAGCAGTTGTCTTACCTCCTCGTTCCTGAACCTGAGTTCACACTCATCGACGGGGACACCCCAGCACTTCTTACGTAGAGGCCGATGATCTCCTGGACAACAGACCAGTGGCGCCGAGACGAAGGGAGGTCCACGCAGAAGTTCAGGGGTGCAGCCGTAGAGAACGTGGGCAAAGATAGACCGTCTCACGCCTCTGCCTCTCAGCTACCGTTGAACGATGAGCTTCCCGGCCAATGCACCAAATGATACCGGAGAAACTGACGGAAGCAAAGCACAGAGGGATGGACACAGGTTTCTTCAGGAAGGAAGAGATTCTTTATTGGATCACCGATCGGGACTCAGAGGGACTAATGTCACCAAAAATACAGCAAGTTCTGAGCCCTGAACAATAGTGCAGGCTCCCTATATAGGCACATAACTCCTCCCATATTAAGCTCCACCCGCACATTCTCTTGACCAATCATTACAAATAAGAATTAACTTCCTGCTTGACCGCATGGCTTGTCCAGCACAATGGAGGAGGGGAATACTACATCCTGTATTCTTGCACATGCTCCGTACACTACTGATCGTATCTTGCCTCGTGCAACCAACTGATCGATACGTCAGCATATGCACGTACACATGCCACGTGGTAATCTCGGCCTACTAAATTTATTTTTACCGAGATTCCACCACATTACTTTCATTCATACCCTGCTTAGTTGCATATATAGCTTCACTAGACTGGAATCCTCTACCTCCACACCCTTAAATTCCCAGGACTCTGAAAATGAAGTCCTCAATTTTGGTAAATCTGTCACATGTGGTGCTTGGTATATTTAGATATGTTTTTGTTCTATGTATGCTAAATATTGGTAAAGGTAACTCCCAGTTATCACATGTCCCACAACTGTTGTACTACCATATACAAACTTAAGACCTAGTGTGTTGTTCCAGTGACTTTCAATTGAGATCTTCTAGCTGTTAGCCTGTTTATTTGATGCAGTGGACTGGCAGATTGTGACATTTCATCAAAAGGTAGTAATATAACCTCAGCTGGGACAGCAATAATTAGTCCTTGCAAGGTCTTGTAAAGTGTGTTACAGGTAGCCGACCGGGACAAGGATCCTCCTATAAACACAACTCCATTTCTGATCTCTTTATTTTGCTGAGTCAATATCCCTTTAAGTACCCAGTGTTTGTCAATAGCTTTGCGTAACAGGGCAGTATCTACCCCTGCCAGTCTCTCGCCATCTGCTTCAGCAGTTGTGCTTCAAGCTTTGCATGAAATTTTCTTAAATTGCAGTTAGCTCATCCTTGGTCAGTGCAGTGATTAGCATTGACTGTGCAGTTCTTGTTTTAATACTTGGTTAAGTTGTATTTTCTTGAACATTGCCCTGTTTGCTTCAAAATGCTCCTCCAGCCAAAATAAGTGTGTGTACATGCCTATATCTGCATATTTGTTACTGGGAATAAGAAAGCATGGCCTTGAAAAGTCCCTTCAAAGTCTGACTGTCCCAACTAGCTGCTGCTTTAAATCATGTAAAGCCATTTGGGTTCTTTCAGGAATATGTTAAGTATATCTTTAGTCATGAACTAAGCAAGGATGTGCTTTGTTTAGAAATATAGATGGATGCATAGTATCATCTCTTAAATATTACTTGAAGGTAAGTTTGTCCACAGCCATATTGATATGTAAATACAAATCTAAGTTTATTGTAGATAAAAAGATATATATGCTTACAGCGCAGTATGATACATATTTAATATTTCAGTTTTTCTACTTTGATTTTCTTGCGGTTTACATGGTTGTTAGACACAGATTTGGAGATACCGACAATATTTCCTAGACTAGATAATGCGTATTTTTCGGTAGTTCGTTGCTGTTAAAGTGATTAATATGGGATAGATGACATTATCAGCCTTTAGTTTGTGTCAAAGTATTTTAAATTCAAAATGTCTTGTTAAAACATGAAATGTATCTGTATCTATGAATTTAAACTACATAGAAAACACAGGAAAGTTCTGACAGGAGCATTTCTAAGAGGTACATAATTTTAGTAGTTCTAATTTTTTTTTTTTTTTTGCGCATACATTGATTATAATAGCTGTGCATGATCTCATCGGATGGTTGCCAATTCAGTTTGTGTAATTGAACACTGACACTTCAGGCTCTTTATGAGAAATCTGAAATCCTCTCAATCTGATGACTGACTGGACCACCTTTCCTATTTCACGGTTGGCTTTTAATGTAGTATTCCTTAAACGCTTCCATCGACAGCACCTCTTTTTAGGCCTCTCTATTTACAGCTCTTTGCAATCAGCTGATATCACTGCACATATGTTTAGAGCGGTTGCTATGGTGATTAGCTTCAGAATTTAACGCCTACGCAGCTCTGATGCAAGGCTAAGAGTGTTTTTAGCAGTGTCTGTTCTGGTTTTTGTATTGTTTTCTTGATCTGTTTGAAACGCTGAAGCTAAAATCATATTTGAGGCAGGCCTTTATAAAAAAAAAAAAAATATATATATATATATATATATATATTTTTTTATTTTTTTTATTTCATAATTCTGGCACTCTTCCCATGTAACGTCAAACCAAACTCAGAAAATTAACCAGGGTGCGTTCTCAGTGCTCAGATATACAACCAGAAAAAATGAGAGAAACCGTTTCCCGCCATATTGATCTTTGGTTTTGTTTCCGTCTGGAGGCCTTTCTGCTTTTACGAGGGGGATTTCCCTGCAGGTGGTGCCGGGTAGCCGGGTGGATCCACGCTGCTACTGCTCTTCTCACCAGCTTATAGATCCGTTTGCGGTCGTTGTGCTTCGTCCAGAGGTGGGTGCACAGCCGGTCGAAGAACTCCAGGATATGCCTGGGTGGCTCAGCAAGTGTATGCCGAGACACAGGCTGTGCCTGTACCGCCATCTTAGTTTGGCCTCGTCGGTTTTGCTTGGTTGTAGGCGTTTGTTCAAGCAGTGGTGTGGGGGTAATCGTCCCCTGCGAGGACCGGGATATCCCCCGCTGGTCCAAGGTGTGTGTGTGTGGGGGAGGGGGGGGGGCAGCAGGGCTGTAGTGGGTTCTCGCTTGTGGGAGCTTCCTGTGGCGGGAATCGGCCACCTCCCCCAGGCACCAGGTCCCGCTCCGGTGTAGACTGCATGGCCGGTGTGTTTTTTTTTTTTTTTTTTGTGTAGCTCCGGTGCCAGACAGGCACCATTTTGTTGTAGTGTGTCTTTTCCCGGTCACCGTGTGCTGCTATCTCTTTTAGATTGGTCGTTATTAGCTCAATTATGCCCGGAGTTGCAAGAGCTCTTAGAATGTGCAGACGGCCATCTTGGCTGTCAGGCCCCGCCCCCAAGACACAGGTTTGATAGAAAATATACAACCTTCTTGCAGAGGGTCATAAATATCTTTCTGAAGATCAGAGTGAGGGGGGAGAGGGCGAAAAACAAAAAACAATCATTGGGGCTCGGTAGTAGGTATGAGGATTTATATATCCAAGGGAATCTTATTGACCTAAATATAAAGTGGAACACCCCTGGTTTATCTGTCCCAATGTCCCATCCCTATGACAAGCTAGTTTGTATTGTTTCTATATTCCATCCGAGGGTGCCAATATTAGCGATAGGAAATAAATTTTCCCGAAGGGGGAATAAAGTTACATTCCATTGTGCACTGATAGTCTATCTGGTTTATAATTTGTCAGGATGAAGAAAAACTAGATTTCCTGTTATGAGCTATAGGTAACTTAAAGGCATACAGTATATGTGATTAGGTATTTGTTTTTTTTCCTCTCCATTATTGGGGAGTCTAAATAATAAAAGGGAAGGTGTAAGTATAATGGCTTTGTGAATTAAGTCCGCTATCAGGGATACTATAAATGCCTTGGTGTCGTTTAATATCGGACATGTATACTATATATTGTGTTAATTATATAGCGCCATCAAATTCCGCAGCGCTTTACAGTGGGTGGATGAACAAACAAAATTGTAACCAGACAAGTTGGATACACCGGAACAGAGGGGTTGAGGGCCCTGCTCAATGAGCTTACATGCTAGAGGGAGTGGGGTAAAGTGACACAAAAAGGTAAGGATACTATTAAACTAGTGACAGTTACAAGAGAGGAATCAGTTGGGAGCTATTAACAGTTTAATTGATACGCTTTTATGAAGTGAGTTTTTAATGATTTTTTTTGAAGGCGTGGAAACTGGGTGAGCATCTCACGGAGGAGGGAAGAGTTCCACAGGAAAGGTGCAGCCTTCGAAGTCTTGAAGGCAAGCATCAGAGGTGGGAGTACAGACAGAAGATTTACGTAAGTCTTAAGCAGAGCGTAAGGGCCTAGATGGGACATACTTATGTATTGGGGAGGATAGATAAGTGGGAGCAGCATTATGTAGAGATATGAAAACAAGAACCAACATTTTAAATTAAGCCCTATATCTTACAGGAAGCCAATGTAGGGACTGACAGAAGGGTGAGGCGTAAGAGGTGTGGGCGGACAGGACGATGAGCCTCGCAGCCGCATTCATTATGGACTGTAATGGTGCAAGTTGG
>OW240923.1:21027805-21092328 GCA_933207985.1 Pelobates cultripes
TTTGTTCGGATTGTGTTTGTGGGTGTTGGAATTTGGTTACGGCCTGCTCTAGGGTAGCAATGCGGGTCTTGTGTGCTGCAGTGGTGCGCTTCGAGTTGTGGACACGGGCCGAGGATCAGTTTACCTCCTCCTGGAACTGCCCGATGTCAGCTGCAATGTTGCGGAGGAGTTCAGCCAACATGCTCCGCAGAGAGTCCTCTATGACCGGAGACTTGTCGGATTGTTTCTGTTGTGAGTGCTGCATCTTGTTGGGTAGCCGGGCCTCTAAGGGTGTCTCGCTGTAAAAGAATTCCTCGCTGGTAGTGCGTCATGGAGCATCTTAGAGTGGCGCCATGACAGGCCTGTGAGGAGTGCGGCCTCCACCGTAAATCGCAGATATCTGCCGTGCATGGAGGTCGATCAGGTTTGCTCTTCTTGCTGCTGTGCCTCATGACAGTTGGTGAGTATAAGGTGCTGGTATTGCCAGTGATCTTTCATTTTTTTTCTGTGTATATAGGCTTGTTTTGGTGCCAGTGTGCTCGGAACTGCAGTGATGTGCGACTTGCCAGTATGTCTGCTGGCTCCCCTCCCCCACCCTCTTTTAGTCCTCTATTCTTGCTGTTAAACAATTTGATCCTTCTGGATTCAAAAGTTTTTGTTTCTTGGGTATTTTTTAAACCCCCTTTCAGTACTTTGATTTTTAGGTCCTTCATTGAGTGGCCAGGCTGGGTAAAATGGTGTCCCATGGGAGTGCAGTACGATTCTTCTTTGTGGTTTTGAGTGTCTGTGCATATTCATTCTGCCATTTAATTGTTGAGTGGTTTCCCCAATGTAGCATCCTAGGTGGCATTTGGTACATTGAATCATGTATACCACATTGCTGGATGTGCAGGAGTATGATCCTTTAATGCTGTAGGTTTTATTGTTGTGTGTGGCTGTGTTGTCTGTGCATATGTGTTGACCATTTGCAGCGTCCCATTTTCTTTCTTCTTCCTGTTGATTAATTTTTCTTGGAGGCTTGGTGGCTATCTAAAGGCCAAAATGAGTGTTTCAGAGAGAATGTTTTTCAAAGTAATCTCGTGTTAACATTGGTTGTAGGTCTTTAATGATTTTCCATATTTCCTCAAGAGCTGGGTTGTAGGTGAGTACAAGTGGCACTTGTGTAGATATTTTTTTTTTTTCTCTCTCTCTGTACTGTGGCAGACGCGTGCATGGAGTTTTTACAGCCGAGTTGATTTGTTTGGCAATAGTCTTTGTAGCCTTTCTGTCTCATAGATAGGGAGAGTACATTTAGATGGGAATTACGGTCATTAGAATCAGAGCATATATGATGGTACCTAGTGCCTTGGCTGTAGATGATGCCCTGTTTAGTATGGGAGGGGTGGAATCTGAAGCTGTGATGGTAACTGCACCTGTCTGTGGGTTTTCTGTAACCCGAGGTGTGGATTGTGCCATTGTTACATGTCACATATATATTTTTCAAATCTGAATTAGGATTTGTGTGACTCTCCCTTTTCCAACCCACACAATTTTTTTTTTTCTTCACTCTATATATAAAGGTGTCTTCTGACTTTAGCCTATAGTTTAATCATATTAACTGTCTAGATGTAGTGAGCAAGAAACTGCAGTGCAATCAAACATTCTATTTTTATGCCGCCTGATTCTTAGAATGTCTTGCTGTCTCTGCTGTAGAATTTAGCCTTTCATGTTTGAGATTATGTGAATCATGTAAGTCTTTGCCTTGTGCTTTTGGCAAGTAAGATGTGCAAAATGTCCCTAGTGTCTGACAGTGATGTCACTAAGGATGCCACCTCAAAATTCTGAAAATGAAACACACCCATTTCCTTTTTGAAAAAGGTTTTAATGGCTATTCTCTGGCATTATAGTTGTTTAATAACCCTCCTCCCACAAAAAACCTAACTGCATCTCGGCATCATTGAAAATGGAGTCTAGTAGCGGCAATTCCAAAGACTTAACCATGCATGTCTGATCTACTGAGGTGTTCACAACTATGTTTAATACTCTAATGGCCACAGATTACTTGTTACCGCTTTCTGATCGGTAAAATGTACTGTGTATGTGAGCATAGCCAAATTTTCCAAGTGATGCCAATTTCATTTGTAATCATGCATTTCTGAAACATGTGAAAGTTGCGGATCATTGCCTTCAGGAGTGTATTTAAATGTAGTAATTCCCCAAAACTGCCAGGAAATCTTCAAGGAGGCAGTTCACAACATTTCATTCTTAAATGGAAACTCCAGTGCTTGCTTGTATTTAGTTTTATTCAGAATAAACCTTTTGAATCCAACACATTCAATAGTGAGGTAGGGAAGTGCAGATCTTCAGCTGTAGAGGCTTTAGGCAACTGAGAATGGATCTGTGTAGGATTATTTTTTGTGTTTTGTTCCTTCTTGAATTGAGCAGGCATAGCTACTCTACTAAAGTCAAAACTGTTACGTGAACCAATCTTGTCTGAGAGTTTGTGTTTTCTGTTATGTGGTGGGCAGTTGGTTAATGGTTGCCATGTCTCTCATATGACCGCTTGTGGATTAGATCATTCTGTGCTGGTGGGTGCGGAAAACACAAATCGACATTTTATTGTTTGTAACGGTCTTGTCTTACCGCACTCATCATAAGTTTGCCAAGAGTAACTTATGGGCTGGTTCACTTGGCAATTTTCTGGGAATCACAATTACTCCCCCCAAATCCCCCCCTCCCCCCCTTACAGACGGCTGCCATAGCCTGCAAAGTTACAGATGTATCTACATTATATGATGACAACCTATGATGTCCCTTTAAGCCCATTTATATTGTGTAAACTCTTAAACTGTGCATTTAAAAAAAATAAAAAAATATTAATAATTTGAAAGTATCTGCAAATTACTGTTTAGAAAACTATATGCATCCAACTGCAGTGCGTCTGCACTCATGAAATTCTTATTTGCTCCAAGCTAAAGAGGCTTGGGATGTTCTTATTTCAATGTTAGGTTTCATGGCCTTTGTTGGCACGGTTTTCGATTACAACTTGATCTTGAATGCTATAGAATATGCAGCATCTCAGCCCTTTCTGAAACCTGAAGCCTTGCTTATAGGAACAATGTTTCTGTAGCAGATCCAGTCGGTTTGTGTCAGGAAGGCCTGTGTTGCATAGATTCCTCCGTGAATAAGCTGCTCTGCTTTCTTCAATAGCCGCATTGAATTCAGTAATAAGATCCAAACCTTGATGGGGAAAGCAATATGATCCACAATCGTGCTGGAGGATGAGAGGGGGATGGCAGAAAAGGAGTGCTTGCAGAAAGAACTTTATTATGTCACCATCTATGTGTCTCCTACCATGGATGTTGCATCGTTCCTTTGTGCTGACCTGTCTGCTTTTGATGTGCCTTGTCACTGTGTCAAATTACACCTGATAAAAGCGTTAATCTTTAGGGGCCTCTCTGAAAGCACTGGGCTGCGGGTTATAGAAAGCTAAACGGGAATATCTGCATTTAAATCTCATACTTTCTATTTGTATACTGGACTATTCTGTACTTCCGATAATTATTTTTATTTATATAAAATATATATTTACAAGGTGTAAAATTTTAAATTGTGGTTTATTCTTGCTCGGTGGGTGTGTGTGCATAACTATTTTTTGTTTCTGGTATGTAAGCCATAGTTTTACATTGCAATCTACCCCAAAATTGTTTTTCTTCCTGCTTATACCAAACTCTGTAGCTACCCTACCATGACTCCAGCGTTTCAGAATATGCTTAGGCTAATGAAATTAGTCTTTGGTGCATAGTACTGTTAATGTAAAAATAAAATAAAATTCTAATTAAGTTTCCTAGAAGGAAGTTGGTCAGATGGCCAGCTGGGATCTCCTATGATAACTTGATGTCCTACCTCCAGTGCACAGGGTAACCTTTGTTTTCACTCTCCTAAATGTATTTTACTTTGCATAGCACGAGTCCCCTTTAGTTTAATACTACTATGGTTAATGTTTAATTTTATGACATGCAGTGTACAGGTGTGACTCTACTGGTTCTGTGCTAATCCACATCACAAGATCAGTTGCAGACTCCCACCATCAGATTCTTTAACAAACCATACTATTGCAGACACACATTGTGATTACACAAACTCTAGTCTTGTTTTCTCAGGGAAACCCCCAAATCAAATTGTAATTTCTCACCAAGCAGTATATAAGTGGGGTCTGTCCTGGATAGACAAAAATAGCATGCAATATATTTTTTAATCTTTTTATTTTTTATTTTTATTTTTTTAAAGCCGTATCCCTGTAAAAACCAAAACCAGATCAGGTGAAGTTTAGAGATGTTCTTTAGACTATAAATATAAAATCCTCAGTTAGGCACTTACCCAGCAGAGATGCTGTAGGTTCCTGTAGAGCCACAAACTCAAATAGTATTAGCAAAAATATACGGCATCATGCACTCTCCTTTACCAATAAATACTTTCAGCTGCACAGTAGCTTGCTCAGAGTGCTCTTTTATCAGTTCTTAGACAGAACTGAAGACTATACATACTCTCAGGGGGAACCCTGGATTGCATTGCTCCCTGGTTTGAAATCCCTCTAGTGAAAGTAAACCGGAAGCAGGGGAGTTCCTAACACGTAGCCCACCAATACTACAGAGGGAAGAAGTCTGAAATTACTTGTACTCCTCCTGCAGAACTCTCCATTGCTGATTGATCTGCTGCCAGATTGGTTACTGTTCCAATAACTTTATTTAAAATGCATTACAGACTTGCCTATTCTCAATTCATGGAACTTTAAAACTGGCTGAGCTTCCACTTTCAGCAATGTTAGCCTTTTTGGAGTAACAGTGACTATTGGATATGGACTTATCTTAATTTTTTAAAATTTGTTTTGCTACCATTGCAGTGCTCAGACTTCCTGGATTTTGCTGTTTTGTTAGACTTATTTCATAGAATCACATGGAGCCTTAAATTACCTGGAAAATATATACAGTGCTTATTACCAGAATTTGTAGTTCAGCAACATCTTGAGGACCGGAGTTTGGCGAAGCCTGTCTTAGAAAAGCATGCCCCATTCCATGCTTGAAAAAAAATATTTCAAAATGACTTGCTGCTCTGCATTTCAACAGAAATACACGGATAAGGAGAAGATAATGCAAGACAGACTCATGACAGAATTATTTTTATTTATATTTTTTTCCACACTAAGTCTTATTTTTAGCCTAAAATGTAACGGTTATGACAATGTACTTTGAGGTTAATTTATATATTGTATGCATGTTAAAGTAAAATTGAGATAGAAATGCAACTTTGTTAATCCTTTAAAATCTTGTTTGAGAGTTTATTTTATTTATTTTTTGGGTGGACTGGAGTTCAGTAACCCATGGTCTAGAGACTCTGGAAAGAGTCCATGGTATGAACTGCTTAACATAGGGAATACGTATTGCCTGGGTTCTTGTGGGAACCCAGTGTAACTCTTGACTGTTAAACTCTCCCTTTGTAACCGAGGGTGAAGTCAAAGACCTTGATGAAAATATTTGATGTGAGACATTGATTTTTTTTTCAGACCAAACTGCATCCTCCAGAATGGTTTTCTAAACAGGGAGTTATAATTGACACACTTGAAATAAAATTCTTCTTTCAACTCCATGGCATAATCAATAGTCTGGGTATGAATACTCCCCTTCTTCCAATACTGATAAATTATTGATATATGTTATGATTAATATCTGCATAAGGGGAGAGATCTTGGACACTGCATAATCCACTAATATAAAGTCATAATTTAATTCTGGAATTCAGCAGTTCACTTGCATTCAGACTGTTATCTGTTCTGTGTAATTCAATTACATTGGTAAATCTTTTAAACAGTATCTGGATTTTTCAATCCTAACCTCCACATGTATTGGGTGTTTGATAATACACACCATTAACATCATGATTTTAGTTAATTAAAATCCATTATATTACTTTCAAGGTCTTTGCATAGTTGGTTAAAACTCATGAAAGTGACATCTCCGCTTAGGGCGATGTGCCTGCACTGTGGAAGATAGTTCTACTTACATAAAGCAGCCTTACATGGCTCCTGCCATCTTCATCCTAAAGATATTCAGCTCCTGGTGCTTGCCATCAACCAAGAGCCATGTTAGTGTTGTACTTTCGCGCATGCATGAATGTCAAACATGATCCCCTGAGAACTCTATGGGGCCTTCATTGAACACTTCTTGCCATGAGCAAATGATGTCTGATTTGACCAAAGCTCTGCCAGTAAAAGAGAGTAATCCCTATAAAGTAAATCAACTTTGTGATTGCTTTCTAAATTTAATGAAATTCAGTCAGGAGTATTTCATGAGGATTATATTCTCAGAAGTGAGTCACTTTAGCTAGGCCTTCAGCAATTAATCAAAATGCTTATTATGCATTTATTTAGAAGTTCTGTGTGAATTATTGTATATCTATTGTGTTCCAAATCCCCTTGACACTCTTTTTTTCTAGGACTTTTTATTGTGCATGTGACTGATGCAACGGAGTCTGTGTTTCTGTGATCACTCTGAATTTACTGAAAGATACTTTCTACCTGTATCGGCGTTTTGTTGGAGCTGTGATATGTATACTGCATAGAGTGCAGTTTTCTGTGGGTAAGCTGTACAGGGCAACTTCAGCTTTTGCCAAAGTAGTTTCATCAGCAAATGACCGTGAACTTTCAACACTTTGATTTTCCTGCCGCCCACCCCAACTTATAGGCTGCTATGAATTGTATTTTATATCACGTAAAGGTATGTGGTTTGTTGGTGAGAGTTGAATGGTTAAAATTAGACATTCCACTGACTACAGTTTAGTAGATATACACCAAACGCAAATAAAGTATTTATGCATTTGTTTTATTGGCTGTATAACTAAAATATGCAGATATCCTTTGAAAACTCCTCCCCTTCTTATGCAGCCTAGACTTTGTTTGTGTCCAATCACAGACTTCCCAAAACAGCTCAATGTTTTACTATGGGGATCCCGGTGATGCTGGATGTCCTCATGCATAGCGTGAGGACATCAGGCAAACAAGTTGCCTAACAGCCCGGAAGTCCCTCTAGTACAGGCTTCCCCAAACTTTGGCCCTCCAGATGTTGCTGAACTAAAACTCCCATGATTCTATGAATTAAATAGGCTGAGAATCATGGGAGTTGTAGTTCAGCAACATCTGGAAGGCCAGAGTTTGGGGAAGCCTGCTCTAGTAGAGGTCTTGTAGACAGCTACTAGAGATAGAGTAAACCAACAAAATTAATTATTGCAGTTTATAAAAAATAAATAAAAAAATACTCCTGCAGTAATTAGCTTTGCAGGGTTAAGTTGACCGGGGCACTACACCCAGGCTACTTCAATGAGCTGAAGTGGTCTGGGAGATTAGTGTCCCTTTAACTGCCTTAGGCACCTGTAGTGTTCCTTTAACCTATTGGCACCATTTGAGTGCAGCACTAATGCTTATTTCCCAGCAGTGAGCATTGGCACGATACAGCAGCTGTGCACAATAAGAAAAGGACAAACTTGCATTGTTTTTTGGTTACTGTCCACCATGTGCTTGAGAGGTTGTTTACATGCTTGCTCCTTAACCTCGATTAGACAAGATACTATTCAGAGGTTGGTGTGACGGCAGACTTAAAGTACAGAAAGTTATATACATTTTATTTTCACTGGCATACTGTTTTTACTGCAATAAAGCTTTACTTTTCTTGCCCTGGTTGTCTCACGGAGGTCAGTAAGGTTAGAAATGCCATGCAGAGCCGGCCCATGTGGGATTTCTGCGGTGACTGGCTAATGCCGGCAGTGTAAATGGCTGTTTCTAAAAATGTGTTTTACCCTTTATATCCAATGGAATGGGTAACGTTTTAAAGGAAGTTAATTACATTTATTTTTCTTTTGACTCCATCCCAAGTACAATAAATTCTTTACTATTCATGGAGGGTTAATAGTACGTGCTTTATTGCATGTATGCCTGACAGCTGTATTTATATTTGCAGCAGTAGAAAAATGCACAGTTGTTGCGTTATCTTTTAAATGCTGCCCAGTCTGCTTTCTATGGAGAGAAGATGTAAAAGATACTTGTCTTAAAATGGACAAAGCTTAACCATTTAAGCACAACTTTTTAAAAATTTTTTATATACATGTGTTCTTAAGAGCCACAACTAGCATTGCTTGTCCTGCGTATTTAACACTGCCTGCTCTTTACAACACACCTCTCATTAAAGGAGTTTGAGATTTCTTTTGGACAGTCTAAACACAATCCTCGTCCTGATGAATTTTCTTAGAAGCATATTGGCGAACACATGCAGCATGATGATATCAACCAGTACAATGCTTCTCTATGAAAATCACATCCAATACTTTTCATAGAGAAGCATTGGACGCACACCGCTTCAGGCATTGGAATGCTTTGCATGTGGACGCTGTGTCAGATAGTTATTGAATCTGTTATGGGGCAGCCTCTATGCAAGAAAACGTTTTCAATAAAATAAAGTTTTTGGTGTTTAGAGTGTCCCTAAAGCCAGACACGGTTGTCTGTCCTTAAGGAGTTATTTTTTTTTTTTTTTGCTGTATGTATATATGATTATTTTCTATCCATCTTATGATTATCCTTTGAGAAAGGTACCTTAGTGGGCCAAAATGGTGGTTGATCCTTGTGACTTTTATCTAGCTCTGGTAGGCCATGTGTGTGAATGTTTATGCTTTTTAGTAGTTTATATAACCTTCCTTTGTGTGCAACTCATGTTGTTTTTATACTGGTTTAATAAACCTGTATCTACTATTAAATAGCAGTAGTATTTATCTTTTTGTATGATCTCTCTCCATGACATCTCACTTGCACAGCCCATAAGGGTAGGAATCTGATAAGACAGCCAGGTCATATCTGCAACAGAGATTGCATCCCCTGTCAAGTGGGGGTAACTTCCAGTGTTGCCCCTTAGTATGAAGCGGTGTTTTCTTCCTTTGTCTTGTCTGAGCATGATTTTGCATGGTCAAGTTCTTCGTGTATTTTTGTGTTAATGTTACTGTCCACTTTTAGAGGACCTTAACTGACAGCTGCAGTGTGTGGCCCAAAACCATGCAGAAACAATCAGCTTTGTTTCTGCATAAAATATTCCATTGGAGTCAGGATGACACATAAGCCATCACAGTATATTACACAAGTAAAGCCATGCCTTTTTTTTTTATTATTAATTCACAATAGCTGTCCTGTTTAGCACTTTTTTCTTTCTGAATAAATGTGTCCAGAGCTGTGACTTATGGAAGAGAATAGGCTTTCTGTGCACATCTAAAAGTAAAAGTGGACCTGTTACTAAGCGAATAAAGCCATTTCACCCTAAGAAATAACAAACCTTCCAGTGAGTGCCTCTAATATTGGCCCACAATGGAGCAAGAGGCCTTTTAAAGTTGTTCTGTATTGTCTGTATCCACTTCCAGAGCCGTTTCTTTATCTTGGGAAGAATGAACAACTCTCTTCTATTTTCCAGTAAAAGTCAATCCATATTTGTATTGTGCAGTCAGTCCTACTAACCTGGTCGTACTTTGTATCTCCCAGATTGTACTGTGCCGTGGCTGTACAGCAACACTAAAATGCACTTTGTGGGTACATTTTACAGCGGTGCTTTTAGAGACATTTTGCATGGTTAATAATTACCCTGGTTTGCTCTTAAGGTTGTTTGACTTTCCCCTACTGATGTGTAAGAAAGGATAATGAAATTAATTTGCTTAGATCGTTAAGCAGATAACAGTCAGGTTGCCAGGTTACTAAACAAGAGCATAAGTCTGTTTACATGCATTTCTAGTTTTGTAGAATAATATTGCTTGCTGTGTATGACCTGTTACAAAACTGCTCCCGACACTTTCACGGGATCCCTTTATCACTACAGCACCCGACTGAAATGGAAGAACAGTTTAGTTCCAAATGCAAACAGTAGATAGGAATTATCCTTTATATGGTGGGTTAAAATGCTCTGGGACGTCCATGGTTTCATATTGTCTGTGGTTGACAGAAAACTTATTTCTCAGGTCTATGAGAAGTCTAGAAGCATTATGCTTATATTCTGTGTATTTTTGTGAGTGTTAGGTGTTTGTAAAATTTAGAAGGAATTGTAATGGGGGCCCTGAGCAGTGGAAAGGTGCAGCATTATAAGAGTTGAATATATGAAATATGAAATGATACATGGCTCCAGCAATGCTGTAACAGTGCTAGGGACAGATCACAGGCTGGGGCTGTTAACTCTCGAGCCGCTAGGACTAATGGGACTGCAGAGTGTGGGCACAGTCTGATCTCTCACACAGATGAAATCACCTCATTTAAATTCCAAGGTTGCCTGGGTAGGTTTCAGAGGAAACATGAACCTGCCTTATCTAACGAAAGCGATACTAGAGATTTTCGTTTTCTGCATTTAAATGTGCCTGCGAGCTTTACCTGATGGCCAAAATCTGGTTTGCCCACAGGCTTGTCAGATTAACCATCCACTATTACCTACAAATCTGTCATCCAATAACCAGCCTGAATCAGTAACCTGGATCTTCCTTGTTCAGTGACTTATGTCTGAAGGTGTGCTTGCTAACAGAATGGGAAAATCAATTGTTTAAAATTTTATTGAAAAAGGTAATCACACAGTACTAAGTTATCCAGAGGGATATTCCAGCATAGATTTAAAAAAACAAAAACAAAAAAACCTTTATAGAGATAAACAACTTAATAAAACAAAACCCTTGATTTTCCCTGTTAATATAGGATCACTGTGCCATTTTTAAAATAAGGATTCCAGAGTAAATATACCATGCTCTATAAACAAAAGAACAATGCATTGTTTTGGTTAACTTACGATTTTGTCTTGGCATGAGTTGCTTATAGAGGAACACCATGCATCTAGCATTTTTATTTTTTATTTTTTTTGTTCTTACCTGGGGTGCACAACTGATGCAGAGTATTTTGTAGCAAAATTAGATTTTGTGGTAATGCAAGTGAATTTACCATGTAAACAAACATGCAGTGTTTTTTTCTTTGTTTTTTTTTTGTTTTTTTTTTAATAACCTTGCCTGACATGAAATTCTTACATATTGCATAACTCCCTCTCTTTCTACCTGTCCTGTCACTTGTTTTGACTGTACCTGAATTCCAATAGCGTGCTATTTTTTGTAATAATATTGGAGAACTCCAGCAGCATTGTAGCATGTCTGTTAATCCCAAATGCAATGGAAGACCCTTCAGAGTTCCTTTTAAAAGTAAAATTAAATTGTAACACTGGAAACAGGAGAGCACAGTCAACACATGAAATAAGTATAACCCGTGGGTGAGAATTTTCCGTTTATTTTGCATGCAATGTTCAAAGTGATTTTTTTTTCTTCCTTCCTTCCTTCCCTTTTTTTTTTTTTTTTTTTTCTTCTTTCTGTTCAATGCCAATGCTACTCAGGCTGCATTTAACAAAATAGACCTAGAATTTCTGTTAATTTATTCCCTCTTTCATAATGTTTAGTCTTTTGGAGCAGACCTACACCCACTCTATGAATCCTACATATCTTCATTTCAGCTGTCAGTTAAGATGTAGCACTAACATTTATGGGCTAGCAAAGAGGAGTCTGCATGAGCTGCCAAGTGTCCTTCCTGCAGTCCTTCTCTGTGTTTTGTTTAACCTTTGCTTCTCCAGCTGGCTGCGCATCTTGGTAAATAGTCCATAATAGCTGGCGTGCCAAAGGTTATTCCTCTGACATAAGGACAATGGCGCAGCAGATGAATATTCTGTTACAAACCCATTTAACTTTTAATCTCCCCCCCTTTTCTTTCTCTCTCTATTGATCCATTTTATTACGAGAGCTTAGAGATCTAGCATGCCTCTCCTGCAACTTAATCGAAAGGTGGTGGGGGGGTGGGTGAATATGCTGACTGATTAAAAACGGCTTTCAAGAGCATTAAAAAGATCAATTAAGTAACATTAGGACATCACTTCCTGTAAAAGGCACAGGCCACAATTACTTCATAGGAACAGCACTGGTTGTATGCCTCTGGGAAATAGAGGGCAGTGCAGTGTTACTATATTAACCATTTCAGGGCCAGTATTAGACATTCCGTTGCTATTGTCTCAGTCTTGATGGTTCTTTATTAACAAAGGTCGGGTAGGAAGTACTGAATATTTTATTACACAAAGCTGTATGAATACAAACCAAATGCATAATTCTTTGTTTTGTTTTTTGTTAATGGCAGACTTTATAATATATGGTGCCAAAATGATTTGCAGATGATCCAAGGGTAGCAAGCAACTAAATACTTTAGTTATTCACTAAACAGTGTGTTGTGGGCAGTTTATTAAAGATTACCTAGGTCATTTTGAAACAGCCATGTATTCCAGTGTGGTTGGAGATATTCTGGAGAGTTTTACAGAAGCTTCAACTGTCTGAGTTGTGCTAAGAGTTTTCTTTTCTACTGTTACAGGTAAGATTCATCTGTAGGAAAAGGTTACTGGTTGCACAAGGTTTGATTTCCTGTTGGTAATTATAAGGCATTTGATTAGCTACTTGCTATTGATTGCTGTTTAAATGAGCTATTTGCAAATAAGCAGAGGCCTACCCAGGTGTTAAACATTCCTAGTGGGTGGTGATATTAGGAGTTATATAAGGGTTGTTGTCATTAGCTTGGCTGCTCCATCTAAGTGTTGCTTCTAAGTGTGTGGTTGGAGATATTCTGGAGGTAATCTGAGGTATCCAGGAGGATAAATAAAAAGTTAAGATTCGTTTGATTTAAATTATTCACCTCATTGGAATGGCAGACTTAGTTCAGTGTAATAGTTCCTATGCATTTGTTTCACGTTCCACATTTTGGAGGTTTGGTTGTTGTCTAATCTGTAGACCAGGGGTGTGCAACCTTTTAGCAGCTCTGTGCCGATATAGGATTGTGATGTCCCACAGCGTGCCGGTCCTATTTTTTTTAATTGAGGTGTGTATGTTGCCGTATTCGGCTTGTGTTATTTTTACGGCAGTTGCTTTCTATCATTGTATTTGTGCGTATATGAGCTATTATATAGTATATGTTCAGGAGTAGTTTGTGGTATCGTGTATGATACATATGAATGTGGGCTGTGTGCTGCTTGTGGAATATTGTGTGTGTGTGTGGATGGATATGTCACATGGTGTGTTTGGTAGTGTGTATGTGTGGGGGCTGTTTGGGGTATTGCATGTGAGAGGCTGCATGTGGGGTTGTGTGCATGTATGTGGATTGTTAGCAGGTTACGTTTGTGCGGATTGTATGTATGTTTGTGTGTGGGCAGTTTGTATTATTTGTATGAGGGGAGGCTTATTGTGCATTTCTGTGTAAATCTAGCAGTGTGGGTGGCTTCCCTGGGTTCCAGTGGGGACCAGGCTGGCCAGGTACAGGTCAAGGGCAGGAGCTGCAACAGCAGGCTGCTCTACTACAGTGTGGATTCCCATTCACAAGTGCTGGGAGGAAGTGATCTGAGATCACTTACTCTATGTGCTGCAATGCATAAATTGAGGATTGTCCTTCACCACCTTTTCATATTAGCAGATATCTGAAGTTTCACTGGGACTCCTGATAGGCCAGAGCCTGTTTGGCTGTAGCAGCCTTGAGTGCCGTGCAAAGACACCTTGAGTGCCGTAGGTTGCCTACCCCATGCTGTAGATAGTTCTCTCTCTTGTGGCAGGAGATTGTATTCTTGAAGTCTGAGATTTGTAAATTATCTGGTAAACAAACTCAGACTGGAACTGCTGCAAAGCCACTGCCGCAGAGACATACTAGGAATCGCAGATGGATTACTGTAGGATCTGGTAGACTTGGAGGTGTGGATAAAAGGCATATTGCACAGTCTGTTGCTCTACATAATTCATTTTCTGCACTTTCAGAGTGTAATGCTGTGGTGTTGGGAGAGAGGCACTGAGGCTAGTGGTGTTGGGGGAGAGAGGCACTGAGGCTAGTAGTGTTGTGGAGACAGGCACTGAGGCTAGTGGTGTTGGGGAGAGAGGCACTGAGGCTGAGGCTAGTGGTGGTGTTGGAGAGAGGCACTGAGGCTAGTGGTGGTGTTGGGGAGAGAGGCAGAGGCTAGTGGTGGTGTTGGGGGGAGAGAGGCACTGAGGCTAGTGGTGGTGTTGGGGGGAGAGAGGCACTGAGGCTAGTGGTGTTGGGGGGAGAGAGGCTTGGAGACTATGGTGTTGGGGGATTCCATCGTAAGAGGTGTGGAGATGGACAATGGTCTTGTGAGGTGTCTTCCCGGAGCTACTGCTCACAGAGACGGGAGACGTATCTGTAATATTGTTAAGCAAGCAAAGCAGGAAGGGGAATTGGATGTACTTGTCCATCTAGGGACAAATGACTTGGCTTGCAATGAGGTTTCAGAGGTTAAGGAAGTTTTTTAGTGTTTTTGCCAATGATATACGGCAGATTGCTTCCACACTGTCATTCTGTGCAGAACACTCAGAACGACAAGCGGATGCGTATTAGGGACTTAAATTTGTGGCTTGGTGAATGGTGTCGGGAGCAAGGATTTGGCTTTATTTCTCATGGTAGCTCTGTTTGGAATGGAAATAACCTGTACAAAAAAGATGGTTTGCATCTTTCTCAAAAGGGAACAAATGTTTTCAGTGAGCAGTTCAGAGGTTTTGCTAGGATGTATTTAAACTAGAAGGGGGGGGGGGGGCAAAAGGTTTATAAAACATCAAATTGTCCCCCAAAACAAGGACAGAAGGTGCCTGTAGCAAGTGTGTTAAAAAGTAAGCTTAGTCATGTCTACAAATGCTCGCAGTTTAGGTACTAAGATCCATGAACTTGTGGCAATAATGGCAACTGATAGTGTAAATTTAGTCGCTGTTACTGAGACATGGTATAATGAGAAAAATGGGTGGGACATAGCAATACCAGGGTACTCTTTATATAGAAAAGACAGGGAAGGCAAGAAAGGATGAGGGGTGGCCCTGTATGTGAAGGATAGCATAAAATCTAGCCTAATAAAATTTAGTGAGGTGAACATAGAGTCCGTTTGGGTTACGTTAGAATTTGGTAATCACACAGTAACTTGTGTAGGTGTGATTTTATAGGCCCCCAGGACAAATTGAAGAGTTAGATAATCTGCTAGTTGAGGAAATAGCTAAAATGACAATGAAGGGGGAAGTTATCATCATGGGTGACTTTAATCTAACTGGTGTGAATTGGAAAACAAAAATAGCTGCTTGTCCCAGGAGCACACATATTCTAAACTCCCTACTGGGATTGTCTCTAAAACAAGTCGTTGAGGAGCCAACTTGTAAAGAGGCCATACTAGATTTAGTGTTTACAAATGGAGATTTGGTATCAGATATTACTGTAGGTGAAAGTTTAGGTTCTAGTGATCATCAGTCAGTGTGGTTTAATATAAGAACAGTGACTGAGTCACACCACACAAAAACAAAAGTTTTAGACCTTAGAAAAACAGACTTTTCTAAAATTAGAATATGTAGAGTAGTCCTTATCAGACTGGAGCAATTTAAATGGAGTCCAAGAGAAATGGGATTATTTAAAAGTTGCACTACTGAAGGCAACAGAAAATTGCTTTAGGCTTGTCTGTAAAAGCAAAAAATTCAAGAAACCAGTGGTACTCCGCAGATGTGGCCAAAATAATTTAAAAACAAAAAGTTAGCATTTAGTAATTATAAAAAAAAAACCTAGACTGAGGAAGACAAAATGATCTATACGTTTAGGCAGAAAGAGGCTAAGCAAGTTATAAGAGCTTCCAAATCACACACAGAAGAGAACATTGCACACAGTAAAAAATGGGGACAAAACATTTTTTTTTAGATGCATAAATAAGAAAAGAAAACTAAAACAAGGATTAGTTTGATTAAAAACAAAAGGAAGGTATGTAGAAGAGGATAAAGGTCTAGCTGACTGCCTCAATTAATATTTTTGTTCTGTATTTACAGATAAGAATGAAGGAAAGGGACCTCAGTTAAGAAAAAGGATAAATGTAATTTATTACACGTGAGTTTACAGAGGAAGAGGTTCTATTTCAAATGTCAAAAGTAAAGACAAGTCAGTGGGACCTGATGGAATACACCCAAAGCTATTAAAAGAGCTTAGTGGTGTACTAGCAAAACCATTAACAGATTTATTTAACCAACCATTGTTAACAGGAGTAGTCCCAGAAGATTGGAAGTTAGCTAATGTTGTGCCCATTTACAAGAAAGGTAATAGGGAGGAGTCGGGCAACTATAGGCCAGTAAGCCTTACTTCAGGTAGTGGGGAAAGTGATGGAAACCATGTTAAAGGATAGGATTGTTGAACATCTAAAAACACATGGATTTCAAGATCAGAGACAACATGGATTTACTTTAGGGAGATCATGCCAAACTAATCTTATTGATTTTTTTGATTGGGTAACTAAAATTATAGATCAGGGTGGTGCAGTAGACATTGCTTACCTAGATTTCAGTAAGGCTTTTGACACTGTTGCACGTAGAAGGCTTATCAATAGACTGCAATCTTTAAGTTTGGATTTCAATATTGTTGAATGGGTAAGGCAGTGGCTGAGTGACAGGCAACAGAGGGTTGTAGTCAATGGAATATGTTCCAAGCTTGGACTTGTCAACAGTGGGGTACCTCAGGGATCTGTACTTGGACCCATTCTGTTTAATATTTTTTAGTGATATTGCAGAAGGTCTTGATGGTAAGGTATGTCTTTTTGCTGATGATACTAAGATATGTACCAGTGTTGATGTTCCAGGAGGGATAAGCCAAATGGCAAATGATTTAGGTAAACAAGAAAAATGGTCAGAATTGTGGCAACTGACATTTAATGTGGATAAGTGCAAGATAATGCATCTTGGACGTAAAAACCCAAGGGCAGAATACAGAATATTTGATAGTCCTAACCTCAACATCTGAGGAAAGGGATTTAGGGGTAATTATTTCTGATGACTTAAAGGTAGGCAGACAATGTAATAGAGCAGCAGGAAATGCTAGCAGAATGCTTGGTTGTATAGGGAGAAGTATTAGCAGTAGAAAGAGGGAAGTGCTCATGCCATTGTACAGAACACTGGTGAGTCCTCACTTGGAGTATTGTACACAGTACTGGAGACCGTATCTTCAGATGGATATTGATACCTTACAGAGGGTTCAGAGAAGGGCTACTAAACTGGTTCATGGATTGCGGGATAAAACTTACCAGGAAAGGTTAAAGGATCTTAACATGTATAGCTTGGAGGAAAGACGAGACAGGGGGGATATGATAGAAACATTTAAATACAAAAAGGGAATCAACACGGTAAAGGAGGAGAGTCTATTTAAAAGAAGAAAAACTACCACAACAAGAGGACATAGTCTTAAATTAGAGGGACAAAGGTTTAAAAATATCAGGAAGTATTACTTTACTGAGAGGGTAGTGGATGCATGGAATAGCCTTCCAGCTGAAGTAGTAGCGGTTAACACAGTGAAGGAGTTTAAGCATGCGTGGGATAGGCATAAAGCTATCCTAATTATAAGATAAGGCCAGGGACTAATGAGAGTATTTCAAAAATTGAGCAGACTAGATGGGCTGAATGGTTCTTATCTGCTATCACATTCTATGTTTCTATATGGCTTAATATGCCTTGTGATGAAATTGTACCATTGTGTCAAAGTTCCTTTATCTGTGTGTGAAACATTCCTTTGGAAGGATTCTGATTTTATTACATTTTCTTATCCATGTGTCCTCTCAGACTGCAGCTCACATGGAATCTCTGTTATGCTTTAGAAACAGTTGGCGCCGGTTCACACATTCTCATATGCTGAAGTATCCGGAACGTTGCATGCCAGTTGGTGGCTTGCACAGTTGAATTTTCTCAGAATGTCCACTAGTGATCTCCACTTTAAAGAAGCCTGCTGGCAAGGTCTCTTTTAGGAAAATTCTAGATTCTAGAATCCATCCGAAGCACATTCCAGCAAAATCGCCACAAAGTGTTTATTAAATAAGGCTTCACGTATAGCAAACTTGCACATTATATCACTGTGTGGGTGTATATACACCCCACTGGACTAACATAACTGTGTTTTTGTGTTTCTCTTTTTTTTATTTAATGTCTATTAAAGTTTTGCATATTAACCTAAATCTTCAAATCAGGGGTAACAAATATGTAATAATTTTCTTTATGGCTCTGCAAGAATTATTCAGCAGCTACAAACGTTTGTTTTAGGTTGTTTACAAAGCATCATGGGACTTGTAGTTGCACTGCAGCTACAGGGCTACCTGCTCATTACTGATCAAGGTTTTTTTTTGGTTTAGTTTACCTGTGGTGTTCCACCATATCATATTTTCAGGTGCACACACTGCATTTTAACCATTGCAAGGTCGCCAACATGTCTCTGTATGATTGAGGAACATTATGCATTGACCCACAAGCTCTATGCTGAATGATTTCAAGTTTTGCCCATCTGAAATGTATTGTGAGTGACCGTGTGTTTTCACTCTCAGGATTAATACAATCTGTTCCTCATCTGCACATATTACCAGCCTCCCTGGTTATAAAAGGTTTTCATTTGAAAAATACATTAATGTGGCATTACAAAAATACCATTCTTAATCTGTGGTTTCACACTTTTTTGGTTTCACACTTGCATGCCGTTTTTTTTTTTTGTGCCAATGTCTGCCCCATTCTGTCTTTCCTGCAATAATGGTTGCTTAGCAACTTCCTCAGACTCGTAACAAACGTGTGAATGACAACTCCTGTGGGGAGGGGGCCTCAAGCACATCGCTTCACTGCGATAACATGACTCCAGTTGCTTTGAAAATCCTGAAATCCTGGAAGGACTTGCATTCCTCCACCATAATAAATGGCAATGTCTGGACTATATAACTTAAGGGCTGCTTTAATTGGGTGCTTTAAGCACCCTAACCACTATTGCCACCCCTAAGTTCTCTATCTAGCTGACCAGCTCAGTCTATGAATACCCTCCAAATTTGATCAGTTGTGATATTGTTAATAGGGAAGTGTTACTGCAATACCTGTATGCTGAGTAAGCGGAAACATGTGCCCAGAGAGAGCCTGAGCTCTGATGGTCTTAACTCAGAGCTGACATAGAAATAGACATATACATTAGTCTTTTTACATATACTTTTTACATCTACCCTTGTTTTCTGCCCTTGTTTTCTGCCCTTTCTTGATGCTTTGGAATGCCCAGTGTATAAGCAGCACAACGGAATGCCATTAACCAGGTCTTTTACATGTCCCACTTCTGTTTTTTCTTTTTATTAAAACAGAATACATTTTGACTCCACCATCATCTGAAAGTAGATCAGAATTATGGTCTATTCTTCCAGCTGATACAGAGCTTAGCACAGTACAAGGGACACATTGAGGTAGAGTGCAAAACTGAAGCAGTTGCTATGGAAACCAATTGAATGTTTTTCTAGAATAACTTATTCAGATGGCCTGTCTTGCTAGGAAAAATATGCAGACTTGTAGTGATTCCATGCAAATGCTCACCTTAACATGTGCTGTCTGCTCTGATTGGTTAGTTAGGGTGTCTCGTTGCATCATTCTGCTTTTGAATAGTCTGTAAAAATAAACGGTTTTTAAACGTTACTTTCAAGAATTCAAGTCAAGTAATGTAACCATGTACAGCTGCCTAATTTATCAGCTAGGGTAGCAGAGCATCATGGCAATTTTAGTTCCTGAGCAGTGTGTGGAATTTGTCAGAGATAGATATATAAACAACAAAGGGTACAGTATCAAACCATTTCAGAGACTGATACAAAGCAGTACAGAATGTTTAGAGACACGCCCTCATGTTTACAGCTTAAATTATTGATCTCAAAAGAAAACCAGTCCGTATAAAGCTCACGCTGTCCCACCACCACAGCTTTTACTCGCATTGTTAAATGTCTGCCAAGAGAATGTGACACTAAAGGATGGAACTTAATTCCAAACTTAAACACATGCACCTAGAATTACAAGTGACATTAGCTCTGCTGAACATATTTATGAAACCATACATAACTATGATTTTAGATCTATCAATGGCTGTATCACTCATTGCATCCCATCGCATCGTAGTCTGGAATTTACAGCTATGTTTCATCATCATGCCAAGTCAAGTAGTCTTCTCCAGCCTCCCAAACAGGGCTGTGGAAAACTACATTTAGGACATCACTGCCGATGCCTGGGGGAAGGGGAAAGAATCTAGTCTAAGATATCTGCGTGCAATTATTTTCCTGTGGGTGGAGTCTGGCATTAATAAGATTGGTTTGTTAATATTTACTGGCTGTCCCCTGTTTTTGTTTTTGTTTTTTTTTCTTCCTCTTTTTTGTGGACTTATCCCCACCTCTTTCAGTTGCTAACAGGCTTGTGTGTGTGTGATATAAAATATCCCCTGCTTGAGGGGTCTCTGCACTCGTGCTTAAGAGCTGACTGCACTAGACATGCTTTGCGTGTCTGGAAAGTTTTGCTTTGTGTCATGCCTTTCTTAAAGTGATCCAGTGCGATTAAAAGAATGTTTGTATTTTAACCTATTCATCGTTCCTGAAACTTACGTTACTTTCCCTGAAAAGGCTGTAATCCCAGTTTGTTGCTTGGTATAAAAGCTCTGTCCTTGCATGCCATGGAATGTGTCCAAATATGTCCATTAGTTGGAAGTTGGATGTACAGATATGGATATATAATTTCAATCAATTGTCTGCTTACACAGTCCACTCTAATATTTCTAAATTGGATGTGCTCAAGATACTTTTATTCATGCAGGTTATTCTTTTAGACTGAGTGACTTTTCGCCAATCCTGATTGTACCCCCGAAGTAGGATATGTTTTAAACGAGGGTCATTGGCTTATGCGTAAAGATTACAATCCTTAACTTCAACTGGGCCACACTAAACATTCTGTCTTCACCAACCACAAGATGGTCACTAAATGGACCTGCAGCCCTTCAATTTAGACTTGTTTATTTTTCTTAAGGTTAAAGCGAAACTCCAGGCACCCAGACTACTTCTGCCCATTTGAGTGGTCTGGGTGTCAACTCCCACTACCCTTAACCCTGCAAGTGTAATTATTGCAGTTTTCATAAACTTACATTTCAGGGTTAAGTCCTCTCCTAGTGGCTCACGCTATGTGAGGACCTCCAGCGTCGCCAAAATCCCCATAGGAAAGCATTCATGCTTTAATATGGGGAGGTCTAATGCGCCTGTGCGGCCATTGCCGCACATGCACATTAGGTCTCCCCTGCCGACGGCTGCGCATGCGCAGTAGGTCTCCCCCGCTGGCCGACGGGAGAGGAGCATAGGTGGAGCCTGACCCAGCAGCGGGGGACATTGACGCTGTACGCAACTTGGGGTGGGAGGTTGAGGGCCTCTAGAGCAGGGGTTCTCAACGTTAGTCCTCAGGACCCCCTACCAGTCCAGGGTTTAGGGATTACCTGGGTGTGTCTAAGGTGTTTAGAAAAAAAAAACACCTTAGAGTCTAAGGTGTTTTTTCCCCTTTTTCTAAACACCTGAGACACACCCAGGTAATCCCCAAATCCTGGACTGGTAGCGGGTCCTGAGGACTGGGTTGAGAACCCCTGCTCTAGAGGGTCCTGCAGTGTTTTCCTGGCACTGGAGAATCCCTTTAATGGGGGGAGAGACACACACACACTTCATTTTATTTATATATATATTTATATATATATATATATATATATATATATATATATATATATATATATATATATATATATATATATATATATATATATATATATACACACACACACGCGCACACTTCATTATATATATATATAATATATACACATACACACACACACACACACACAAACACACTCTGCATTCATTATATATATACACACACTGTATTAATTATATATACACACTACACACACACACTGCATTCAGTATATACACACTACACACACACGCACACACACATTCTTGAAAACATAAATTCTGACCGGCATGTATATTTTGTGCATTTACCTTATTAAATTTTTTTTTTTACAAAATAAACATGTTCAGTTAACAGATTTTTGTAGAAATAGTAAATATTTTTAAAAAATGGTAAATGTACTAAAGTTATCGGCTATAGGCATGAAAGTTCAGAGTATCGGTAATATGTCGATCTCTACTTAATAGCTATCCTATATTTGTTCAGTGTACATTTATATTCTTGGAGAGGTGAATAAAACTGTTTGGGGAGAATACAGCAGTATTTTTTTAGTTAATTTTGCTTTTGATTGCATTTGTTTTTGGTGTTAGAGTAGTTCACAACACCTACGCTTCTCCCCCCCCCATTGGTATACTGTACTTGCTGGTTTTCAAGTTGATAAAATTAACTCTGCCTTCTTACAATGTGTTCAAACATAGTTTGTATGAATGGTGCTGACTAATGGCTAGTTCCATGCTGCGTGGCGTAAAGGATAAGTACGCTTCTGTTGCTAAGTAACTAAAAGTGATCCAGAGGAGCAGGTATGCTGTCAGTGCTCTATTTAATGGTGAATTTATTGCCTTCCCCATTCTTTCCATGAGAATTGAACTTTTTTTTTTGCAACAGAAACCGAGAATATAAGAACTAAGAGAAGGCAAAAGCTTCGAAAAACTGTGTAACAGAGGAGTCTCAGCTACACCCAAGAAGTCAGAAACTATTGTCTGGGGTTGCTGTATATCTTGCAGAGAGAACGAGCCAGCATTTTGGTTCTGAACTGACCTTATGGGTAGCATCAGTGTGATGTGCAGTGGTATACAGCCTCACTCTGTAATGGCACAAGTGAGCAAAAAATATTGAGTCCTGAGTTGGATCTACCGAAGGGCAAACTATTGAGTTTCTCTAAGCTTGTGGGTGTTCTCAGTAATCATATTATGTTTTTGTTAAACTTGTTCCATATGTCTGAATATACAATTATAAAAGTTGAACTGTTAAAGAGGCACTGTTGTCACCAGAACAACTACAGCTTTTAATGTAAACATTGCTTTTTCATTGAAAATGCATTGTTTGCCAGTGGAGAATTTACTAGCCAGCAATTCAGTCACTTGGACTGCCAATAGAGGTGCTTCCTGGGCCAATGCTGCAAAATGTGGCGCAGAACGTTCTTCATAGAGATGCAATGCATCTCTGAGGAGATGCTGATTGATGCAGTGCGGTGGTTTGCGATGCATGCGCGATAACCTCCCAGTGTTTTCCAATGGAAAGCATTTTATTTGCTGAGATTGTCATGTTTGATCTCAGCCAATGAGGCCAGGCAAGACCAGCCGTGGGGAGTCCCGTGTGGCCCTAAAATAAAGGGGAGAAAATTCCCCTTCACTTTACGAACAGAGTGCAGGAAGCTAAACTATTTTCCCAGCTATAGTGACTGGAATACATGTTTGTATTTCTGTCACTAGAGTGTTCCTTTCAAAAGCCTCAATGGTGTTAACAACTCGTAGACTTCAGAAATCAAGATCAAAATAGAATGCAAACTTTACAATCTCTTGGTAAAGTCCAGAGTAGCTAGCAACTAATTCTATATCGTGAAGAACTACTGCTATAAAGCATTACCAGCCCTCAGATACAAACTTGGAGACATGGGAGATTCAGCATTTACTTAAGCTTTTTGTGTTAAAAATAAAAACCTAAATGTTGAAACTTGATTGTTTCCAGCTCTGTACTTGCCTTCTTGGAAAGACAGAGTGATGGCATAATACAGTGCTACGGAATCTGATGGCGCCATATAAATAATAAAATAGACATTTATTAAGTGTATAGGTGAAAAAAGAGTTTAGGCGCTCACTAAAAAACAAAAAGTGTATAAGGCAGCAGTGAACCAGCAGGACTTCCCAATGCCTGCTATATAATAAACAGAAATGTGAAAGTAGGAAAGTGGTAAACCGCGCCAAAAGAATTTCAATTAATCATATCACACATACATATATATAGATCTCAGGTAGTTCAGCATGAAACAAAACCTCAAAAAGAAAAATAAGATAATAGTGCAATACGCTTAAATATTAAATGGTGTAATCTAGAACAGACTTAGTTTTAGATAAAAGGCAAACTCACACTTTGTATAACGCCTGGACGGTACAATCCCCGTCTTAGGATCTGTAGATGGTAGGATGTCCAAAACTCAGCTACCATATATATGGGAGAGAGAAAAAAAACAGAATACACAAACCAATGGTGTAGTATTAAAAACCAAAAGTTAAAGAAGAAAATGTAGGTATCCTACTTAGTTTCCAGAGCAATAACTTGCTCTTGTGGTGGTATGATCCCCACCAAAGGATATATGGATAGATCAGGAAACCAGCAGCACCAAAAAGCCTAAGGATTGGATAAAAAAAGCTTCACTTTATTTAACAAAAAAAAAAATATTAAAACATATAGGTAGCTTCTAGTCCTTCCCTTGACGCGTTTCGGGTTTGGGCTTTATCAAGAGTGTGGGTGTCCTTGGCATTCCGCTCGGTTTATAATAGGGGGTATTGATTCATAGATGTCAATCACATGTGGTGCTGTTCTTCCTGTTTCCTGTTGGTCGCGGGCGTCGACCGGAAATGACGTTCTGCGACCACTAATGCATGGTGGGAGATGTAGTTCGTATGTATGTCCGCGGTAATAATACCAAATCACGGCCGCCAACCAGAAACCGTAAGTGACGTGCCGCGAACAGCAGTGGTTGCTGGGACATGTAGTCTCTTGAAGCAGCCATATTCGGATACAAATTGAAAAAGCATAGATATAATGAAATCCATTTCTATTCGGTGTCAGCACAATATAAAGTGCAAAAAAAACAAAAACACATGCCATAGTAGTTGATCTATATTTGAGAAACAGATACTAATAGTCTGAGTTTTTGAAGAATGTTTGATAAATATAAATTTATCAATAGCTTAAAATATATTTAGTAACTAATAGGTATATAGATATATATTATATAAAATGGGGAACAATATGTAATAGGGACTATAGGATCTTGTTTCTCTATAAGGCAGAAACCGTAGCTATGAGGTGGAGATAATTGTTCCCAGCTCTGTACTTGCCTTCTTGGAAAGACAGAGTGATGGCATAATACAGTGCTACGGAATCTGATGGCGCTATATAAATAATAAAATAGACATTTATTAAGTGTATATATTTTAGTTTTCTTTCCCTGGTGCATACCATTAGGTAATCTTGCCGATTTGTGGCCAACCCTTTATCCAATCAATGCAGCCCACAGTAGTAGAAACAGATGGCTAGAGGTGGAGGGACCGGTTTATAAAAGTCAAAGCATCCTTTCCAAAATTATCAAACTAACCCATTGAAATAAAAGTGGTTATCCTCTGTATAGTTACAAACAGGCTGTGATTTAAAAATGTTTGTATGCATGTTAAAGATGAAGGTATAATCTTTCATGTAGACCTGGTTTTGAGTAACATTACCATTTGGGTTCCAATCCACATAGGGATCTGTATTTCCTTCTCCCACCTCCTTTTAATTTGTCCTTGTGGCAGTGTTTTTCGTACAGCTTTACATTATCTGTTGTCACAACACGGATGATGTGTAAAGCGGTTGGCTTACACTAGTAAAATAAGGATGAATGCTTATATCGAATAGTCTTTCAGCTGTTCTAAAAAGTTCTATACAATGTCCCTTGCCCTAATGGTTCCATGCTATTTTAAGGTTGTCTAATAGTCTGAACTTTTAGGGATAAAAATCTAAAAGTATTTATAAAAAAATAAATTAAATAAATCATTTCCAAACTATTAGTTGCATGTTTAGAGAATTTGTATAGTTGCCTAGCATTGTATCCTTGTAACCAGGCGCATTGAACTGTGTGCCATTTTCCAGAAATAAGTATTTATAAACACATCCTACTACATATGCTTCAACATAAATACACATACAACTTTTAAGGGAATATTTTGTTAAAAACAAACCATTATATTTGATTAAAGTATCTTTGAATTAGAGGAAATGTCCTCTATTCAAATCTGTTGTAATGGCAGTGAATACAAAGATTCTGTTATTACAGAGTCTCTTTAATCAGATGCAATTATTGGAGTGTGTGTGTTTGGAGAATCTTAGCTTTGTTTCTGTGGTGAAACTTTTTAAAGTGGAGCTCTGCATGTTAAAGCGGCACTGTCATGCCAAATCCTGTGTGTTTTTGTGTTTTTTTTATTTTTTTTTAACCCCCCTCTGGCCTCCACTATCTCTGACACCCTAGTCACCCCCAAATGACACCCATGTCACCCCCAAATGCCCCCTAAGCCCCCCACATTACTTATTTTTTATACCTTATTTTCTGCCCCGATCTTGATTCAGCGCGCCGCCATCTTTGTGTGGGTAGATGAGGTCCCTGTGGGACACGTCATCTGCCCACACTAGACAGACTGAGATTCCCGCACATGCCCAGTGAAACACCTGGAGTGAATAAGAAATATAAAAGTGAATAAAAAAGTGAATAGAAATATCAGCCGAACAAACAAACACTGAGTATCAGTGTTTGTTTGTTCGCTCAGTTTATTACAAGGAGGGAGCTACCGGCGCACAGCTCCCTCCTTGTAATATGTAAAGATAGAAGTGTCAGGGAGCAGTGCTCCCCACCACATCATAAGCCTCCCCAGGCCCTCCCTCACTCTATGGGGGTCAATATGACCTCCATATTAGCACAAGGGAGATTAAAATCTCCCCAATGCCCCTACTCGCTATACCGCGAGTAGGGGCATGTCTGTGGCTGCTCACTGTAAAAACAAAAAAACAAAAAATAAAACTATTGGCCCCCACCCCTAAATGACGGGTGGGGGCCCTAAAGTAAAATAAGGGGGGAGACCTAATGTCCCCCCAAGCCCCCACCCCTGCGCGGTGGGTGGGGGTCATAATGATAAGGGGGGGTGGTGGACCTACTGCCCCCCCCCCCTGTGGCCCCCACCCCTGGGCGGCAGGTGGGGGCCATAAAGATGAGGGGGGATGGACCTACCGTCCTCTCCTCCCCCCGGGCCCCCACCCCTGGGTGGCGGGTGGGGGCCATAAAGATAATGAGGGGGGGCGGACCTACTGTCCTCCCCCTCCCCCCAGGCCCCCACCCCTGGGCGGCGGGTGGGGGCCATAAAGATAATGAGGGGGGGACACCTACTGTCCTCACCACCCCCCAGCCCCCCCGGCGTCCACCCCTGGGCGGCGGGTGGGGGCCCCAAGTCTAAATACTAATAGTCTAAATACTAAATACTTAGTATTAGTAAAGTTGGCTGAAAGACCAATTTAGGTCTTTCAGCCTTTTAGTAGATAGCTCCCTGATACCGTCTGAATTAGGGAGTTATCTACTAAGCGGCTGCAAGATGCAGCTACAGTATGAATAGGATCGGAGTTTCATTCATTCGAATGAAATTCCGATCCGAATAAAGTGCCTAATTGCGTTCTAAAAGAAATGAACAGACTGTTCTCATTCAGTTAGAACGCAATTCGGCAGTTTCGTGTAAAATGACAGGAAGCATCGTGAGAACACAGAGGAAAGGTGAGAATTGTGGGGAAAATTGCTCTGACCAGCGGAAATGAAGCACACTTTGCTCCTCCGCTGGTCAGAGCTGGTCAAACGGAGGAATCCTCCATAAGGCAAAGAGTCCCTACTTTGTCTTATGATTTTAAAGAAGGTAGGAAGAAAAGAACAGATCCTGAGAGAGGGGGAGAAGAGGAAGAGATTGAGGAAAGGTAAGTTCGGCATGACAGTGCCGCTTTAAGTAGCTCTTGCATTTCTACTATAAAGATTAAAAAAAATATATATATATATTTTTTTGTCTCCTCCAACTTTAATGCACCAATCATAGAAGCCATTTTTAAGAACACAAACTTTGTAGTCAAATTATGTTTTCGATAGGAGTTCCTGAGATGGCACACATCAATAAATGGAATAATTAACTTGTTATGCAGGTTAGCGGCCTCGTGATGTGCTGGCCTGTTGCAGATAAAATCTTACCATTTGTTAAAAAGCATTCACTGTTTTGAAATTTTGAGCGCTATAAAGCAGTGTTAAAGGCAGTTATTAAAGTAATTTCATGTGAAGAAATTTCCTGTTTAGAAGGAAGTTTAAAAAATACCGTTTTTGGTTGGCAGTGAAACTTCTGCATTATTGTAGAGGCGCTGTTTTTTTGGGGGGTGAGACAGCAGCATTCTAACCACTAAAAGGAACTGTAATGATTGTAGTGTTTTGGTATTCTTGACATGAGTGCCTGGAATGTCCCTTCATGTTCTAAAGTGACTCTAGGCACGAAAACCACTATAGTGCTGTTTGCAGGTTACAATGTCAACAGTGCAGTGTAGTAGTTTTGATGCCAAGCTGTCCCTTTATGTAGGAGAAACCAAACCTAGATTTATTTAATAAATGTTACATTTACAGACTCTAAAATATGTAAATGTGTTACACTGACTACATATAGTACATTTTAAACCGCTTTGCCTTGGACTTCTAGTGAAATAGGCAATCTTGCTGTGCAGTTGTACCAGGGAAAAAACACCTTTTACATAGTTTGTGTGAAATTGGCAAACATTCATGGTGAGAGCTGCTTTAGACAGTAATGCACCTGTGTAATAAGGAAACCTATTCCTGCACTAGAAACCACAGAGGCCAGCCATTCTCTCTATTAATCAACAATTTGAAAGGGGAAATGAAATATGCACTGTTCTTACAGACAGGGCGTTACACAAACTGCTATAGTATAAACTTGTCCATCTAATGGAACAAATGGAAGGTTTGAGAACACAAATGACTGCTTCCTTACTAGCTAGAGTTGGTTACATAGTTACATAGCTGAAAAGAGACTTGCGTTTATCAAGTTCAGCCTTCCTCACATTTGTTTTTTTGCTGTTGATCCAAAAGAAGGCAAAAAACCCAGTTTGAAGCACTTCCAATTTTGCAACAAGCTAGGAAAAAAATTCCTTCTTGACCCCAGAATGGCAGTCAGATTTACCCTTGGTTCAAGCAGTTATTACCCTACATTGAAAGATTATATCCTTTAATATTCTGTTTTTGCAAGTATGCACCTAGTAGCTGTTTGAACATCTGTATGGACTCTGATAAAACCACTTCTTCAGGCAGAGAATTCCACATCCTTATTGTTCTTACAGTAAAAAAAAAAAATACTTTCCTTTGCCTTAGACGAAATCTTCTTTCTTCCAGTCTAATCGCATGACCTCGTGTCCTATGTAAAGTCCGGTTTGTAAATAGATTTCCACACAATGGTTTGTATTGGCCCGGAATATATTTGTATAATGTTATCATATCCCCTCTCAGGCGACGTTTTTCTAAACTAAATAGCTTTAAATTTGTTAACCTTTCTTCATAGCTGATATGTTCCATTCCTTTTATTAATTTTGTAGCCCGCCTCTGCACTTTTTCTAGTGCCATAATATCCTTCTTTATAACAGGTGCCCAAAATTGCACAGCATATTCAATATGTGGTCTTACCAGTGCTTTATAAAGAGGCAAAATGATATTCTCGTCCCAAGAATGAATGCCCTTTTTCATGCATGACAATACCTTACTGGCCTTGGCCACTGCTGATTGACATTGCACATTGTTGCATAGTTTGTCTATAACAATTCCCAAGTCGTTTTCGTGTGTTGTTATCCCTAATTCGCTTCCATTAAGGGTATACGTTGCTTGTGTATTCTTTATGCCGAAGTGCATAACTTTGCATTTTTCAACATTAAATTTCTTCTGCCATTTGAGTGCCCAGTCCCCCAGTCTATCTAAATACCTCTGCAGCAAAGTAATATCTGGCTAACATTGTATTATTTTACAAAGTTTTGTCTCATCGGCAAACACTGAAACATGACTTTCAATGCTGTCTTCAAGATCGTTTATAAACATGTTAAATAGAAGGGTTCCCAGAACAGACCCCTGAGGGACACCACTTGCCACCTCTGTCCAGCTTGAAAATTTACCCTTAATGACAACTCTTTGTATTGTTTTTAAGCCAATGTTCTACCCAAGGTTTAAGGCTCAAGTTTACATTTCCAGCAGTGAGACTTGTATGCTTAAAAAATAAGAATCAAAAAAAAGGCCAAGAATACTTGGTATAGTATCTTTATTTTTTTGAATTGTCATTTGAGTTAGACTGACCACGTATTTTCTGCACAATGCAATAGTTGCTTGTGTAAAAGAGCTACAGTTCACTACAAGGTCTCTCCTTTTTGTCACTGTCTTGTGACATTCCTAGACTAGTTGACCTTGGCATTTAAGAAGTGGCAACTTATCTCTTTCTCAAGTCTGTATTACCTGCAGTGAGTAACACATCTCTCCCACTGAGATATTTTTCACCTGGAATTTGTCAGACTGGCAATGAACGCATACAGGAATGTGACTTTTTGATTTTCTAAGGATTAAGTGTAATTTTCTTGCAAGCTTAGTGTTTTGGTCTTCTTTCAATGTGTCAAACCTTATACCATTCACAAAGTATGACACTTTAGTAACTCGGAGACCTTCTTTTCCTTCCTAATAAAGACTTCTTGAAGGATCAATCCACCTACTGTTTTGCGTGATGTGTCAGTGAATGTCTCCATTGATGTAAGGTTTAAAAAAAAGCTGTAGGACTTAGGGCACATGTTTTATTAGCCATCTTGCTGTATTTCTCTTTCATCTCAAATGTGAAATCTGCATTTCCTTCCCACCATACGCATTTGCAGTTTGAATCTTGCTACATCCTGCCAAAGTGACATAGCTGCAGAACTGCTTACAACACCATTAAAAGCCTGCCTTCTAAGCATCTGACACTTAGCAAAGGGTTAGCTTGAAAATTTTCCATCTCCCCATACCTGAGTGCAGACTGAAAGCCTGATTCGGGTTACTAATCCTTTGCTACTTAGGGACTTTCCTAGTATAACCTAATTTGCCCTGGCTCCAAACAGCATTTCAGGTCTGGTTACACAGCACATCCCCAGTGTTTGTGGAAAACCGCATTTTATTCTCTCCACTGTTACCTGGCAACTGTGTGGCCTGTACAGCCTTTTGTCATTCTGTTATTGTGCTGCACTTTACCTAGGAGAGGTATAATGACAACGTCAAGATTAAAGGCAGAGGCACAACACTCAGAGCACTGAGCCTTATTCTCCACTTATTGTGTCTAATGGCTACAGGTTTTTATAATGAATGTCCCCAGCTGGCTGTAAAGAAAATGTAACAAAAGCATCTTGCAACAGTGTGGGGAAAGTAAACTTTACCTTGTAACTTAAATGAAATGGACAGATTCCCTGTGCTTTAACCCCTTCAGAACAATGAATCTGGCAAATCTTTTTATCGTGTGAAGTTCTGGGAACTCAGTGGGGTTAAAGGAAATTTATAGTTGTCCTATGCCGCAAGCCACCCTTCAGTAAAGTTGACTTCAACTTGAAATATAAGTTATTGTGGAAAAATTGAATGATCGGAGATGTTTTAGAATTCCTCCTGTCTTTAATAGTTCTTTTATGGCTTAAACTGTTTCTGCATGTCTTCGAAGCATTGCCAATTTTATTCTGCAATACTATTATCACTGCTTTTAGACATTAGCTGTTGCTGTTTTCCAAGAGCCCATTGTCCATATCTGTCTTATGGCTGCTATTATTGCTCCTGGATGTGAAGGCGAATGCAGCCCCTCGTCTACTCCCTAATCGCTACATGCACTCACAAATGCCATAATAAAATCGCCCGATAACCAGTAAAGGGTTAAGAGAACCTAACATTTTCTTTGCTTTAATGGGTGATGTCTATTGCAGGGTGCTCTCAAATTTAGCTTGGCAAAAACAAAACCGAGCTACATGCTGTTCCAGACTTCCTCAGTGT
This sequence comes from Pelobates cultripes, assembly GCA_933207985.1. Taxonomy (NCBI): domain Eukaryota; kingdom Metazoa; phylum Chordata; class Amphibia; order Anura; family Pelobatidae; genus Pelobates; species Pelobates cultripes. The sequence goes on from OW240923.1 coordinate 21,059,487, forward strand.
ATGTGGGGGATGCATTCCTAAAATGGGCATTATTAATGGGTGGAGTGGAGCTGTGTGCTATTGTGGAATAAAGATGTATGGAGGGGGAATGCTGTAACACTGCATGAGTGCATGAATGTGAGGCTGTCTGAAGACAGTGTGATGTTTTTATGGGCTGCAACTGTAGGAGACGGGTTGGGAGATGTGGCTTCTGGTTTCTTGCCTATTTCAGACTGGGCCAATTGTGCTGATTGTATATTCATGGAGACTTGTTTACCAAACTGTTAATGCAGAAGTATCCAAAGCCCTGGTAGGATGATGTAATTCCTGTGTAAACATAAAGGGTTTGCATGGAATGAAAGTAGTGTGTTAGAACATTCCAAGTAGGGAGAAGGTTACACTGAAAGCTGAGCCATCCCTGATTTTGTATTCACAGTTACAACTGGCCATAACCCCCTCACATAATGTAATGATGTACACGCTGGTTGCTATAGCAACTACAATGCATATGACACTTGGGATGCTGTTTACATTACAGCAACCTGGATCTAATATGAGAAATAATCAGCTTTAATAAATGTGATAGTATGTCAGCAATCATTTTTTTAATATATTTATTTTTTAATTTATTTATTTTTTATTTTTTATATGACGGTTGGATACAGAAACTGGCACCTCTCTACAATTTACTTTCACCCCTCTGCTGCTACAGGAGGTGTAACTCCAGTAATGCCATCTCCGACAGTGTAGCTGGGGCATCATTAGCCAGCTCAGAGCAAACCTTCCATGTAGCTAATATAGCTTATTAAAACATCTGATGTGCCACTCTAGCCAAAAATGTTTATGAAAACCTTTTTAACAAAAGGCTCAGCTGAAGATTGGAACACAAAGATATCCATTTATTTTCACTAGATATTTTTTTCTCCCTCATGCGCGAAATAATGGTTTCAAAACTAAATTTGCCTTCAAATTTGTGCTCTTGTCTTTTTAAGTGTTGAGTACATTCACATACCTGATGCAGAGTTATTGGGCGCTATACACATTAATAATGCAGATTTTCTGCCCCACCTTTGAGCCCCTGTTTTTATGGGGAAAGCACTCTACATCCAAAGTCCAGGCCACAAAAGTGTTTCATCCCCCCCTTTTTTTTTAGCTTTTTAGCTTTTTTTTTTTTTCTCAGGACACTATCTTGTGTACACATTGGCTGGTTGGAATATGCTTGTGGCTCTTTAAGATCACTGGGTTTTGTGACGTTAAACATCAATGAAGAACTACTTGTCTTTGTTATAATAATGCCAAGTATTCTGCTTAGAATATATAATATGTGCATATATACTAATGTGCTGACATGAATGTGCCTGAATGCTAGGTTGTTGCAAACACCTAACATTTTAATAAGTGAGATGCTCTATATTAGGCCTTAAAATTATACTTGACTGTTAAACATAGATGTGTTTAGGTTTAATATTGGATTTCCCATTGTTGTCGCCTGGCCCCTCCCCATGCTAAATGTAAATAAACACTTTTCAAAGGCAAACTTGTCTGTAGTCGGGTACTGCCTCCTATCTGCTAACAAATTCAAAACTTCACAAACAGAGAGAGCGGCATATATGAAGCAATGGATAATGTAGGTGTTTTGGTTCCTAGGAGTATCCCTTTAACATATTGGTGGTGAATTTGTCTTTTATGGACTGTGACGATCAGGCACCTTTCTGCAGTATGTTTTGTCTTTATTCGTAAAAGGGACTGATGTAGTACTGCTAAATATTAGTGTAGTGGTATTTGATTTTGTTTCTATGGCCTACTATAGTGGAGTTACTATGTTTTTGGTTCTTATTTGCCTGTTTTAAAAGTGCTCTTCATTGTAGGGTTATGTGTGCCTTTATGTACTTAAAGTGGATGTGTCCCTTTCAGGGAGTCGTTGCACATTTTGCAGAGACTCCTGAAAGTGGCATCTCTGGTTAGGTTCTGGTGACAGTGGAAGGTATATTTGCTTTCTTGACACTCACTCGTGGCTACCACCATCTTCTTCCAGCAGACCTTCTCCTAGTAAAACACTAGCTCTATGGATGATCACTTGGAACATGCATAGTTCTTTTCTTGCTATGAGTGAGACAATTCCCAAATCCCAAAGCCAACACTTGTGCGAACTGTTGTGTTTAGATAAGAGTTGCCGGCAGGGCTAAGCCTTTTTGTGAATGTTTTGTCAACCTTAGGCTTGCCCATGAGTTATTTTGGATTGCATTGGAATTCCAACAGTGTATCAAGAATATATCTTAAAACGGCACTGTCATGGCCAAATCCAGTTTGTTTTTTGTTTTTTTAACCCCCTCTCCTCCCTCCACTACATCTAATTGTCCCCCTAGTCACGCCCAAATGCCCCTATTACCTATTTATCTTTTTGTGCCAAGACCTAGGTCCTGCGTGCCGCCATCTTTGTGTGAGTAGATGAAGGCCCTGTGGGACACGTCATCTGCCCACACTAGATAATGCTGTGAAATTGACGCGCACGCCCAGTTAAACACTTGGGCATTTGCTTTGCTAATTTCGTCCATTGATTCGTCAGAAAGACTAAGAAATTAATAGAAATGTCAGACAAACACCGAATATCGGTGTTCGTTTTAGGGATCGACCGATTATCGGTCTGGCTGAAAATATCAGCCGATATTCAGTATTTTCGACAATATCGATATCGGCCAATAAAGATACGGATATTGCCGATAATACATACCAGGAGGGCCCAGCAAGCGCTTACTTACCTTCCCTTCAGCTCCCCAGTGTAAATCTCCCGAGTCCCGTGGCAACGCTCTGCGCAACATGCTTCCCATGAGATTTACACTGGGGAGCTGAAGGGAGCTGCTGGAAAGGTAAGTGCTTGCTGGGCCACCCACTGCACAGTCCATGCCACTGGACCACCATGGAATGCCATAGTCCCCCTCCCTGGCCAGGTAACAAGCATGGAGGGGGGAATAAAAAAAATATATATTTTTTAATATTTTTTTTTTTAAAAAAAATTTAAAATGCCCCCCCCCCCATTTTACACAAATTACATACCTACAGAAACACACACGCACGCACACACACATTCTGCATTCATTATTATATATATACACACACACACACACACTACACAAACAGACGCTCTGCATTCATTATATACACACACTACGCACACTGCATTCACTTTACGCGCACACAGCTTCCCTGTCGAAACACACTGCATCTGCTACATGTGGCATGTATATTTTGTGCATTTACCTTTAGAAATAGTTTATTTTTTTCAAAATGGTAAATGTACAGAATATCGGTAAGTTATCGGCTATCTGCCTGAAATTTTAGATTATCTGTATCTGCTCTAAAAAATCAATATCGGTCAATCCTTAGTTTGTTTGTTCGTTCGTTTAGTTTATTACAAGGATGGAGCTACCGGCTCGCAGCTCCCTCCTTGTAATATGTAAAAATAGAAGTGGCAGGGAGCAGTGCTCTCCGCCATTTCCTCAGCACCACCATGTCCTTCTTCACTCTATGAGGGTCACTATGAAATCTCCAGAATGCCCCTACTCGCTATGCCGCGTAATTCCCCCCCTTCCAACAAAGGGCCCCATGGTGAGGCATCTATTAACTAGCGGGACCGCGGGTGGGGGCTCTAAATGATAATGGGGGGGTGACCTATTGTCCTCCCTATTACAATAAGGGGCGGGGGGACCTTTTGTCCCCCCACACCTCCATGAGCCCCAAGCCCCCCTGCCCACCCAAATAAAATTTATCATCAGAAATGTCTATTCAAATGTATGGGTTTTATTACATCTCTATTTCTGTTGGTCGCTTATTGTGCAACAGCAATCTCAAACCTCCCTAACACCAAATCTATGTTGTGATGATTTTCCATGCTTTACTGTATGTATGTGTATTATTTTGCTTATCTACATTTGTACCCCTTTTTTTCTTGCTATGACTCCTGCTTTAAAAAACAAAATGAAAAAAAGACGTTTGATAACAAAGCGATCTAGTATGAGTTTCAGTCAAATAATTGTAGATTATGTTAGCTTTAGTGTACCTATAATCTTAATTGTATTAATGACAGGAGGCAAGTATTTGCTTAAATCTCTCTTTACTAGAACTCCACAGCAGCACAGAAAAACAACCAATCAGAAAAAAGTTAGGTACTATAAAACTCCCCTCCCCATGCATCATTTCCTCTTTCAAGCTGCGACAAAAACAGAACCAAATGCAGAAAACACATAGGGGAAGAAACAAAGTCCTAGATACAATGAACACAACAATATCCACCATCCGAGAAGAACTGCCAATCCAGATAGCGTTGACGGACTGTAAACTGAAACGAGAGAAAAAAATAGAATCAAATAGGTTGGTTAGCTAATGATATGTACTCTGAACAAACATGTAGTCACCCAGTGTAATAACCAGAAAATACCATAATAAACAGAAATCCCAACCCTACTATGAAAAACAGACATAAGAACAAGTGACAGGTAGCAGAGACAACAAGTAGAGTTACATACGTACCTATGAAACCAAACTATAAAATTAAACAAGGGAGGGATAAGAATGGGCGGGAAATACTCTCCCCCTGTCATTAATAAAATTAAGATTATAGGTACACTAAAGTTAGCATAATCTACAATTTTATAACATGACAGGAGGCTTCATATTTGCTGTTTTAACGCTCAGCCAACAAATCCAACGCTATTTGTTTCGCTGGTACCTATTCCGGGATATATTAGAGAAATCTTAAATAGACCTTCCAACTGCGAGAAGTGACAGTAGGGGGATCGATGAGAGTGCCAACTGACAAGGCAACCCAAAATACGAAAAGAACACCCTCCATTGGTTGATCCAGTGTACGTGGGGTTGTGACCTGTTTCCTAGCAGCCGGTCCATGAGCTGCCAAGCTGATCTATTAGTAATTTTCCTGTAGGTGTAAAATGCCAAAGGTCATTTGCAGACTTTAGGGCTGCAAAAGGAAAACTGCCATCTTGATGTGGAAGATGACTCCTTCAATCGTGCCAGGGGCACCCTGTGATGTGGTCTTGCAGGCAAATCTCCAATCTCAAGTAACGCGTGAAGTCTACCACCAATTCCATAATAGAACCGAGTAGGGTCTTTCGTTTACTCATGAACTACTCGTTGAGTCGTCTCCTCTGAGAATGAATTTATATGCAGGCAAGAGTGTGGTCAAAACTAGCCGTATCCTGAGTGATTCCAGTATTCCAAATGTACTGTGTGATCCGCGACTGCGGGAAGGAAGGAAACTCCCAGAGGACGTCCAATCAGGGTCTGAACTGAACTTGTGAAGTAAAATGGTGGTCGACTACCCTGGGTGTTGTGAATCCCAGAATATCCAAAAGGAGGAGAACGTAACCAGGGTTGAGGTTTCCATCCAGCTATATCCTCATTGAAGGGTGGTAAGACGTCCAGATCCAATGGTAATTGGGACCTGCATAACGAAAGAGTCCTCACTTACTGTAGTGAGAGAGTGAAATAATCCGATACGATCCTGATCCATGCCTGACCTGTCAAAATACGTGTATGGAACTCCTGGTCTGTACGCCACCCAGAAGATAGGGTATAATATGAGTCCCTCGAGATATAGATATAGATATAGATATAGATAGATAGATAGATATATATATATAGATATATATATATAGATATATATATATATAGATATATATATATAGATATATATATATAGATATATATATATAGATATATAGATATAGATATAGATATAGATATAGATATATATATAGATATATATATAGATATATATATAGATATATATATAGATATATATATAGATATATATATAGATAGATAGAGATAGTTATACACACGAGGTGGGAAACTGACAGGGGGGGACAAGCCCAAGGGGATAGAGGAGACGGAAGGACCCAAAGACACACAAATCCAATACATAGGTAATAACCGTGATAGCCTGAAGTAGAAGTAATAAAGAAAGTCCCACAGGGACTATAACAAAACTGTATGTGTAAGGAAAAATCTCACAAGGGCAAAATAAAATATTCAATATATAGGCATAAAAATCCCACAAGGGTAAAATAAAATACTGAATATGGAAGAAAAATCCCACAAGGACAATATTAAATACTGAAAATATCAGACTAAATCCCACAAGGACAATAAAAATACTGTGTGTGTGAGTGTGTGAGTGTGTGTGTGTGTGTGTGTATATATATATATATATATATATATATATATATATATATATATATATATATATATATATATATATATATATATATATATATATATATTCTCTCTCTCAATAAAATCCCACAAGGGCGATCTACAATGCTGAAAATATACCGTATATACTCGAGTATAAGCCGAGTTTTTCGGCACATTTTTTGTGCTGAAAAACCCCAACTCGGCTTATACTCGAGTCACTGTCTGTATTATGGCAACTTACATTGCCATAATACAGACTGGGGGCTGGCAGAGCTGTTACTTACCTCTCCTGCAGCTCCTGTCAGCTCCCTCCTCTCTCTCTCTCCTCCTCCGCGCCGGTCCGGTCAGCTCCCAGTGTAAGTCTCGCGAGAGCCGCTGGGTCATAGTGCGGCTCTCGCGAGACTTACAGTGTGAGCTGAGAGAAGAGCTGCACGGACCGGAGCGGAGGAGGAGAGAGCTGGCAGGAGCTGCAGGAGAGGTAAGTAACAGCTCTGCCAGCCCCCCTCCTCCCCCCACTGAACTGCCAATGCCACTGGACCACAAGGGAAGGAGAGCCCCCCTCCCTGCCATGTATCAAGCAGGGAGGGGGGACAACAAATAAATAAATAATAAAATAATAACAAAATAATAAAAAAAAAATAAAATATTAAAAAAAAAATTATTAAAATAATAAAAATGCCCACCCCCCACCAAGGCTCTGCAACACACTGCACTCATAACACACTGCACTCATACGCACACACTGCACTCATACGCACACACTGCACTCATACGCACACACTGCACTCATACGCACACACTGCACTCATACGCACACACTGCACTCATACGCACACACTGCACTCATACGCACACACTGCACTCATACGCACACACTGCACTCATACGCACACTGCATTCATTATATACACACACTGTAAATAAATATTCAATTAATATAATTTTTTTAGGATCTAATTTTATTTAGAAATTTACCAGTAGCTGCATTTCCCACCCTAGTCTTATACTCGGGTCAATAAGTTATCCCAGTTTTTTGTGGTAAAATTAGGGGCATCGGCTTATATTCGGGTCGGCTTATACTCGAGTATATACGGTAGCAATAAAATCTCACAAGAACAATACAAAATACTGAGTATATAAGCAATAAAATCCCAAAGCCACCAACTAGAAACAGGAGGCAGTGATACTCTGACCTGTACTGATGTGGAACAGCAAAGAAAGAGGAGGAATGATGCATGGGGAGAGGAGTTTTATAGTACCTAACTTTTTTCTGATTAGTTTTTTTTTTTTCTGTGCTGCTGTGGAGTTCTAGTAAAGAGAGACTTAAGCAAATACGAAGCCTCCTGTCTTGTTATAAAATTGGGCATGCAAGAATAAAAGTTGTGTTTAACATTGCACAGTTTAGATCAAATCATCTGTGGTCTTTCCCAATGCAGTTTGTCATGCCAGGGCAGTGAAAAGGTGAATCGGTTAAAATCTAGTGATGAATGCTATAATTTTGTCTAAACTGTGGCCTAATGGTTTGTTTTTATTTTTTTGTTACAGACTGTTGATGATGAAGCGATAGGGGCATAAATGAAGGCCAAGTAAGGAAGGCAAAACGATGCCCAAGGGTGGGTGTTCTAAAACACCACAGCCAGAAGAATTTTCCCTCAGCTACGACATGGTGGAGAAACAAACTGGGAAAAAGGTAAGCAATGTGCTTCTTATGTTTGTTACAAGCCCTCCAAACAGTAGCTTCCCAGTTGGTGGTCTACATATCACTTTGTCTTGGATGTCAAGGATGCATGGAGAATCTGTGTTTCAGGAGATGTTTTGAGATGAAAGCTGGGACTTCTAGTTTTGTTTATTGTGCTGGTTTACAGTAAAATGATGTGGATGGGTTTCCTGATCATTGGTGTGGTCTCCAACTAGAATTTTACATGGTCCATCAGGAAAAGTCCTCATGATGGTGGAAGTGTCTTTCTCAGCCAGCCGATGTCCAAATACAAAATTGATATAACTAATGCTGACTTATTGATCAATGGGCCATGCCACTACACATGGAGGACCCAAAATGTTCTTGATACAGAACCTGGAAATGATGTCAGGAGTCTGATCGCACCATAACCACTGCAATGGGCAGTAGTGTTTAGACCACTTAGCATGCCCATTACAGCTGTGCAGTTTTTATGGGAGAGCGGTGTTCATACCGGTCTTATAGCTAACCAGATGCATTTAGAGGAGAGCATTTTCAGATTTGTTTACATTGCATGTTTTCCGAATTCCCATATCCCGTAATACTTTAAAAGTGATATTAAACTCCAGCCTAGAATATCCATTCAGTAATAACATACCCATTAATTTCATTTAATGACCCTTTTGTGTGCTTGACAGACGTGAAGTGTTGCTTTCTCTGAAATGAAGTCATCTGTTGTAGTTGTGCTGTACATGGCTATTAGCATGTCCCTGAAAATAAGGCAGAGCTCTATTAGAGGAGTATTATTGGCTTTCTCTCAGCCCAATGAAATCCTTTCTGCATGACAAGACCTCTTGCCTTCTACATAACTATTTTCTTCTTATTTTTTCTCAAAGATTTCATTGTCTAGAAATTGATTTGTAATGCTTCTTAAACTTAAATGGCCTTTCAATACATTGATTTGTGCAAGTTGAAGTCCATATTGAGTGTCTGTGGACCATTCACTCCTCTTCATCCCTTCTGAAAGGGTCATGTGCTGGTACATAATGGCACGGCTTTAGTAAGGCCTGTAAAACCGCATATATTCTATGAGCACAGGCTGTCATTTAGGAAAGTGCTTTTATCATGAAAGTATTACATTCCAAATATCATTTTGTGACATTGGTGAGCAGAAATGCTACCTGTCAATGGAAAGTAAAGATTTTAAAGGAACATTATAGGCACCTAAGCAACTTAATGGCAGAGAATTAAGCAGTGAGACTGCAGGGACACCAAAACTGCTTCATTAAGCTAAAGTTGTTTTGGTGACTATAGTGTCCCTTTAGTTGTTCAGGTCACTCATATATGGTAACAATTTAGGATGTTGGTGTATATTGTGCAATTTCTGTGAAACTTTTGGCCAGGATGGCAAGTCAGAAGTCACATTGTAACCCCATTAGCAGTGTTCAAGCTAATTTGGGTGAACAAATTGACTCCCATACTCAAATTAATCCTTTTTTTTTTCTTTACAATTATTTCCACCACACCAATCGACCACCAATTAGGTTTAAAATTCCCCATATGGAGGTTTGTGACTTTCTTAATAATCCAATTACATACCTACATGCAAAACCTCAAACCTGTGTCACAATTAACGGCTTGGATTCCTCTTATTTTCCGTTGGGTAGAGGTGCACGCCGGGGGGTTGTCCCTTATTGCCCTTACTTTTTAATCTTGCATTTAACCCCCTTTTGCGGTCTCTCGATTACCCCTTTGATAATTTAGGGATATTCCAGTGGAAGATGTAACCCTTAAGTGTCAACAATCCCACAGTTCCATTGATGCCGATATTTGACCCCCTCATTACCTTCTGTACGATAGCCGCTTAATGGGGGAAAAAAAACGTATTTTTTCTATTTATTTATTATTTTTAAATCTGCAAACCTAGCAGATACTGTAATGATGCTGACCACCTCTCCTGACAGCTATTGAAAGCTCTGAGTGGGATACCTAATACCTAATCACAGTGCTTTTCTACCTACTGGTGGATTTTCTTACATACAAACTTGGCGTTCTTCAGGTTGTTCTTGCACCTACCTACAGGATCTGTTTCAACTTGTGGATTAATATCTTGGCCTGATCTACTGATTTACAAAGAAAAAGAAGGAATCCAGTGTAACTCACTGTGACTCTATTCTTCCCAATAAGAGACATTGATTAACAAAAATGTGTGTATGTATATATAAGAATAAAGAATATTTTATCAATTTTTGATTGAAATTTTTTTTTTTTTGTGCGCTTTGGTTTTTTAGCAAATGTTTATTGCATCAGTGGTTTATTAACACTGTATGTATTAATGCACTTTGTACACATTTGTTGCTTATTCTTGATACAATGTATTTTTTTAACTGCATCTTCTATTATAGCAATATTTGTCATAGTTGTGCTTCTTCCCCTTCCCCCACCCCACCCACATCTAGTTCTGTTTGTCCTCCTGAGTAATTTCAACAGCCAAACTGCTATAATGCCCCTGAATGAGACCTCAGATTTTTATAGATTCGATTGTCCTAACTGTTAAAAATGGGTATATGGTGCTGTAGCTTCACATGATAGTGGCAAAGGCATACATCGCAGGTTTGTACAGTGGTAGCACATATCGGGTTTCTAAATACTTGTGGATTTTTGTGTCTTTATTTTTATAACAAATGGGAATTTATATATATATTTATATGACATCAAATTAAAGCCAAATAATGTGTTGGTGCATTAAGTGAGAAAGATGGAAATTGTGGTTGAACAAACAGCAAAAGACCTAAAGTCCCTTTAGAATTGTTCAAGCTTGGTAGATAATAGTTTTTTTTTGTTTTTAACAATTAACTTAACTCTGCCAATACTATCTTTGGGATGCCTAAAAGTTAAAGGAGCTTTGTGCTTGGATGTTTAAATTATTTGGCTTTATATTTTCTACAGTGAGCCAAGCAAAGACCAATTGTTGCAAATGCAGGAAAATCCAATGGACACTTTAAATGTTTTTAATTCTATGTTTGTGATGCATTAAAGGTGATCAACTTCAGTCTGCAATATCCCTTTAACCCCTTAAGGACTGGACTGTTTTTGCGATGTTGTACATTTGCGACCAGGCATATTTTACCACTTTTGTGGTGTTTGTGTTTGGCTGTAATTTTCCGCTTTCTCATTTACTGTTCCCATACAAATTATATATTGTTTTTTTCAGGACAAAAGGGGCTTTCTTTACATACCATTATTTATATAATCTCATGTATTTTAATTTAAAAAAAATAAAAAAAATGATGAAAAATTTAAAAAATACATGTTTTTTGACTTTTACTTGAAAAATCTTTTACTCATCTACAAAAGCGAATGAAAAAAACTGCTAAATAGATTCAAAATTTTGTCCTGAGTTTAAAAATACCTAGTGTTTACGTGCTTTTTTGCTTTTTTTTGCATGTTATAGGGCTATAGGTACAAGTAGGATATTGCGGTTTCAAAACATACATTTTTAAAATTTATCAATAGTGACATTGTAACACTATTATCTGTCATAAATCTCTGAATAACACCCACATGTACATATTTTTTTTAAAGTAGACAACCCAGGGTATTCAATATGGGGTATGTCCAGTCTTTTTTAGTAGCCACTTAGTCGAAAACACTGGCCAAAGTAAGCATTCATATTTGTTTGTGTGTGAAAAAAGTAAAAAAAACTAAATTGAACGCTAATAATTTTGGCCAGTGTTTGTGACCAAGTGGTTACTAAAAAAGACTGGACATACCCCATTTGCAATACCTTGGGTTGTCTTCTTTTGCAAATGGTATGCCATCATGGGGGTAATTCTCATTCCTGGGCTACCATACTCTCTCAAAGGCAACGTAACCAACCTGGCCATTTTCAATGTAAAAATATTTGACCCATATATTTGACCTTGTAACTTTCAAAAATGCTATAAAACCTGTACATGGGGGGTACTGTTTTACTCGGGAGACATCGCTGAACACAAATATTAGTGTTTAAAAACTGGAAAACGTATCACAACAATTATATCATCGGTAAAAGTGCTGTTTGTGTTTGAAAAATGCAAAAAAAGTAACTTTCACTGACAATATAATCGCTGTGATATGTTTTACTGTTTTGAATCACTAATATTTGTGTTCAGCGAAGTCCCCCGAGTAAAACAGTACCCCCCATGTACAGGTTTTAGAGTGTCGTAGAACGTTACAGGGTAAAATACAGTGCTAGCAAATTAAATTCTCTGGAATTTCGGCCTGGGTTGGCAGGCAGGTCCCTCAAATTGCAATCAATAAAATTACTGAATTATGTAAAAATATTACATAAATACGCACGAAGAATTTAAATATATATGCATATTTATATAGTTTAAGTCTACGTGTATATTTATATAATTATTTATGTAATTTTGTATATGGACATATGTATATTTCGTATTATTTTTATTTATTTATAAATACATAGATATATATACAAATTCATTCTAAGTGTATTTTGATATAAATATATATATTAATTTTAAAATACAGTTAGAATAAAATTTCATATAGATATATAATTTTTTTTAATTTTTATTTAAAAAAAAATTTCATATAGATATATAATTTTTTTTTAATTTTTATTTAAAAAAAAATTATTTAATTTAAATTACTTATTTATATTTTATAATATATATATATATATATATACAATATATATAGTTATATATTATATATATATATATATACGTGTGTAATTTAATTATAAGTGTATTTTTATATTAATATAAGTACATATTAATATAAAAATACACTTAGTATGGCATTATATATATGATATATAGACATATATTATATAGATATAATATATGTCTATATATCATATATACACCTATATAATTATTATTTTTTTTATTAACATTAACTTTATTTTATTTTTTTATTTTACACATGCAGGGAGACTGCCTGTCAGCACAGACAGTCCCCCTGCAGGCAGACACATGGACACCTATTGTGACCATGTGATCGCTGTGTTAAGCGATCACATGGCCACAGGGGTCCTAATTCAGTGTGGGGAGACTGTCTGGGCTGCAGGCAGTCTCCCCACAACCGGAGCCACGCTGATCGCCGCCGGGGGAACGACGGCGATCGACGGTTCAGGACCGTCATCGGTCGGCAAGCCAAAAATGCCGATGACGGTCCTGAACCGTCCTCGGTCGGGAAGGGGTTAAAGCAATGCATAGCAAAATTTTACAGTTTTAGTTTTCTTTTACTGTGGCACTATTCTGTAATCCAAATAGTGAGGTCATGTCCTTTACTCCTCTCCTAAACTCCATTGGGATTTGCATCATATGGCCAAGTGCTACATTCTGTCAGCTGGTTGAATGTAATTGTGCACTTTGTGACTTTGTAAACAAATCTCTGGGGCCTGACTTTATTCACCCACTAATACTTAATGGAACACTATAGTTACCTAAATTACTTTAGCTAAATAAAGCAGTTTTAGTGTATAGATCATTCCCCTGCATTTTCACTGCTCAATTCACTGTCCTTTAGGAGTTAAATCACTTTGTTTCTGTTAATGCAGCCCTAGCCACACCTCCCCTGGCTATGATTGACAGAGCCTGCATGAAAAAAAAAAAACTGGTTTCACTTTCAGACAGATGTAATTTACCTTAAATAATTGTATCTCAATCTCTAAATTGAACTTTAATCACATACAGGAGGGTCTTGCAAGCTATTAACATAGCAGGGGATAAGAAAATCTTAAACAGAACAGCAATAAAGAAAGCCTAAATAAGAAGTGGAAGGCTGTGCAAGTCACATGCAGGGAGGTGTGACTAGGGTTCATAAACAAAGGGATTTAACTCCTAAATGGCAGAGAATTGAGCAATGAGGCTGCAGGGGCATGTTCTATACACCAAAACTGCTTCATTAACCCCTTAAGGACCAAACTTCTGGAATAAAAGGGAATCATGACATGTCACACATGTCATGTGTCCTTAAGGGGTTAAGCTGAAGTTGTTCAGGTGACTATAGTGTCCCTTTAAGGAGCTAAGTGTGGAAATAAGTGAACCTCTGTTTTTAATCTTCCAGAAATTATATTGGAGGGTTGGATGAAGTCAGATGTGCTTCCTATTTTCAAAAAGGTTCTAAATATTTATCTTAAATTAGACATGTGAGCTTAAAGGACCACTCTAGGCACCCAGACCACTTCAGCTTAATGAAGTGGTCTGGATGCCAGGTCCTTCTAGGGTTAACCCATTTTTTCATAAACAAAGCAGTTTCAGAGAAACTGCTATGTTTATCAATGGGTTAAGCCTTCCCCTATTTCCTCTAGTGTCTGTCTCATTGACAGCCACTAGAGGCGCTTGCGTGCTTCTCACTGTGATTTTTCCCAGTGAGAGCACACCAGCGTCCATAGGAAAGCATTATGAATGCTTTCCTATGTGACCGGCTGAAAGCGCGCGCAGCCCTTGCCGCGCGTGCGCATTCAGCCGACGGGGAGTAGAAGAGGAGGATCGAAGGAGGAGAGCTCCCCGCCCCGCGCTGGAAAAAGGTAAGTTTTAACCCCTTTCCCCATTCCAGAGCCGGGCGGGAGGGGGTCCCTGAGGGTGGGGGCACCCTCAGGGCACTATAGTGCCAGGAAAAAGAGTGTGTTTTTCTAGCACAATAGTGGCCCTTTAACGTCATTGGCTGAGAAAGTATTTAAAGGTTTATTAGGGCATTATCATGAATTCATTGGGAAGATGATTATTGGCAAAATCGACATGGTTTTATAAAAACATAGGTCATGTTAAGCTAACCTTATTGCATTCTATACTGTTGCAATGAATGTAATCTACTTGGATTTTGCAAAAGGAATTTGGTACGGTTCCACACAATAGGTTAGTGTTCAAAAAACTAAAAGAAAGTGGTCTAGATGAATATTCTTGTGTAGAACGTTGTCTTAAGAATAGAGTACAACGAGTTGTCATTAAATTTTTTTTTTATAATACTTTATTTTTGTTGTGCATATTGTAACAAGAGCTTGCGCTGCCACGACAACAGGAGCAAGTACATTAAGGTCAACAGTATAAGACAATGTCATGGCATATAATAACAGCACAAAATTATTGTTTTAACGAAACAGAGTGGATCAGGCTAGGCAACTGTGGAATTACATATTATTAGGTTATATTGACTAAGGCTAGTCTAGATAGTGGGATTATAATAGGTTCTCCAGATTAAGTAGACATACAAATGGATGTGCCTCTTATTGTTAGAGCACGCTCGCAGTAAAATAAAATTGGTAAGTAGATAGAGATTTAGACATATACATCGCTTCTCATAGACTGCAGGTGCGCTTGTCGGTCTGTGGGGTTTTATATTTAAGTGATAACTCAGCATATTGACTGCGCTCATATATGGCTCGGTCTTGCGCAATCAAAGTACTATTTACATGAAAGGGTTGAAGCCCATTTTAAACAGAACAGAAATAGAATACCTTTATCATAACGAAAATACCAAAACTATTTGTGGAATGAGCTAGATCTGTGCTGTGGGTTCTAATATGTGTGGCGTACGCAGGATTCCATCGGTGCGTGGGTAGATTGTTTGTTTCCTGGCGGTGTCATGTGGGTTAGCGAGTCCCCTAGCAAGCTAAGCGGCTGAAGCAGTGCGGCAGCCTCCCCCAGGTCCGTGGTGGAGTGGTCTATTTTGCAGGACTTGCAGTGTCCGCAGTGAGCACCATCGGTACTCTATGTTGCTATTCCTGAGTAGGGCCGTAAAGGGTTGCAGCGATCCCCGCCATTGTAAAGTGTCTCCAAACAGGTCAGCCTAGAACTGCAGTGTCATGTTTTCAAACTGATACGGTGTAGCACCGCTACTTTATCTGCATATATACGGAACTTGTCCACTAGGTCCCTAGGCTCCATCACCGGAGCTGTGCGAGGATTAGGGTCCGGAAGACTGCCTCTATGTGAGTATTTCTGGCTTGCCTGGGTGCCTGCAGAGCTCCGATGAGTCTCCGCATCAAGTGCGGGAGTTCTTCCACTGGGATGTCTTCAGAAATTCCACAAACTTTCACGTTGTTGCGGCGCCTTTGTTCTTCCAGCGCCGCAAAGCGCTGTTCCGTTTTAGTTTGTTGCGCTTTGAGCGTCTTCACCTCCAGTTGGAGTCCTGCAGTGGTTTGGGCCTGGGTTTCTGTGGAAGCCTCAACCTGCCCAATGCAATCAATTAGGCCTGTGAGGTCTATACGTAGTTGGGAAACATCAGCCTATCTTTGAACGTTGCCGTGACTGGTTGGGAATCCCCCGTTGTAGGTGTCTGCTGCTCCAGCGGGGCGAACATACCGCCTGTGTAGTCGTCCAGGCTTAGGTCTTCCGAGGAGTCTGTATATTCCCCTAGGTTGGCGTCCATTTTGGGTCCACGTGCGCTTTGTAGAACAGTTCGCCGATATTTACTCCTGGCTTAGGCTTGACCGCTTTCTGCTTCTTAGGTTTCCTTCCCATGGCTTTTGTGAGCCGGTTATGAACGGTCACAACCTTTTTAATTCGCTGGGAACCGTTAGTTTTAGTAGTTTAAACGCAGAGCCCATTGAGTGTGCGTCCGTCTGTCTATAGCCAGGCTTCGCCCACAATTGTAAATTATTTTTAAGTTGTATAAAAGTGGTAGGTGGTGTCCCTCAAGCTTCAGGGACAGCTTCTATTTAACACATTTATAAATATTTTTTGAAATTGTAATTGAAAGTCACATTTGCAGTTTTTGTGGCTGACACAAACCACGTTTAAGCTGGTTGTGGTCTTTACACATTGTCTGTTTCATTCCATACACCTTAGAGCTAGTCAGGTGTGTGGAGGGGTGATAAAGATATATAGTTGTAGTTCGATCATTGTAATTTCCTTCTTTTTGGGGCATTTGAGATTACATGTCTTTACCTTGTGTATTTACTTTATCTATCCCGCACACCGGCCCTTAGACTGTAGTCTTGTGGGCTTGTCGGTACAAGGCCATCACTGCATTACACAAATCTGCATCTCCTCATAGACATACATTGCATCTCTATGGGGAGTGTTCAATGTCTCATGCAGAGCTTGGAGAGTGAACATCAGTTCTGCAATTATTGCAGGACAACAACCAGGAAGTACATTTAGCGTTTGGGTTAGGCAACTTTTATAGTCTCTTACGACAGGGCTTGACAACATTGCTTGGAATCTAGGAGCCAGACCTTTTATTTATTTATATTTTTAAATTGTTTTAATTATTTTTTTTACCGAAGAAAGCTTCATTTTCCGCAAGAAAATAAATACAATTCTTAAAAGGACACTATAGTCCTCAGAACCACTAAAGCTTAATATAGTGGTTCTGGTGTCTATAGCCTGTGTCTGCAATGTTTTTAATGTAAACCAGTGGTTCCCAACCCAGTCCTCAAGTACAACCCTAACAGTCCAGGATTTAAGGATTACCCAATTGTGTCTATAGGAGAAAAAAAAAGCAAAAAACAATTTAGACACAACAGGGTAATCCCTAAATCCTGGACTGGTAGGGGGTACTAGAGAACAGGGTTAGGAACACCTGATGTAAACACTGCATTTTCAGACAGGACTGTCTGTGATGTTTAGTGTGTATGTTGGCTGTCTGTTGTATTAAGGGTAAGATTTTGTGTGTATCAGTTGTGTTTGTGGGTTGTTTGCAATATTTTTGTGTTGGGTGTGGGTTGTCTGTGGTATTCTGTGTGTGTGCGCTTTCTAATGTGTGCATGTGGTTTGCTAGCGTTGTTTGGTGTGTAGTGCATGAATGTTTGTTTTATTTTTTGTTTTTTTGCATGGGTAATGTGTGGTGGGGGCTCTTTTCAGAAATGTTAAATTAATCTTTGAGAAGTGAGGTAAAACTCCCTGCAGTGCCAGCACCCAGGGAGGATGCAGACTTTTTTTTGTGCTCAGGCTCACTCTGGGCCAGCTGGGGAGTTTTTTTGGACATCTTTAGTTTTCTAGCGCGAGTTGGAAACTAACATGAGTCGTCCCCTCTCATTTTGAACCAGTGGTTATGGGGTCTGGAGGCCATTTGTGTGCCGTCTTATGAGGTCAACCATCTTCCAACCGTTATACCCCAAATTACTCTGCCACTTTGACTTCCGCTCTCATGTTTGATTTTTGGAGTTGGAGGATTGGTTTAGAGCATTATCTGACACTCAGTCCATCACTGACTATTGAGTGAAATCTTTGAGAAAAATGCTTTAGACAGGTACCTTTCTTAAAGGACCACTATAGTGCCAGGAAAACAAACTCGTTTTCCTGGCACTATATGGTCTTTAGGCCCCCCCTTCGTGTTTATTTTTTATTCATATATATCCGTACATAACTCTATTCACTGTGTATCCTAGATTATTCTTGCTCTTCTTAAAATCCCCTTGGGTTAGAACACATCTGCCATGACTATGCACGTCTGATTTGGCGTAGTTAACATTTTTGAGGTGCCCATGACTTGTACACGATCCCTGGATTTGTGAATAAGTTCTCGCTCTGATTGGATATGCATTGCCTCCAACCAGAGAACTTAAAGAAGTCTTCCCCTGAGTAACGGTATGCCAAGAGAAACACTGTATTAAGCTGCTTTCTTAAATGTATCCATCACAAAATACAATACAGTAATATGTGTATTATAAATGTAGGTAATAGGAAATGTCAGCTTGCCTCTAAACACTGCCTGCTTGTAACACTGACAGTGGCCAATTTGAATATAGTAAGACTAATGGTTTGAAGAGATAATCACATTGTTGTATAGTAAGGATTTATTTTAACCAGCCCTGAAAGTAAAACACTTTATTTCCTGTTCAGGAAAATGTTTAGCATCGCCCCGTCTCATTTATTGTTGCTTCCTGTGTCACTTTCACAAGGCATTAATGAACATATTCACATTGCTTATGAGAGGGGTTTCACTTAACCTTTATGCTAACTGGAGTAGAGTAGCGTTAAAGTGACACAGTTTTTCCATTTTATGATATACTCGTATTGACTGTGTTGGAATTTCACTAAAATTCCAACAATCGCGATATACTAAGACAAACTAGGGACTATCTTGTCTCAGTATTTCTCCAATGCCTAACACTTCTAGACGGTGGTAGCTCCAACCAGACTATGACTGTGCCATTGCTTTAAATCTAGCTTAAAATAAGCAGTTCTGTGTTGTTTTTTCTAAATGTATTTTTTTATTTCATATTGGAATTTAGAGCCATATGAATGAAAAGCTATAGAATATTTCAGAATAGAGCTGCAAATCGGAAGTTGGCCTTGTGCAGGGAGCATTTACTGTAATGGACAGTAGTACCATCCTAACCTCACCTAAAATTAATTTCTCTTTGGATCTAGTCCCGAACACAGAGATTCCATGAACTGGGTAAAGGATTTGTTTACCTTCTTAAAGGTTCCTTCTAATGTTGATCGCTTTGAGATAAATTGATCTGTGCAGATTCTTGCTAGTTCTATAGAAGGCAGCCTGACTGGTTTTATGGGAGGTGGTGGAGAATGGTTTTGGAGGTCGTAGTGTGCGTTTATACAAAAAATCTCCTTGAACTGTAAGTGCACCATGCTGTCTTACTCCTCTATTTAAATAAGATCAGCCCTGATCCCAATTTTGAGACTTTGTTGTCTCCTATGGTTTTAGAGGTGGCTCTCAATAAATGGTTGAACCCTTTGCTTGGCATTCTCCATTATAACAGTTATAGTGGTAAGCAAAACAATCTTTATACAGATTTGTGTATTTTAGTTTTCTGTAACTTTCCGTCTGTTTCTTTTTGCAGCACATAGATATTATCCATCATTCTATTTTATCTTTATTTGTACTTCCCTGTTGGGCAGGTTCTCTTCAGGGCCTCTTCTGGGGACACATTTCCTGTTTGACTATTAATAGAAAGGGCCATTGTGTTAGACTGGATTGTTTTAAGTTACAGTTGCAGTCTCTTATCGGAAAGCTTTTCAGCTGCATTAATGAGGTCACCACTGTTTTTCCATCAGATTACAGGATGTTGTGTTTGTAACATAGGCCCTGAAGTCTAGCTGTAAAGTGCACAATAACACAAACCATATGACATGCATTGCATTGCATTTGGTTGTGGACTTATTTGAGGATGTGGTGGTGAGTTACATGTGCTTAAATGTTTATAAAGTAGATAAATTGAATGCCTACCGCTGTTACAGTGGAACATCTCAAATCTTTCACAGTATAGTTTAGTAACATAGTAACATAGTAACATTGTAATGCCTAATGCTTTTGGTTAGAAAATCTTTGAATTCCTTACTGATGGAGGCATTTCCAAAAGTGTGCATTTGCAACAGGGCAATTAGAACTAAATGCTTTGTGTCAAGAATGTCACTTTTTTTTTTCTTTCTTTTTTTATAAGAACATTTGAAGCGGCACAACCACTACAGGCCACTGTGGTTATAGTGCAAAAAAGTGCCTTACTTTTGTCCCAGTGTAAGAATTTTGGAATGGCTTAGCAAATACTGATGGTTGCCTGCTACCTCTAGCAGTAGAAGTGGGATACAGATAAACATTCATTTTATTAAAGCGGGTCTGGAGTCCCTTCTTTGTCTATGTATATCTTTTGACTGATTGTTTTTGAATTTCACTGAAATTTCAACCCAATCTGAGTGTTTCATAATAAATTGATCTTTATGAAATACTAACTTTTAATATGGGAGTGATAGAGCCGCTTTAATTGAGACAGTCAGCTGAGCACTCTTGGTCAATGAGTGAATTCCTGTAATGAACAAAACTAACAGCAACATCTCTGGCTTGGAGATCAGAAGCTGACATGCCTGATTAGGCCCAGGTAATTGTCAGACTGTGCTGAAGTTAGACAGAATATACTGGGACAGTACCAGGGCACTACTGGTAACAAAAACATTACTGCTGGCTGTTTTGTTTATGGTTTTTGGAGTATTCCTTTAAAGATCCGGTCTGCTGAGACTATATCAGCCACAGAATATAATATTGCTACACAAAAGTATATATTTATTGAAAGTAGATCAAGTAATTAGCAAGCATTTTGACACGTTCATATAACTATTTTAGAACCAATTTCTACTAAATCTGGTTGTTGGTCTCAGTAATGGTACACATACTGCATTAAAATCCAATGTGAAAAAGAAATCTATGACCCCACATTTGTATACGGATACCTTCTCTGAGTACAGCAATAACCTATGTAGATCTTTGCTAGATTTTTTAGTTATTTTTGCAGACATGCCAATTTCATTTTTAAAATTTTTGAGTTTTCACAGATTTACTAAGCTTTGTAGCCCCCAATTAGATTTTACCAACGTCATGGCCATAGTATTTTATAGAAAACATTTGTGGTGTATGCAGTATGAGCTCTTTACTTCTTTGTTTTAACTTGACCTTTTCATCAGAATTTCTTCAATTTAAGAGATCAAATGTAACCTGCCATACTTTTGACAGGTCTATTTGCTAGCTTCTCAGAGACACGGACCCTGTTTGTCACCATACTGGCCAGCATCACACTTTATTTATAGCACTTGGCTGGCGCTGGGCTTTTTAATATTTGTTATGGACAAATTTTATACAGCGTTAACGTTTTAGTGTTTGGCAGCTGTCTGTTCCCACACATTGAACTTTGGGAAACAGGAGCTCACAACAAAATGTTAATGGATGACTAAAGGCACCTAGACTATTTAATCTCAATGAAGTGGTCTAGGTGCATTGGTCCTGTAATTTTAAACCTGCAATGTAAACTGTTGCTGTTTTTAAATAATCTGCAATGTTTGCATTGCTGGAGTAAGTTTACCAGTAGTGACTATCATCCCGACAGACACTAGATGCGCTCTCTCCTCCAGAACCAAGTGAAACGGGCAGGGCAACATTTGCCCATGCATGCTAGTACCAAACCATTGCTCCTCTAAGAGAAGCATTTGATTGGAGGAAATTGCTAGTGATGTTAGCTTGGATGCTGACATCACTGGAGGCGGAGCTAGACACTGCAGTGGTGGAGTACCGATGCTGGAAACAACCTGGGTAATCTATTTTTTTTTTTTTTTTAAACCAAGCAAAGGGCATTGGACAGTGATCACTTCGCTTTGATCTTTTAGGGACTAGGGAATGCTGTGTTGTAATTGGGTAAGTTTAGAGCACATTGCTTCAAAGTTGGGGAGATTTGAGTTGGCTAGAGTTTTGCTGTGTATCAGAAAAAAGTTGAATGTTTTTCTTCTGTTAACACCAACAGGTTACGAAGTAGAGTTGTCTAAAGAGGGATCTCGATGAGGTCTGTTGCAGCCAGGATATGGCAGATTTGATTTGTTTGAGACTATAGTGTGTTTCTTTAAAAGTTGTCGTCAGCTCTCCTCAATGCATCTCTACGGGGAGCATTTGGCATCTTCATGTAATGTTTACTTAATGCATAGCAAATAATGATGGTGACTGTCGTGTGACCGGCAATTCATGTTCAGAATAAATTGAAAGCTATTGCTGCCCTGGTCACACACACTTCTTTTTAAATTGTAGCCTAGCAGTCCGCATGTGGCCCTCAGGTCACCACTTCAATATCACTCTTCTTGATTGTACTCTTTTGCCTCAGTGACTTGCTGCTCCAGACTCTGCTTGTCCCAAATACACATTCCACTCAAATAGTCCTCCCCACCCTGTTACTTTTTTTACGATCTTTCTATTCTTGTAAAATCTTAGATGCGTATGTTGCAGCTATTGCCTTATGTGGGACTATATAATGATGTAAGTTTGTGATCCCTGCAACAAAATAGAAAATAATCTGCGGTCTTCATTTACGGGTGTATGATCAGAAATATAATCGTTTAAATTATTTGCTAAATTTCAAGCTCTTTCTAAAATTGTCTCTCTGATCTTCTGGGACAACAAGCTAGTGAAGCAAGGTTCAAATCACTGGATTGAGCAAGAAGCATTTTGCTTGTTCATGTTGTGTCTCCACCTAAGAATGATTCAGTGTGCAGCATACTGCAGTCTGTTATGTAACACATGTACCCAGCACTCCAGTCACATGACAGCAGGTGAAGATCTGTAGATTGTGGAGCTAGCAAATGGCTAAACTTGTAGTGGCAATCCAGAGGCACAGAGCTATCTTCTGTTAAAGGGAAACTAGGCACCCAGACAACTTTATCTCAATGACTTCCTGCCCCCATTCCCCTTAACACTTCATTTTATAAAACATATTGATTGGATTTATCATCCCTACTTGATTCTGCATGAGTTAATCTTTAATACTTACAAGAGAATTACGGGGAAGTCACAGACTATGTAAGATTTTAACCCTTTAAAGGGACACTATAGTCACCAGAACAACTACAGCTTATTGAATGTGTTCTGGTGAGTAGAATCATTACCTTCAGGCTTTTTGCTGTAAACACTCTCTTTTCAGAGAAAATGCAGTGTTTACATTACAGCGTAGTGATAACTTCACTGGCCACTCCTTAGATGGCTGTTAGAGATCCTTCCTGGTTCATGGATGCCTAAAATGCATCCAAACATTCAGTGTCTCCTCCCTCTGCATGCAGACACTGAACTTTTCATTGCTACAATTCATCTCTGTGAGGAGATGCTGATTGGCCAGGGCTGTGTTTGAATTGTGCTGGCTCTGCCCCTGATCTGCCTCTTTGTCAGTCTGAACCAATCCTATGGGGAAGCATTGTGACTGAATCAGGCTACCACTTTTGCTGATGTCAGCAGGCAGTGGGCAGGTCAAAAGGAAACATGGACAAAACATGCAGCTCCAGACTTGAATAAAAGTAAGATTTTACTATATTTAGGGAGGCATGAGGGGGGCTAGATGGTAGTTTTATCCCTATAGGGCCAGGAATACATGTTTGTTTTCCTGACTCTAGTGCTCCTTTAAGGACTGAGACAATTCTCCAAGTTCTGGACCAAAAGCTTGAATTTTCTTGTTCAACTGCCATTTAAGGGTTTCTCTCATACATTTTTTTTTTATTATAATTTTTTTAACGTATTTGCTAAGTAGATTCGCTTATCAGCCCTGATTGTCAAATCCCTGAATATGTCTTGGATCTAAATTAATTTTTGGTAGTTAATGCTAACCCTATACCAACCAACAAGGATTTAGCCCTGCTAACTCCAAAATGTTAGAATGTCTATAGCTCAGTGTATTTAAGACGTACTGACCTATCCTAATGTGGTTAATGCAGGTTCGTGAAATGACACCTTCACATCAAGATGGCAAAGTCTTTTGTATTTACAGTTTAATCGTGCAGTGCCACTTATAGGATAGACTTAGAGGCTGGAAGAATTAAAGCTGGCTTAAATATGTACAGACTATTGCACATTACTAGCACCACACTTTTTTGTGCATACTGTAATATAAAGGCATTTATGCAAAGTTTATTGAATCAGGAAGTTTGTTTGGAATCTAGGACCCAGCTAAAAAAAAAAATTAGGAGCCAGTCTTTTTCAGTGAGAGAAATGCAATTCTTAAAGGGACACTATAGTTACCAGATCCACCACAGCTTGATGTGGTTGTTCTGGTGACTACATACCATGCAGGCTTTTCAGTGTAAACACTGCCTTTTCAGCAAAAAGTCACAGTTTACATTGCTGTAACAGCTCTAGTGACAGTCACTCAGACGGCCACTAGAGTCCTGGGTCACTGCTGCACCACGTGCAACACTGATGTTCAGGGTCTCCAAGCTCTGCATGGAGACGCTGAATGTTCCTCATAGAGATTCATTAATTCAATGCATCCCTATGAGGAGATGCGAATTGACACATTTGATGCACATGCACAAATCCTCCCAATGCTTTCCTAAGGGAATGCATTGGCTTAGCAGAGATCATAAATATTGATGATCTTAGTCATTGAGGTGGTACCAGCCACAGCGAAAGTGGCACGGCATGGGGGACAGGCTCGCGCGCGCCGGCAGGCACACACGCGCGCGCCGGCAGGCACACACGCGCGCGCCGGCAGGCACACACGCGCGCGCCGGCAGGCACACACGCGCGCGCCGGCAGGCACACACGCGCGCGCCGGCAGGCTGCATGCTGCCTCAGCCGGCCGCCTCCTTGCTCCTGTGGGCGGCTGGCTCCATGCTGTCCAGCGGCAGCCAGCTTCAAAGCTCCATCGGCGGCCACATTAAAGAGCTGGCAAATGCCAGGGCAAAATAATCCTGACCTGGTTTCATGGTGGCTCTATAACCCTGTTGTAGTATATCTCCAAGATATATTGCACACCATGTTTATACAGCCCCTATAGGATAATTTCCTGAAAGACAACCATATTCCTTTGGTTTCCATGGCAACCCAGTGTTCTTGTTTGTGTCGTTATAGCAATTATTTGGTCAGTGTAACACTGCCACAGTGGGTCTTAATCGGTATCGAACTCATCTGCAGTTATCAAAGTCACAATGAGCTTTCACCCTGGTCGGCTTGCAGTGCAAACTGTGAGAATGCTGCTGCACCGTGCGTCGTACTTGGCTTGTTTTATTAAAGCAATGGGTTCTCTGATCCTGCCAGTTTGCAGACAGACCCATTTTCACTTTTAATTTAATAGAGAACACAGCAAAACTTGCTTCCAACCTAAGGCCATAAATTATTTAACTGACCCTTTATGAATTATTTTTTTAAAAAGTGCTCTGGATATTCCTCTCACTAATACTTTACATGCGTGATGTCCTCCAACATGCCTCCTGTATGAACAGGCTCATTGGGACACTATAGTCATAAGAACTACAGCTTATTAAAATTGTTCTGCTGAGTAGAATCATTACCTTCAGGCTTTTTGCTGTAAACACGGTCTTTCCAGAGAAAATGCAGTGTTTACATCCTCAGATGGCTGTTAGAGATCCTTACCGGGTCATGGCTGCCTTAAATGCATCCAAACATTCAGTATCTCCTCCCTCTGCATGCAGACACTGAACTTTCCTCATATAGATTCAATTCATCTCTATGAGGAGATGCTGATTGGCCAGGGCTGTGTTTGACTCATGTTGGCTCTGCCCCTGATCTGCCTCTTTGTCAGTCTCCGCCAATCCTATGGGGAAGCATTGTAATTGGATCAGGCCACCACTTCTAATGATGTCAGCAGACTGCTTATTTTTCTGAGTCTAACAGCATGCAGAGTTACAGCTTCAAGCTTGAATACAGTAATATTTTTGCTATATTTATGGAGGCATGAGGGGCCCAGGGGGGCTAGATGGTGGTTTTAACACGCTAGGGTCAGGAATACATGTTTGTGTTCCTAACCCTATAGTGAATCTTTAAAACATTTTAGCTGGTTAAAGCAGTGTTAGACACCAAATTATATATCTGCATACATCTAATCCTCATAGATTGTAAGCTTGTTGGAGTAGTCCTTCATATCCTTTTCTATAGTTGTAAAGTGCTGCTAAATTTTAGTGCTATAAAAATGTTACTCTAATAATGTCTGTTCATTTAATGGTGTTGTGATTACTTGACCCACTTATTTTTGTGCGTTTTTGAGTGTTTGAAGCCATATGTTTACATACCCAATGCTACCATAGTTCATGTTGCCGTGTTCTGCTTCAGGTTTCAGATTTTGCATGTAACTGCTAGTAGTTGGCACTGTCTATCTAGAATACTTCTCCACATGTCATTGTGTTGTTAAATCGGGTTAATGCTTGGTGCATATATTCAGAAACCCTTTGGTTGTTACAACCTGGTCAAGACCCATACCTGGCTCCCCGTCGGTTGGATGTCGTTTGGTCCCAAAAATTGATTGCTGTAGTGGAAGAGTCAGTGCTACAACATTTTTAAACACTTTACATCTAGTATTGACCTATTTCATGTAATACCCTATTTTCCTAGTGTTTGATGTTCAGTAACTGACCAACATGTTGTAACAATGATGGGCAGTTAGCCAAAATGGAGTTGCTAAGCTGTAGATTAGGGGTGAATGCAGAACTTTGGATTTCTACATTAAAAGGGTTACTCAAAGCATCATAACCTCTGCAACCCACTGTAGTGGTTACAATACCAGGAGTACCCTGACTCTATTCCCTGGGAGTGGGACAAACTATTTAGTATGTGTTTGCCTCTTTTCTTGTGTCCCTGCTGACATCTTATGCTCTCTGGTGGTCCAGTGACATGCTTCTGCAGAAGCTGCAAGCTGTGGATATCAACATTCACTGGCTGAGTGTCAATGCCTGCCCACCTTGCACAGAATTGACCATAGCTAAGGGGTTAATATCTGTGCAACATAGAAACGCATATACAGACTTCATGCACCATGACCATTTCAGATTACTGGAGTATTCATGGTGCCTGGACTAACTCTTTAGTCTTATTGTTCATACCTCAAACACTTTTTTGTTTAAAGCATCCCAGGAGGAGGGAGACATATCCACCTCACCTGAATCGGGAGAAGACTACCGAGAAACAGACTCCGACGAGGAATCCTCCCCACTGATTAAAGGAGACATTAAAAACCTCCTGCAAGACATAAGGCAAGTCTGGAAATCGGACTTGAAAGAGGCCCAAGCAGACATAGGAGACCTAGAAAATAAAGAGCAGTCTCGGGAACACCAGATGCAGGACACCCACGACCAAATAGATAACCTGGCCACAAAGGTGCAGAAACTTACCCGGTCGGTGACCGCACTGGAATCCCGCCACAGGCACAAGAATGTCCACATGCAGGGAATCCCGGAAACAGTGAGTGAAGAAGCCCTGCTACCCTTCACCCAGAGACTGCTGACCTCGATGGGTCTAAAGAGTAAAGATACCAAGGGGATGGTAGTCTCTGCATTCAGAGTACGGAAAGCGGCAGCGGCACCTCAAGGGGCAACGAGAGACGCAATAGTCATCACCAGAGATATTGCAGTGAGAACCGTTATCCTCAACAAATCCAGAGAGATCAAGACGTTCCGGCTCGAGGGCTGCTGCGTGACGATCTATGGGGACCTTCCCTTCGAGGCGCTAGTGTGCGAGGAGACAACTGGCACCAGTAGCCAAGAAACTGAGAGAGGTAGAGGTCCGGTACCGCTGGGGAGAAGATAGAACACTGAACATCCAAAGGGGAAATGAGACACTTACCCTATTGGCTAGGGAAGACCCCACAGCATTCTGGAAGACCATGAACTTACCGGGCAAAGAACCAAAAAATACTGGGGCCTGACTGAGCGTGCCAATAAAGGTCGACTGAGAGCCTGCGGGCAGAGCAGCCCTATAACAAGGACTGATCCACTACTTGCCTAACCCCATGCCAGGCTACATGCCTTACAGACCACACAAGACTCACATAGCCAGCGAGAGAGAGAGCCCCACACTAGGACGAACTGGAAGGCAATCCATGACACTCAGTCCCTCAGACATATTACAAGACACACTACAAGACACAGAACCACATAGCCCTGACACCCATCACCGACAACACAGACACAATGGCACCCACAGAGAATGAACCGCACGAGACTACACAAAATAGACCACACATAACTCACAGGAGACGAGAACACACACCAGACTATAACTAGACCCAATTGAAGGCAACCTGTGTGATGTGTATGTAAGAGCAGCAAAATATATGACCTATAGTAGAGGCAAAAGAATAATGCTTGCCTCCATGACATACTCTGTATCAGTTGTATTCTTTGATGCAAAATACTCAAAATACAAATTATATAAAAAAAAAAAAAAAAACTGTTAGGAATACAAAGCTACCACCTTTCCCTGCCTCCTAGACTCACCTGATGATGATCCCACTCCAGTGTTCCTTAGAGGATTGTATGCAGGGCTTTTCTAAAAGCTTTACCTGTAAGCTTCTGTGTCTGGTGAGTCTTGTCATATTGAAGCCTGCAAGGCTTCATATGATCGAGGCTTCCACATAGATGAGTCTTGGAGTGTCACCGCACACTTGGCAATCACAGTTTAGGTGTATCAAACTTTCAAGGGCAGATCTGCATTTTAAATGTGGTCTGTAAGACTTATTGTACAAATACAGTGTGCATAGCATTTAGTTCAAAATTTGCTTTAGCCAGGTTGCTTAACAGTAAAGCCCCACCACCACTATATTGATTTAAAACTCATGGAGCTGCTCTTTTTCTTGCATTGCTTTGTCTACTTTCCCCATAAAGTTAACAAACTTCTTTTTGAGGTGTGAAAAGTAAAATGAAACTGGGTACCATCTGCCAAGAAAAGGCCAGTCCACTGTGTGCGGATATCTTGCTTCAGTGCATACACTAAAAAGATGAACTTGAAAGGGAGACATTAACATACTTGTATTACTCCATCCATGTTCTTGCCAAGTAACCTTGTTTGGGTCTCGAGTTTTTGCTGATAGAAGTGGAACTTGGTTAATTCTCAAATTGAATTAGAGTTCCTAAGCATCATTACATATTTGTTATTCTTTTGATTCATCTGTTTTCCAGGCCTGCTCTTCTGGCGATTGGTTAGGGGTGTAGAAACGCCACTTTTACGAAGGGCAGTTAGTTGCTGCAATACTCCTACAGATTTAATAAAATACATCAATTAAAATACCATTTA
This sequence comes from Pelobates cultripes, assembly GCA_933207985.1. Lineage (NCBI taxonomy): Eukaryota > Metazoa > Chordata > Amphibia > Anura > Pelobatidae > Pelobates > Pelobates cultripes. Next base: position 21,088,816 of record OW240923.1, read on the forward strand.
ATTGCTGTATTTTGATCACTTTCAATTTGTGAGTTAGCCGTTTTCCTTTTTTTTAAACCTGGCACCAGATTTTTTTTTTTATTGTTCCAGTGAGAATTTTACTCCAAAGAATTCTTGGTGGGGATTATACCACTCAAGCTTTATCCATTGAGCAGTAATAAAAAGAGTGCCAACTTGGTATTTTATTATTTAACCCCTGGCTTTTATACAATAAGCATTATTATTGTGTCTTTTATATTTCATATGGTCCTTATACCAACAAGATATCCATCTACTACAAAATTCCATGTATCCCATAAGTGGGGATTGTACCACTGTATGCCATCCACACCAGAACTAGTCTTATAGCTCTGGAAGACGTGAGTAGGATCATATAGACTTTTTACAAAATAGTACTTGGTATCTGTTGGGATATATTGCGCCATTATTTGCTGTCTTTTATTTTTTCATACGGATCTCCTGAATATCCCTTGCCCATACCTTACTGAGGAATACTTCCCCTGACAAGATTGTGATTGTCATCTTGTACAAGGTTTTATTTGGACTTTTTGCTGTATTTATCAGGCATAGACTCTTTTGGACTTACTTTTTGCACTCCTGATTATTATTCATTATCTATATTTCAAACTTTTTTATCTTGTATGTATTTTCTCTTATGTAGTGTCTTGTATATGTGCTTGTATAGTTTATAATCAGTTTTTTTTCACCTGTGGCGCCACCTCCCCCTCCACCTTTTTTTGCTTGGATCATGGTCATTGCTGTCCATACCGCCTGCCTTCCAATGCTTCTCCTAGGACAAAAGACTTGTTGTTTTGTGAAACTACTCCTATGTCTGAATGTATATTTATTTGATTTCCAGGTTGCACTTACCCACATTGTGTAGGCTAAGTGTGTTTTGTATATTTGAGTTTGCAATACAGGGTTAAGCCCTTAGACACCCCTAGAGTATCTAACTGGTGTATTGGCTCCAGGAATCTGCTTTTCGGGCACCTATATGTTCCTATTTTTATTTTTTTATTTACTCCTATGTGTAGTAACAAGTAATGGAAAAGGTGTGGGGTCATTGTACTTTTATTGGCTCCGTATATTGTTCAGAATGGACCTCTCGCCCTTTAATTTATTTATTTTTGACAGTTTTTGTTCAGCAATAATATGGAAGATACAGAAGGGAAGAGTAGTAACTATATTCAAATTAACGTAAAACCAGAGAGGCACATATTGTCCACTACTAAAAGGTTAGCGGTAACTTAACAATGTTTGCCAGGATACATATATAGTTGTGATCTTCATATAAAGAAGTAAGACTTCATTTTACTCACAAGGTAACCATGAAAATTCCACCTTGTGGTAATTGGGCCTAGCTGTGTTGTGGAAGAGGAAGATATAATCCATCAAAGTTATGGATCTATCCCATACCCCTTCATTTTGTTAAATGTTCAGTTGCATGACTGCTTTATTATTGTGAATGATCTGTATTGTGTTCTGTTGATTTAGGTGTCCTTACTTTTTTTTTTCTTTTCTCCTTTCATTGTAAGGATAAAGATAAAGTTTCCCTAAACAAGACTCCAAAATTGGATCGAAGTGATGGAGGGAAAGAGGTGAAAGAGAGAAGCACAAAAAGAAAATTACCTTTCTCAGTCGGGGCAAATGGAGATCAGAAAGACTCAGATACAGGTAAGTACTACACTCTCCAACAAAATCTATATTGTGTTCTGGTAAATGGCAAAACCCACATTCAAAGCACAAATGTCTTGGAACTTTACTTTGGACTATTGTAGATTTCTATATTGTCAAGTAATATCTGCTGTCAGAACTTCAATAGCATTTAGATTCATTTGTCCCCTCCCCTCCCCCAGTTTGTCATTTCCTTGTTCCATAATATATTAGCAGTAGAAAGAGGGAAGTGCTCATGCCATTGTACAGAACACTGGTGAGTCCTCACTTGGAGTATTGTACACAGTACTGGAGACCGTATCTTCAGATGGATATTGATACCTTACAGAGGGTTCAGAGAAGGGCTACTAAACTGGTTCATGGATTGCGGGATAAAACTTACCAGGAAAGGTTAAAGGATCTTAACATGTATAGCTTGGAGGAAAGACGAGACAGGGGGGATATGATAGAAACATTTAAATACATAAAGGGAATCAACACAGTAAAGGAGGAGACCATATTTAACCCCTTAAGGACTGAGCCAAATGTACATGTTGTGAACAAAACAAAATGTAAACAAAACCTGGCATTTGCACTATGTCTGTCCAACCGTAATTCACCTCTTTCATAGTAAATGCACCCAACCTTATTATATATCATTTTATTCAGGGGAAACGGGGCTTTCATTTAATATCAAATATTTAGCTATGAAACATAATTTAATATGAAACAAATGGGAGAAAATAAGACTATTTTTTATTTTTTTAGTTCTACATGACATTTTAACTGTCAATGTCATAATACTGTTTGCTTTTACTGCAATAAAATACACATATTTGTATTCAGCAAAGTCTCACGTGTAAAATAGTACCCCCTATGTACAGGTTTTGGGAAGTTACAGGGTCAAATATAGCACGTTACATTTGAAATTGAAATTCGCCAGATAGGTTATGTTGTCTTTGAGACTGTATAGTAGCCCAGGAATGAAATTTACACCCATAATGGCATACCATTTGCAATAGTAGACAACCCAAGGTATTGCAAATGGGGTATGTACAGTCTTTTTTTAGTAGCCATTTGGTCACAAACACTGGCCAAAGTTAGCGTTAGTATTTTTGTGTGTGAAAAATGCAAAAAATTCCAATTTTGGCCAGTGTTTGTGACCAAGTGGCTACTAAAAAAGACTGGACATACCCCGTTTGCAATACCTTGGGTTGTCTACTATTGCAAATAGTATGCCATCATAGGGGTAATTTTCATTCTTGGGCTACCATAGGGTCTCAAAGGCAACGTAACCAATCTGGCAAATTTTAATGTGAAAAAAATGAAACACAAGCCTTATATTTGATGTTGTAACTTTTGAAAACACCATAAAACCTGTACATGAGGGATACTTTTGTACTCTGGAGACTTCGCTGAACACAAATATTTGTGTTTCAAAACAGTAAAACGTATCACAGCAATAAGATCGTCCGTGTAAGTGCTGTTTGTGCGTGAAAAATGCAAAAAACGTCACTTTTACTGGCAATATCATCGTTGTAATACATTTTACTGTTTTCAAAAACTAATATTTGTGTTCAGCGAAGTCCCCCGAGTAGAACAGTATCCCCCATGTACAGGTTTTATGGTGTCTTGGAAAGTTATAGGGTTAAATATAGTGCTAGCAAATTAAATTCCCTTTACTTTCGGCATGGGTTGTCAGGCAGGTCCCGCAAATTGTAATTAAGATAATTATGTAAAAATATTACTTAAATATATATGTAGAATTAATATATGTATATATGTGTGTATGTGTGTGTGTGTATGTGTGTGTGTGTGTGTATGTGTGTGTGTGTATGTGTGTGTGTGTATGTGTGTGTG
>OW240923.1:21092428-21335485 GCA_933207985.1 Pelobates cultripes
GCCAGCATGGGGACTAACTGTCATTACAGGCACTCCCCCTGCTGGCAATGCAGCAGCCAGCTAACCCCACCATGTGAGGTCGCGTGCTGCAGGAGGTCAGATGTGCCGCGGGGGGCTCCCTGGGAGTCCCCCCAACCGCGATCACCGGCGTGGGATCACCGGCGACCAGGTAAGTAAAAAAAAAAACAAAAAAAAAAACGGAGGGCGTAATATTATTAAAATAGGGCGTAATAGTACACCCTCCAGTCTTAAGGGGTTAACCTCTTAAGGACAGAGCTTCAAAAGCTTGTCTTTCACTTAATGACAACAGCATTTTTTTATTTTTTGCTGTTTGTGTTCAACTGCAATTTGCATTTTACAAATTTACTGCAGACACATATTATATACCGTTTTTTTAAAGGACAGAAAGGGCTTTAATTTGATGTGACACACACACATTTATTAAAAAAAACAGAAAAATGCAAAAAAAAATTTTTTGCATTTTTCTGTATTTTGTAATAAATATAGATATATTCTTCTAAATTAAATTTTTTTTTCTTTTACAGTTTTTGCAATAATAATGTGTGCAATTAGTGCAGGTTATGGAAAGTAATTAAAAATAAATTAATTTAGTTCTGATTTACAGAATATATAGTGTCTGGGATTTTAAGTTTTTTTTGGTAGTTACGGGTCACAAAGCACAAGGAGTAAAATAAACTTTTAATGTGGAGCGATTTTAGAATTTGGTATGTTTGTCTTGTAAACTTAATAGCCATAAAAGAGAACAAAATTGCCACACAAAAGTAGATATTTATATAAAGTAGACATCACGGGCTATTTAATTTTGTGCATTTTTTACATACGGATTGCATATTTGCTGGGCATTTTTTATATTTCATATGTGCCACTGAGTTCAAACCCCCCAAATTATGCTCAGCTAGTTCTTCTGAGTAAAATGACACCCCCATTGTATGTCTTTGGCACTATTTCGTGAAGTTACAGTGCCATTTAGGATACCTGTCCTTTTCAGTATTCACAGTAGAATTTTGAGAGACGGATTTAATGAGCCTATGCTTCCATTTGGGGTATTATTGTAGTTTGACTGTTCCAAAAAAAACCCACAAAGGCCTACCATTTGTAAAAGTAGACACTCCAGAGTATCTCATAAGGTGCATATTGTGCTTTAACATGCCCCCATTTTTTCACCAATATATGCCAAAGTATGTGGTAAAAAATAATTTTGTGCATTTTTTACATACGGATTGCATTTTTGCTGGGCATTTTGTATATTTCATATGTGCCATTAAGTTCAAACCCCCCAAATTATGCTCAGCTAAGTCTTTTGAGTAAAAAGACACCCCCGATGAATGTCTTGGGCACTATTTCGTGAAGCTACAGTGCCATATAGGAGACTAAGCCATATCAGTTTTTACCGAACTTTGAATTTTGACGCTGGGGCTATGTGCAATTTCCAAGCATCTTCGCAGGTTTTAAATTCTAACTACCCCACAAAGGCCTACCATTTCTTAAAGTAGACACCTCAAAAGGTATATTTTGGACTTTAGCGCGGGATCATTTTTCCGCTAGCTTGTACCAGGTGTAGTGGTAATAAGGGTTTTTTCTGCCTTTTTGACACACAAAGTGAGTTTGCACAGTAAATTTTGCAAACCTTATGTGTGCTACGACTGTATAATACTTCATATGTTGCTCAGCTATGTGGTCTGAGTACAGCAATACCCCTGTATGTACCTTTACCAGGTATATGTGGATGTTGAAGGGGCACATTTGAGACGCAGCCATTCATTTTTTTTCTAACTTTGAAGTTTTACGCTGTGTCCATGTTCCAATTTGGAGTAGTTTTAGATGGTTGGTTATTGAAACTTCCCCACAAACACATACTATTTATTAAAGAATACACCCTGGGGTAATTCAAAAGGCATATTTTTAACCATAGCGTGGGATCATTTTTCGTCTAGTTTGTTCCAGGTGTAGTGGTAATGAGCGTTTTTAAATGTATTTTTTTACTTTTTAATTTAAACTTTTGTTTTGCTTATAAATTTTTTAAAACTTTCTTAAAACTTTTTTTTTTTTTTTACCGTTAACCCCTAACTAGCAGTTAGCAGCACTAACAGTAAATTCTCCATTTTCCCAACTCCCACCCCAGCTAGGAAAATATATAATTATAAAATATTTAAATCAGTTAATTAAATAAATTGAACCCCTGAAGGTTAAAAAATAAATAAAAGTTAATCATCAGGGGTAAAAAAAAAACAAACTATATCACAGTATAATACTGTGATCTGTATTTTCATCACTGTAGGCAGTGATCGACTGGCAGGGAAGGGGTTAATTTTTTATTTGGAGTGGCTTGGGGGGGGGTATTTTCTACTTAAACATTATAAAAAAAAATTTAACTTAATTTTGAACTTTTTAAAGCTTATTTTAAAACTTTTTTTTTTTTTTAACGTTAACCCCTAGTTAGCTTAACACCAAAATCCCCCAATTCCCCACTAACTTCCACCCCACCCAGGTAGCTAAATTTATAATTTTAAAATAAATGTAACCCCTGAGGGTTAAAAAAAATAAAAAAAAATAACCCTCAGTTGTTAAAAAAAAATAAAATTAGATCATAGTACAATGTAATACCTGCCAATTGATCACTGTAGCCAGTGATCAATTGACAGGGAAGGGGTTAATTTTTTAATTAAAATGGGTTTGGGGGGTGGGATTTTAAATTAACTTTATTTTTTTTTCAATATGGGGCAGGATCATCACTGATCCGTCTCCCTGCACTTCACACAGAACCATGAAGTGCAGGGAGGCGGAAGGTAAGTATACTAAGCACATGTGCTCGCTCTGACACACTGTCAGAGCGAGCACATGTGCTGGGCAGCCTGATCGGGTGCTCCTGGTCTGCCTCTAGTACAGAGGCAGACCGGAGCACCATTAACCCCGCGATCGCCGCGATAGCGGCGGTCCGTCACTCGTCGTTAAGGCTTTCCACTGAGTGACGGACCTTGTCCGTCACTCGTCATTAAGGGGTTAAAAGAAGAAAAGCTACCACAACAAGAGGACATAGTCTTAAATTAGAGGGGCAAAGGTTTAAAAATATCAGGAAGTATTACTTTACTGAAAGGGTAATGGATGCATGGAATAGCCTTCCAGCTGAAGTGGTAGAGGTTAACACAGTAAAGGAGTTTAAGCATGCGTGTGATAGGCATGAGGCTATCCTAACTATAAGATAAGGCCAAGGACTAATGAAAGTATTTAGAAAATTGGGCAGACTAGATGGGCCGAATGGTTCTTATCTGCTGTCACATTCTATGTTTCTGTTTGTTGTGGTCAGTTTTAAAACTAGTAGTGTGTGATTTTCACTTGCGCTCACTGAAATTTCTACATTGCAGAACTATGAACAGTCTTAACTCATCCACGTTGGATTTAGACTTTGTTTGTACCACCCACAGCATTAATAAATATTTATAATGAGGTGTTTCTTAAATAACTCTTCACCAAGCCCAGAGTCAGTCAATATTAAATCAAGGTCATAGAGTAGCACAAACCATGGTAAGTCAGTTTATATAAGCACTGCAGAGGTATGGCTTAATGTGCAACTACAATTGTGTTGACTAAAATTCCCATGATGCTTAACTCACAATTACTCTGCTTTCACATTTGGGCATCTAATATTTTAATATTATATATTTTCCTTGGTTACACAGATGTCATTGATGCGTTGCAGGCCCTTATGTTCTTGCAAGTATTAATGATGGGAGATAATTATATCGACATGCTTTCCAGGGTTCTATATTTTCCTTGACTGTATTTGTGGAACTGCCCTTCTAATGTTGACATCACAGGGCATATAAGGTAGAGAGAGCTGGGATCTGCAATAATGTGATGTTTCAGTAGGGCCTGCCATAAGGGTATTCAAGAGCCAACTCCGCAGACAGTTTGCGATCTGCCATATTCTATCAAGTCGATTACAGCAGCTTCTATCTTTATGAGAGCTTTTTAATTGAATCAGCCTAATGGATTTCTGCAGACCAGAGTCAGGCAATGGTGGGGGGTTGGTGGTGTCTTCTGGCAGCTTATTGATCGGTTTTCCCATTCAGCTCTAAGCTTTTAACCAGTTGCTTTAATCAGTGCAGTGACATAGACTTTTTAAGTTAATGGTTTAAGCCTGTCTGTCTACATTGTGGCTCTTGATGCTGTGAGTTGGCATGGGAGTTAAATGCCCACTATTTTGCAATCTGCGTACTTGGAATGTCCAGCTGTATCATGATTTGTATTGGCATATTTGTGGAAGTAAAATGGTGGCATGTTGCTCTTTCTTCAGAGCTTGGATATTCTAAAGACACATTTCAAAAGACTCTGAGGATTACCCTTCTTTTCACACTTTATAAAGATAATGCTTTGAAAAATAAGTAATGTCAAGTAATATGCTCTTAGCATGACTTGTTTGGTGTAAATTCCCAGCTTTGTAAACCTCGTTTAAGAATATTTCTATCAGACAGAGTTCTCCTGCTCTTCCTGTCACTCACTTGTCAGTAAAGACTTCCACGCCAACATGGAGGGGAGGCAATGCTACGTTCATATTTATTCACCGGATTTATTCTGTCATGCTATAAATATATTGGCCTAAGCTCTTGACATGAAGTATTTAGATGCCAAATATTTTCAGCTTGCATAATTTGGAGGTTTCTCCTATCTGCAACATCTTGCATCTTGTCGATTTAGAAAATAAATGAAAACCATGCATAAGTGGTCAGAGGCACATTCCTTCTAGCAATGTTGTAACTTGAGAAAATTCTGAACCTTTTGTATTCTGGTTAGCCTCTCAGAATTTGTTTAACTTCACAGCAAATTGTTTTTATTTTTCTGCAGAGTTTCACCTAGCGATGGCTTTATCACCTACGTAGCAGTTCCTGTGTTGAATTTGGTATTGCATTTTAATACTCTGTTTACTAGAATCTGTTCGGGAGAAAGATTTGGTGTGGGAACAATTGGGTCCTTGTTTGAATCACATCTATCAGTGACAAGAAAAAACAATATTTGTATGTGTGCAGGAAGTTAATTCTAGGCACCTTCGTAAGGTCATTTAATTGTCTCTGGTTTGCTAAGCCGTGAAAAGTGTGGCGTTTTTCGCTGATTCAAACCTTATGCCGTCGAGAAAATACAGGTCATACCATTATTGTTTAAATGAACAGGTGGCCCCCTAAATGAAAAAGAAGAAATAAATTTTCCCCTAACTTTTTTTTAAAATGTAAATGCAGCTGACCCCTTCTCCCACAAAGTCATCCCACAGTCCTCTCCTCTTTATTATCTCATCAAATTCAATGCTTCTCATGGAGAAGCATTGGGAATGATAAGTACATATATTGTGAGCGATGTGATTATTCAGTTGAATGCTCTCTGAGAAGCATTCACAGTAAGCTGGCTATTAGGATGTCAGCCACTAGCGGTGACGTTATTCCTGCAATTGAAACCTTGCTATAGCTACAAAACAGCACTGTTTTACTTTGCATGGCTAACATGACAGGGGCTCTGCACCCAGACCATATTATCATAAACCTATGACTGATTCTTTGCTGCTTCTCCACACAGTGTCATTATTGAAAAACTTAAATTATCACGCCGTACATTCCTGCACTGGTTTAACTTGGGTCTTAATTGATGTAAATACTGCAATGTGCTAATCTAAATTATCCCAAAATGTACCGTGGTTTGTGCAGGTGGTGAAGGTACTCTCACATACGCAGTGAAAACAATGGGAGGGTTAGGATTGGCCGGGGAGAAAGTCTGCCACTTCCTTTTATTAAAGTTCTAGCTTAACATCATGGAGAATGAGGAAAGTAACTGTTGGAAATGGTGTATATTATCTTAAACCTGTTTATCATATTGATCACATGATGGTGTTAGAGTAGCTATATTTTATGATACAGGGGTGGGCAGAGAGTTAGGATTTTGGGCACACACACACCTCAAATGTGCTTGGTTCATGTTCCTTCTATTGATGGAGGAAAAGCTAAAGGTTTTATTCCTAGTAAGTCTGGGTGTTGAATTGTGAAGGTCTTAACTTTCCTTGGCTTATCAGTTACAGTGGATTCTGGGTCACAGGAATCCATCCATACAGTCTAAGTTTAGCTGCTGTTCATGCATGAGAAAACAGCCTTGGGACATATATTTTCTAATAGCAGATATAAAATGGCTTTCGCAGTGCATGATGTGGTATGTTATTACAGCCTGCTATTCTCTCTTGGATTTATTTTGTATCTGTCCGTGTAGGATCAAGAGGCATATTAAAGCCTCTGTCTGTTCTGTCACAAGAAATGCCCTACAGACTGTTTGTGTTGCAGTGCACAGCTGTTATCAAGGCTGGACTTGGAAAGAGGGGTCTGAAAGTGATTGTTGTATTATATTTCCATGCAATGTCCTACCCCTCTGCCCCCCCAAAAAGCCACCATGCTTGCTGTGATGTTTGGTGGGGAAGAGCTCAGTCTCATTCATGTGGTAATAATCTGAAACTGGCTGCTTTATCTTGTGTACAGTATTTCATATTGAGTTTAAATGCTGCAGGCTTTATTTCCTGCGCAGATCTCTGTTCTCTCTTTTACATAGAATGTGACGGCAGATAAGAACCATTCGGCCCATCTAGTCTGCCCAATTTTCTAAATACTTTCATTAGTCCCTAGCCTTATCTTATAGTTAGGATAGCCTTATGCCTATCCCACGCATGCTTAAACTCCTTTACTGTGTTAACCTCTACCACTTCAGCTGGAAGGCTATTCCATGCATCCACTACCCTCTCAGTAAAGTAATACTTCCTGATATTATTTTTAAACCTTTGTCCTGCCCTCTTGTTGTGGTAGCTTTTCTTTTAAATATGGTCTCCTACTTTACTGTGTTGATTCCCTTTATGTATTTAAATGTTTCTATCATATCCCCCCATCTCGTCTTTCCTCCAAACTATACATGTTAAGATCCTTTAACCACTATACTCTGTGCCTGAGCCTGTCTCCACAACACCACTACACTCTGAAAGTGGTGAAAATGAATTATGTAGAGCCACAGACTGTGCAATATGATTTTTAACTCTAAGTCTACCAGATCCTACAGTAATCCATCTGCCATTCCTAGGCTGTCTCTTTGGCAGTGGCTTTACAACAGTCTCAAATTTCAGACTCCAAAAATGCAATCTCCTGCTGCAAAATAGAGAACAGTCTACAGATGAGACTGCATCCAAATCCCAAGTGCAGCTTATTGACAAATAGAGAAGCGAGGGGTGAGCAGGAAAAATGCCGTGGTCTCAATATACACTAGATTTCACAGAAGTTGATCAAACTGTGCTATAAAGCCCTCATGGAAATGTTCTTATGGCTTTATATTTGGTAATTCAGAGAAAGCAAATAGAAATATTTCTTCACTTGGAAGCCATTCAACGCATAGGGTGTGTGACTTTTGTTTAAGGCAGTAATGACTAACTCTGGCCCCTGCAGATGCTGGCTGATCATGGCAAATGTTTTTCTTAATCCCCTGAGTCTGCCAATGTTTATCGCTAGGATAGGGTCATCAAACAGTGCGACTGCAGCCCACACACTACATCAATGTAGATACTTTCTGTAGATGAAGCCCATTAAACAGGGAGAAGTTTTAATAATTCCTGCATGGTCTGATGTTGAGGAAGCAAAGCCTGTGACCCATATCCTGTTAGCTCTCCCCAGCCACTTTATACCTGGGGGCACGTGTTTATGTGCATTCAGAGAAGAGAAACTGCAGCTTGTCCATAGTCAGACTGCTTCTCCCTTTTAAATGTGTTTTCGTGTGTGTATGTTTTGCATTTAAGTTGTTTGGCTGAATGACTCAGCACCAACAAAAATATTTTTAAAACACTGTGAATCAAATATCACCAAAGGCTTTATTACATAAACACCAACAGCGAAGGCAAGTCTTTTTTATTATTGAAATCTTGCCTTTAGTGAATGCAGAGCAGAATTTCCTGCTTGTGTATATACAGGATGGCTGCATTGAGATTGACTTGATTTATAATTACAGCTAGTGTTTAATACCAAACTCAGTGGAACTAATTGTATTGACTCTGGAAGGATGAAGTGCTTAATTAGGCCTTTCTGGAAATCTCACCGACCTGTTTGCGTTTAAGAGGTGGCTGTAATGGAGCGTTGGTTAATGCGATCTTACATCATCTGTTCTGGCCCATACTATGATGCTCTGTTACATGATTCTCAAATATCTGGCAATCAGATGTTGCTGAACTACAACTCCCGTGATTCTTTGAAATAGATGGCCAGAGAATCATGGGAATTGTAGTTCAGCAGCATCTGTGGGCTTTAAATGCTTCCCCAGCCAACAGTCCATATTTCCATCTTATGTCCTATTTTCCATCTTATGTCCTATTTTCCGTTTAAAGGACCACTATAGTGCCAGGAAAACACTTGTTTTCCTGGCACTATAGGGTCTCTAGTTCCCACCCACCCTTAGGGTCCCCCCTCCTGCTGGACTCTAGGGTGAGGAAGGGATTAAACACATACCTTTTCTCTACTGCCGGGCTCCTTTGGCACTGGGGACTCTCCGCATCCTTTCCCCATCATCGGCTGACATGCGCCGTGCGCGCATTCAGCCAGTCCACAATGTTTTCCTATGGACGCTGGCATCTTCTCACCGTGAAAATCAGTGAGAAGCGCGGAGGCTGGATTAACCCATAGGTAAACATCGTTTCTCTGAACAGCAGAAAGGGTTAATCCTAGATGGACCTGGCACCCAGACCACTTCATTAAGCCGAAGTGGTCTCGGTGCCTATAGAGTTTAACTTGTTTATAATAACCAAAGAAGTTATCATTTGAAATGTTGCCTACTGAATATGTACTATTGACAAGTCAGTTTGTAACTTAAAGGTTTTCATGGAACATTAGATTCCCCTCCTCCCCACCACCCACAGGGCCCCCTCCCGCTTGGCTGAAGGGGTTAAAACCATTGAAGGGGTTAAAACCCCTTCAGCCACTTACCTTTCTCCAGCGCCGGGCTCCCTCTGTGCTGGGGAACTCTCCACCCCTTGCCAACATCAAATCCAAATCCGCATGCGCGGCAAGAGCTGCACACGCATCCAAACCGCTCATAGGAAAGCATTACTCAATGCTTTCCTATGGGCGTCCAGAATTGCGGAAGCGTCACTAGCTGCTGTCAGTGAGGCAGCCACTAGAGCCTGGATTAACCCTCCGTGAAACATAGCAGTTTCTCTGAAACTATGTTTTCAGCTGCAGGGTTAAAACTAGAGGGACCTGGCACCCAGACCACTTCATTGAGCTGAAGTGGTCTGGGTGCCTATAGTGGTCCTTTAATGCCTTATTTGGAATTTAATACTCAATGAATATTTGAACCTCTTTTATTCTAATGTGTTTTTTTGAATGTTTGTTACAGTAAAAATCATGCCTCATTACTCTCTTCTATCTCGAACAGAAAAACAGGGTCCGGAGAGGAAAAGAATTAAGAAAGAGCCAGCCATCCGGAAGTCTAATATGTTATTTGGTATGGGACTTTCTGGGATCAGGGCTGGTTACCCTCTGTCCGAGCGACAGCAAGTGGCCTTGCTCATGCAGATGACAGCTGAAGAATCTGCCAACAGTCCAGGTAAAAAACACATCTCCCCCCCCCCATCTCACCACTGCCATAGTACAAAGTATATCTGTTAACAATGGCCAGCATCTTCATTAAAGACATACAAATATTTGTCGTGTTAAATGGAGTACCAAATTGCTGGATCACATAGCAAACCCCTCGTGAAAAAATGCTAGTTGAAATATGAAAATAGTGCAGTTTTGTTGAATGTTTGTGAAATTTGTGTTATCAGACATGTGCCATGTTATAAACCGTTTTCAGTAATGTTTGTATATATGTCTACCTCTCATTATAGCCTTGTGTTTATTATTGCCAGTATTTCCATTCTGAACCTTGGCGTGATGGTCAGAGCAATGCATAATAATGCAAGGGTGCCATCTTGTGGTAGTACATAGCAGGAAATCCTCAGATGCAATGAAGAATCCGTATGGTGTATTGATTAGGGGAGGATTCTCTTTTAGGTGCCATCTCCTATTCTTGTATGCAATGGCAAATAGTATGTAATATTTCTCTTAATTTGGGCCAGTGAATGACTGAGTGTTAGCCTATTACCAGCCACCTGGCAAACTTTACACATACTGCGGCAGTCAGGGGGAAGGAAGTTAGGATACAGAGGTGTCTGGCATTGGTGGACCATCTTTAGAGAGAAACCTATGTAACCCTTGAAGGTAGGAGGATGCCCTTGCACTACTGCCTCCATTAAAAAAAAAAAAACTTTAATGAGCTGAGTGGGGCGTGGGAGTGTTTCTTTTTCCAATACAATGTGAGTTAAAAAAATGTAATCTACAGCCTCCCTTCACCACCCAACCCCCTCGTTTCAACATTTTACTGGAGAACCCTGAGTTTACTAAAGAATACCTGTCTGTATTATAGTTGACACAACACCAAAGCATCCTTCTCAGTCAGCAGTTGGTCAGAAGGGGACTCCTAACTCCGCCTCCAAAACCAAAGACAAAGTGAACAAGCGGAATGAACGGGGAGAAACTCGCCTTCACAGAGCAGCCATCAGGGGAGATGCACGGCGCATAAAAGAGCTGATCAACGAAGGAGCAGATGTTAATGTGAAAGATTTTGCAGGTTTGTGGTGACACTGTGTGTAACCTTTATTCATCTTGCATGCAGTTTACCCTTTGTAGCTTGCACTGGGCGATACTTAAACTTGATCTGTCATCCATTAATGGATGGCTGTCCGGTCCCACTACTGACAGTTATAATTTGTATAACCTGCTAATGGGTTCTGCCAGGTTTCTTGACATTAAGGCTCTTACCTAGTGCTTGAGAAGCCATTTCAGAAAGCTTTACTCGTATAGTATTATGGGATTAATCCACACACAATTCATCTTTTTCAGAGATAAGCAATTCTAATCGACAATATATTTTACATATGGAATTGCTGTGTTTTGCTAGCATCATGTACGTATTTCCCTGTCTGCAAGTTCCACAATGTCATTTTTGTGAGACACACTTTTGTAGGACAAAAATGCAGTATACTTGGCTAAATCCTTTTTTCAATCGTGCAATTTGTATCAAAATGCAGGGGTTATATTAAAGGGGCACTTTATGAACCGTAATCACTACAGTTCACTAATGTTAATGGGGCATTTAGTCTTCAGTTGCTGTCCCTATAACTCAAAGTGTGATCCTTCTGAAGCTGCTTGCATTATGCTGAAGTTACTGTTTTGTGCCACTTTGGTACTTGAAGCATGGAAATGCCATCCAAACTGACCTGGACACACTCAGCCTATCATTTATGTCCTTGATTGGATGGCTTTGGCTGTGTAATGTGGAAGTGTAACATCTGCATAACCCACCTGTCTGTGCAAGGGCTGAACTTCTGGTGACTAGGAAATCCCCAATTGGCCTTTTGTGGTTATGATGCTCTGTTTCTTTTTAAGCTTACGGATCTTCCATTTTAACTTTCTTTAACCCCTTAAGGACACATGACATGTGTGACATGTCATGATTCCATTTTATTCCAGAAGTTTGGTCCTTAAGGGGTTAATCTAGGTGGGTGTGTTTTAAAAAAAAAAATGTATTATTTTTTTGCATCCAGACTTAATATTATTAACACCTACGGCTGACTCATTGTATGGTTATTGTATTGTACATGTATTTAAAATATATGTCCTATATATTTTTCAAAATTTGAAATATAACACCCTTCCCCCCAACAAAAACCTTTTTTTCCCTTTATTTTTTAATTTTTTTAAATCACTGATCCACAAGGGTCCATGGCTATCAATTTAACTAGTCGTTCATAGTTTGGTCTTAATCACCAACTCTTGCACTAGGTTAGGGCGCAGGCAGGATATTGCCAAACCTTGTTAAAGGTTAAAAGCACATTGCAATTATCACACATTGCACTAGTTTTAAATTGCATACAAGCTGTCACCAACACTTGCAGTTGGTTAGAAAAGTATAAGGGCTATCTCCAACTCCTGAACAAGGTTTGACAGGTAAATACAAGGTAAATACAGATTTGTACTGTTCTGCATCTCTTTTCGTAAAATACTAAATTGTTCTCTCCTAAAAAGCATTGCATGAATGAGATAATTATAACATCCTTTGCCGCACTTTTGTTGCAGGTTGGACAGCATTGCATGAGGCATGCAACAGGGGTTACTACGATGTTGCAAAGCAGCTCCTTGCTGCAGGAGCTGAAGTAAACACAAAGGGGTTGGATGATGATACGCCACTGCATGATGCATCAAACAACGGTCACTTCAAGGCAAGCATCAGAAATAAATTAAATCATTACCTTTGCGTAACTTCTAAAATTCTTTAGAACTGTGTGCCTTTTATTGCTGTTGGACTCTTTAAAGTCAAAAACTACATTTACAAAAGCTTTCAGATAATGTGTATTGTCCTTATACAAACACTCATTTATTTACTGATTCCATCAGGTGGTAAAATTGCTGTTACGCTATGGAGGGAATGCTCATCAGAGTAACAGAAAGGGAGAAACTCCATTAAAAGTGGCTAACTCCCCCACGATGGTGAACCTTCTTCTCGGAAAGAGCACATACACATCCAGTGAGGAAAGTTTGACAGGTAAAGAGCACAGAAGTCTTGACTCTTATCTTGATTTTTCAAAGCTTGATGTCCCTTTCCAAATCAACCACAATCAGTCATCTATAACGTGTAGTTTGCGTTAAGGTTTTTTTTTTTGTTTTTTTTTTGAGGGGGTGTTTTAAGGATACTTGTGGTTTTAGGATCAGTGCTTAGCTTGACTGCAAGTTACTTTTTAAAGTCCTTAAATTATGATAGCAAACTGCTTCTTGTGTGCAGGCAGTTAATTAGTCCATTCCAGAGTAGCAAACACTTACCATTAAATCCCTAGTAGTGTCACGTTAAAAAAGAAGAAAAACGCAAAGAAACCCTGTTTTAAATAACTGGATTATTTGAGTAGGTGGCTGATATTTATTCATTACTGGTATTTATAAAGCGCCAACAGATTCCGCAGCGCAAGTGGTGAATGTACAATATACACAGACAAATACTTGTTTAGAAGTGCAGTTTCCTTCATTAACTGACTGTATTGGGGCCAATATCACTTCTTGTCAGGAAACGCACCACTGCCAGCATCCATGTATTAAGGGGAAAGTGAATAAAGGATTTTTTATTTTCTTTTAACCCTTTACATGGTAGGGGGACCAGAAGGCACTTGGGTGTTCGGAAGACAAATTTGTATTCCTAACACTATAGAATTCCTTTAATGATCATGCACAATAATACTAAGCAGTGTTTTTGTGGAAGTTCTTGCGTATGAGTTCAGTTAAGGCCTTCTCTCTTCATATACTATAAAATCCATGTAGGCAACCATTATCAATATCATCCGCTGGTATAGATTCTGGTTGTGACATGAGTCAAAGTCTAACGTACTCTCTGTCTTGCTTTCTGTTAAATGTTAAATAACAATATTTTTTTGTTGTGTTTTTTTTTTTTTTTTAAAACACATAACAAGGAGTAGGCAATGTTTGATAATGAATACACTTTATTTTTGTATGCATGATATACCTGCCACCTGTTAGTTTTTGATGATGGAGTCTGAAAACTCAAAATGTTGCTTTAGGGTAGAGTTAATTTGTGTTGATATGCTTCATTTGTCTTAACAGAAAGCTCAGAAGAAGAAGATGCACCATCTTTCGCACCTTCTAGTTCAGTGGATGGCAATAACTCAGACTCTGAATTTGAAAAGGGCTCCAAGCATAAGAGCAAGAACCAGGACCCACCCAAAGCCACTACTCCTGTGAAAGATGAGTACGAGTTTGATGAAGACGATGAGGAAGATCGTGTGCCCCCAGTTGATGATAAACATCTGTTAAAAAAGGACTTTCGAAAGGAGACTAAAGTGAACACTCTTATTGCTATACCTAAAATGGAAGTGAAAACCTATTCTAAAAATGCATCTGCACCAAAGAAAGCTGCCCGCCGCATCCTGTCTGATACGTCTGACGAGGAGAACCATTCCGTCTCCGTAGGAGCTAGTGATAAACTTAGACTGTCTGCTCACACTGTCCTACCGAGCAATAAAACCAGGGAGCAACCCGTAGCCAAACATAAAGAAAAAAGTAAAGTAAAAAAGAAGCGAAAGAAAGATACAAAAAATAAAGAAGTACGTTTTGGGAAGAAAAATGAAATATTTTGTTCTTCTGAGTCAGAAAGTGGAAACTTGGATAGTGACATTGAAAATGATAGACTTTCTTTAGAAAGCTCAAATGGTGTCAAGGACTGTGCCTTTGTCTTACAGGAAACTTCCTTATTTAGCTCTTTGTCTGCATCTTCTGCTTCTTCTCAAGGGAGTTTAGCATCGCAAAAGCACAATGCCAACATCCCTGACCAGCACTCAAAGCATTGGAGGACAGATAATTGGAAAACTGTTTCTTCTCCAACCTGGTCAGATGTTAGTTCCTTGTCTGACTCTACAAGGACACGATTAACTAGTGAGTCTGACTATACGTCTGAGGGTTCTAGTTTGGAATCTGTTAAACAGGTAAAAAAGAAACCGGAGCACAAAAAGAAAAGCAGTGTCCACAATAATGTATATGAGAAAAACGCCTCCTTTCACTTACATGGCGAAGGAGCTATCCCTAAACTAGACCGAGAGGGCAAAGTAGTGAAAAAACACAAAACTAAACATAAACATAAAAATAAGGACAAAGGACAATGTCAATCTGGGCAAGATATTAAGATTTTAAAGAGTTTTTCTTTTGAGTATGAAGACTCCAAACAAAAATCAGAGAAGCCATTAATTTTGGAGGCCGATGTCCCTGAGAAATTAAAGGTTTTAAAACATGACCATGATCATCCCAGGAAAGAGGACAAATTAAAGAACAAGTCTGATGAAAAGGATTGGTCTTTTAGAGAGGATGGTGGGAAGGTATTCAAAGAGGAAAAATCGGCTAAAAAAGCAAAAGATGTGAAAGATTCCACCAAAAGCTTAAAAGAAGAACGGGATCGACCTGCCAAAACAGAAAGAGAGAAAACAACAAAAGATAAATCTCCCAAAGAAGAAAAATCCAAAATCCATAAAGAAGAAAAAAAGAAGAAATCTAAAGACAAGCTGTCCAAATCAGAAAAGAGAAATGACCTTAAAGAAGAGAAAATTTCCAGAAATGACAAAGACAAAAGCTACAAAGAAGAGAAGGAGAAAGTCAAAAAAGAAAAATCTCACAAAGAAGAACCTATTTTTGAAGAGGTTAACAATAAGAACAGTTACTTTGACAATGATGAGACAAATTACAGTATTTCTGATGATGGTAAAAATATATGGATGTCTCAAATGTCTCCAGATTCACCATATTTCTCTCTTGGGTATGATTGCTGGGAGTCCCCTGTGTCTTCTCCTGTGAACTATGGGGAGAGTAAAAATGAAGTCATCACAAAGCAAATTTTAAAAGAGGAAACTAAAGAAAAAGATTTCAAAAGCAAAGAGAAGAGAGACTATGGTGAAAAACAAAATGATAAAGAATTAATTGTAAAAAGAAAAGATCGGGACTCTTCAGACAAAATCTCTGACAAAAAGAAAGACCAAACAGATAAGCACAAAGGTATTCCCTCGTACACAGAGAAAGAAAAGAAACGAAAAGACTCTGATTGTGTAAGAAAAGGTAAAGAGAAAGATAATGACTCTATACGAAGGGAGTCTATAGGAAACAAAGAGCGTAGAGACAGTAAAATAAAGCAAGAGG
The DNA here is from genome assembly GCA_933207985.1 of Pelobates cultripes. NCBI lineage: Eukaryota > Metazoa > Chordata > Amphibia > Anura > Pelobatidae > Pelobates > Pelobates cultripes. The sequence continues at coordinate 21,108,229 of OW240923.1, forward strand.
AACAGGTCAAAGAGGATATGATGGACCACAACAACGAGGCTTTATTTAAAGACAAACCTGAACAAGAGTCCAATACTAAGAACTCTGAGACGAGGGAGAGGCATCATTCTGGAAAGGAGAAAGAAAAGAGGGATACCTCTGAGAAAAAGGAAAAGCCAAAGACTGAAAAACACAGAGATAAGTCAAAAGACTCTGAGAGAGCTGAAAAGATAACTGAAAAAAGCCAAAAAGAGAGAGAGGCAGATAAAAGTTCCAGAGACAAGAAAGATTCCAGGGAAAAATATAAAGAGTCACATAAAGACCGTAAAAGTTCTTCTGACCAAAAAACAGACAAAAAAGAGAAAATTGCCACTGTAGATTTTATGGATAAGAGGGAGGAAAAGAAAGCAAGAGGAAAGAACTGGTATAACATAGCGGACATATTCACTGATGAGAGTGAAGACGATGATGAGCGTTACATGCCAGGGTACAAAATCGCAGATGGGTATGCATCTGAATTGCACAGAGGGGACAGTTATCATGAGAGAGAAATAGTCCAGGAGAAAGAACCTTCCCAATCCGAAAAACACAGAAAGTATTCCAGTGATAAGCAACATTCTGGGGACAAAAACAAAGACCGGGACACTAAAGAGAGAAAAAAAGATAAAGTCCAGTCTGATTCTGGAAAGGAGAAGAAAGACAAGAATATTGCCGAAAAGCACAAAGAAAAGAAAGATAAGGATTCTGTGGAAAAATACCGCAAGGATAGGGTCTCTTTGGATTCTAATCAAGACAAAAAAAGTAAACAAAGAGGTCAGCCAGAAAAAACAGAGAAAAAATATCCCAGCGAAGAAAAAGCAAAAATCAAACACAAAGAAAAATCCGATAAGGATAATTTTAAAGAACGTAAGTCCTCAAAGGGCGAATCTGAAAAAAGTCTGCTTGAGAAATTGGAGGAGGAGGCTCTGAATGACTATAGAGATGATTCCAATGATAAAATTAGTGAAATCTCCTCAGACAGTTTTACTGAGCGGGTTCATGAGCCAACACCTGGAGGCATGTTTGATGCTGTAACAATGACCAATGCAGAGGGTTTGGAAGAAAAATTTAAAGATTCTGTACCAATTCCATGCTTGGCTGAAAAACTGAAAGACCGAGAAAGAAACCGGCATTCCTCATCCTCGTCATCAAAAAAAAGTCATGAGAAAGAAAAGGTACGAAAGGATAAATCTGAGAAAAAGTCTGAAAAGTTGGATGAAACAAAGGATTCCTACAATCGAAGGGAGTCTGTGCCATATGATAAAGATATCCCTACTTCTGATGGGGATACTTTTGTGTCCTTCACTGTTAAAACGGAGACTGTTGAAGAAGGGGACCGAAATACAGATTACATGTTTCCCACCGAGAAAGACAAGCATGAACCTGAAAAAGAACCTACTAAGAAATCAGAGAGGGACAAGCTCTATAGCTGTAATTCTGCAGTGAAGGAAAAGAAAAAGAAAGATAAACACCGTGATAAAAGCAAGGATGAAAAACACAGAGACAAACAATTGGAAGCATTCTTTAAGCATCATAGGGAGGATCAAAAATCAGTGAATAGAGACAAGGATTCTCCACAGGTGATTATAGTAAAAGACAAATCAAAAGAGGAGCTGGTGAAATTTGGAGAAAACAAGCTAAAAGACAGAGTAAAGGAAAATCTGGATAAAGACAAGCCAGACTCTACAAAAGTTGGAAGTGACAGAGTAAGCCTAGGTAAGGAGACCAAGAAAGACACCAAACCAAGAGAGAAGTTATTGGGTGACGGAGACCTGATGATGACTAGTTTTGAAAGAATGCTGAGCCAGAAAGACCTTGAAAATGAAGAGAGGCACAAACGTCACAAAGAAAGGATGAAACAAATGGAAAAGATGCGACACAGATCTGGGGACCCAAAGATGAAAGAAAAGATGAAAACATCTGACGATTTGCGCAAACGAAGTTTAGACTTGAACAAGAAGCCACTTGTTACAGAACCCACCCTGAAGGAGAAGAAGTCCAAAGAGTTGGCAACTTTGAACACACCACAATCTGAAAATAAAATCCAAAATGTTGTGGGGAATGAGTCTAAAGAATGGCTGAATGGTCCGCCAATTAAGGAGGTGCTCCCTGCATCACCTAGACCAGACCAAAATAGACCAACAGGTGTTCCCACTCCCACATCGGTGATCTTTTGTCCAAGCTATGAAGAAGTGATGCAGACCCCAAGAACACCTTCATGCAGCACTGAAGACTACCCAGATTTGATGTTTGACTGTTCGGATACGCAACAATCTTTGCCAGCATCAGCTATTTCAATGAATGCATGTTCACCCACATTCTTTGACAGGTATTCTAATGTTTCCGTTATGATTGCTGAAAATCCAAGTCAAACTCCAACCAGATTGGCTTCCTCCACAAACCGAAGTCGTTCAATCTCTGTTGATATAAGGAGAACTCCAGAGAGAGAATTTCCTGTAGGTGAAATTAAGTTCTTCAGACAGCAGAGTGTTCCAGCTTCTTCTAATGTCACCTCCCCAGTACATCTTCAGATTGAAGACAAGGTCAAGCTACCTCTGGTCTCTGCAGAAAAGTTCCCATGTTTGTCACCAGTCTGCTGCTACTCCCCAGACTATAGAACTGCATCTCCGCGAGTTGAGGACAATTGTGAATCCGCAGATATTGCTAGTATTACACTTTCCCCTGATCGTGTCTATTCAGGTGTACAGGCGAAATCCTCACCATCTGAAAGGGATGACTTGCTGGAGCCTTCTCCAGATAGTGCTGTTCCTCCAGACATTGACATACCATGTGATTGTGCAGAGGCTCAGCAAGCAACAGAATCTATTCTACCCCAAGAGCATGACAGTTTTTCACCACCTGAATCTTTTATGCCACAGGAGGCAAGTTTTTTGCCACCTGAGAATAACTTTATGCCAAATGAAAACAGCTTTCCAGCTGAACACGACTTCATGCCCCAAGAAACTGCATATTTACCACAAGAGAACAGTTTTATGCCTCAGCAGGCAGAGTTTCTCACACCGGAACCAGAATATATTCCATCAGAGTCTGCCTTTTTACAACCAGAATCAAACTTTGTTCTCCGCTCTGAATCAGGTTTTCCTCCCACAGAGACTGCTTACTTGCCACGGGATGCAGGTTTTCATGCTTCTCATACAGAATCTACTTTCCTACCTCCAGAACCTGTCTATATGCCACCCTCTACTGAATCTGGTTTTCTTCCACCTGTTGAAGAAAATACCTTTGGTTCCAGTATTTCAGAGCAGAATCTGGAATGGCCAAGTCCTCCAGCAAGGAACTCTGAACCTGTATTACCTCCAAGTCTAATGGGTAACACATCAGAACATCCCAGCAGCTGGTCGATTGGAACAGAGCTCTTAAAGTCTCCTCAGAGATTCACAGAATCACCTAAGCATTTTTGTCCATCTGATAAAGTTAGTACTGCTTCTGTTCCTTTTATTTCTTCTGATTTGCCTTATGCAGATTCTCCTATTTCATATCCCACCTCTGAACCGGCTCCCGAGGGACTCAAAGATGAAGTAGATGAAGAGGAAGAAGCAGAAAATATGCCACAACCAGATGAGCAAGGTCCATATATGTCTCCTACTCCACTGGCTTCTTTTTTCAATAACTGTAAACCTCTTCCGGATGCCCAATCAGCTCTGTTTCCTGTACCTCAGTTGATAAACCCAGAACCTTTAGCAGATTCTTTAAGTACTGTAAAAACCAATTACATAGAACCAGGCATCGATCCACACAATCAAGAAGAACCAGAGTCCTGGTCTGACCCTTTTTCGACAGCTGTGGAAGATTTAGATCTTGGACCATTTTCTCTACCAGACCTTCCACTTCCAGTTAAGGAGGACACAGAAGGTGATGTTGGTGAGAGTAACATTGTGGCAGTAAGTCCAGCAGCTCCCCCTGATGTTGATATGAATGAGGTGCCTTCTCTTGATACAAATCTCCATCCGTCTGAGATTTCTGAAGACCCGGACTGTGTTGGGCAAGAGTCACAAGTACTACAACAGAAAGACCATACAGAGAGTGCGGCAGATGCTGTTGAAACCTCATTTAAAAACCATGGTGAACAGGAATTTGAATCTCTAAGCTTTCAACCTCCTTTTCAAACACTTGATTCTCATGAGCACTTGGAGACAGAAAAGGTTCAGACTAGTTTTATCGCTCCAGACACTTCTGCTCAAGCTTCTTTAGAGACACCTGAAGCAGAGAAGGTGGCATCAGATGATGTGAAATTGGAAAATGTTGATTGTGATTCTGCTGTAAAAACAGAGTTTACACCAGTCACCCCTCCAGTGGAACCACCAGAGCTAACTCCAAAAGTAACGGTTGAGATCCCCAAACCACCCAAAGTAGAAGAGATACCTCAACGCATGACGAGGAACCGTGCTCAGATGCTTGCCAATCAAAATAAACAAAATTCTTCTCCTGCGGAGAAGGAGCCTGCTGCAGTCACCACTGTATCCACCCGTGGAAAAGGTAAAGTTATAGAGGACGAAGACTCTCAAACTCAACATCCACGCAAGAGAAAGCTGCAAAAACCCAACCAACTTCAGCAGCAGATAATCATTAACACAAGCCAACAGACCCGAGAGATGATTCAGCAGACTTTGGCTGCCATAGTAGATGCTATAAAGTTGGACGATATTGAGCCATATCACAGTGACAGGTCAAACCCGTATTTTGAGTATTTGCAGATTAGAAAAAAGATTGAGGAAAAGAGGAAAATCTTGTGTTATATAACACCACAAGCTCCTCAGTGTTATGCTGAATATGTGACTTATACAGGCTCCTATCTACTGGACGGGAAACCTCTCAGCAAGCTTCACATTCCAGTGGTGAGTTGTCATTCTGATTGTGTACACACATTTTTTTTAATTTTTTTTAAATTAACCCTTATTCTTTTAAAGGAACACTGTAGGTTAATACATATGAATAGTAAGTTAAAGAAATTCCTGTTTATGCTGAACAGTGACCATCTTACATCAAATTGTGTTTTCTTTAGAATTTTTTGTGTCCTTCTCTGTTAATCAACTTAAATCACACACGGGGTTCCTGCAGGCTCTAGCACATGGGTGTCCAATTGTTTGACTTTACTGGGTGGCATTGAGCGCAGAGGAATTGTTTTGGGCCGCACGTAAAATATGTAATATTAATCTGTATACAAAAACTTCAAAAGCCCTTTCTTAAATGTGTTTAGTAGTCTACTCCCTTATTTGTTATCCTTATGTGGGATTGCCATATTTAAGGATACCAACTTGGAGCTATCTACTAAACACACACATGAATATACATATGCACACACTCACAGACCTACACACACAATCACAAATATAAACACACACACAATCGGACATAAACACAGTTACATACACACACACAAAATCATATGTACACATACTCAAAACCACACGCATACATACAGACGTACACACACCATCACAGACCTATACGCACATTATCAGATATGTACACAAAATCACAGACCTATACACACACACACACACAATCAGACCTATACACACACAATCAGACCTATACACAATCAGACCTATACACACACGCATACACAATCAGACCTATACACAATCAGACCTATATACACACAATCAGCATACACAATCAGACCTATACGATACAATCAGACCTATACACACACACGCATACACAATCAGACCTACACACACACGCATACGCAATCAGACCTACACACACACGCATACGCAATCAGACCTACACACACACGCATACGCAATCAGACCTATACACACACACGCCTACGCAATCAGACCTATACACACGCCTACGCAATCAGACCTATACACACGCCTACGCAATCAGACCTATACACACGCACGCCTACGCAATCAGACCTATACACACGCACGCATACGCAATCAGACCTATACACATATACGCACACACACACACTAGCTGGTTATCAACAGAACAGTAGATAAGAAGTTCTAAATTAAACACAGTGCAATAAGGGAAGCTAAAAAATATTTACTCTTTTCCATGAAGTGTGTAGGGAGTCTTTGCAAGTCAAAACCCGGTGGTGGTGTGGGTATGACCGCATAAGCAATGTGATTTAACTCCTAAATGGCAGATAATTGAGCAGTGAGACTGCAGACACTAAAATTGTCATGTTGTCCCTTTAAGATAGTGATTTAGGTGCTTAGACTGTTCCTGTACTTTGTTCTTGCAATCAGTCCAAGTATGAAGGAGGGAATGTTGAGATAAAAAGAGAACTGAGCATATCATACTGCATTTTAGGAATATAACAAATTATCTCTCTCACCAGGGCAAATGTTCCCTTGCTTTTACCCTCCCGAAAATAATAAAATCTGACTGCCAATTTATATACCCCTGCTTTCTGTTTCTATCTTCCCATAAAATAGTCTGACTGTTTATTAATGTTTGCCACAATTAACATGTGGATTAATTCTCTAAAATTTTGCTTGTAGCAAAATAAAATTCAGCAAAATTTAGACCAAGGTGGCCAAACTATGACTGTAGCTGAAGAGATTAGCGATGGTTGCTTAGAATTTGTTGTTTGAATTTTAATTAAATTGAAATCCAGAGCCCACCCTATGGAAACGAACCCGAGTCCCCACGATGGAACACTGGCTAACCAGAGTGGAAGAAATCAGAGCTGCGGAAGAAACGCACGCGACCCTGACGGAAACTCTCTCAAAGCATGTAGACAAATGGCAACCCTGGATAATATACATAGCAAGACGGGACCGCGGGGGTGGAGGCTAGGGGGATGGAGTTACCCCCAATACACCTTGCCTACCCAGCACACCAACACCTTCCCCACCCCACCTCAGCACACTCAACTGCATACGCAACATCATAACCCAACCTTCACAAACACCTATACCACACACACTTCAAACGTTCTACAACGCATGCGACACACACACACACCCCCGCAGCCGCTCGAAGGATGCCACAGACTCAGGATCAGACTGACATGACTAATAAAGAACTCCACACCACACTAGAATGGCCTCGCCTTGGGAATTAACCACACACCTCATGGGACTACTCCAAGCACCGGACTTAGAGGTTTACCATACCTACTACAAACACAATACCGTCACTATTTTTAAAACTGATTTTTTTCTTTTTCTTTTGTTTGATCCTTACTGTCAATACTGTATTAAGTCTTCTGATATAATTCAGTTGTTTGTGTATGTTTCCTCTAGATTGCTCCACCTCCGTCATTGTCTGAGCCTCTCAAGGAGCTATTTCGGCAACAGGAAGCTGTGAGGGGGAAGCTTCGCCTGCAGCACAGCATAGAACGAGTATGTGTTCCCCATTTTGGATGATAAGGTCATCAGACTGACCTGTGTACTAAATATTCTAAGGGAGAGAGATGGCTTTATTTGTGTGTGACTATAATGAAAGATCTATCCTTATTTGAGAGAGTGGCTGCCATACATCACTGGCACCCAGTGCAGGGCATTCCTGTGGTGATTGTTACCAGTGTTCTGTTAAATTTTGTCTTGTGCAAAATGTTTTCCTGATCCAGAATTGTGTGCACTGGATGTTTGTGCGAATGTAAACCTGAATTAGTTTCTTGGTAATTTTGGTATAGCGCAGCCTCTCTCATGGTTTAGAACGCTATATTACTACGGTAATAGGGTGCAACTCTGTACACACAATTAAAAACACTTTAAGAAATATTTTCCAGCCTGTTGGCTATGCACTTAGCCACAAAGTTTCTTGTCTTGGATAACTGAAATTATTTGCTGTGTCTCCCAGGAGAAGCTGATCGTGTCTTGTGAACAGGAGAATCTGCGCGTTCACTGCAGAGCCGCCAGGACCATCGCAAATCAGGCTGTGCCTTTCAGCGCCTGCACAATGCTGCTCGACTCAGAGGTGTATAACATGCCTCTGGAAAATCAGGTCAGATTAAAATCGCAACACTCTATTTTCTGTCTACTATATACCTGTGTTTTCCAGAAACCGTTTTGGACATCCTTGTGACTGTGTGAATATGTATCATTTTTATTTTACACTTTCCTGATTTCAGTGTATATGACCCTCTGCTGGGTCAAGATTTTCATCCGTGCCGACCGTGGATGGGAGGGCCTAATGCGCATGAGCGCCACTTGTGCATCAGGCCTTCCCTATAGGAAAGCATTGACTCAATGCTTTCCTATGAAGATCTGGAAGATGCTGGACATCCTGATGCAAAGCATTCTTTCATGGAGACAACCCCCAGTGAAACTACTGAAAGCGCTTCTAGAAGCAGTCTTACCCAGCAATATAAACATTGCAGTTTCTCTAGAAGGGTTAAGGGAATAGGGTCATTGCACCCAGACCACTTCAATGAGATGAAGCGGCATGGTTGCCTATAGTGTCCCTTTAATTAAAAAGATACATTGCATTCTTTGCTACACACTTTCCCATGTGTATACTGGCTCTGCTCTGTTTAAGAGTGCAGCAGCAAACTGTCATTAATGCTGAGCCAAATCTCGTTCTTTATTGAAAATCTATGAACAAATAATGTTTGTTTTTTTAATTGTGTGTTTTTGGTTTTTTTTGTATTGCCCATAATCAAGAATCATTGGGGGAAGGGATTTATCAGTGCTCTGTTCTAACAAATGGTGTTAGTAAGGTAAAAGGGAGCAGTCACCAGTATAATGTCTGTTGATTTCCATAGTGATTAACCCTCTTTTAGAACTTTACACCACTTTCTAAAAATCTGTCTCCCCATAACCTAGACTTGAGTTAGAGGAACAGTAACCCGATAATGAGTAGGAACAATGTATGGTGTAGCAAAGGGTGAAAAACTTTTTTCATGATGGCTGTGGGATGTGTGAAGTCTTTGTCTTTTATAAGCTTTGTTGAAAACATCAACTTTTTGGCACAATCAATTACTGTTCTCCACACACTATTTGTGGCAATAGATTCCCCTCCCCCCCCAAGTTATTCTGCCCTAAAGTTCATTGCTATGTATTATAGACTTTGTTAATCTTATTTGTGGTCATATGAAGCCTGGGATTTAATGTGCTTTTGTTCAGTAAACTGGGCAAAGCCCCTATGTCATATTTGACACGATCACTGTTGTTGTCACTGTTGCAAATACTAGGCTAGTGCTCTACTTTCTAGTTACAGGTATTTTCTTTTTAATACTTTTTTTTTTAATTTCCATTTTCTTATATGCCACAGGGAGATGAAAATAAATCTGTCAGAGATCGCTTCAATGCTCGTCAATTCCTGTCTTGGTTGCAAGATGTGGATGATAAGTACGACAGAATGAAGGTGAGTACAAAATAAAAATTCTCTGGCAGTATTGCATAACTCAAAAGAACCAATAGCCAAAAAGACTCTGGAAAAAGTTTATTTTTCTTTTAAACCAGTTAAAGTGAGAAAGCGAAATGCTTGTTTGTTGTTTGTGAGAGCCTTACTCCCCTGTTGGTGGAGGAATGAGGCAGATAGTGCACACACAATGGCAAGGAACAGAGGAGACAGGCCACTTGATAAGGAATTATTAGCATTTAAATAGCACTCGCACAGGCCTGCACAACCTGCCACCCCCCCAGATGTTTTGAACTACAACTCCCATGATCCCCTAGCTATCAGGCATGATTCCCTGGCTATCTATTTTATTTAAAAAACATGGGTATAGCCAGTGACGTACACACAATCCATGGGGCCCCGGTGCGAAACTGATCCGTGGGGCTGCCCCCCCCTCGATCCGTGCTCCCCTCTCCCTCGATCCGTGCCTCCCCCCCCTTTACCCCTTACACATACATACAGACACACATCCCTCAACAGATACTTACAAACACACACACACACATATATATACAGAGACACACACACACACACGGGGCCTCATGGATTGTGTGTACGCCACTGCATACAGAGACGCACACGTGCAGGCAGGAGTGCGTGCAGGCAGGCACGAAGACAGACAGAGACACACACAATGTTTCCTACCTCGTTACTTTCCCTGGGGTCCAGTGGTGGCTCAGCCTGATGGGAGTCAGAGTTCCCCTCTGACTCCCTCCTGCACGGGCTAATAGCTGGGAGGAGTGACTGGGGAATCACTTCCTCCCAGCTCTGATGTAATCACAGGGGGCCCGGTCGCGCTCTTAAAACGCCCAGCGTGGACCGGGCCCCCTCACAATCCATATCCATCGGGTGGCCCTGACAGCATGGGCCATCCGATGGACCTTTCCATATGCGACCCCGGCGGTTTGCCGCGCAGGCCGGGGCCGCAAAATGTGGCAGCAGGCCTGGTACCCGGTATGTACGTCGCTGGGTATGGCAATTTGTTTTATTCAAAGAATCATAGGCATTGTAGTTCAAACCCATCTGGTGGGGGTGCAGGTTGTGCAGGCCTGCACTAACACATTCTGCATTGTGTTACTGTCATAGAAAGGGGATAATAAAAGTGTAGACATTGCTGCTCAAACAAGATTACAATCTGAGGATTTGGGACAGGCAGATATATTGTTAGGTTCCTAAGGTGACATTTACGGGTAAGGATTCAAATCTGGGTTTCTTAATCCTAAAGCCGTAAACTTACCGCTGCGCTGCAGTTTTTGTGGAGAAACAAGGGGTCTGTGATGGGGTAATAAGATGGGGGTAGGCTTCAGACCAGCTGATGAGCAAACGAGAGAAGAGTGTTTGCACATAGGGCACACTAGGGGAAGGTGGTCCTGGTGAATGTTTGTTTTATTCTGTGTGTTCTTCCGTAGACATGTGTATTAATGAGACAGCAGCATGAAGCAGCAGCCTTGAATGCAGTGCAAAGGATGGAATGGCAGTTAAAGATGCAGGAGCTGGACCCAAGCAGCCATAAGTCCCTGTGCGTTAATGAGGTTCCCTCGTTCTATGTGCCAATGGTGGACGTTAACGATGACTTTGTGCTCTTGCCAGCATGACAATGCGGACATGTGGGTCTGTATTTCTGTTTAACTCAAAAACTGGCAAGGGCCGGCCCCTTTGGCTGAGGAGAACTTAGACTTCACAAAGCATCTTAATCACTTGCTGATGAGTCCGCTGCTTGAGGAGGAGGAAGCATTTTGATTCACAAGAATGGAAACCATTACGGAATTGCACTTTCTTCACAGATTATTAATCTACAACCCCTCTCCCAGAAGCAGAACAGAGGAGATCACGCACAGGTAGTAATGGAGAACGAGAGCAAGGGATCAAGGGACATGGTGTGCACGTGTATCCGTATATACATGTGACTGAACATGGAACAGGCATCAATGGTCGGGTGCTTGTAAAGGACAATGCAGAAAATAATTATTTTATTTGGGGGAGGGGGGTGGGGGCAGGGAAAACAGGTAGAAGGTATATTTCCTACCCCGTTTTGTTTTTGTTTTTTGCTTCCAATCCAGGTATCTGCAACTAAAGGACCTCTTTCCATTTTGCTTTTTTTTGTCCTTTAGTTACAATCTCGTTGCCCAAAGGAACACGAGATTTAAAAAAAAAAAAAAAGAAATCGCCTTCAGCCGCTGACTACCTCAGGGTCAGCCTCTAAATCACCAGGCCTCAGTGCTCTCCTGCAAAGCAGCTACGGCCTATATCCAGTTAGTTTTGACCCAGCTCCATCTGTACGCTTCAGGCAGATCCTGCACGTGATATTTACTAGTTCAGGATGCTCCCTCCGCCATTGTGTAGGAGCAGAGAGCTACAAAGTTGAATTCAAAAGGAGAACCAAGCCAACCTTTGTCAGCTTTTTTTTTTTTTCCTTCCCTCTTAATCTTGGGCATTTAGTTTCTCTTTTCAGAGAATACAACTTGAAACACTACAGAGCCAATACTCATATGTAAAAAAGAAAAAAAAAGAAAAGACAAAAAAAAACCTATCTGGTAAATGATGTACAGTTTTTTATACACATTACCCAATGTACTTTTGCTGCCTTCTAGATAAATTATTTTGCAAACACATTACTGCACAGTTGTAAATAACTTATGTACTGTAACATCACTTTCAGTTTTGTGTAAATAAATAAATTTAAAAAAAAACAACTTTGTAATATTATACATATATATAGATATATATAGTCCACGCTAGGCAGCCCCCCATCCTTGCAGTGAAGGATTCTGGGAATAGATGGGCCACACAAATTTCAGTTATTTTCAATATTTTGTTAAAAGGTCTCCTCGAGTGTTCACACGTGTCCTTCCCCATGCCATTCTACAATTATAGCAGATTATTTCATTGGTAGGACCTCTGCAATAACGCAGCAAGCCTTTGCAATGAATTTAAAAACACAGAAATGTCAGTCTTTAGTAACTGTTCATAAAGTCTCAAAACACTTGTTTTCCCTCCTTTTTAATGTAGTCTTTGTACTCCTTCTCATGTCATTTCAAGAGAGTTAACAAGTAGAAGTGATTTGAAAGCAAATTGCTAGGTCACAAGTCGGTTTATCCTAAACATTGACCCCTGCAACTTAACACACATCACTTATTTTGTGTTATTTCGGATATAGAGCTGCAGAGATCTTTAGGATTCTTAAACCCAAATTACTCCAAATTCCATATTTTTTTAAACCAAGCATCGAGCACTTAATCTTCATAATCCTAATAATTAGCTCATTAACAGATGTGAAACAGACCTGTTATGTAATTATCTGTATTCAGTGCCGGCATTACATGGTTTCCTGTACCCTCAGGGCATTTTGGGATTGTATTCACTAAACTGTTAGAGATGCAACATGCAAGTCAAGATGACAAGATATTCTCATGGTCCTTTTTGTAACTCTGTAAACTAACACTTTAGTGAATAACCCCTTTCTTGTCATTTTCCACAGGTAGGTGGCTTACCCAATTGTGCAGGTTAGGTTATACAGGTGTTGTGTAAGGGTTTTCTTATTGTATTCAGCACTTTTGATATAATCAACACTCCACATCCTACCAGAACTAAAAATCCCGAACATTTCCATTTACTTTGTGCATTTAGATGAAATGTTCTAATTGACGGAGCTTCCTTATTCATATTTAGTTGCTAAATTAAATTGTGAACATTGTCTGTGGTCTGTCTCCTGTTTGTACATCTGACCTCAGACAACCGTCGCAACCTTTCCCTTGTCATTCAAGAGCATATCATGAGACTAGTTTTTACTTATTTAAGAGCTTGGCTCAGCTTTTGGTGACCCACATATGGGCTAGAGCCATGAAAAATGCTTTTCAGGAAGATCTGAGAGGATTGTGTATGACTACATATTGCTGATCTACATGTGTCAAAGGGTTATTATTGTGTCATTTTCCAGTCTGTGCCTCTCGGTTTAATCTTCAGTAGGCCGTAGCGGAGGTTGTATAATTTTGGTGTTTTTATTGTGACCTCTACAAACTATAATTAGCCTTGTCCTCCTCTTCTCACTATAGATTTGTGGGGTTGCTCTAGACACTGGCCGTTAATTTAGAATCTGCACTAGAGACATACAGATATTGGAGAAAAATAGATTGTGGCATAGTCCTCAAACTATCGAGAATCCAGAACTATCCATTTTACAGATGGATGTCCGTTGACAGCGTGTAACCATACTATGTGTATACTGTTATAGCTTCGTAAATATGACCCATAAATCACCTATTACATTGAACATGCAGGCATATAGGTATCTTTGCCATTACTTGGAGACTGCAAATGGCACCAGGCACTCTGCAATGAATCCATCTCACGATGTTGCTAAATCTGCCTTATTGATCTGAGAGTCAGCCATAGGCCAGCATCACTACCTGTAGATACCTGGTTTAGGTTTGCAGCCATCTCTGGCAATGAAATTTACCTGATTTGACTCTAAATGTAGACCTAAAGGAGAATTTCCCTTCGTATATATTTCTTCAATTTGGCTACAATTCTACATGTTCCCTAGCAATATTCGGTCTGTCATTTTGGGGGGGGGGGGGCAAAAATTGGCCTGCGACTATTCTGATGGGATGGATTCCAATTTCCTTGGGAAATGGCTGCCTGAGAGTGAACATATTCACAGTTCTCTCCAGCCATTTCCAGCCTTACCTATAGTTACAGGGAATAGTCAGTCTTCAAATGTTTTTTGGTAAGAGTCAAGTATGTTTTCCATTGTCTAAAGCAAATTGTATTTTAACATAATTTGCACTCAAAATATTTCACTCACTCGGGAGAGACTATCTTTTATCATTTTAAACATCCTTGGTAGTTTTTAACACTTTAATTTTATTTTTTTATTTTAAATGGTTTATTCAATAGAATTGATATGTATCTCTTGGCAGGCCTGGAGGGAGCTTGTTTATTCACCAAATATTGAATTGACTCCCAAATGGCAACATTCATGCCAAATAGCTGCAATTTCTCTACTTCTGCTCTTTGGCTCAATATATTGCAATTTGGCGACAATTCACTAAGTGAGAAAGTCAGTTGAAATGTTTATTAGCCTTGAAATAAAGTTTAGTCCATCCATGGTGTGTGTGTGTATATAGACCGGCAGAAATTTTAAGTCTACAAGATTTTCTTATTATTTACAGAAGTAATTCCAGTCCTGTCTTTTTATTTAATTATAGTTTTTGGGTTTTGTATGCCTTTTCCTTTTTTTTTTTTCTTCCAAACTGCCTTTCCTATTTGGAAAACATTACATGGAGACTCTCCAGTTAAAAGAAAGAATGTTGAAAAAATGACTATTTATCTTTTTACTCCTGTGGTATATAGACTTGTCTCGCAGATTGTATATTTCCCTCCTGTAATACTTATGAGACATTGTAAATATGTGTAAATATTGAGCTAGCGGGTCAGTCCACACCTCCTTTGTAACAGTTCACTTCTGTACATTGTGTGGAGTTAAATACAGCAGCCAGTTTGCGTTGTTGGTAATGTAATTTTTTTTTCCACGTTTTAGTTTATGTAAATATTGTTTGGCAGTGCTGGTACTGCCACTGCTCTGCCCTCGCAATTCAGTCATTCAGCTTTACACAACGACCTGCAGAATATGACACCGTTAAAAGACAAATACAAAATGTTATTTTCTACAATTTGCATGTACAGAAAAGCCCCCCAACTTCTGTTGTTCCCCAGAGATAATGTTCGTAAATAAATGAAACAAAACAAAAAAAGTGCTGGGTTTTATTGGAGTGATTGACTTTTTCTTTGATAATTATATTTTGTTGACTGGAGAATTCTCAGTGGTTTTTAGAGCACATGGTAAAAGGGTCAATATTTAAAAAAAAGTATATGCAGTTATAGTAATTTCTCATGAGTGACTGCTTAAAGCTTTATAGTGTTTTTCAAACTGTCAATTTAAAAAAAAAGTAATTTGAAATTTGTAACGTTTTTATAATTAAACATCTATATTTTTTTATTAACCCTCAAAGTGCAGCTTGATCACAAAGCTAGAGATTTTACATGCTACATACACCAATTCAAAACTTGATTAAAGTAACGCAAACTTCTTTCAATCAAGCTCTAGGGCGTTTAAGGTGGAATTATCATGTGATCTGTCTGTGTGGTGGCGGCCATTTAGAATGTTACAGATAAACTGCTTCATAGAATGTGATTGCAGCAGCCAATCAGAATGACCTATTACTTTCAACTTATCATGATGCTCTATGCCCATGGTTTGGAAATTAATTTACCTTAACTAAAACGTATATTTTAAGAATGGAATATAATGGATGGACATATTTATCTGATGACAGCCACTTTATTAAATTTACTTTTTGCAAACTAAAATAAGCTCTGTATAGTACAAATACACTCTGGTTTTATGTTATTGGTTACAGCCATTAAAGGACCACTATAGTGCCAGGAAAACAAACTCGTTTTCCTGGCACTATGTAGTCCTTAGGTCCCCCCACGGTCATGGCCCCTTCCCGCTGGGCTGAAGGGGTTAAAACCCCTCCAGCCACTTACCTTTATCCAGCACCGGGCTCCCTCCGTGCTGGTGACCTCTCCTCCCCCTCTGACTTTGGCTCCCGGGTGGAGCCAAATGCGCATGTGCGGCCAAAGCCCTGCGCGCATTAAAAACGCCCATAGGAAAGCATTGCTCAATGCTTTCCTATGGACGTCAGCGTCTTTTCACAGTGAGAATTGTGGAAGCGACCTCTAGTGGCTGTCAGTGAGACAGCCACTAGAGGCTGGATTAACCCTGCAGTGTAAGCACTGTTTTTAGCTGCAGGTTTAAAACTAGAGGGACCTGGCACCCAGACCACTTCATTGAGCTGAAGTGGTCTAGGTGCCTATAGTGGTCCTTTAAATAGCTGTCCCAGAAATTCCACAATTCTTCCCATTTAGGATTCTTTTCTATTTTGGAGGAAGCTGAAAGATTCAGATTTAGAAAATGAATGCACAAACTTGGCCCACTTTCAACTGAACTCTGCAGTACCCAGGTAAAATGGTTTCTAAAACAATTACTGGGAAAATAGGGAGAAAAAGCACACACTAAACTGGGGTTAAAGATTAATTATCCTGCTGAAAGTGATAAATCAGCTGTCTTACACGTTTGATCAATATCTATATTGAATATAGTATGCTAAACGTGATATTTCAAAAGCCAAGTAAATTTACAGACTAGCAACCTGTCTCTAGAATAAAAGAAAAATGAGAAATTGGATTAAAGGGTTACTCAAGCTCCATGACCACTTTAGTGATTTAAAGTAGTTATGGTGCCTTGAGTCTGTATGTGCAGGGTTTCAATATGAAATGCAACATATATATCAGGTTTATAGTTATTTTTGTATGATCATACGATAACTGTCCTCCATTGTGTAAAAACAGATAAATACATTGCTATCCAGTCGATGGAAAAAGTGAACCCCTACGGAGCACTGCAGGTAAGCCCAATATGCTATGAGTTTCAGGAAGTTATATCACCATTGGTCCAGATGGTACCGGCCTGTATGCTACTGATGAGGAATTATTTTACATGCATTTAGTTAGCACTGTTGCTGCACAAGATTAAAAATAGACAGCAGGAAAATTGATAATCCACTGTATACAGCTGATTTCCATCCCTTATTACATGTAAGAAGTGAAACGATGGCCCGTAATTGTAGATTATGCAGATTATGCCATCTTTGCTTAATATTTGCTCACCTTTACTGATCTCCCAATAGCAGCACAAGTGTACAGAACATTAACCAGTGATAAAACAGTATGGAGGTAATATAAGCCCTAACTCACAAAGGCACCTCCTCTTTATTTGCTGCTCCTGGTGATCAGCACAGATAAGTCACTGTCATTTTTTAAATTGATATTCTAGTTATTGCTTTTGCAATATTGGATATCTCTTGTACCACCGTATTGAAATCCTTCTACATTTACCCTCCCCCCGCCCCTTAATACCTGAACCTACTTGGGAGCTACTGAAATTCCATTAACACAAATATAACCCAATAAAGAACTGTCAAATGTTAACTTGGTGCACTAAAATTAACCTAAAACAGTCATCCAGCAACAGCTCACTTTAGTGTTACACTGAAAACTACAGTCAGAACAGGTACAGGAGCTCTTAAGCTTACTAAACTGGTAATAGTCACTTCAGGCCTGAATAAACACGATGGTTTTAAATACTTGCTGAAATCTCAATATGTTTTGCCAATAAATGTCTCCTTTTCTGCAGACTATGAAATTCCTTACTGCATGACAGTAGTTTTGCTTTGTATGGGTAACCGTACAGTAATACAATCCTGCCAATAATAAACATTGCCACTGGATGGCACTATTGTTTCTGTAGCATTATGAGTAGTAATATAAAGTGTGAACATATTGCCTATAGATGGCACTATTGCTTCTTTAGACTGTATTGATATACTGTACCTTAAATGAACACTATAATCACCTAAACAACTTTGGCTTAATGAAGCAGTTTTGGTGTGTAGATCATGCCTATACGGTTTCACTGCTCAATCCACCATCATTTAGGAGTTAAATCACTTTTTCTGTTTATAAAGCACTTGCCACACCTTCCCGGGCACTAAATGACACAGCCTGCATGAAAACAAAAATGGTTTTACTTTCAATCAGGTGTAATTTACCTTAAACAATTTTATCTGTTTCTCTGTAAATTGAACTTTAATCACATACAGGAGGCTCTTGCAGGGTCTAGCAAGCCATTAACATAGCAGGGGATAAGACAATCTAAATTAAACAGAACTTGCAATAAAGGAAGGATAAATGTTAGATGGCTCTTTACAGGAAGTGTTTATGGAAGGCTGTGCAAGTCACATGCAGGGAGGTGTGACTAGAGTTAAACAAAATTAACTCCTAAATGGCAGATAATTGAGTACGGAGACTACAGGAGCATGATCTATACACCAAAACTCTTTTATTAAGCTAAAGTTGATTTGGTGACTATAGTGTCCCTTAAGGACCAAACTTCTGGAATAAAAGGGAATCATGACATGTCACACATGTCATGTGTCCTTAAGGGGTTAAATGGAAAAATTGAAGACATTGCCACTAGATAGCAGTGTTTCACTATGAAATCATGTTAATTGCAGTGGATTACCACTAGGTTGGAGTATTGTAGCCATAAAGGAATTTAAGATTATTTATTTATAAAATGTTAGCAGGAAGGATACATTGAGAATTCTCTAATTTTACAGTATGTCCTGGGGTCAGCATAAATATTTAATATAGATGGGATGAGTAGTACATTTTGTAAAATTATACTGGGCATTTTTAATCTAATAGGGATAAAATAAGCAAGGGCCACCAGCAGATTCCTGGGACCCCGCTTCAATAACCACCTTTGTCCCAAGAGCTACGAGCTCACAGCCTGCGATACCATGACTGCATGGGGAACTTTCACATCAGACACCCCCCAAGACGAGCTCTGATTTAGTTTGTGTTAATCGTGCACGATATGCACCCACCTCCTTAGCCTGATGCCAGCATATTTCATATCTGACACTGTACCCTTAGACCGCGGCCTCCCATATATGCCTGAGTTACCTTAGGGAACAAGTCATAGGGACTGTGAACAGCTAGATAACTTTACTAAGGCTCATACCCGAGCGAACTCCTTCCCGTTGTCCTTAAATGTCAATTGCTTGGATTAAAATTAAAAAATTTATGCTTTTAATCACTAATTTAATTGTTGATTTACTCGTTGTGTATAAGTAACTCATATGCCTTTACCATATGCCTACCGCTCATGCTAATTGTGTTAATTCAAAGCCTCTTGAAAATAAAGAATGATAAAATAACCGAGGGCAAAATTCTGACCTGTCAAAAGTACAGCTGTTTTTCCAACTCTTATTTCGATTAAATTTGAAACTCTCATAGCACACATGGCAACTCACTTTTGTGATTAAACACTTTTGTGTGTTAAACCCTAAAAAGAGACAATGAAGGACTTGGTGTGCATATGCAGGTTTTCGCCCATTTGTTCATACCTGTTGGGCTCCTGTAGGCTTTATAGCCTAGAGCTGATTCTAAACTTTGCAAAGCAAGTTAAATGAGTCTTGGTTAATGAATTGATTTCTTGAGCTCAGGGAATGTGCAAACATTGCTGCAAAAACAGCCTGGGGTAAGAATGTGACTTTAAGCTGAAATACTTGAGGTTCTCATGATTTCTATAACAGATCGACGTTGACGCTGTGATGTTGCCTGTTCAAGTGTTGAAACTGTCAGTGTTGTCTGCAAGCACAGCATAGAATGATGGAAGTAAACCTGCGACAAGCCTCAAATGATAAAAATAGCTTCTTAAAAGGACATTATAGCCACCAAAACAACTACAGGTTATATTATTTGTTCTGGTGGTTATACTCATTCCCTTCAGGCTTTTTGCAGTAAACACACTTTTCAGAGAAAATGCAGCGTTTACATTACAGCCTAGCGATACCTCCAGTGGCCACTGCTCAGATGGCTGCTAGAGGTGCTTCCTGGGTCAGTGCTGCACACTGCGACTGTCATTCAGTGTCTCCACTCTCTGCATGGAGAGCAAACTTTCCTCATAGAGGTGCATTGATTCAATTCCTCTCTATGAGGAGATGCTGGTTGGACAGGGCTGTGTAATGTGTGTGTGTGTGTAAGTAAAGGAGTCAGCCTGTAGTTGTGGGAGGTGTTGTCTGGCCTATTTAAGCCAGACCTCCTCCACTTACCTGCACTCGAGTTCCAGCGTTGTCGTAGGTCTTTCATTTCCGGGTTAAGCCAGTGATCGCCTGCACGGAGGTCCTGCTGCCGCCGGGCACCTGTAGGTTTTGAGGTCTTATCACCAACCGTGCGTTTTCCTGACGGGTGCCTCAGCACGCCGTCGGGACCAGTATCCTGGTCTCTTTCCTCCTCACTGGGTTTCCCCAGCACCAATCTATCGAGCCTCAGGTCCCCCCGCCCACATACACGCCGGGTCCCCCCGCACACATTCAAACTTGCCGCGTGTCCGCTTTCGTTTCGTCAAAAGATTTATTCGGCAGGTTTAGCTTCCCCAAACGTGCTTGCAACACACTGTTCGCTGTATTTGGCTATTTTGGGCTGCGTTTGGCTTTTTCAGAGCAGTCTTACTATTAAGGGTAAGGGCTTTCGCTGTCATTCCCATCATTCGACTGAATTTCATATGGTATTTACAATTTAAGTTATCGCCACCTTGTGGCCTGTCTAGGTATTTATTTTTGTAAAAATACTGTGCTTTATGTATGAATTAGTAAAAAAAAAATCCTGATTTAAGGTATGGTTTCTGCAGTCAGGAATATTTGGTGTCAAGGGGTCTGTCTTAGCATCTACATCTTTACGGTCAAATTCAAAGGTAACCTG
This sequence comes from Pelobates cultripes, assembly GCA_933207985.1. Taxonomy (NCBI): domain Eukaryota; kingdom Metazoa; phylum Chordata; class Amphibia; order Anura; family Pelobatidae; genus Pelobates; species Pelobates cultripes. The sequence goes on from OW240923.1 coordinate 21,128,971, forward strand.
TATCTTATTTCTTTTACTTCAGCCTCATTAGGTTCAACATTTCCTGAACTGGTTAGCCAAATCAGAAGTTTCAAGTGTTTCTTAATCTTAACTATTGGTATGTGGCTAAAGATTATTGCTTTTTATTTTGGTAGTTGATTTAGTCCTGTCTCCACATAGGTTCTGACTCTCACCCACACAAGCTCGCAAGAGTATCCATTTGTAGGGCTGAATCTATAGGTCTTTTTTGCCGCTTGACTTATTAGTAAGTGGCTATGAATTTTAAACTCTCATTATTATACATGTCATTTGCTTGGGTATATTAGATCTTGTTTGTCCATAGGTCTTGTCCCACGTATTCGTTTACTCACTGCTTAATTTGTCTTAACTTTTTTGTCTATCGGTCACCTGAGGCATTTTCACCAGCATTACACTAGAGGGTATTTACACCCACGTGCCAATTCCTAGTTAAAGCCTCTCTCGCCGCTCGGCGACTAGGTAGGGATAACCAAATTTACCTCCTGGTATTACAATTTTGCTACTTGGCATTAGCTACTGCCAGCCCACCATTTTTTGCTTCACCGATCATTAACACTATGATACATGTTGTCTATTCTTCCTACATAGAATGTCAAACGAGTCCATTCAAGGTGACGACCTATCTTTACCTAGTACCCCAGCTAGGAACGATTCCCCCTCCAGGCAAGGTGATTCAGCTAGTTCTTTAAGATCACGGACTATCTTGAAGATCACGGCTGAATTAAAGAAGAAAAATATAGCCTACCCAGCCACGGCTAGGAAAGCTGAACTGTTCAGATAATGGTCTCAGAATTACTCTGAAACCCCTGGTCCCAGTCATGAAGGGATAGTTAAACCCAGTTTGGCCAACCTACACACTTAACAAATGAAGTCAAATGAGTATTTAACACCATTGCTAATAGGCTCGTACCGCTACGATTGCTGGTACTTCCCCTCGGTTGCCGTTCCTCTTGTTATCCCCATTGCGAGTGTTGGAGTGCAGGGTAATGCTCTTATGGTTGCTAACCAGCCCTCAGCTTCCACCAGTACCATAATCATGCCAACCCATCTAGTTCCTCTGATGATGAGAGAGGAGATCTTGGAGGGCAAAGATGTCAACCTGGTGTCCTTGCTCACAGCATCACAGGATGTCATAGACAACAAGTCTTACTCATTTCTATCCCGGAGTTTATTTTAGCTTTTGTGTTGTTTAGGGATGTAATATGTTCAATTTTTCCCCAAAGACGTGAAGAGTTCAACTTGTATTTGCACAAGCTGGTCGACCTCGGGCATAAGTACGGCGTATTTGCATTTTTTGACTATAAGTAATTTGCCGCAAATGCAGCCGTCGCACTTGACCAGTTTAGCATTAAAACTGATTGGAGTTATCTTGATACGGAACTATTTTGTAGGCATTTTGCCGGTCTAAATATTCCAGCTTGTGCAGTTTGCTTGTCGTCTACTCACGCAACAATTCTGTGCCCCAACGACGCTGAGCTCCCATCAGCCAGCCAACACTAATATTTGTCCCGCAATTGTAATTAATAAAATTACCTAATTATGTAAAATGATAACAAATATATACGTAGAATTTATATATATATTTTTATTGTTTTATTTTTATTTAAATATAGATATATATATATCGTGATATACATATATACTTATGTATATAGATATATATAAATTTTAAAATAGAACAAAATTACACGTATATTTTTTTACGTATTTACATATTTATTTTATTATAATATAATGATAATTATATATTTAATCAATATCATTCTACGTGAAAGGGGAAATGAAAGGGAGGAAAACAAGAGGAATACTCGATTTCCTTACACACTCTTCCCCCGTAGAGATACAGGGAACATGTTCTAAAGTTCAGTTCGCGCAGTTGCGCTAGGTTGTTCAGTTACTCACAGAGACTGGGTAGGGACACACAGGCGGGAAATAGGGAGGGAGCATTGCCGTATGTGCGACTATAGGCTTGATGTCTGTAAGCTTTACAATTCTTTATTATCTGTTTGTATACATACTGTGCTTCAATAAAAACGAAGATTGCCTAAAAAAAAATCATTCTACGTGTATTTTGATATTTATATATATATATATATATATATATATATATATTTAAATACACTTAGACACTGTGTGTATGTGTGTTTATATAAACTTAGATCATATATATATATTATATATACTTAGATCATGTTATTTTACACTGTTTTAAACATTTTTATTTTTTAATTTTTTTTTACAGGCAGCAGGGGGAGTACCTGTCATTACAGGCACTCCCCCTGCTGGCACTGACATTTACGGCTACGCCGTCCAAGTGATCACAAGGTCCTTGCAAGGACCTCGTGATCACATGCCCCAGGGGGCTGAAGAGGAAGGAGGGGGGCTCCCAGGTAAGTCACCACACCACGATTGCCGGCGACCAGGTAACTACATAGGATGGGGGGGACGTGCTATGCCGCCCCCCGCCGTTTTAGAGCCAGGACCCTAAGGACGGCATAGCACGCCCGCCGTCCTTAAGGGGGTTAAGACTCAACCTAACCACTACACAAAATTATAGAGGTCCGGTACAGATTGCGATCAGAGAAGTAAATAGGAGGGAGAGATTTGTATTAGTGTTTTTTTGTTTTTGTATTGATTAAACCACTACCTCCAGCAAAGGAGGAAAGAGAAGGAAGGACTCCCCTTGCATGGAGACTGTCATAAAAGGTCAGTTGTGGCTACCATTAAACTGAGATTCGTTTTACCCTTCATGAAGTCTAGGCTCATGTTTGGGGGATTGGAGAGTTATATTCACACTCTGGGGATTGCTATAATCACAACACTTGCTCTTATAAGAGCAGCCTGCTTCGCTCTCTGGACTAGGAGAGTTCTACCCCCTGGAAGCTGGATCCTGGTTTTGGGTCCAAGGTGGGTGGAGGACAGAGAGACCCCAACCAAGCTGCGGCGGTTTGTGGGGTTTACAGTGCTTATGGTGCTTGCAAGTATTAAGAAGCAGCGATTGACAGAGGTACCTGGTCTGGGTGCCAGGCAGTCTGTCACAGGACTTTTAAACCACCTGGAATACATAGCTCTAAGCCTCGTAATGTTGTTTGTTGTGTATCATCTAGACTCAAAGATCAAATTATTAAAGCGGTGCAAGACACCCATTTATCTCCTGTATACGCACAAATAAAAATATTTCCAGATCTGTCCTTCCATACTAGATTTGAAAGAAGATGCTATGCGGATCTTACGAAGATACTAATAAACCAAGCAATCAAATACAAATGGGGATATCCCACGAAGATTATTTTTTATAAATATAGTACAATTGTCTATGAATCCCTGGAAAAACTCGATAGTTGGCTCAAAGAATGAGAATTTTGAAGAAATTAAAAAAAAAAAAAAATTTTTTTTTTTAAATCTGCTAAAACAGACTAAATGTCCTTTAGCGGCAATCCCTAAACTAACTCCTGCAAAAATAATTTAATGGAGATTTGGGGGAAGGAAAGTGACAAAAATTTGCCGCTTGTAAGAAAACAGACTATAAAACAGCTTTTTAAAAAAAAAAAAAAAGAGGATTTGACAGGGAAGGGGTTAAAAAGGATTTTTAAAAACTATTTTTCACAGGTTCTGGCACTTTGGCAAAACATGAAGAAACTGGCTACAAACTATCACATTCTCTGTCTCTCTACCTCACAAAACGCTACAGAGGAGAGAGGGGCAGAGAGCACTGTCAAAGAGAGTGTTTGTAACACCCATTTTGACAGCAGCTTATTGTGAGCGATCGCGTGTCGCTCACACGGTGTCATTGGCTGTTACTATCTGCCTCGCATGCCAGGCAGATAGTAACCGCAGGATTTCGGCGGAAGCAATCTCTGATCGCTCCTGTCGGTCGTTTTTCATGATGACGGTTCAGGACCGTCACCGGTCCTCAAGGGTATGTTACCGTTGACAGTCCTGAACAGTCATCGGTCCTTAAGGGGTTAATATACAATATCCTCTTAGTACATTTGGTCCTGATGATGTCCCCTGCCCTGAGCCCTTCCACAGCCATAACTTGATTTTTTTTTTTTTTACTCTTCGTCCAAGTCTGTTTATGTATTTAATGGTCATATTAAACTGAAACTTAATTTAATTTAATGAAAAAGAAAAAGGTATAAATAACACATGATGATTTGGCATTGGATTTTGCAGACAGAAGTTTAAGGATAAATACTCAATAACAAATACCAATTTCTGGTGTGAAAAAGACACCCGGGAGCCAGAAATCTTGCTGATTGATAGGGGATCAAATACTTATTTCACGCATTGACATGCAAACCCATTTATAACTTTGATGACATGCATTTTTCTGGATTTTTTGTTTGTTTGTTATTCTGTCACTCACTGTTAAAATAAACCTACCATTAAAATTACAGACTGATCATTTCTTTGTCAGTGGGCAAACATTCAAAATCAGCGGGGGATCAAATACTTTCCCCCCTCCCTGTATAGGGTAAGGAATACATATTTGGTACATTTAAAGAACACAAACACCTGTATTCTCAAACATTCATTGTTTGCTCATTTCAAAAGTAATTAAAAGTTAACCTTGCCCTTGTGTTGTCAGTTCCACAATACTTTCTTGCACAGACACGCGATGAAGGGCAACACAAACGTTATACTGAAGAATTTATGTTCCCTCCAAGTTAAAAGCAGAACAACATTAGGGGTATCACCTTCTCTTGCTGCAAAACAGGCAAGCAAGACTGTATGGAAAAACAAAATTAAACCCCCTCCTCATCCTTCAGCCAAAAAAAACATCAAATGCCCCAGTTTTCTACCTGCCTGCCTTCAGCAGAGTAGGCAGGGCTCCCTTTTATTTTCCAAGCATGGAAAGGCAGCAGCGGCCGGGGATGGCACCTCCACACCGGAGAGCAGTTCTTAATGTGGGTCTGGCTCATTCCTCCTCAAACGATGAAATGCATGCCGGGTGTCTGTGTTCCATGCTTTAAGATCCACAGGGTCTGTGCCGTGTCCCGGAAGTGGTGTGTGTATGCACACAGGTACACCGCTGAAAGACTCTTCAGGTGTGATGTATTTACAGGTTGCATTGCGTTCTACCAACAGACGGCGGACACATTAAAGGAACACTATAGTGCTAGTAAAACAAACTCGTTTTCCTGGCACTATAGGGTCTTTAGGTCCCCCCCACCCTCGGGGTCCCACTCCTGCTGGGCTGAAGGGGTTAAACACTTACCTTTCTCCAGCACCGGGCTCCCACAGCGCTGGGGAACTCTCCTCCTCCTACCCACGTAAGTGCTGAATGCGTATGCGCGGCAAGAGCCAGCACGCATTCAAACAGCCCATAGGAAAGCATTTCTCAATGCTTTCCTATGGACGTCCAGCGTCTTCTCACTGTGATTTTCACAGTGAGAAGCGCGGAAGGGCCTCTAGTGGCTGTCAGTGAGACAGCCACTAGAGGCTGGATTAAAGGACCACTATAGTGCCCTGAGGGTGTCTCAGGGTCCCCCTCCTGCCGGGCTCTAGGGGGAGGAAGGGGTTAAGCTTACCTCTTTCTCCAGCGCCGGGTGGGGAGCACTCCGCCTCCTCTTCAGCTGAGTTAGCATGCGCGGCAGGAGCATCGCGCGCATTCAGCCAGTCCATAGGAAAGCATTCTGAATGCTTTCCTATGGATGCGTCTTCTCACACGGAAGCACCGTTTTTTCATAGAAAAAAGGGTTAAACCTAGCTGGACCTGGCACCCAGACCACTTCATTAAGCCGAAGTGGTCCTTTAACCCTAGTGTAAACATTGCAGTTTCTCTAAAACTATGTTTACACCTGCAGGGTTAAACCTGGGGGACCTGGCACCCAGACCACTTCATTGAGCTATAGTGGTCCTTTAAGACAAAAAAGCCTTGGAGACTTTATATACTCTGCCACAACTACTTGGCAGCCAGATGCTGTTCAGCTCTGTTGTAGAAGTGCTCAGCAAACCCAGAGGGCAAACAAGGTAAGACTTTTTACTTTTGTTTTAGGCCTCTTGTTCCCTGTTTCAGTATTTTTCTTTCTAGAATTTCTAATCCTGAAACCCCTGAGAAACCTGTAGAAAAAGGAAAATGTCTATCCAAGTCCAGGGACGTTATCCGCGCATCCTGCAGTGAGCTTATGCCTGATAAGTATAAAGAGAAAATCTGTAATATTTGTTTGAAAGAGGCAAAGGAAGAGTCTAAGAAAACGGAGGTTTCCTCTGCATTCTGTCTTGGTTCTGGTCCAGTCTCCCACAAAGTTTTGATGAGATAAGGGAATCAGCTATTCAAGCAGCTCAGTCATCTTTAACCCCTGAATCGGACTTAAGACCCACTCAGAAAAATAAGTGTAAATGGGAAGAATCTTTGGACTCCAGTACCGATTCCTCAGGTATTTCTTCTTCTGAAGATTCTGACGAGGATTTTGCATTTCATTGTGTATGGACGTTAATCTAGACCTTAGCAAATCTAAGAAAATGTAAATCCTTCTTTTTCCTCTACTACTTCCTTCTACAGTAGCAAGAAGGGTAGTCTGGCTGAGAGGATGGTCTGCATGCAAAAACTCATAATTTAATATGACATTCAAAGAGTGGAGTGTGTCTGGGTCTCAAAGAGATGATCTTCTAAAACAGATGCCGGAAGGTAAAAAAAAAAAAAAAAAAAAATGAGATCATTGGCACAAGAGAATTTTCAGTAAAAACCAGATAATCTTATAGAGATTCCTTTTGCAGGACTAGTTCACACAACGCTTACATACAGTCTTTTGATCAGAACAGTGATGGCTAACCTTGACACCATAAATTGTTTCTGGACTAAAAGCTAGCTGAGCATCATGGGAAATGTAGTCCAGAAACAATTTATAGTGTCAAGGTTAGCCATCATTGGATTAGAAGAATAATAAAGGCAAGTTTGTGGGAAAGCAAAGGGATTAATATTCTAATGCCAAGACTGGGGGAAGACTACTCGAGATTCGAAGTGGGTTCTTTTGTTCCACAGTTCAATCTCCCATCATGTCAAGAAAGATCCGTCTAGAAAAGAATTATCCATGAACTTGGCAAAACACAAAGAATAACAGGATGTGCCAAATACTGCGTATAAGTCCCAACACGTCAGCATAGTTCTTGGAAAGTTTCTGGCTGGAAATCTTCGTGGCTTCAGATAGTGATATAAATAAAACCGAAAATAACAAAAAACGTGACGATAGTCTATTATTAGGACTCACAACAAGGACATGTGGAATCTCACTCGGATTTGATAGAGCTGTAGCTCTTTAGGGTTAGTCTCTTAGCATCCAGATAAATATAAGGAGTACAATATAAAAGCAAATAATAGTGCTAAATGTGATAAAATCAGATACAAAGAAATAAAAATGGTAACTTACTCACATTTGGTAGAGCAGCACCACCTCACAAATTATAACACTTGGGTTGTACGATTCCCACCAGGGATCTGATGTGAAGTAAATTTTCCAGAAGATAATCCTGGCCAGGGATTAGGTGTAGAGTAGATTCTTCAGGAGTGTGGATGTGCTAGGAAGATTATCTTCCGGAGCACTTGGTTCACATTAAGTGGAGGATGAAGAGAGGCTTTATCTCTTTTAAGTTTTTATTTTCTTCAGTTTTGCCTGCCTGCCTGCCTATTTTGCAGTATGAAAAGGTGATATCCCTAGTGTTGCAACTAATCTTAAAGGACCACTCTAGGCACCCAGACCACTTCAGCTTAAAGGACCACTCTAGGCACCCAGACCACTTCAGCTTAATGAAGTGGTCTGGGTGCCAGGTCCAGCTAGGGTTAACCCATTTTTTCATAAACATAGCAGTTTCAGAGAAACTGCTATGTTTATGAATGGGTTAAGCCTTTCCCTATTTCCTCTAGTGGCTGTCTCATTGACAGCCACTAGAGGCGCTTGCGTGCTTCTCACTGTGATTTTCACAGTGAGAGCACGCCAGCGTCCATAGGAAAGCATTATGAATGCTTTCCTATGCGACCGGCTGAATGCGCGCGCAGCTCTTGCCGCGCGTGCGCATTCAGCCGACGGGGAGGAGAAGAGGAGGATCGGAGGAGGAGAGCTCCCCGCCCAGCTCTGGAAAAAGGTAAGATTTAACCCCTTTCCCCCTTCCAGAGCCAGGCGGGAGGGGGACCCTGAGAGTGGGGGCACCCTCAGGGTACTATAGTGCCAGGAAAACGAGTATGTTTTCCTGGCACTATAGTGGTCCTTTAAGCACAAGCATATTAAAGGTGTCATTTGCAACCAGTGTGAGATTGTTTGAGTTTGTTTTTATTTGTTAATAAAAGTTAAAGGAGTGTGTTAAGGCACCTACACTTACCACTTTATCATTGCCAATATTGTGGTTATGGTGCCATAAGGCTGCAGCTGACCTTGTGTTCTTAAACTGTTTGAGTTTTTTTGACCAAAACTGTGGAATCCAGATGCATTTGTGGCCCAGGCCCCTGTTCAGCAATTACTAATGTGGACGCTCCACTTTTGTGTTACTAATGCCAATATTGTTCATTTGTGAAGGCGGTTTATTGTCATAACATTTGCTACACACCGCACTTACCTTGTGCCACCTAGAGTGTCCCTTTAATATCCTGGACTGGCGCCCAGGCACTACCTGACTCCATGGCGGAGGGCATTATTAATATTAAATAAATTATTGACCAGAAATCACTTCCTGCTGATAGGTCTTGCATATTAAGTGCTGCCCAGTGACAGAATTATATGCTGTAACAGGAAGAGCCAATACTCAATTAGTTCATTGTTTCCTATCCTGCAGGGTATGAATGCTGCATACAATTAACACCACTTTTCATGTTCATATCAGCATGATGAAGTGATATGGACAGGAACTAACATGGTGCATTTGTCAAAGCTGCTGCACAATCACAGGATTCCTAGAAAGGAAAATCTAAATTGCCTTATCTTGGGGACAAAAAGAGGGTGGAAATTGTGAGTTCAAGGTGAATTTTACATTTAAGGCCAAGGTGGGCGGCCTGGCAACATGTACCAGCTATTGTGGAATACATTTTAACATTCACTTTGAATTAGTAATTGTACATCCAAATAGGAAGGTGTGTGTGTGTGTATATATATACACGAAAATAACTGCTCTACAAATATCTATATCTGCTATAGTCAACAGTTTGACTGCTTCACACAGAATGTATTTCCTTTTTTAAGCTGAATTGTTTTGTCCAGGGCAGGACTGTAAGACAGGGCTCGAATTTCCACCAGCCCTTGCTGAGTGCTCCATGTATCCTCCAGGATTGCAGGGGCAAGTTATTTGTAAAGCCTGGCTACTGGCCAGTGCTGTAGGGCTAGTAACACCTTGCTGTAAGAGTATAAACCTGCAACTTCTGTTAGAAATGATTACTGCCATTAATATGGAGACAGACCTGCCATGGCCTGGTGGTAGTCAGCCTCAACTTGGAATGCAACTCCCATTATTCCTCTCTGAGCAAAGGCTGCCTGGGGTTAGTGGGGATGCAGTCTGCAATAATCCTAGTTCTAAAAAGAGATCACATGGCAGTAATCTAAAGTCTAATCCAAGGGAGAGCCATGAGCCCCCTCACACATTAATAACCTGGGGGCATATAAATACTACTCAGTGAGGGAGGGGCAGCTTTACCTTTATTAGATTGGAGTAAGGAATGAGAGTAACAGTAGCCAGGTATTGGTAGGGACACAATGTAACAACAACCCAGTGTTAGGGGAGGGGGGCCACACACAGACATGCTCCCATTACACTGGTCCAGCACCATGGCACTATCTCCCCCCACAGGGGCAGCCATAGAGCAGTGCTGAGTAGCACCCAGAATGTGAGCTATTTATTTATAATGTGCTACATTCCCCAGCAAGGAGTGGCCCCTCTGGAAGTTACATACCCCCCCCCTCCCCCCCTTTAACTCTTTATGGGGCTGTTGAGATAAAGCCATGGCTTTTGGGGGCCACGTGTCAGACCATTCCCCTCCCATTACTGAAGGCTGACAGAGGACTGACTGATATAACAGGGCTCCTCATTACTCCCAATGTGTTACCTCACAAGTTTTCACAAACCCCCTTAGGGCTCAGGTTATGCCTTCCTCCCTCTCAAGCGAACTCCTCCTCCGGGTGCCTGCTCTCCGCACCCACTACTCCTCCCACCTCCCTCCTCTCCCTGCTCCAGGCTCTCTCTGTCCACACTCTCCATGGATTTTGACTGGCAAGTGTGGCCCCTGGTGGGTGGCTTCGGGCGTTACACTCGGCTGGTAGCCGCTGCCACCTGGTTGCCCAGCTTGGCCCTGGCCCTGGGGTTCTTCTCTGAGGGTTTGTACACCACCCGGCCAGTGTATCAGTGCCCAGGGGCCACTGGGGTCACCAGGGAGCTCTGCAACAGCACTGCGGCCCCTCCAGGAAACCATTCAGACAGCTGCCCCACTGGTTGGAGGTATGACACCCAGGGCTGGCTGGAGAACAACATTATCACTCAGGTAAGTGGGTATCTAGACTAGTGTAATACCACCAGTGCCAGCCTGGGGCAATAGCTGGGCATCTAAACTGGCATAGTACCTTCACCTGGGGCAATAGCTGGGCATCTAAACCAGCCTGGGGCAATAGCTGGGCATCTAAACTGGCATAGTACCTTCACCTGGGGCAATAGCTGGGCATCTAAACTGGCATAGTACCTTCACCTGGGGCAATAGCTGGGCATCTAAACTGGCATAGTACCTTCACCTGGGGCAATAGCCACCTGGGGCAATAGCTGGGCATCTAAACTGGCATAGTACCTTCACCTGGGGCAATAGCTGGGCATCTAAACTGGCATTGTACCTTCACCAGGGGCAATAGCTGGGCATCTAGACTGGCTTAATAACCCCAGTATCTAACTGGGGGCAATAGACTATCAGCACTGGCACACTTTTATTCAGCAGTATCAGGTTATCAGGACTCTCATTGACCAGGGGGTATGTCAGGCCAACGTGTCACAGGCTGGTATGCTGGACTGGCTCACTGCTGGGAGGGATTTCATGGGGCAACAAGGGTATTCAGCCAGGGGTAGTTACAGGAGGTGTTAGGGTTTGTGTCACCCAACCCCCGGATCTTTAAACACGGATTCCTGGTTGGCAAATTACAAAATACATTGAATAATCCATAATCTGTGCTGACCAAATTGTTTATTTTTGTCAATATAGTCAATACAGAGTTAGATCCACTAAACTCCAAACTGGAGACAGCAGCTGCTTTTACCGTAATTCCCCAGCTCTTATTTTCATCATACATTTGTGTTCCTAGAATAGTTTTAAGTTCTATTTTAGATTTCATTGTATGGAATATATTTTTATGGAGGGGTAGGTACATTTATTTTACACTATTATTATTATTATTATTATTATTATTATTATTATTCTATTCTAACCGTATTCACCACGGCACATTTTGTTCTGGATCACATTGCATCGTAGGGGTAGTTCTGTTTAACACTTTCACTACTTCAGGGCAGAAAAATAAACTACTTTTAACAAAAGTGAGGGTTCCCTTTAGTACATACCTGTTTTAACAGACATGCAGACTCATGCAAGCGTTGGGATAACCTATTATACATATCTGGGCAGGTGGCTGTAATATAAATCCTTACTAAATAGCTTTGTTGGTATATTCCTTCTATCTAAAATAAAAAAAAAACCAAAAAAACCCTCAGAACGCCATAACCTGTAGTGCTTATTGTTAGCAGTTATGGGTGCAGTCCGTTGTCTTTCTTCTAGTTTCTCATTAGATCCCACCCCCTGCGCTTGAAACATTATAAAAGTACATTTCTCCTTCTTACATGTGTACAAAATATTTGTTTCGGAAAATAGTCTTTGTACCATAACCACTACGCCTTTACTGTTAGTGCCCACCAGATATGGTAATGTTACGCTAGATACTGGATGCAATATATACGTCAAACCTACCATAGACAGTCATTAATCCTTAAAAGGTGTAGGAATTAGTCGAGAAACGCTAATTTAAGTGTAATAAAACGTGCCTTTAAAAAAATGTTTTTAAAATGTAAAGTCCCAACAAGCAATTATATAGAGAGACTCCATGCACTGTTATGTTTTATTGTTTTTGTATAGGTTATGACGCAAGGAGCTTGCTCTACCCCCCTTGTGTTCGAGGCTCTGCCAACTTTGGAGTTATTTGCATATTTGCAAAGCACCCAAAATATGACATATCCACACTTGGTTATAATTCTAATTATATGAAGTTCCCCTCATGGGTGCTGCCATTTTCTTTCTTCAACTTCTGGCATTCCATGTGCCATGAGCCCCATCTCTGCTGTGCTCTAGGTATGTGCGGGAGTATACTATGGGGGTCTGTATTGGGACCCCTAAGACAAACTCTGACTTTATTACGTTTTGTCATCTTCAGGTTTAACAGTAAGAAAAATGAGTCGCTGCTTTCTTAAATCTTTTGATTGCGCTGCACAGACAGTATGAGTATTACGAAACACTCATGTTTACTCTCTTTCTGCATGAATTAAGTTATTCTGCGAACTCCATCCCCCAAAAATTAAAGGTATTTCTCTTGCTTTTATGAGGTTTTTAAGCTCTGGCCCAGGGGACCACGAATGACAGAGGGTATTCTGCGAACTCCATCCCCCAAAAATTAAAGGTATTTCTCTTGCTTTTATGAGGTTTTTAAGCTCTGGCCCAGGGGACCACGAATGACAGAGGGTGCAGAGGCAGTGGAGCCAGCAAAATAAAGCAGAAAAATTAAAGGGTTACTCCAACCACCATGACCACGTCAGTGATTTGAAGTGGTCACGGTGGTAGGAGTTTGGGTGTGCAATGTTTCTGCTTGAAATGTGCACATCTAGCTATATATTACCTCTTGTGCTGAAGGCTAGTTACACCGCCGCACATGTGACTTTGGCAGCCCGAAACTGTGTTCCGTACTTCCAAATGTCAATTCTGTGCATATTAATGTCTGTTGTCAGTGCGCACAGTGTGCTGGTGACAGACGTAAGGAAATTCACATGCGCTCCAAGACCGCAAAACTGTCCAATCACAGGCTCTTCTATGAGAAGCCTGTGGCTGCACTGGACGAAGACTGCCATTGCATCAGATGGTGGAGGGGGATAGTGCCGGGAGTTTCGTCCAGCGCTGGATTACAGGTAAATAAAACGCCCACCCCACCCAAAATTTAAGTGGGAGGACCAAGTATGTAAGTTATGTCAAGTAGAGCATTATGAGGTAAAAAAAAAAAGAAACCCCATGATTAAAATGGGTTAATGTAACCCTTTAAATACATTTTAACCAAATATTTTCCCAGATGAGCCGCTACATCAGAAACCACAGAAATCAGACACTCACAACTTATTCATTTAGTTTAACTAAGAACCTTTTTTTTTTTTTTTTTTTAAAAAGCAGTTTTGTGGCTGGGGGAGTTACGTTTGGTGGCGGTGATGTTTGCCACGTACAATACGTTAAATAAGATCTGTTTGTCTTTCATTCCTTACGGATGTTGCAAGAATGGTTCCCGGAGACTTGCACCCAGGCGTGAAAATGTTCCTGCAAAATGAGTTCCTCTGGTTAGGTCCCTTGCAGATTAACCCTTTCATTGCTGTGTAAATCTCTCTCTCTTTGAATGTGTTGGGGATTTCCATACTTTGTCAGTCCATTGAGGTAATAATTCTTGTGCACCCAATGCATTTTGCAGTATAGTATCCATTTACGTTTTTAGTGCTTGGACGAATATTACGTTTGTGTAAGTTGCAAAAAAAAACAAAAAACCTAAATGCCCTGGAATCAATCTAAAGAAAAGGAAAGTATTTGAGGCTGGCACAGCATCATGGTAGTTGTAGTTCCTCCTCAGTATTTGTATGGGCTTCGTGGTTGCTACTGACCAGTAGAATAATTGCTATTTGTCTGTTAAAGGGCTACAACCAGGCTGGAAGTTTTCCTGATTTGTTTTAATGCATTAACCCCTTAAGGACACATGACGGGAATATTCTTTTGCGTGCTGCTAAGTTCAGACCAGGAAGTGTATCAGCCAATCAGGAATAGCGTAACAGTAATCCTTAAGCTGATTCCGGAGTAGGGCTGTCAGCTCTGACTTCTAGATATTAATCCGCAGCAGGCAGTGAGGAAAGGTGGAGATGTACATTGTATTTGGAGGAGGATGTAGACCAGGGCTGCCCAAAAGGTAGATCCGCAGATGTTGTAAAACTACAACTCCCATGGTGCATTGCATGCCTTTAGAAATGCAAAGCATCATGGAAGTTGTAGTTTTAATGCATCTGGTAATCTGCCTTTTGGGCAGCCCAGATGTATACCCACTTCCTCTGATGTCCAGTACTGGAGGGTCAGGCTAATAGTCGCAGTGATTTGAGAATTGTAATAAGAAACTGAGCACAGAGATGGGAAGGGAAGACTTCCTTGAATAGTTTGTTGCAATGCTTGGAATTTTCCGTTAACCTCAGCCAGTGGTTCTATGTACCAAATATTGAATTGGTGCAAGGGAGTGCTTCACTTGCTTTTCGAGCACTGCTTGCTCTCCTAGTACAAAGGCCGCTGCTAACTGGATCGCTACGATCATCAGTTACCAGCTCTGCAGCTTTTATTCCAGAGTGTTTTATGGAGTGTGCGCTTAGTATAGATTATATCACAACATGATACATTACAGATTCGGTTTCCTGTGTTTTTAGGAGTTATTCCTGTTTTCGTTATTCCATTATTAGAGCACTGTGACCTTTTTTAGCAAAAACTCTATAGGGCAAAGGTTATCAATTCAACAGTAATGGGCAACCTCTTATTTTTAGATTTTATCATCAGAATTCCGAAACCCTAAACTACAGGTCATTTTCCAGAAATGTCCAAAGTGGCTCTTCTTTAGGGAACAAGGTTACGTTAGCAAATCTCTATTCTATGTTCTTCCCAAAACAGTGTGCGTTTTATCACTTTTATTCAGCTCATTTGTTCACTTAATAAGGGACAACTTTATTTGAAATCATGTATTTTTGGATCAGCATTGTGCAGGACCTACTGATTTACTTAAAGTTTCTTAGTTAATAGGGTTTATAGGCGCGTGTGTTTGTACTACCTAGAGAAATATTTTGATTGCTAGTAATTCTCTGTTAATTGGGATTACAGTATTTTATAGTGACAAGCTTTAACACTCTGTAACAAGCAATACAAACTGCTATTACTATATCCGGTAACATGATTATTGGGCACACACTTCACTGGACCTACTTCTGGTACGGCTCCAGAATATTACACGTGTTAAATGCTTTCCTCGTTAAAGGAAACCCTTTATGGATCCTTAACCCTTCCACAGTCCATGCTGATAGCAGTCCCAATGCTTGTCCTATAATCCCCAGGCAATATAAAGAGACAGTTTTACATATAGGGTACTTCTAGGAATTGTGGAATATTAATCAGGAATATTCAAATACCTGGAAGAAAATACCTGGAATGGAGAATTTTTGTTTTGGTGTAAGTATACAGACGATGCATTAACGGTGAACTGTATTATGGGAAAATAATGCCATCAAGGGGTTCTGGGAAGTCAGAAACAAGACTGGGGTTTATCAATGCTCCCGAAGCCAAAGATACTTCTTTTTCTTTTTCTCCACTAATATATGCTACAGTGTTATTTATGTTTTAGATCACTCTTTTTTTTTTTCTTCTTTTTATTAGGATTGTTGTTTTCCAGGAATGTAACTCCCATTAACACATGTCCAATCAATACTCACAGTGACGTCCCCCACTGTGTAATACAGGATAGTAAAACATGATCTCCCCATTGGAATACCGCTGGGAGTGGGGTATAGTGAGCATATAAACTCATTGAGTTTGTCCACCTACTGTACAGCGCTACGGAACTTGTTGGCGCTTTATAAATAATAATAATAGAATGCACGTCTCATACGTTGTTTGGTGTTTCAGCTATGATATGTCATGTGCTTTCAGACTGTATTGTAAGAGGTGGTGAAGCCGTAAACTCTCCTGGATTAGTTTAGATTAGCCCTTTGATCTAGGTATCCTGTTTATCATTAAAGTGATAGTTCCGGTTACCTACAGCATGTCCGCTTGAAAAGCACCTTAGGGCTTAACTGCATGTCCCCTGCATAGTTTATAAGAATGAGGATTCAAAGATAAATCAACACTTTTTGTTTAATTCCCTTAGCATCTCCAGTAGGTCAATATGGAACGGAGTTTTTCTCTGTGAGAAGCATTATTGGCAGATTGTGGTTATTGGTGAACATGCGCGGTGTGTCCAATGATTCTCTATGATTGGATTAGATACAAGTCATCAGTAACAATGACTTTATAGCAGGTGGATTGGTGCTATCGAGGGGAGACTCTCCCATTGTTGGAATAAAGGTGAGTTCAGTGCTGAAATGGAGTTGGGTAATCTAAACACAAATAAGAACCCTCCAGTAAGAAAATAAAATATATAGCTGCAAAGGAACAGGCACTCCGCACCAGATCAATAGAAGTGGGGGTCTACAACACCAAACAGGACCCAAGGTACAGACTGTACAAAGAGGCCTCTGAGACAATCTAGCACATAGTAGCTGGTAGCAAGATGTTAGCAGGGACAGCATACACTGAGAGGCACAGCAGAGTTGCTGGGATTGTGTACAGAGACACTGAGAATACTAGAAAGGGTAGTTGAATGACAGATCCTGTGGGACATCCAGATCCAGATAGACAAGCAACTAATGGCTAACTAACCCAACATTGTGGTGGTAGACAAGGAACGGAAGACTGCAGTGGTGGTGGATGTGACAATACCCAGTGACTATAACATCAGGAAGAAGGAACATGAGCAGGTGGACAAATACCAAAGACTGAAAGAGGAGCTAAAAAGGATGTGGAAAGTGAAGGCATTGGTAGTCCCAGTTGTGATAGGAGCCCTCGGTACTGTGACTCCCAAGTCGGCGTCAACAGATTCCAGGTGGGACATCTGAGATCGCTGTCCAGAAGAGTGCAGCTCTAGGAACAGTTAAGATACTGCGCAGAGCCCTCAAACTCCCAGGCCTCTGGCAGAGGACCTAGAGCAGGCTTCCCCAAACTCTGGCCCTCCAGATGTTACTGTACTACTCCCATGATTCTATGAATGAAATGGGTAGGCTAAGAAGCATGGAAGTTGTAGTTTAGCAACATCTGGAGAGCCGGAGTTTGGGAAAGCCTGACCTAGAATGAGGAATACACTGTAATACCACTCGGAGGGGTGAGAGACAGTTTTATATTTGTTATATAAAAAAAATATATATATATATATATATATATATATATATATATATATATATATATTTATTTTAATTGCTCTCATCGTCCAATGTTAGTTTCTTTTGTTCTGTGGTCCAGCTATCCGACATTAAACGCTATGCACTGCGATCAGTAACCAGAGATTCAAACCATGTTCAGAGATGAGAACCAGCCAGCTTCACTGGGCTTCTCTAGCTGTGAGAAGGTGTGCTGCAGATGTTTTTGTGTGCTTTAATTTTGTCCTACTTTTATGACGGAGAAAAAGGAAATCTGTTTGGGTTTTAATAGTCACTCCACCCATAGCAGATTTAATAACACAATGGCCTCGGGGAGGGATATTTTAGGTTGGTGTAAACACCTCATGTTATTACTGTCAGAGATCAGGGTATGTATAATTCTATCTATCATTTTAATCAACAAAGCCTTTCTATTCCGGTGTTAAAGCAGAAAGGCCTGAGCAGCTGTGATAACTAGAATCTGTGGACTAGGATGGTATCAAAACTGCTGCAGAAATGGAACAGCTGGCAAAAGCATCCTGGGAGTAGTAGTTCTACAGCAGCCGGGGTTCTAGTTTTTAGAGGCCCTGATATTGTGCTAGAAGGCACAGCTCTGAAACCCCCCACTATTTATTTAAAGGGACATTAGCCCACACAGTCTGTTACTGGCCATCTGACGAGGATGTGAAATCTATCATTATTTTGATAGCTTTCGACAGACTAGGCTTTGGGTGCAAGGAGAGCCCACGTTTTAAATTGAAAATGGAGACGGCGACCACACTAGAACTGCTGCAGATTTGGAGTGGTTATGGTACTTGGTGTCCCTTTAGTCAAGTGTATCTGGGGCCGGGTAGTATGTCATGGCTATATCATATAAATTATAATACTAATGAGGTAGAAAGAAAAGGTTTATTGGTAAACTGGCATCATGGTATGAAAGTGCCCCGGCTGTAAGTTGAAAAAATGGTTATTCAAGGAGTCTGAGAATGTTCTGTTGATGTTGTAATGGAATGTGGCTCACACTACGTACAGATCCTCTGCCTTTCTATCCATTCCTAAATCACGTTGTGTTCTTTTGGCAGTGGGACTTGGTTTGTGCCAATCAGTGGAGAGTACCGCTGGAACACATCTGTAACCTGACGGGCATGCTGTTTGGGTACATCTTATTTGGACTGATATGTGACAGGTAACAACGGATTCTGAATTTTCTTAACCCATATTGAAAAGTCACGAAGGAACACTGTGAGGTGCTCCATGCTAATAATGTCCTGCAATTTCCATGTAATAGTGAATAATGTAAGGCGGTCATGTTCCAATTCCTAGCTAGAATTTTGAGATAATTGTTTGTTCTAAACATTCTTACTGGGATATGGTATTGATAAGCAGAACCAAAAGTTTGATTGAAATAGTAAAAGTAGCTTCCGCTACTAGCCAAGATACACTTCATACTGCTACAACAAGTATCTGTGCTATGCAAATTGCTCCAGCTTGCAAAAAAAATCACTGTAGTGGTATACTCAGACAATGACCGTTAGAAAGCAGGAAGTTTAATAAGCATTTTAAGCACCGACTGCCAAAAGTATCCTGACCCTGTTCCCATTAATGCAGCAAACTGTTCTGCAACAGTTTGCCCTCTTACCTGGGTCCAGGGGCCAGTGACGACTTCTGGCTCCTGCATGGCTGTCGGCCATTTATTGGCCATTCAATTCTAGTTCCGGGCCATCTAATGACAGCACCATGACACTGCTGGAGGTGGAGTTTCGGCAGCGTAATGTTAAACTGCTTAGAGTAACCTAAAATTCATGCAGTGATAAGTTGCATAGTGTACTTCCATTTATAGTCTCTCTGCATAAATGGGCTCCATACCACAGGCAGTGATCTCTCCCTTAATATAAAATTATTACAAGATACGGTTGTTCTGTAAATGGGATCTTTCAGCCTGGATCCTGAAGATATATTAAATTATCTATTTTACCTTCTAAATGTTTCATAATATCTTATTGTATATTGCTGTTCCGATGCAGCAGCGTTTTGCAATATTCAAATAAATTAGGTCATGACAATGGCGCAGTTAGGAGAGCGTTTATGAAAGTGATAAGTCCATTTTTAAATATTTATTTTAAAATTCTGCATTAAAATGTTGCTTCATTGTTCTTTATTCCTTTGTTTACTTAATACTTTTGCATTCTGTGTTGGCTCAATCGCTAGCCACCTGCTCTGTGACAGCTAAACAAACTTATAGGTTGCATAATGTAACTGCGACATTCTGCTGAGAACCACAAATCTCCATTTTCTGCAACATATTCTGTTATAACGAACAATGGATAGCTTGAATAGATTCTTCTAAATGGACAAGAAGGCCTTTATTTTGATGTAAGAACAATATTGTGCCTTGTGTCGTGAATATCAAAAGGTGACGTTTAAAAGCAGACTAATGTGTATTTAATCTCTTGTACGGATTGCTTGATATACCAGTATTTTGACTTGTTTTGATTTTTCACATGACTGTACAATGTGAGTTTGTGTTTCTTATGGAATATAGGTCTGAATGACCGTGTGTATACTGTATGCTGTAGAGATTATTTTTATTCTATATGACCTATAAAGTGATTTTTAATGAAGATTATTAGTGTGCAGTTGTAGAATTATCTAGTTCTGTATTTCAGCCAGTCCTGCTAAATTCCGCCTGCTGCGTTTGTCCATATATACCATTATGCAAATGTTCATAAGATGATTGAAGAGACCCAGCATGGGTTGTTAACTGCTATACTAGTAATGTTGGCATATATACAATTTTTCCTTGAAAATAAGATCGGGTCTTATATTAATTTTTGCCCTGAAAAACGCACTAGGGCACACTCGAGGATGTCTTAATTTTCGGGGAAAAGCGGTAGCAAACATGTGCAAGAAAGAAGGTTAGCGAACTAGCAACTAGGGCTTATTTTCGGAGTAGGGCTTATATCCCATTGTACAGCACTACGGAATTTGCTGGCGCTATATAAATAATAAAATAATATTACGAGCATCCCCCGAAAACAAGTTAGGGCTTATATTTGGGGGATGTCTTATTTTGGTGGAAAAACGGTAGTAATGTTCTGTAGATAAAGTGTATTGTTTGCCATTGTTACAGTGTTACACGGTTTTATTATTTATGCTGGCGTGCAGCTCCTCTGTATAAACGTAATTTATGATATTTGGGTAATCTTGTGTGTTAATTTCTCCGCTAGACCTGGTTTAGTGATATATGTGACAGCCAAACATACAGTCCTACCCCCACACTAAGGTCTGATGTGACAGTCACACAGATTTGGAGAAAAAATATAAGTTAACAAAGTCCTATAAACAGCCTTAAAACCTGCTGTATGCCACAAACAGTATATATCTGGCAATAAAATAGGTGATATGAGAAATACAAGCATTCGTTTATTCTCTTATTTTAATTTCTAACACTGATATGCGCCACTCCCTCCCTGGCCCTCCGGTCTGACGCAGAGCATGCTAAATTTAGAGTTTTGGGCAGACAGACTGACAGATTTTCCAGAAACATTTAGAATGTTTGTTTAGAAGTGAAAGTATAGCAGGAGGTGATTTTGTGAAAGTATTATTGTTTTATGAAATCTACACCTGGGGGTTTGTTACTTTGACGTTTTCTTTCCAGCTGTCTGTTCATATTGGTTTTTGGACCATTGAGTGTTTAGGTTATCTGCTGACCACAGCATTTACATTCCATGGCTTTCTAAGTACCAGGACAGGATTGGTGGCAGGATCCGGCATCCTGCAGAGGGACCCTGTGTAATACACGTTCTGGAGCTCCCCAATCCGGCAGCGGGCCAGACGCGAGACGCTGCGCTCCGTGTGTGCATCTATTTGTATAGAGTTGCGCCGACTCAAAGTGCTGAACCGATGTGTTCACACGAAATGAAACTCCTGAATTTGGCTTTCGGTCGAATTCGGGAGTTTAGGTGCCCTATTATGATGCAGACCAATAAGATTGGTTCCCGGGCTTTATAAGCCAGGCCCTTTCAGTTACCAGTTGCCCTGTTGCGGTTCTTGTTTACCCAAGAGTGCGCTTAATATTATATTAGATTTCTTGTTACCGACTTTGGCTTTGGCTTGCTTATCGTTTATGCTGTACTCACCTTGGCTTTCTTCCGGACTACTCTATACGTTAAATCCGGCCATCGTAAGGCCCGGTAATACATTATACCTCTCCTTTAGCAGATTAGGGTCTGTGTGTTTTGGGTTCTCCTACATTAGTCGTGATCCTAGGCTTTGAGTTTTAGTCTCTGTATATCCTACATTATGTTCAATGAGGGCTATTTTACAGTTCCGGTATGCTGTGTTTTGTTTATATTCATATTATTCATATGTAGAATTAAAAAAATAATAATAATTTGCCCCATGAGCTCACATTTTCTTTTCCTCCCTCGAACCCACAGTGTTTAATTACCGTAAAGTAGTTTCTTTGGTGTCTGGGAGTTGTAGATAGATGTAGAAAGCCAACAGCTGAACTACAACTCCCAGAAGCCCTGCTAAAGTTGGCTGAGTCGCTTCCTGGGTTGTGCAGAGCTCACTGACAGTGTGTTTATTGTTCATTTCATTCAGTTTTTATTTATGTGCTAGCTATACAATACATCAAATGGGCGGACTCCAGTCCCCACGACTGACCTATTTGCTTCTTCCAGATGGGGGCGCCGTGCTGCCCTGATTTCAACCCTGGTAACTGCAGTCCCCCTTGGCCTGGCCTTGTCCTTCTCACCTGGATACCTGAGCTTCGTGGTCCTCAGAGCGGGGTTTAGTGCTGCACTGGCTGGGATGTTTCTGTCATTCTACATAGCAAGTGAGTATAACATGCACTCTATGCACTCACATACAGAACAATTACCCTTTACGGTCAGACTAGGACCCTTAAAGAAAAATAGCAACTCTAACGCCAACAAATCTCATTAAACGTTCTGTTAGCAGAAATTGTACCATCAGTGTCCCTCCTGTTACATTCTCTCCTAGTCTGTCTCTCCACCCCCTCCCCAGGCCTTTTCTGGGATGTTTGCTCTGGGTGTCTCTTTTCAAGGTGACGACGTGTGCTTGTTTGCTGTCGCTTGGCTGGGACATCGTGACTGAGAGGGGATGTGCCAGAGTCAGCACACAGGAGAAATTACACAGAATATTGTGAGAGTTTGGTCCTCCCTCTCTGTATGCCTGTCTGATGTAACCCTATCAACCCAGTCTCAATGCACATGATGTGACGGTGTTTAACATAAGACCACCAAGATTCCTGTGTCAGTGGAGAACATTTTATTTTCTCATTGTCTATTCCACTATTTATTACTTTTGTGCTATTTCTGTAATTTTTTCAATGGTGTTGCTTCTTGTGTTTCCACATATTACTCTTTATGTACCTTTCTGCACCAAAAATGATTTCGTTTTCTGGTGTTGGTGTAAAAAGGAAGGCAGAATAAGTTTCTGAGCCAGAAAAAGACTCTGATCACATTTCAGCTCTCACTATGTCTCTCATCTCCCATTACTCTCATTTGCATGTCTCTTTCATTCATCTCTCGTCAGTTTCCAGTCCTAGTCTGCCATATCTAGTTCTTTACATGTACCAGCAAGTGACTCATGTTTAGAATTATAGATAGAACAGATCTGCACAATCTGTCATTGCTTTTCCTGTTACCTTGTCACTGTGTAACCCTTTTACTGTCAGAACAGATTTTAGTTAATTCATTCACTGAACGGGTTAAACCTTGAGTCTCCTCCTAATTCTGTTTCTGTGCCAGGGTTGGAACTCTGTACTCCATGTCACCGCCTAATGGTGACCATGATCGGAGGGTTTTTCTGGGCTGCTGGGGAGCTGCTGTTGCCTGGTCTGGCATTTCTGTGCTCCGACTGGAGGCTCTTACAAGGAGTCGTGACTGGAACCTTAATGCTCCTGGGACTGTTCTGGTGGTGAGTCCTGGTCCCTAAATACACCATGACTGCACACTGTGTTGTTCACACCATATCGTGTGCCGATCACTGCCACACTGTGTATAGTCTAGCTCGCATCAAATAAATAAGATTCACACCCCCCCCCCCCCAGTATCCTGTGAGTCTATCAGAGCCTCACTCTTCCAAAAACAGGAACAGGCTGCAAACATCCATTCCATGCTCTCTGCCGAGCACTGTTAACCCATGATGCTCATGTTAACGTGTAAAAGGCTCTAACAGCAATCACAAGTGGAATTCAGCTTTTCAAAGAAGTTTATACAAAATGCAGATTAAGGCAATAGCACACACAAAAAGTAAACAAACCAAAAAAAAACTCCAATCCCTTTTTTTTTTTTCTGTCCAAAGAAGTTTAAGATTACATGCAGTCACCTACCTCATTGTAAGTGGTGGAGGCATTGATATGCATATGTACATCCACCCTTATGGCCACACACATTGACCGTGTACACCCATACACGTCTGCATTCACACCCTAATTCTCCATACAAATGCACCCCTGCATACAGACACATTGACCCACCACACATGTACACCCTTGCCTTCTCATATTTACACCCCTGTATGCACAAGCCTGTGTATTCATAAACATACGGACACCCCATCTGGACAAATTGTGAATCACACAGTGCTGCCTACGTTTATTTGTGGTGGCTGTTACCTGGCTAGTTGATTTCGATTTTAAACCCTGCCTACATATGCGTGAGACAGAAGTTGTTTAATATAGCCAGTGAAATGTTCCTATAATCGAAATGGGAATATAATCACGTCCAAGGATTTTAAATATTGTGTTTACTTTTCACCTTATTTAATAAATCTGTATTAGTGAGGTTTGATAGATAACGTTAAGTGTGGAAATCCACACCACTTTATCCTGTAACGCTATGTGTTTCCATCTCAGCTCCCTGACAATCACTCACCATCAGCATAGGGAAAGAGGAGAAATTAAACAATGGGGAGACTTATCAAGGCAAAAACTGGTGCTATTCTGGGACACAGTGCTACATAAGGTGTAATCACCATGGAAACAGATTGTATTTCTACATTCAAACTTTGCACCCAATTAAAACCCATTGACAAATCTCTCCATATTTCAGTTTTTCTCCTCATTTACATAAATATTTAATTTACATTTATAAGAAAACTATGCACCTCATGAAGAAAAGGTTAACCCAAACTATAGGCGATATTTAATGTTTTATTCAATGGTGTAACTTCCAGATCAGTGACTTCCTCTTGAAAGCTGGAACATAGGGGACTAATATAGTTTTTATTAATCTCATTTGTTCATATACAGTATATAGCAATGTATGTTCCATTATGGAACACGTTCTTAAGTACCAGATTGTTAATGATACGAGATGTGATTGACATCTACCAATTTCAGCTGTATCCCCATTACTCAAGAATAAACCCACTCATTAGTCACTGTTTGATCCTCTTTATACACAGTTGCCACTCGCTCTTCCCGGAGTCCCCACGCTGGCTGTTGGCCACTCAGCAGCTGGAGCGGTGCAAGGAATCACTGTGTGTGTTTGCCAGAGCGAATGGAGTGGAACTATCAGAGGAGTTTAGCGGCCCGGGCAGTCTGTTTGCTGGTGAGTGAATGCTCCAGGTCTCATTGTATGTAAGTGCCGTAAAACGGAAAACAATAGTAACAGATTTCCCTGTATATAACTTGTGTATTCAATTTCCTCCTAATAAAAAGTTTATATTATTTTTTTTATGATCAGTTTCTCCCTGTGTTTAAAATCTCCCCCCACCTGTTTGACATGCAATGCATTTAACCATTACAGAGATAGATGCTTCCTGCGAAGGATATCCGCGTCCCCGATATTACAGCATCTGCAGCATCTTTGGGACCCGTCTTATCTGGAAGAATGCTCTGATCCTTGGCTTCACTACGTAAGTCCCCAGTGTCAGAACTCACCCTGACCATATGATGATTGTACCACACAGCCAGTTTTAATGTGAGCAAAGATGGATTATTGATACAACTGCTCTACCTGTAGATCGTGTCTGCCTTTTAAGTTACATCCTGGCACCAAATATAAAAGGAGCCACCATATTCTGCATGTTGCCCTTAAACACGCATGTCCATATGGAGAACACAGCGGGGTACATACCTCCCCAGTAAATGCATCCAACAGCATTCTTTGGGGAGCAGGATCTGTGCCCAACAAAAAGATACCGTACTTAGTGTGTGTGAAGCTTAGTTTTGTTGCATGATCTGGTCCATTAACCCTCCTTAACCTGCATGCTTTGTTTATTCAGTTCCTGATCCTGATCGCTGCTTTGATTTTATTTAAGTCCTTAACTAATATGGTGCCCAAATGAGTTGCCTGCATGTGTGACTTTGTATGTAGCGGACACTTTATATCTGCAAAAAGTGAAAAAGAAATCTGCAGTTTGTTTTTAGGATTTTTGCTTAGCATGACGTGTTGGGTTAGGAATGTGTCATGCTAATCTGGATGTGACATGACTCACACCTTTGCTGAATTCAAGTTATTTAGAAATATTTGTCAGTAATTAACCCCTAGCTCTGAGTAGGAACCCTTATTATTATAATGGGTTTCCAATGTAAATGGCTTACCTTGTGCACTCGGTTCTCTGATGAAATGGACACATTCCAGCTAAGAGGCGGGAGTCTAATGAATGTGTTTAGTTTAGATCCATCACATTTAAACTATAAGTCTCTGAGAAAGTTTGTCTCAGTTTTTTCAGTTCAAACTCCGTTATTGTCACAACATTTTGCCTGACGTTTTCCATTCATATTTAAATTGTGGGAATTTGAAGGTCAGTGAATAATCTTCAGTGCGTCTCCCTCTTCTCCCCCCCATAGTGTGTGACTGTGTGTGCTGGCTGTGTGTAGTGCTTATAGTTGCTCTCTGTTTTGCCCACCCCTTTTGCAGGTAGGGATGGGGTGGAGGATGGGAGGTGTGTGATCCTTTTTTGTCCGTTAAGGGAGTGTGTGGTCTGCTTCTCTTGGTGATGCAGACCACAGTAATCACTCCCTTCCTGTTTCAGTGCTCAGCAAGTCAGGGCACTGGATGGGAATACCAGCAGCTGTGCTCTCATTAGTGAGTAGCAGACAGCAAGAGAGCTATCTGCACCCTTCCCTGGTACTAACTCTCCTCCAAGGCTCCCAAAAAACCTGCCTGTTTGGAATTACAAATCCTGGGCATTGGGCAATATTCCCCACACCTGTTTACATTATGATGCTTGTCAACCTTTGCTCATGAGCTGCTCCATTCTCATTTAAATTTATATTAAAGATTTAGCAAACCTCACAATCCAGTCACAGCCAGGGCATACATTGCAAACTAAGAGGAGAAGCAGAATACTGTGGATTAGGTATGAAAAGTGTTTTAAAGTACTAAAAGTGCCGGCATTGCGTTGGTACCTTCGCCCCTTTTCCTGGTTTGCACCATTTTTTTAGCACAGAGCATAACACACTTGTTGCATTTCTACGCCGATAGCCAGGTGCACCAGACAGGAAACCATGAATAGAGGATAAAGGGATAAAGAGGGCGGAAGGATCCTAGGTCTTCTTTCACCCCGTCTCTAACACATATTTGTTACAAAAATGGAATTAAGAAGGCGACTCTTTTTCTTTTTAATATATGTAATAATTAGAATAAACCCAGCTCTGGTCGAAGTTCCCTGGGACCTGATTAGGCTATAACTAATTATGAGTCTCAACCCAGGGATTAAAACCTACTGCTCTACGCTGTACACATTGTGTTCTATTTCTGTAGCTATTTATATCCAGTTATAGCAAGTCATTTATACCTGTCCACGTGGACTCTGTGCCGTTAATGTGTGATAAGCTTTTCATAACCACCAGTTTACTAATGAAAGGTTAGCCTGATATTTTTAAAATGTATTTATTTTTAAAAAAGACAAAACACTTATTGCAATTCTCAGAAAAAAAATATCAAAACACAAAAAAAAACAGAAAAAATATGAAAATATGTACATTTTATTATTGAGTATTTAAGGTATTTTACACCGTATTGAATATGTATGAAAATCTGTTTCAAAGAAAACACATACTGTAAATGTTTAAGCTGATTAACACAATGTATCCTGTAGCTCCAGACTGGAAACGTTCCAAGTGTTCAAAGTGTTTGGCAAAAGGGATTCAGAGAGTTTGGAAATCCCACAAAATCTCCAGAAAACAAACCAGTAACATTTTTAGATATATAAACCTGGCAGTAACTTCAAACTGAGTTCTTGAAGCTAGCTCACTAGAGGATTTCTGCCTGTGCTATCACTAGTGAAACTGCAATGAACGTTAAACCAGAGCCAGAAATTGACAAAAAGTGCAGATTTAGAAACATTCTCCAACTCTGCGATGGCCACGGCTTGGTTATTTTTCATTCATTGTTTTTTTTTTGTGTGAATAACACTGGTTTCCCATGAAAACAATGTCTCCTCGTGTTAACATGTGAGTTACGCGGGATCCTAGAATACAGTCCTGCTATAACAGATGACTGACTGGCCTGCATAGAAGTTGGGATATCTATAGTATGTACTGAGGAATGGCACGAGAAACTTGTATTAATTTGGTGACACTGCAAAGTGTATTATAGGAACACTGAGCAGCATGGCGTATTCATGCTGTTTAGATCTCCCTTAAAAATACAAAAATGAGGGAGCAGCTTGGTGCAGATTAACAATACCCCCTTAAATTCACCACCCCCTTTCACAAAATGTCTTCCTAACTGGAAGTGTACAGCTCAGCCAGTCAGAGATCAGTGTAAGTTAAAATGCTGAAATGCCTCCACCCCATTGCCAGCCACTGACCTCTTCTTGTTGTGAAGTCAACTTTCAGAGGACATTGATGGGCTGTGAGGTGGAGTCATGTTAGCACTGATCTATCATTGAATGAACTGTGTATGTATTTCCAATTAGGGAAACATCCTATGAAAAGGGAAGGCATGTCGAAGATAAAAATATTTATTTAAAGGGACACTCCACGGCCTAAATACAATAAAAGGAAGAGCCCCCCCCCCCAATAAGTTAGTATATATATTCCCCCAATGAAAACATGCATGCATGTATGTAATTATGGTGGTATATCTAGAAACCGCTTGTAAAATCTGCAGATCTCATGTCTGCAGCCTTTGCAAGCCCTCCCCTTCTAACCCCGCCCAGACTTTCTGTGACTGTCCAATCACAGACTTCCCAATGCAGCTCAGTGAGAAGTCTTTGCAAGGCAGGTGCTCTAAGCAATTGCTGCCTCTTGAGTTTAGCTCCACTGAACAAATTAAGTAACAGGACTGCTTGTCTGACAGCCAGGGGGTGTAACAAGGTTAATTTATAAAATGTGTTTTGGCTGAAAGGATGACTTAATAATGGCTCCTTTGAACCCCAAAACATTGCCTTTTCTTTGTGTGGAATAAACCCCCAGTTGGTGCTGGGTCCTGTTGTTACATAAAAAAAAAAAAAAAAAATCTTATTTAGTCCAATATGCAGATTTTCCCCTCAAACTACTAAAATCATCCTATTTAAAAAATAATGCTGACTGATTTAAAACTCAGTTGTGTCCTCTCATTCTTTGCTTTATCCCCAGGTTTATCGGTTGTGGAATCAGACCTTGCTTTGTGAGGAACCTGCAGACACTTGGTCCCTATATTCCTTATTTCCTACAAGCTGGAAGTGAGATTCTCGCCTGCATCCTGCTCTGCATCACCGTGAACCTCTGGGGCCGTCGCTCAGTTCTTTTTCTCTGCACCATCTTGACGGGATTCTGCTCTCTCCTGCTCCTTGCTCTGACCCAGTGTATGACTAGCATAGTCTCTCATGTTATGTTCTCAATCACTTCTCTTCTTCCGGTCTTTTTCACATCCCCCTCTGTCTCTCTTCTCTGTCTCAGATCTCTTCATTGGAGCGACAGTGGCCATATCTGTGCTCGGGTTTCTCTGTGCCCATGCGGTGGTAATGCTGAGCATCTTTTATGCAAGTGAAGTTCTTCCAACAGTTCTCCGGTGAGTAAGGCCAACATCCTTCTTCCCAATGTCATTCCTTACCACTTTCTGTCTCCCGTAGTATTTAAGTAGCTCACTCACATGGTCACCTTTTGTTGTCTTCTTTCAGGGGCTCCGGCCTGGGTTTTATAATAGGACTCAGTATGGTGGGTCGGGCTGCATATCCCATCATGGAGCTCCAGCAGAAAGCCGGCTTCTTCTTGCACCACGTTGTCCTCTCCTCGTTCTGTATTATCTCTGTACTCAGCATCCTCCTATTACCCGAGACCAAGAGGAAGAGTCTGCCTGAAACTCTACGGCAAGGAGACAGCCTTCGACGACCACCACTTATCATACACCCAAAACAAGACTCAGTGCCCCTTCTTCGTCATAGCAACAAGGCCCGCACTGACTACAACCCTGATAGCTATGCCCGTCTAGCAAGTTCAACCAAGAAAATGATCACAAGGGACAGAGTGGCCACCAAAAAAGGAAAGGAAAACCAAGCTTTGACCAAAGACTAAAGAGCGTGGCTCAGAAACAATGCACAGGCTTCTTGAACATGGCCAAACATGTGCACCCAGAGGATTAGTTGCTCTTGAAGCTGAACATTGAACCTGAGTTGTGTGCAATATCCTGCTTTGATAGGCCTTGGGCAGTACGGTACTTTTAAGGAGCACAAGAATTTTATTGTACTTATAAATGGATTTGTTAAAAAAAAAAAAAGCTTTATTCCTCAGGATATATTCCCAATCATGCAGTATTTAACAATGCACTGCCACTTTTTTACTAGTACCTATTCCATAACCATTCTTTACATTTACCATCTCGCACCACCTTACAGTGCATTTTCAGTCCTAAACTCAACATTCCTGCCACTAGGTGATGCTATTGGCAGCACGTGATCTGATTGCCAAATACTGCATCCCAAATACTCAATACGTATTTCTTTATAATGTTGCCTTACACCAACTTGGACCCATTGCCCTCAACATTGGGGAGAAATGGAGAAGTTGGATTTCTCTCCAGGGAAAAGTCTAGTGTTGCATAGATCTGTCTAATGTAGCAATAAATCTACTGCATTTGTTTTAAGAGATATGAGTTATTTTACAGCTGATGGAGTCACACTGTGGTCCCTACTAGTAAGTGTTGCTTTAAATCATATAAGGTTGTTTGTCAGGCTGTAAACAAAGTATTTCTAAATAGATAGTGCTGAATCCACAACCTACAGCAACATCCTTTCTAAGTCACTGTTGTGTTAAGGGGGGTCCCTACTGTCATAAAAATGACATGCATAGCAATTAGGTCATAAAGTCCAGTTATCAATTGATGTCACCCGTTCTGTAAACAAATCACCTTTCATGCGATGTCCCTTGGCATTCCACCTCTCATACAGTCTCTGGTTTAAGTCTAAACACACGTGAGATGGAGGTCCCAAGTCCTTGCAGAGGTTTCTTTTGGGAATGGTTTGACAATCACTGGTGTCCATACATATCTGCCAGCCGGTTGAATCGTGGGCCCCAATCCTGCAGGTAGTCGTACTCCTGGTCACTGTCCTCTTCACTAGACAAAATGGAGCTAAGCGTTCCGGCCACTGATCCCTCGCCTTCATAATCATAAATCAGTGCTGTGTCATAAGGTGGGACACTGGGGTCAGAATCTGCTGCCTGTAGCCCCTGCATGTAAATAACAGCAAGTTTAGTATCTTTAACCTAGAAATGAACCGGAGGTGTAGGTCGAGAGTAAACCGAGAAATACTCACATCATGGATGAAGTCTGCGATGTCAGATGGACGTTCAGAGGGTCTGCGGGGGTAGCGTGGCAGTGTCGGGTTGTAGGGGGTGTCTCTGCGGATAGGGGGCTTCAGACGTGGAGATGGTGGCACTGGCATTGTTGGGTTCCTAAGCCTGTTCATGTCATAAGCATCCTTTATAATATAGGGGACAAAATAAAGGCATAGTGACAAATTCAAATATTCCCCCTGCCCATTTCTAAAACTGTTTTATATAACAGTCGTCTAAGCACAAACATGATGGTGATATTATTTTAGGTGCCTTCTGATAAACCTAATTTAACCCTTTCACTGCCAAATATATTTACTACAAAACACTAGCACATTATTTAGAGCCAACATAAAACTGCTATTTCAATTACAAAAAAGTATTATTTTTTCCCTCTGTTTATACTTTACAAACATTTTTGGGCAATATAATTGTGTTACAATCTGTCAGGCTGCATTAGAAATCTAAACCTAAAATGAAAAACATTTTCGCCATATACATAATGTACAAAAAACTACGCGCAATTTTTTTTCCCAACGTATAGTAAGTACAGTTACACAGAGCATCCATTATATACAGAGCACTGCAGCACATGGTCAGGGTTAGTCAGTAAATCCTAATGGGAAAATTGAGGCTAATATTAACCAATTTGGGATTATATTTATGTTTTTCCATATAGGGTACTGTAGCTTGAATTTTTACATTTGGATGTAACTTGCTAACATTCAGTCTTCAAAAAATGCCAACATATTGGTAGGAGTGAATTGCAACTAAAGTGGAATGAACCCAGGTAGTACCACTTCCCAGAATTATTTTTTTTAAATGGAGTGTCCTGCAAGTCCACAGGAGCCAGACCATGTCTTGTGATGACTGCTGGGTTTGGACAAAAGTTAGTGGTGAACCCCAGGCTTTACCATAATACAAAGTAGTCTGTGTATACTTTGTCTTATGTCATCTTTTGATTTTGTTCGAATTTTAATGAAATTCCAAAATAGTCGGCATCATTCATTTATAAAGATTATACCTATATGAAATACTGCAAAGCTGCTTTAAAAAAAGCTCTCCTTTTAGCTTAATATTTTAATTATATATAGTGATTTTAGTTTTTCCTAATTTTTCTCCCTATCAGACTCTGAAGTGTAGTGAATGTTAATCCCATAGTTATGTTCGGTGTTGAATTTACCGAATAACTTGATGAGAATGGAGAAGGTGCTGTATGACAGTATTCTGATATGGAATGTCCAAGACAAATAGTATTAGCCAGGTTCTGTAGCTCTACTGATGGTAAATATGTACAACATTAGATTATGCTTAGAAATCACATCTGATACAAATATGCATTGCTATTCGATTATTTCCTGTGTGTGGCTACTACTCCAGCATTTAAACTCTGGTAAAATAAAATACCTGATCCTCTTCTCCTCCTCCCTGCTCG
Source organism: Pelobates cultripes (assembly GCA_933207985.1). Classification (NCBI taxonomy): domain Eukaryota; kingdom Metazoa; phylum Chordata; class Amphibia; order Anura; family Pelobatidae; genus Pelobates; species Pelobates cultripes. Next base: position 21,161,391 of record OW240923.1, read on the forward strand.
TTGTAGTTAAATATATTGTCCCGTACATCATCCTCTGAGTCGGACAGCAAACCTTTTTCTCCACGACCACTCGAGGCGCAACGGAATAGGAGCAGGAGCAGCGCCAAAACTGTGGATGGGAATGATATTTTAATGTAGAAACAGATCTACACTGGGTGCATGATGTCTTTAACATGAAGAGTCAGTACTTTACAATGAGAGCAGGCCTGTCCCATCAATATGGCATGAGAACAGCAGTGTGTACTAACTATCCGGTAGGTACCCATAGCTATACCTGGAGGAGGTTCTGGGACACATTTAGACTGGTCATTCTAATTCTGGGTGTCAAACCTTCTCCAATAGGCCTCCACCACTCACCCACTACCTTTTATATGTATGTCAATTTTGCCCGGTTCATTATTCTACCTTTTTCTAAAACCGACAATGATTTTATGTCTTAAGACCTTGTTCATTATGCCCCATAACTCCCACAAAAACCATGATCAAGAAATAAATAATAACTAAAATAAATTATTAAAATGTAAATTCTAATGCTACATTCTGCTGTTAAATGTAAAATCTTATTGTGGTGATGGGTCTGCTTTAACCACAGGAAGAGGTTATTTACCATTTATGATCGTGTTTGTTACTCTGTCCACAAACCAGTAAAAGAAACGGATTACAATGATTATTTTCCTATAATAGAGGGTTACGCTTTTAGACACTACAAGTTCTGAGAAAAGTGCAGATTGTTTTACAAAAATGTCTCCTAGATAACCATGTGTCTGTTTCCAAAGAGAACACTTGTTACTACTTTTTAAATTATAAAAATGGCTTATTTTATTTAAACAAGTTTTGTCTCCTGTTATTCATTTACTTTACTCGGCTGGAATCGGGTTACTAATGGAGGAAACATTTAGAAGAACAGAAAACAGTAAAACAAGCTGGACCAGATTTCACTATTAGAGTCTATGTTCACATAGCACATTTCTACCTGTGGCTTACGGCTAAAATACATTTATGTACATTCATACAAAAAAAAAGAATATCTTAATCACTCTACTTGTGAGTATTTATAAAGATTTTGAGGATATATTTGGAAATGTAGATTCCAAAAATGCCAGCAGAAAGGGAAATTAAAGGTCTTCATTGGGTTTATCTACAAAAAAATAATTATGGGGCAATTTTCTGTGTAATGAGAACTTTCTCATCGGTACAAGTTTTAGAACATTGCATTGGAAACATTCTTTATAACATGCAGCAGTTCTAAAAATTACTAAGAGCATGCAATCGAATCCTCCATCCCATTCACACTTTATGATGCTGTTACACTGGGCCCATTATCTCTGAGATAACATTACATCTACAATCGGTGTGACTTAATGGGTCTTGGAATTAATACTGTGTTGTTTGCCAGCTTCAGGACTGGCAGAAGATGTAAGCGTAGTCAAAAGAAAATGATGGCAAAACAAATCCCGTCTGTGAATGTGCAGGGTTGGTAATGAAGGTGTTAAATGTTTAAATTTAGTCACCCAAACATAAGTTGGACATAGCCATAATGTCAGTGATAATTGCTGTATTTTTTTCTCACACCATTAGTGCACTGAGAGAAAAGCTGACATTTGATATAAACTCTGGATCAAGGTGGTGTAACCGTGCACCACATGGGATGCTGGCCTAAATTATGTTACACAGATTAACCATCAGAGGGCGCTAACAACATGCTTATAAAATATATATATAGTTTTTATACTCACGTAGAAGGAGGGCGATGCTGCCCAGAATAATGAGTACAGCACTGAGGCTGATCCCTGTCCCACTGTTAAAGAGAGCGGCTGCGGTTCCTTGGCAGGAGCCCAGGGCATCGCACCGGCACACTGAGATGTTCAGTAGCTGTAGTTGCGCCAAGGGCGGCTCTCCAGAATCCGCCACCAGCAAAGGCAGAACGTAAACACCTTCCTGCACTTCAGAGAGAAGCTCCAACAGAGCGTGGGTACCTGGAAAGGAGAATATTACCGTAATACACCTTCATTGCACTGCCAAAGTGATTCATCCATTAAAACCCAGTATTTACCAATGGCAAATTGCTCATTATGAAAACTGACAATATTTGGCTCTAAAGATTAAATGAAAACCTGTCGTCCTTGCCCTTATAGATTCTACAACAGATGTGGTGCAGCAAAAAGTGAAGAGCTCCCAAGCCCTTGCTCCTGTTCTCTTGGCATTCATTACTTACTATTGACATGGCTGATGCTCCAGTTAAGTGTCAGTTCGGTGAACGATGGCTCCAGCTGGAAGATGAATGGGTGGGCTTGGGGTGGCAAGTCTTCATCGGTCGCACTTATTAAGACCCCATTGCCCTGTTGTGGCTTGTTACATAGTTCCCTGGAGTACTGCCACAGCACGGGGGCATGGTCATTCACTTCCAGCACTTCCACAGACAGGGTGCCGGTGGCACTGCGTGGGGGTGTAGCTATGAGGATAAAACAGGAAATATTAGATCACCGTTTGCTTTAAAGCAGAGCCGTCATTTTTTTATACTCCAGTATTGAAGCACTTCCTTGGGTGAGTAGTTAAAATAAAATTCTAATGTCCAGGGTAGGCTGACATTACTTCAATAATGTCATATGCCTACATGGCACTGTGTAAGATAGGTTAATTTGCATGGTATACTCTGGCTGTACCCAGACATACAAAATAAATTAAACTGTAAGAAACATTGTGCATTTGAAAAGATGCTATTGGACTGGGTATTAATCCCACACCTGTAATGTCAACTGTGCTTTAACAAGTTTAGCTTTAAAATCTCAAGTGCCATTAATAAGGCAATGCATTCACAAGAACACAGAGCTGTTATACTTGGCTTATAAGGACTGCCATCTTTACAATATAGATAGAGCAGTTTAAGAAACAAACTGAATACTGCCAAACTTCTGCAAAGGCAGTGGTGGTCTGCGAAGTGGATAGATTACAGGTATAGGAATGTACCCTGCAATGTAAACTCATGTCCTCAGAATTCTCAGCCAACTAACTCTATAACTCTCAAGTATTAACATTTAAAATGCTGCTGCATTGGTATGTGGATGTAGCACTATTATAGTGACGAGCGTCACTTTAAATACACTGCCATGACCGAACCCACTTGCGCACTCATTTCAATCTATTGGAAGCACAAGAAAGATCACTAGGTACATACTGACAAAACACACATAAGTAACATCACTAGAGCCCCTTGTGATCACATTTGGCTTCATGGGACCAGGCTCATGTTTTTTTTACCATTGTCCGTTGCAGTGATCAGGGCTGTATACCATCCGCCTTGCAGGAACTGGGACTTCCGATCTAGTGTATATCGAGTATGTATCCATCCAGAAACTGCATCCAGGGTCAACCAATCCGCAGGGTCAGAAACCAGAGCATAACTAAAAAACATGAAACACAACCAAACATTTGTGACATGCAGGTTAATATTGATTTTTCAAGAGAAAATAAAAAAAACCACCCACATAAATACCCATTAATTTATACAGTGTAATGGAGGGCACATCAGTATTTATAAACTAGATTCCCTGCTCCACTCAATGGGTACACCGGAGGGTTATTACTTCAGGAACCACCACTTTAGGGCCCATGTTAGGTTACCATTAGCTAACCCTTGTGGTGCCCAGAAAGCACTGCTTTTGTGATAAGCTTAGAAGTGCTAAGAACGCTAAATAAGAGCTGAAGGATTTCCTCCGAATGGGAATTTGCAGCAAATGAAGGAACTTTGAATTTGAACATATTATTTATTTTAATGTATTCTTTTGTTGTATAAAAAATAAACGAACTGTCAACTCCAGCCAGGAATGTCATTTTAAAATGTTCCATTCAAATAGCCTATTCATTCATTGGTCTGCAGTAGCAAAGTGCCAACATACCAAGCCATCACTGGCTATGCTGTAATCTTGTTAATGCAGACCTGACATCTCCAGAATTTTCCCAAAGTCATGTGACTCAGCCAGTCTCTCCGGTATTATTGCTCAAAATGTTCTGTCAATATTGTAAGAGTATTTCAGAGCACTTATAATTACACAGAATAGAAATGGTTTTATTAAAACGGTGACTAGGTCCACTTGATCTATATTGATGCCCTCAAGTTTGACGTCATGCAGAGCACACATAACTTGGTGGCATGTTAGGAATGTGTAGTTAATTAAAGCCATCTCTAGTATAGATTATCACTGAACATACATCTTGAGGAATTCAAAGTGAAATTACAGTGGACACGTCATTCTGGTAGGTTACAATGTCTTACTATAACCATCAGAATGCGGCAACTTTGGGCTTTGTGCTGAATAGATTATTAAATGTTGGAAATTAGACTTTTACTTTTTCAAGCTGGAATATTTAATGGTTTTTATAACAAATTTAAAGTACTTGACAAGAAGCTCAATGCAATAATACTTTAAAGGGAATAGATAGAGGTGGGCAAAACACAGATTCACAGCAGTTTTCAAGCTACAACTCCCACTATGCATTGATAACCCAAGGCTGGTATATTTCCAAACAATTATCCTGATTCAGATTCGGCTACAAAGGTAGTAAATGAGCAGCCAATAAGGAAGGAAAATGTCGGCCACAGTTAATTTTTCAGTTATGAATCCTCTGTTTCAGTGGTGGCTAATCGAAGTACTGCAGAGAACCGGGAACTAGATTGTCCATACAGAAACAGTCTATAGTTGATGTTGGGGTGCCCTCTGCAGTAGTCTTAAATTCCATTTGAAAGTTTCATGACTCAGTGAGACTTGGACTGAGATGAACCAGATTACAGTCTATCGTCAGTCACCTTCACACAGATAAAGTGTAGAATTGTGAGTGGCCATTGGACATTGTCATCACCCAGTCTTCTCCATTTGAGACATTTTAGACTAGCCTCCAAACTAATGAAGTGACTTCGGTCACTAGCCTTCCAACCAATGAAGTGACTTCGGTCACTAGCCTGCCAATCAATGAAGTGACTTTGGTCACTAGCCTTCCAACCAATGAAGTGACTTCGGTCACTAGCCTTCCAACCAATGAAGTGACTTCGGTCACTAGCCTGCCAATCAATGAAGTGACTCCGGTACTTCTGTATGTTCACAAGTGACATACGGAAGCACCACAAGTGATATTGCGGTACTTCCGTATGTTTCCAGAACACTGACCACTGACCTTAAGCATCACTCAAATGTAGTCTTCCACATCTGAAATGCCATTCAGCCAAATTCGAGGGAATAGCAAAATTCCACGTATATTAATCTCTGCAATCTCATTACTCCAAATCCTGCTTTTCACTGCTACGAGCCTAGATCCCTCCCTTCACCTAACTTGCATACAATAATAGATGCATGCTGCTCACCTGATCTCCTGGACTTCCTTCACGTCAGGATCTATTGCCGTAAATGCCGTGATCTCAGTTCCTGGTGGGGTCCTCTCATTCACTCTCACTATCTTAGGGTTCTCATGGAAGAATGGAGGTTCGTTGACGTCCTTTACCGTGATGGTCACTAGAGTTTGAGAGCGAGAAGTTCTGGGGGCTGATGGCCTGAGCGGAGCCTGGTTTTCAGCTGACACAATGAGCTGATGAAACTCCTTCGCTTCATGATCCAAGGGCTTGAGAGAAGAAGAATTTCATAGTGAGATTCAGTGAATACCAACACATGAATTCCAAAAGATTTTTACAACAAAATTAAAAAGTTTACTCCATAAAACTTTTTTCCCCCACCATCAGAAAGTCAACACTCCAAAAGATTAAGAAAGTACCAATACAGGGTGGAGCCTTGCCCAACGGCTGCATGAATCTATAGCTCCTCCGGGGAAACAAAGAGCTACTCCTGAAATCGGCATATAATAGAAGTTCTATTTCCGTGGTGATACTTAACTTTGTAATAGAGACTGTGCTTCTTTATAAGCTGGCTAAATTCGTGTCAGGCCTGATCTAAAGGAGACAGCAGCTCCAGGGTTCGAAGCCTAGACTAGAGAATGTACAAAGGAGGTGGCTGCTTCCTAGCACCAGTCCACCGATAAATGACGCACCCCCAGGAATTCAAAGTGTATTTTAAATTCAAGGCCAAATTATCTGACATGGAAGCATCGTTGACTTGTAGAATTTTACTGGTTCGGTTATTTTGTCCTTGAATCTCAAATTCCCTTTGAATTCTTAACAATGTTGACTTTAGTGAACAAACCTATCAGTGTTTTCTCTATCTCATATTCCCTGCTCCGGGATGACTAATTGAAGGTAATTTGGAAGGTACTAGTCTAGTGATATACATTGATGTTACCTTAATGATAAAAAGGACTCCTTCGTTGGTCTCGGGGTCTGTGCGTATAGTGAATTCACCATGGGGGTCTCCACCTGTGATAGAAAACTGCACCTTCCAGTTGGGGGACCCGCGGAGATCCTTGTCAGTCACACTTACTCTCCCAATTTCCAAACCACTGCTGTGTTCCGGGACCTCCATGAAGAACTGGAAGACAGAGAGAATCATGCTATTAATACAACATCAGAAACAGTACGTTCTTTTTCCATTAAAATATTATGCATTCCTTGCCAGAAACACACAAAAAAAGACAATTTGTTTATGAATCCCTAATTACAATTAACTATAGTTTCTCAATCTCTGCCCTTTATTTGGGGTAATTTTACAATAATGTTTGTTACCCATGTAAACAATACTCCTAACCAAATAACTCCAAGATAAAGCTCTTACTCACAAGTACTTATCACTGCTTACTACCGAATACCAATAAGATCTGGAATTAAGCAGGTGCAGATGCATCTGATTACGCCCATCAGGAACACATAGTTTAGTATATGTACCAAGGTAGAGAGCTGTTTTATGCACTGAATGATCCACCTGTAATTATCCACTTGCTCAACTTCGGAGACCTGACAGCCGTCTATGAAACAGACACACTCATTTCACACGTATGCCTATATTGGGACTTCATGCATGTTTGCTCCTATACCTCATCCTGTGTGAATTCGGGAGCGTTGTCATTAATATCATCGATGATTATGACAGCTTTGGCAGTACTGGCGAGTCCCAGCCCCATCATATCGGCCACTTGTACAGTCAGGTTGTATGATTCGACCACCTGAAATGGAACGAGAACCATGTTGTAGACATCTGAGAAAGAACACCATGTTACATCAAACTATTCAAATTCTTTTCAAGGTGCTATTCTTAAAGGTGACTTGAAACTTTTTATATTTGTCCCTAACACACAGATAAAATCACGTTATTTGGCCAGGGTTCCATAATGTACCTCTCTGTCTAGTCCCACTTGAACCGTCCTGATATCGCCTGTCTCCTGGTTAATACTGAACATCTGCGGACCATCCTGCTGGATGATGGTATATCTCAGCTCCGCATTGTCTGTCTGTGGATCATCTTCATCCGTAGCCTTGATAGTCATAACGAGCGTGCCTGGACAAACATGGTGTATTGAGAGGAGACATTACGTTGTGCATCATTACCACTTCACCCTCAGTCACCTAGTTTGAATACCCCGACATTACCAGGTATTGCTCCCTCTGGAACATGACCTTGGAAGACTTTCTGTGAAAATATCGGAGGGTTGTCATTCTGGTCAATTACCACAATCTCTAAGTCAGTCGGCTCCTCCAAAGTAACGCCTCCACTATCCACTGCGAAAGCGCGAAGCTGGTAAAAAGAGGAAAATGTAACGTGAGTAGATGGAGAGGTGTAACCAGATCTGGACACTTGTATGGGACAAGAATGTGCCAATGCTACATCCTGAAAAGGCCATGTAAATAAGTTTATTCTGTATAGCAGTGTTGGTCAGGTAGTGAAGGGTCTATCACGTAATGATGCAAGTATCAAGCTACTCTCTCTCTCTCCGTATACACATCTTTAAATTAAAGCTAATAACATGCAAACAATTGGAAAGTAATCCATAGAATGAAAAGTTAATTAGTGACAGTCAGAGGCGTATGACAGTTTTCCTACCAACGATAAACCTATAAAGTGTCTTTTTATTATTCAGCGTTTGTAATGAATCCAAAATGTTTGGATGAATACTGTACGGTAGACAAATTGAATGAATCTCTTATTTAAATATACTGTACTCCTGTTAGCTCACTTATATTCGATGCTATAGTTTTGCTTTTGTTTTTGTTGTTTTTTTATGGCTTTTGCTTTAAACAGGCTGGTCATGCACATTCCTGCCATGATTGGTTCATAGGTACACCCCTTATTGGTCTCTCCGTTCTGCCAGCGACCTTCTCCTGTCCGCTGCTCACACACTTACTGCTAATTCACGTTTGCAAGACTTCTCATGGGTGGCTCCTATCCTGTGGAACAGCCTGCCTACCCCCAGCAGACTCTCCCCTAGAGAAGTTAAGAAGTCTCTCAAAACCTATCTCTTCATAAAAGCTTATGGCCTCCTGACAGAATAACTTCTATTTCACAAACCTGTCTCTTACTCTCTCTGAGAAGGCCACACTCCACTCTCACCTCCAGTTCTGCTACTTTCCCATCTTGTTGTTTGGTTGTGATCCCCCTCAATGCCCATCATATTGTGTTTTATACCCCACCTCCTCTAGATAGTAAGCTCTTCTGGGCAGGGTCTTCATCAACCTATTGTTCTGTAACATTTTGTAATAGTCTCATGTATTAATTCCCCCTTTTTATAATATTGTGAAGCACTGTGGAATATGTTAGTACTATATAAATACCAATAATAATAATAATCGATCCAGTTAACTTCCATGAGAGATTGATACATTTCATGAATTTTAGAATTTCCAGGGAACTATAACATGGAATAAGAAGTAGTAGAATCTCTAATGGCCAGAAGTTCAGTATTTCAAGCTCTGTTTAATTGTATGTCAATGATATGTCTAGACCTATCATACTGTTTATGCTAAATGGAAAGTTGCGGTCAATGAGGAAAAAGAAACCGGGAGAGTTAAGAGAGACAATTTCACAGACAGCCTAAAACACCTTAGGGTCAGTCATGTGTGTAGTTTTATGATACCTTAAAGCGCTCCATTTTCTCGCGATCCAGCACTGCATTGAGGTACACAGCCCCCGTGTTCTTATTGATGGTGAAGATACCCTTTGGCTCCTCATCTACACCAGCACCTTTGATGCTGTAGATCACACTGCCGAGGTGCTGCTTGTCCGACTTAATCTGAGAGCAAGAAGCAGACATCATCAACAGCGATCAATGATTTCACATGATTAGAACAAATTTAGTTGAACTATTTCAGCATTGAAAATTTACTAAAACCCTAATCTTTATCTGCATTACAATCACCTGACTGGGGAAATGGGGAACAATTTTCTGTATTGAGTGGACATATGGTAAATACTGCTATATCAGATGTTGCCATTAGATGGCAGTATTGTCCTGGGTATCTGTCATTTTCTAGCTAGACTAGAATTATACTTAAGTTCTTCTGTATAGAAGTAATAAATCTCACATACTGAACGCTTGAACTTGGACAATGCAGTGTATTGGAAAAACTGCAGATTATTTTGAAGATTAATCATGAGATAATATGAAAGATTGAGAATACCAGGGATGATTTGCAGTAGTGGCATTTTCAGGTTACGACCTCAGAGCTCCAAGTATCTGTCCGTCACATTACACCTGTCCCAAGCTGAAGGCACGCCACTGGTGTTTCCATAAACAAAGAGTGATCAGCACTGGGTGTATACCTGCTGGCACTCCACCTTCACACCTGACTTATAAACAAAGAGTGATCAGCACTGGGTGTATACCTGCTGGTACTCCACCTTCACACCTGACATAAACAAAGAGTGATCAGCACTGGGTGTATACCTGCTGGTACTCCACCTTCAGACCTGACTTATAAACAAAGAGTGATCAGCACTGGGTGTATACCTGCTGGTACTCCACCTTCAGACCTGACTTGTAAACAAAGAGTGATCAGCACTGGATGTATACCTGGTGGTACTCCACCTTCAGACCTGACTTATAAACAAAGAGTGATCAGCACTGGATGTATACCTGGTGGTACTCCACCTTCACACCTGACTTATAAACAAAGAGTGATCAGCACTGGATGTATACCTGCTGGTACTCCACCTTCACACCTGACTTATAAACAAAGGGTGATCAGCACTGGGTGTATACCTGCTGGTACTCCACCTTCAGACCTGACTTATAAACAAAGAGTGATCAGCACTGGGTGTATACCTGCTGGTACTCCACCTTCACACCTGACTTATAAACAAAGAGTGATCAGCACTGGATGTATACCTGGTGGTACTCCACTTGCAGAGCTGACTTATCCAGAAAACATCTCAGTACAGCACAAGATCAGGCATTTTTATTCCCCGAGAGATGTGAAAGCAGACAGTGTTGCAGTCTCCAGACGTTAAACAGCGTAATAAAAGTCTGACCACCATAACGCTGCTGTTTTTACTTCCCAGATGGTATAAACGTTATGAGACCTCTACTGAGTTGTCGTTGAGACAGTGGAGCTGAAGTCACTGAACCAATATCAAGTGAGAAAAATGCTTAAGGGGGGAACCTACTCGTGTGCAATATAGCCAGACCCTCCATGCTCCCTCGATATTCATTTATGTATGCTGTTGAGCAGCACATGAAAAATGCTTCCCCAGTGTTTGTAGTGTGGATATGTTTTGGAATTGAATCCCTCTATTGTAATCTCTGTGTATTCAAGGAGGAATAGCTAGATTAGCTAATTTATGTATCTCCCCTGTAGTAGGAATGGTACAAACCACAGTACAGACCTTATCATGCCCATCAGCAGAGTGCCAAGGAAAACATGGTGGATGAGGGGGCTGAATGCTGATCAATCAGGTCCCTTGTTGGAGCGGAACCTCAGATTCTGAGATTTTAAGCCTGATTAGCAAGTTACCCTGACATATTCTGTATCTGACTGGCCTATAATGGTTCGAAGGGTACCCTGGAACCTTTTGGACTGCCACTGATCAGGTGTTTTTCAGGACGGCATTACATGTGGCCGGCTGCTCACCTCGATTCCCTAATTTGTGATACTCCAGTCGGTGGGGGATATCCCGCTCGACACTGTCTATTACAGCGTCTTATGGGTCCAGCTAAGATTTATTTGAGTCCATTATCTTCAATCTGCACCATACCCAGTGACGGCTGGTGAAGTTTTAAGATGGTGGAGAGCCAGACTCCTCCTTATACAGTACAGAGATACTCATACAATACACAGAGCTGAGCATAATACAGAGATGCTCATACAATAAAACAAGCTGGACACAGACCTGTGCAGACTATAGAGATACCCATACAACAGGTAGAGTTGAGCAAAATACAGATAAATAACACACAGTGCTGGGCATAATAAGGAGATACCATAACTATCCCACACAGCCAGGATCACTGTGATAGATTACACAGAGCTGCTATACAGAGATCCCAATGCAGTACGTCTCTGTATTACGATTTAGCTCTCTCTGTCTATCTTTCTAGCCCTGATAACTTTATCTTTGACCTTCACTTCAACCAAAATGGTGCCTTTTTCAACGGAATGTGCTCATCGGGAGGGAGTTTGCTCCCAATCCCAAAACAGACCACTGCCCATTATTTCATACCTGTACTAGCAGCAAAGGGATATTCCTGGCATTCTCTGCCACACTGATTACTGGAATCACCCAAGCTCTCTTGACCCTCTGTATCCTGTTGTCCATCAGGGCTGGGCGTCGCCATGGATACAGCACAAGGCCATCCTCTGAAACCTCTTGCACCACCATCGTAAGAACCTGCAGGAGAAGAAGAGATAATTGGTTATTGGAAACACTGCCGGTATTTGTGATGATTTAATATATTAATTAGCATTAGTTTTATCAAAACACAGAAATGTAACATTTGGTACTGTAGCGGATGGTATTAAAGGACCACTATAGTGCCAGGAAAACATACTCGTTTTCCTGGCACTATAGTGCCTGAGGGTGCCCCCACCCTCAGGGACCCCCCCCGCCCAGCTCTGGAAAGGAGAAAGGGTTAAAAACTTACCTTTTTCCATCGCTGGGCGGGGAGCTCTCTGCCTCCTCTCCTCCTCCGATCCTCCTCCTGGGCTGAATGCGCACGCGCGGCAAGAGCTGCGCGCGCATTCAGCCCGTCGCATAGGAAAGCATTTACAATGCTTTCCTATGGACGCTTGCGTGCTCTCACTGTGAAAATCACAGTGAGAAGCACGCAAGCGCCTCTAGTGGCTGTCAATGAGACAGCCACTAGAGGATTAGGGGAAGGCTTAACCCATTAATAAACATAGCAGTTTCTCTGAAACTGCTATGTTTATTAAAAAATGGGTTAACCCTAGCTGGACCAGGTACCCAGACCACTTCATTAAGCTGAAGTGGTCTGGGTGCCTAGAGTGGTCCTTTAAGGCTGTCCTCAAAGGCTGTGTTAAAAATGCAATTTGTGTGTTTATTTTCCTGTATAGCTAAAATTGTATGTAGCATTCGTATGATTGTTCGGTAGTTTTCATCCGTATTCCATACGAATGAAAACTACCGAACCATTAGACCACCCCAGAGAGAAGTGTGCACCTTATTAGGCTTTCACACTTCTCTAACCTCAGGTTAATTGGTACGATCGGTATTTTGTGCATGTATCTGGGTGGCCGCCGTTCAGCATACGAACACGTGGTGGCGGCCATCTTACGCACAAAAACCTCAGCTGTTTTTTTGTCATAATATCTGCAATCCGTGACGTTTCTTAATTTGGGGAATGTGGCTGTGGACCACGGTCAGATGCCATGTCTGGGTCTCTCACATCAGCATTCAAGCTAACTCACATATTTACTTATATTTTTGTTGGTTTACATGTTGTGTATTTATTATTCTTCGTGGTAAAATCTAAATAAAATATACAGAAATCAGAATTTAAAAACAACTAGAAATAAGTGCTCCAGAGAAAAGGAGAATAATGTAGATGGTTTTAACTAATCAAATAGAATTCTATAGTTGAAGAGGAGTGTCTATCCATGGTCCACAAATATTGTGAAATGGAGATCAAAGTGAACATCAAAGTTTAACCATGGACCTTGTTTGTGAGCTACATTTTCATGATGCTAGGCAGATCTAGGTGCCAAGATGAGGCATTACCATTTTTGGATGGAGTAGATGACTTTACTTAAGCTTTTTGTACTTTAAATTTCTAGATTTTCAGGAGATCTAATTTTACCTTGGAACCAAGTAAATAGGATTTGTATAAGCACATGTCCTCTGTCAATCATTCTATCCCTGTCAAGAGGTCCTGAACTTTGACCTGGCAGAGTAACAACTGCACAAACTCTTGGCCTAAAGCTGGCCTAATTGCCCCTTGGTCTGCAAATGTCTTTGAATTACATTGGACAGGTGTCTCAACTGGACATCTCAATCCGAACTTGATAATCCTACAAGTCACACATGTAACAGGTGTGGGGTGGAAGCTGAAAGCATTTTGTCTGTGCTGTATAAGAATCCCTAGTGGTCCATGTTTATCAGTCAATCTAACATTTACTTAGGAAGTACTGAGAAGACGCCAGTTTACTTAGCATAATGGCTTTTAGAATGCTTACACACTTAACACTCTGATCATCAGTTACTGTATGCCATCATTACACAAAGCCATTTCAAATCAGATTTGCTTTAAATATGCAATCATCACATCTGTCTGGATTCATTAATATTTGAAGATAAATGTACAAGGCAGAGTTGTCCACGTTCCCCTACGTGTTCCACAATCTAAGACCCAAAAGGCATGTCGCTCAAACACAAGTGTTAGTATGTACAAAATACTACAAAATTTACTGGATAAGCCAAGTTCTTTTGTACCACTAACTCTCTGCCTACCTCTTTAAAAAGATAAATTCATTCGTTTTAGAAGCTAACATTGTGAAATTCCTCAACTCTTTGTTTCTCAATTCCATGAAATCTTTGCCCATTAAATCAATATCATTATTATACATACTTGGGTGTATGGATTACAAGCTGGTATGAACAAATCTGCATTTTATTTATCATTCTTCAAAATGCGATATATTAAACATAATAATAAACTGTAAAAACAAAAAAATATATACATGCATGTCCTTTCAAAGTATGTAAATATTACAATACTCATTATTTACATATAAAATTATGCACATTTTTTATTTACCAGGGAAAAGGCAAATATAGCACAGTGCTAACTAATTTCAGCCTACAAAATATTAACAACTCTACACTTTAGTAAGGTATTATATATCTGAAATTAAATGAATATTTATAGATACAGAAATTCGGACATTGGGTTTTGGAAATGTTCACAATTATTCCTTGCCTGTAATACAATTTAGCACGGTCTTTTCATACACATTAGATGGACTTCTGACTAGATGAATTGATTTGCCTGTCTGTTGCTGTATATTGAAGATTGCCAGTAGGGGAAGAACACTTCCATCCAGGAATTTAATATGGTTCTTAGATGGAATATGTTTGAGTATAACAGTCTGTCAGTCTGAAATAGTAACAGTGAAAAAAATCTCAGGCACTCACTGTAGTAAGTTAAGCAGGTTTAATGAACACAGCAACATTTCAACCGGTACCCAGGTCTTTATGAAGCTTGATAATGACCTGGGTACGGGTTGAAATGTTGCAGTGTCTATTAAACTTGCTTAACTTATCAGTGAGTGCCTGAGATTTTTTCTTTGATACCTGTTTTATGGGGTATGCTGCCCCATAGCACCCTGTGAGTTTTAGGATTGAGTGCAACCCTCTTTTCTCTTTTGAAATAGTAACACTGACACATTTAATATTCTATTCATAAATAGAATTATCAAGTAAAACAGAAACACATTTCAATAAATGGCACTAAAGTAACGTGATACAAGAAAAAAAAGAACAAATGTATTGCATGCCTTTCCCAGTGCAATGGAGACCCCCTAACTCCGTGAAGAGTCTAATGAAGGTGTTTTCCAGAATTCATCATGTATTACATCACAGTTGAAGAATTGGTCGCTGAGATAATGTTTAGATAAAAAAATTAGGTCATCAACCAAATGCTATGTTTGTAATATGGACCATAAATGGGTGTAAAGTTAGAACAAATGTTTTCATTGCAAAGATATTGATTGAGTTACAAAGTCTACAGGAGCCTCACTCCGTGGTGAGTGTGTTTGGGGGGCTTCTAGGTCCTGAAATGACCTTACCTCGCCATTAGTAGCATGAACAGTCAAGATGAGTGTGGCAAAACCGACCTCGCCACTGGGCATTGGAGAAGACTGATTGCCAGCCTCCTGCCATGTGACTATGGCCCCTGGGATGTATTGCCCTTTAAAGACATGATTTGGGCATAATGGATTTGTGTTGTGCTGCTGCTGGCCCTTTAAGAACCATCTGGGGACATACTGTGGAGTTACTGGGTGGCCACCATTTCCTGTATCAGAAGCACATGGTGAGAACAATGGATGGTGGCCATTTTAACTCACAGACACTGTTTGGACTTTTCAACACGGTGCCATCTCGCCAGTATTTGGTGCACAGAGACATTGTGCAGTGGTTTTGGACTATACAGCAGGGGACACATTATACAGTGATTGTTTTTCATTTAGCCTGTATATGTTCTGCAGAATCTGCATTAAACTGTATCTTCCAAAATACTGAACGGATCTGGGTGAATTTTGGATATGTGGTTCACCCAGATCCCCCGGTTCCAAGGATTTTATGGGGTTATTGCATGTTTTGGGGTCCCTGTGATGTGTTTTATGAAACTGTATTTCTCTGTCTGTGATAATTAGATTACCCATGTGTAATTGTATTACAGGCAGAGGGGAGGATTTTGTGTGGGAGTGTCTGTGTGTATTGTACAGATTGATTGGTTGTTCTGTAAAACCCTGTGGGCAGTACTAAGTTTGTGGATTGGGAATAAAAGAGGCTGTATGTGCCAGTACAGTCAGTTTCTGCTTAACCCTCAAAGTGAAGTGTCGTCTCATTATTGGGGGAGGATTCATTGTATGCTGTTCCAGTTTGACTGCTAGGAGTGTAAACCTATTTGCATGCTTTTTCCTATTCGGCTGAATACAACATTAAAATGCTTGAGAGCATTCATATGCTCCTACGGTTCGGTGGTTTTGGTGTCTGCTGCAGTGCTTGGAGTCCTCAGGAAGCGCAAGGAGCATCCTTCAACGGAGGTACCCAGTCGGGGTGCCAGGTGATCCGTTACAATGAGCATTTGTGATGTGTGTGGGTTTTAAGGGACACTGTAGGCACCGTATCTGCTTTAGCTCATTAAAGTGGTTATAGTGCACAGAGCCCCTGACTTCCGTCCTTCCATTAATCATTAAACAGATTTTAATGTTTTAAAGCAGCACTGTCATGGCCACTGGCTGCTCACTGTTTAGCAGACATGCCTCTAAGTACTTAGTATTAGTGAAGTTGGTCTTTCAGCCTTTTGGTAGATAGCTCCCTGATACCGTGGGAATTAGGGAGCTATCTACTAAGCGGCTGCAGGACAAATCGGATTGGAATTTCATTCATTCTAATAAAATTTCTAACTGACCTAAAAGTACCGAATGCCATCTTAACATGAATGAACAAACTGTTCTCATTCTGTTAAGGCGAAATTCAGTAGTTTCGCCAGCGTTCTGTCTAAATGACAGGATGTTCGGGAATACTGACAGGAGGCATCGCAAGATCACGGACCACCGGAAACAGAGCACACTTTGCTCCTCCACTGGTCATAGATGGTCAGGCATAGGAAACTTCCATAACACAAAATAGTACTTTGTCTTATGTTTTAAAGAAAACTAGATCAGATAGGAAGAAACAGAGAACAGATCCTGAGAGAGGGAGAGAAGAGGAAACGAATAAAGAAAGGTAAGTTTGGCATTACAGTGCCGCTTTAATGCTAAACGAGAGTCCCCAGAGCCCATATTATCTGTGCTGCATGGGCTAATGAAGATTAATTAGCCTGAACAGAAATAGATGGCTGTGATTGGCTGAGATGGTCAGCTGACCGCTTTCAGCTTATCACAGTATACCATTCAGGTATGAACCGAATAGCTATAAGTGTGTAATCTCTGCCTTAGCCATGTCTCCAGTGAAAAACGAGTTGTGGAAGGCTGAGGAACCTTATTTAGTGTGAAACTGCTTGATAACAATTTAACACTGAATGGAGGAATAACATCAGAGTACTCCAGACACTATAACCAATACAACTAAATTAACCCCTTAAAACCGGAGGGCGTACTATTACGCCCTATTCTAATGATCTCTAAACGCTGCAGGTCGTACAAGTACGCCCTCCGGTTTTTCTTACTTACCCGGTCGCCGGAGATCCCACGCTGGCGATCGCGGTCGGGGTACTCACCTGGGATCCCAGGGAGTCCCCCGCGGCAGATCCTGCCTCCTCCGGCCATGTGAGAGTGAGGTCCTTGTGAGGACCTCACAATCACATGGCCGGGTTAGCTGGCCGCTGCATTGCCAGCAGGGGGACTGCCTGTAATGATAGTTAGTCCCCATGCTGGCTGAAATTAAATAAAATAAAGTTAAAATCAGTATAAAAAAAAATATATATATATATATACTTAGATCATATATATATATACACACATACACTGTCTAGGTGTATTTTACTATTAATATATATATATATATATATATATATATATAATTATATATGTTAATATCAAATTACACGTAGACTGATACTGATTTTATATATATATATAAATATATATATATAATTATTGTTATATATTTATATATAATATAAAAAAAAATGTAAATACGTTAAAAATAAAATTAAAAAATAATTAAAAATAAATGATTAAAAAATATATAGTTGTGTGTTATTTCGTTCTAACGTTATTGTGATATTAATATATTGATATTAACAAAATAATATATATATCTATATACATAAATATATACGTATATATCATTATAAAAATATTTTTTTTAAATTATATATATTTATATATATATACATATATATATATATACACATATATATACACATACGTATATATATATATATATATATATATATATATATATACACACACATATATTAGTTCTACATATATATTTATGTAATATTTTTACATAATTAGGTATTTTAATTAATTACAATTAGCGGGACCTGTCTGACAACCCATGCCGAAAGTATAGGGAATTTAATTTGCTAGCACTATATTTAACCCTATAACTTTCCAAGACACCATAAAACCTGTACATGGGGGGTACTGTTTTACTCAGGAGACTTCGCTGAACACAAATATTAGTGTTTCAAAACAGTAAAATATATTACAACAATGATATCGCAATTAAAAGTGACTTTTTTGCATTTTTACACACACAAACAGAACTTACACGGACGATATTATTGCTGTGATACTTTTTACTGTTTTGAAACACAAATATTTGTGTTCAGCAAAGTCTCCCGAGTACAACAGTACCCCTCCTGTACAGGTTTTATGGTGTTTTCAAAAATTTATAATTTTTTGAAAATATTTTTATTTATATATAGGTATATATATAGTGATATATACGTATATATTTATATATTTATGTATATAGATATATATATTATTTCATTCTACGTGTATTTTGATATAAATATATATATATATTAATATCACAATACAGTTAGAACGAAATAACACACCTATATATTTTTAAATTATTTTTTTAATTTTATTTTTAACGTATTTACATAATTTTTTTATATTATATATAAATATATATATATATATATATATATAACAATAATTATATAATCAGTATCAGTTTACGTGTAATTTGGTATTAATATATATATATATATATATATATATATATATATATAATTATATATATTTATTAATAGTAAAATACACCTAGACAGTGTATGTGTATATATATATATATATACTTAGATCATATATATAGACACAAAGAAATTGGAAAAAAGATACAAGACAGAGACCCAATCCCCCTAAGGAATACGAAATGGATTATAGACCACAGGGACGTATGACTTACAAGGAAGCTCTAGTCTCCCAAAGAACTCCTACACACTCATAATAGAAGATATGAGAACACAAATTACAGACAATACCAACACCATCATCAGATGCGATATACACATCAGGGAAGGTACAAACAACGTCCAGAACAAGACACTCACCAATACCAGAAGAAGAATTGGAGACTACAAGACCACCTATACCAAAACACTCCAGATTTAAGAACTCAATCATCAGATCATGGGGAGACTCAACCCACCATGACGGCTAAGGATAACAAGACCTTACCTTTAGTCTCAAATACACACATGGGGAATGATTTTTTTTAGAGAAACGGGGGAGGATTCCCCACAAACAATTCATCATGGAGGACTTCAGGTCTCCAGATATAAGGAAGAAAAGAACAATAAGAGAAACAGAAGAAGAGTCAGAACCACGAGAAGACCCAGTCCAACAAAAAAGGAGGAGGTAAACATATTTAATCTATCCACCAGGGTTCTCAATCCAGATGAAATATCACTCTTAAAAAAAGGTTTAAAGTTCGCACCCACTTCGAAAAGTTCGAATTTTAATGCCTGCATAGATATACACAAATTCATACGGAAAATTACTATCAAAACATTTTTTGCTGACAAGGACCCAACACAACCTAACACAATACAAGATTACACTCATACAGGATTACATCCCACCTCCACTTTTTACCCACAACATATGAAGACCGATTCAATTAAAGTATTTGAGAAGATGGTGGAGAAAGATTTTAGAAGGGAGATTACAAATAAGATCAATAAAGATAATCTCACAAAAAAAGAGAGGAATTCACTCAAACAACTTATGAAATTGGGGGACATAACCTTCAAAGCGGCAGATAAAGGAGGGGGACTAGTTATCCTGAACACTGAGGACTATGTGGATGAGAACCAAAGACTGTTGGGAGACACTTCTACTTATCTCAAACTCGAACAAGATCCCACTTTACCATTCAAGGAAAGAGTAAAAGAAATACTGGATCAAGGAAAGGAGAGAGGGATCATCAATGATAGGGAATACCAGTATCTATTTACCAAATTTCCAAGGATACCAGTCTTCTACCACTTACCCAAAATCCATAAGCGACTGATAAAACCACCAGGAAGACCAATTATCTCTGGAATTGGACCTCTCACAGCCAATCTCTCCAAATACGTTGATCAGTTTCTACAAAATTTGGTACCCCACCTCAAATCCTACCTGAGGGACTCCACGCAGATTTTAAATATTTTAGCTGATTTTAAATGTACAGAAGATATGTTTTTAGTTACAGCAGACGTCACCTCACTCTATACAATAATAGAACACCTACAAGGATGTGAGGCTACCCAATTCTCACTGGCAGTATATTCGGAATTAAAGAATGATCAAATCGATTTCCTTATCCAATGCATTGCATTTATTCTTACCCATAATTATTTTTGGTGTAACGATCAATTTTATCTACAGATAGAGGATACCGCCATGGGGACACGATTTGCGCCAAGCTATGCAAATTTATTCATGGGCAAATGGGAAGAAAAATTCATATGGAACAACTGCCCTTTTGACGCAAATCTGTCCCTGTGGCGTAGATATATAGACGACTGTTTTTTTATCTGGAAAGGAGATCTGGAATCCATAGAATCATTCAAGAACTACCTCAATACCAACCCGTATAACTTGGAATTTCCATTCAACCATTCACAGCAACAGATTGAATTTTTAGACTTAAACATCTATATTGAAGACAAAGAAATACACACTAAGACTTTTAAGAAATCTGTGGACTGCAACAGTTTCATTTCTTTTAACAGCCACCACAAACATACTTGGCTGAAAAACATTCCCCATAACCAGTTTAGGAGAATCAGAAGGAATTGTTCCAAAATGGAATCCTGCGAAGAACAAATGGAGGAGATGAAACAGAGGTTTCTAGTTAAAGGATATCCTACAACACTACTAACTGATGCTAGAAAGAAAGCACTGATTATCCCAAGAGAGATTACCCTGAAGAGCAAGAAGAAGACCACCAATACATACCAATCAACACCCGCTTTCATAACTAAATTTAATCATCAATCTCGCACCATAGAGAAGATCCTACACAAACATTGGAACATATTAAGGAGCGACCCCACACTCACTGATATTCTAGACTCTAAACCAAAAATTATTTTTACAAAAGCATCAAATCTGCAACTTATGTTAGCACCAACTCTTAAATCTTCCCATGACTTCCAGGACAAAACAAAAACTAGAGGTTTCAGAAGATGCACCAAATGCATAGCGTGCAAGAATAACCCCTCCTTGGAATTAAATCTACAAACAATTTGGAAGAATATAACCTACACACCGATATGAGTTGTGATACAGTAGGAGTCATCTACCTCATCACATGCCCTTGCTAAAACCGTATGTGGGACGAACAAAGAGATCCCTGAAAACCAGAATAGCAGAACATATACGTAACATCAAGAGGGGACTACAGACACACAATCTCTCCAAACACTTCCAAGAATTCCATGGAGGAGATCACACAACATTGAAATTCTTACCCATTGAAAAAGTGAACGTACATTGGAGAGGTGGGGATATGGAAAGAAATCTAGACCAAATTGAAGCAAAGTGGATATTCAACCTAGAGACCTTGGTTCCCAAAGGTCGGAACGTAGATTTTGAACTCAATGCTTTTTTATAGAATTGCTTTTTTATAGAATTCCTTTTTTTTTTTTTTTCACTCTTTTATATATATTCACTTATATCACTTCGATACACTTATCCACTTATTTTTACTTATTTTATTCATTTTAGGGTATACAGAGGGAACCCACCATAAGTTCACTTACATACATACCTCTTATTTCATACATCTTTGTACACTCACTCATCCATATGAATCACACTTATCCCTAGATAGAACTATATATTTATATCTATGTGTGGGTTTATATTTATACATATTTTATTTATTATTTTTTATTTTTTATATTTTATTTTTTATTCTTTGTTGTCCTGTATGTCTTACAGTTTCAACATATTATATTGAATAACTGAACAATTCCAGCCACATTAAGTTGAATTAAATTATCCCCTTTTTTCCAGCATTATTTATTTCTCTTCCTCTCCATTCCCCAACGGAACATAGACATTTTTATCCAACATATGTTTTTTTTCACAGTTTTTATCTATTTATCTTTTCTACAGTCTCTACATATTTTCTTGCAGTCTTTTTATACTTCACCATTATTTTTTTTGGTTGAGTAGTTCTAAATATTTCTCTATACTGTAAATTTCATCATGCAGCTCTCTAAGCACTTTTTCTATTTATACTATCAATTGAATATGATGTCTATAGTGATGTATTTTATACCTAGACCACCTAGTACCAACTTAGGCATTTATTGTATTATCTTTTTATATGTGCATTATCCCCATAGGTTATCATTGTAATTTACAACTACTGTACCTTCTTATAAAATATATCTTTTAACCTTTCAGATTTTTTAAATTTTTTATTTAGGATCTTCAGAATATGCACAACGAATATTGATTTTTATATGCTGTAAAAATATTTTTATAGATATACTCTACAGACACTCCTAATGTTTTCATGTTCTTGAATATTTCCATGTTTGTATTGTTTATATCTATGAATTTTAAGAATTTTAATAATTTTGTATACTGAAATGATATGTTCAAATTCTATGTGTACACCCCAATCAATAGTTTAGTGTACCATCCCCTAAATTAACTAACACACCAAACCAATACAATTAATTTTAATCAGTTTGAACTGTATTTAAATCATGCTACATCGAAGAAACTTCATCCTGTCTCTGAGGAAGTGGGGCTGACACCCACGAAACGCGTTAGACCACATCAAATCAAGCGGGGTACGGACGCAGATTAGAGAACCAGCCACCGTGCTCTCTTCTTTTCCACCGAGCAAAGAGCATTCCGAGATCTGGGGACCGACCGGCTAGTAGCATGCATCACCCAGAGTGAGGTCTGGGACGCACGCCAACCTCACAAGCAGCCGGCAGAAAGTGATACATTTTACAGCAACAAAGTATCCACATCCATCCTGATCAGTCCCTATGGTAAAATCGGAATTACAAACACAGATGTGCTGGTAACAATCTTGCAAACCATCCCTGACTGATATTTTGATATTTTATTTTTTTACATTTATTTTTGCAGTGCAAAGATATATAACAGCATGCGTGTGGTGCCCCAACAGCAATCCCCACGCTGAGTTTCAACACTTAAAACATTGGGGTGTTCAGGAGTATGTGCACATTTTTTAATTAAGAGCAAGAAAGGAAAAGAAAGAATTAAGCTTGTTGAAATCACACAGATTGCTCTCTATGGAAAACAGGCATATCTAGGCAGGTGTGTCGTCTAAGCAGGTGGATTAAGTAAGTTTAACGGTGCCTGATTGACCAAGCTAGGGTAACTGTGATATGTGAACATGTTATACAGTATTTTTTTTTTTTTTTTTTTTAAAGTAGGCAGGATGTGAGACATGTCGTTTGGTAGGCATTAAATAAGCTTAGTACAGGCTAGCTCAGCTTGTCTGTTATAGTAACTCACAGTAAGATCGTAGGGCAGGAGATAGACAAATATTGGTGCCGACAGTGCCAATATCAATTAAACATTGTCTATCTAGTCGAGAGCAGGCTTAATAAGTTATGTCATAAGGTTAACATCATGCAGTATGAACTTCAGTATGTTATATTTACTGACATGAAGCGGCTCATGGTTAACATGTTAAGTTAGGCTGACCATGTTCATGTGACTTCGTTTTTTCTGCTTGAGCTTATGGTATGATATGTAGATTACATGCTTAGAAATAATAAAAGTAAAAATATAACAGTTGTCTAACAGATAACTTTACAGTATGCTTGAAAGTCTCTGTTGTCCGGGGCTGCGTGTGTTTTTGCCCTCTGCTCTCCATGGATGTCAGTACTGGTCATGCAGTATGTCAGATTAAGCTGATGGATGGTGGGCCCGGCGCTGACCTTCTGGAGGCTCTATCATCCGATGCCGTCTCTTTGAAAGCAGGGAGCTGGAGCAGTAGACAGTATGGTGGCATCCCTCAAGCCCCAGGCTGTTGCATGGGCCTACATCTCTGTGCCACGAACTCTGCAGCTTCTGGAGCCCGAGTTTCCTCCCCTTTCGGGGGTAGTGGAGGGCCTGATGGACTTTGGCCGTTTGCAGTGTTGGAGCCTCCGTGGGTGTGGGCGATGCATCCGGGTCTTCACCCTTTTGGCCTCCAGCCCGGGTAGGCTCTGCGGTTTGGGGTTGCGTGGGTCGTCCGTCGCTATGCCCAAGGGTATGCCCCCATGTCCCCGCTGCCGGCTGTCTTGCTTACCCGCTGTTTGTGCAGGTCCCTGCGCGGTCTGTATTGTTTTCAGGCGGTTTCTTAATTTTGCCCAGAAGCGTCTGAATATTTCGTTCAGGCGCTGTGTGGTGTCGTGGTAGATTGTTGCTTGCGGGAGCAGGTTCAGCGTGAGCGATTCGCTACCAGCCACCATCTTAGGAGTGCCTTGTGGGGGATCTCACTGCCTTGTCGTCGTGCTGAGATCAGCGTGGCACACACTGTGCGGACCGGGATAACCCCTGCCGGTCCAGGGGGTAGGAGGTGAGTAATTTGGAGGTTCCCACTGCGGTGTCGTCCGCGAGGAGAGCGTCCGCCTCTCCTCGGCAGGGTCTCGAGTAGGCCTCTTGGTACGGGTGGATATTTTGATATTTTTATATATATTACTATTCTTCACATATTTTAATGCTTTGGCATAGTCACTTTTATAATAAACTTCGTACTATTTTTAAATTTATTGGATTTTATTGATTTTTACTGCTTTCACTTTATTGTGGAATACAGTCATCTATACTGTATCTCTACCCTATAAGGTTTATATTTTATATGTTTGTAATACAAAGTACAGTATTTTGGCATATACTCCATTTTATCTCTGTATTTACAGATTTAAAGGCGTATACACCATATACTTTTGTGTCATTACACATTAATGTTGCACTAATCCTATTGCAATATAGGAAACAGTTCCTTATACTGTCTTCCTATATATGAAGAGGTGTTAATTTCTCTTTTTTTTACAAAGTATAGTATTTTGTGTGTATCGATCTTACTCTGTTTCCAGCAGATTTAAAGGTATACACACCACACACACAAGTGTTGCTCTCTATTTCAGATTTTTGAAATATATGCCCACAGTAGTGTCTCAATCTGAGCCTTTTTTAGTGAACTAGCTCCTGGATTTACCACACTGGATTTACGGTGTTAATTTTATATATATATATATATATATATATTTTATTTTTTTTTTATTTTTTTTAATATACTGATTTTAACTTTATTTTATTTGATTTCCAGCCAGCAGGGGGACTAACTGGGCACTGTTGGACTGGGCACATACAGGTGTGTTAAGAAAGAGTTTGGAAAACCATACATTTCGGCACCCCGGGCGACTTTATCAAGCCAAAACGTTGTATGGTTTCCCAATAAATCTGCCTTAACATACCTGTATGTGTCTGGTCCATATTTCTTTGTGATTAATGTATTATAATAATACATATATTATATATATTATAAGACTTGAGGTTCTATTTGCTTGGAGCCAGAGGTTTAACCAAAAAAAGAAAAAAAAAAAAAAGAACAGAGCAAATTTTAACACATTTAAGTGACACTATAGTCACCACAACAACTACAGCTTAATGTAGTTTTTCTGGTGAGTATAATCATTGCCTTCAGGCATTTTCATGCAAACACTGCCTTTTCAGAGAATTTTACATTGCCCCTAGGGACACCTCCTGTGGTCACTCCTCAGATGGGCACTGGAGGTGCTTCCTGGGTCAGTGCTGCACAGTAGGTAGCTCTGCCGTTCAGCGTCTCCACGTTCTGCATGAAGACGCTGAGTTTTCCACATAGCGATGCATTGATTCAATGCATCTCTATGAGGAGGTGCTGATTGGTGAAAATGGCATTTGGCCACGCTCCGTTGCCTATTTTAGCTGATCCAATGCTTACCCCAGGGGAAAGCATTGGATTGGCTAAAAATTGGCAATTCTGATGATGTCACCAAGGGGGCGGGGACAGAGCTGGCAGACCTGTGCGGCGCTGGAAATAAGGTGAGTTTTATTAACTTTTAAGGGGGATAAGGGGGGCAAGCCACCTAAACGGTGGGTTTTGCACCTAAACATGTATTCCTGACCCTATAATGTTCCTTTAACCCCTTAAGAACACATGACATGTGACATGTCATGATTCCCTTTTATTCCAGAAGTTTGGTCCTTAAGGGGTTAAAGCTTGATCGGGCAAAACCATAGAGTGAATACTGTCAAACTGCTTATACAGTTTGTCCTTTAGAAGGTAGAAGACATTTTTTCTCTGCACCACTTTGCAGGATACTATATTATACAATAGGAAGTAGTGGTAGTGCCAAACTGCATCTCTCGTTCAGGTGAAAACAACACGTGTAATTTAAGGTGCCAAAACATAAAGAATATACAATTAAGGTTAAGAAACATTTGTAGAGCATCTATTCTTTCCAATTATGCATTGTTAACATGCAAATATGCAAATTATACAAAATGATCCAGTAAATGAGTAATATCAGCGTGTGACTGTATTTCTAATTGAAAGTATGTATGTGGAGAGCAGTAATTGATTATCCAGATGGCTAAGGGGGAGGGAAGGAGTTTGGGGATTAACATGAACTGAACAGTCCCCCTGTGACCCAGAATGTACCAGCTGCTGCCCCCTCCCCACCTATCAAGGAGGTGATCGTATTGCGTGTCTAAGGAATTTTCGTACTTCCAAAACAAGGGTCTGGGCTGCACCAAATATCCCAAGGAGTGGGGTGGGCTGGGGAAACATTTGGTTATATTGGCTACAAAAACATGGTATAAAAAAGTATTATCATTTAGAAAGCACCAACATATTCTGTGGAGTTGTACAATTGTCACAGACATGGATATTAATCAAGGGCACATTTGACTTAGACAAGAGGTGGCAAGCTTGCAATATCTTCTTACACACATTCATTGTCATCATGTTTGTATAGCGCCCAGAAAACTCTACAGTCACGGTAAAGGGTTTCTGTCTTACTTTGACAAACCCATACAGTAATGGAGGGTTAATTATCCGTCATTGTGGACTACATTTCCCATGATGCAATGTAGAGGCCTGACAAGCTCTCTGTAAGGTGTCAGAGGTTTGATAACTTCAATTCCTGCTTGACTACAGGTGACTCGAAGTGCCAATAAATTTCTATTTCATTTATTTTAATAGAAATAAATGCTGTCAAAGCGCTGCACACATGTCTTTGTAGATAGATGCACACCATTTCACTCTGACCACATTCACCGCCACCTGACAGCTGATCAAACTGGGGGAATGTGTTGCCAGCATCACTGTATGCCCTGGGCAATGTAGCCAACAGCTGCTGGTGTTTAAATATATCTATAAAAAAAAAAAATTTAAAAAAATCTATATAGCAGACCAGATTTGTGTCCCGTCCATTGACTTTATATAAAAATAAATCAATGCAGGTTACATGATTGATCAGTCACAATTAAAGAAGTCTAACAACACATAGTGTCCCTTTAAGGAAATGTGTAAATCAATTGGTGAGTCATAGCAGAGGATAGGGCAGGAATAGAGATCAGGATCTGCTCACTAAAACCACCAGGGGCTATGCTCTATTTATTCAGAACAACAATGTGTTTTGTTTTGGTTTATGTTTGTTTTTTTCCAAGACGCCCTGGATTGCTCCTTTTTAAACTCTAAAATAATGCCCTTTATTTGTTCTATATTATTGGATAATTACATATGTAACATTTACAAATATAACTACACATTCCATACAACCATGATACAATGAGTAACATTTCAAAACAGGCATTTTTTTCAAACAGTTTTTCTTTTAAATATTTTTCAGGTCTGCAAAACACACATTGTGGCGGATGTCGCTCCACCCCTGGCGTCCAGTTTTTGTTGGACTGCAAATGCCGGCCACCTGGAAATGCATTCCAACAACTGATTGACAACCCAGGTCTAGTTAGAGATTATGCCCAGACATACCATATGAGGCAGTGTAACCCTAAAATGTAAGAATGATACATACCAGGGTTTAGCGTGAGGGCGATACAAAAGATCAAATAATAAATAGATTAACACAACTAAGAAGGTAGGATCCCCAGAATTGGAATTATATCCCTAGCCCTAGAATGTTAAACACTGAAGTTTCAAATAAACTGCACTGTTTACATAGCAGGGTTAAGACTGTATCTAGTGAATGTCTACCAGACAGCCACTAGAGGCGCTTCCTGCTGTTTCACAGAGTTTAACTCTGAGAAACAACACTTGACGTCCTGACACTTCACGTCCAGCGTGTTAAAAAACGCAATAGGACAGCACTGAGCCAATCAAATAATTTTTTTTATGGGAAGGTATAACACACGTGCAGAGCTTGCTGGGCGTGCGCATTAGTTACCCCCATTGGCTGAAGTCGGAGGCTGTGGGACCAGGAGAGCCACGGATGCAGAGGGGCACTTTAGTATTAGGAATACAGTTTTGTACTCCTAACATATAGTGTTCCTTTAAGACTCATCACTAGATCAATGCAATACCACGACTTTACAGAATTATTTTTTTATTCTATGGCCCGTAGAGTTGAGAATAGAGGGATACTCCTGCCTTTACAGGTAGATCTTTCAAGGTAATAGGAGCAGTTTTTCACCAAATTATTTTCCATACAGAGGTTCCTGCTGTACTTACTGATCAAGCCTTACTTGTTCTGCAATTGTTTTCAAAAAATTAAAAACGAAAAACATATTTATTATCATTGGCATTTATATAACGCCCGCTTATTACACAGCGCTTTACAATATTATTAAGGGGACTTTAACAATGAATGTTTACAGACTATTATTAAATGTTACAGGAACAATAGGTTGATGAGGACCCTGCTCAAACTAGCTCCAGAGGAGGTGGGGTATATAATATCACACTAGTTAGGGCAGTGGGGGTGGGATAGGAACCAAGTTATGGGGTGAAAAAGTAGCATAATTGGAAGTTGAGAAGGGAATGGAGAATTGACTCACTAATTAAATTGAGAGAGTAATGACCGTTACCTTGGAAGCCATAGGCTATTCTGATGAGGTGATTTTTTTTAGGGACTTCTAAAGGATTGAGGAGTAGGAGAGAGTCTGATGGGTGAACTGAGCCGCTCACAAGAAATCAAGTTAGCAGTACAGGTATGATCAGCGAACAGGAGGAAGTCACCAGCATAGCGAAGCAGCCGAGAAGGGGGATAACTATGGATTATTTCAGAAATATAGTGGTAGGTTGAGAGCTTTGTAGAGCATCTTTGCATTGAATTCTAAAGGTACATGGAGCCAATGTAGCGATTGACAGAGGGCTAATGTGTGAGAGGAGCGGCAGGAGAGCTAAATAAGCACACACGCTCAGTGTGGAACCTACGGAGAACATATCTGATCACCAATTCACAAGACTCCACCATTTCTCTCTCTCTCTGCCCTTCCACAGCAGCGGATAACGGGGAAATACAGATGGGTGGGTGCTGTAAATGTGTTTAGCTGCTAAAATGCAATTTTCCCAGGGCTGGTGCCAAGCAGGCGTCCAGAATAGCCTCACTTCTAACATACGCGGTGCATGATGTTATGTCCAAATGTCTGGGAATGTGCTCAGCTTAGCAACATTGAACAGAGCTACCCAGGCTACATGTATAAACTGAAACTCCTTGTCTGCGGAACTGACAATCTATAGCACTGGGTGTCTACCATTGTGCCGTAAGTCCCCTCAAAGTGTTCCACAAACTCACTGACTTCATGAATTTTAAAAGGTTGAAAGCAGTCCTTAGTGTGTATTTTATTTCACAAGTATCTGCACTAAATTGATAATCCACCCTGGCAATTAATTACATCTAGGAAATAAATTGCTTTAGTTGTATAACTCTCTATAACATTTATAGGCCAATGATGGAGGTTAAATAAAGTCAGTCTGCCCTGGAATTTATTTTCTCACATTAAAGAGTGTACCTTGGTCCAAAAAAGGTCTTTATCATCCTTGCATACCTACATCTGAAAGGGCATTTACCAGTATCCCCAGAAAATATAAAAATACGTACATTATACATAAATATATTATTTTGGTCCAAATGCTTCATGGCATTTTGGTTTGGCAGTTACTGCATAAAATGGGCATGTGAGCATATCAGCTTGGCAGTTCTATTAGGAAGTTAAGTGAGCATGACGGGGTACTGGTGTGGTGTCCCATCACCCATGGATGAGAGTGGTAGAGGATGTGGTTCTCAGCCCACGTCATTTTGGGCTATTCCAAAAATGTCCAGCTGTCATCCACCCCTATATATTCACTCTATTGGGACAATGGCAGTGGGGCGTGCATTAGAAAGGCAGGAGGGAAATATTTCTCCCATATAAAGGGGCATGTGTCCATTAGGACTCTTATTTAAGGTACTGGATACTTTTTCTTCCCCCTATATTTTAAACCAGGGAATGGTTAAAACGTAGATCCCCAGCTGTCCCGTGCATTTACCTTTTGGTCATTCTTGCTCTTAACTATGCAATGCCTTTTGACCTTAACATATTAAGGGTCAGAGGTCAAGTGTCATAACACTGTTTAGGTCTATGTACAGCGCTAGGGAATCTGATGGCGCTATATAAATAATAAAATAATAATAATGTACTAAACACGAGTCTGTGGGTGAAATTCACTAAACAGTGAGATACTGGGGAGATTTATGTTATTCTTCGCTAACAGTGCCTGACTTCCTATCTGCTTACTAGTGTTCATAGAGGGGGGGATATATATAAAAGGCCTCCAGCTGTTCGTGAACTACAGCTCCCATAAACCTTTTGACAACTTGGTTCTATGTTTTTTGCTATCAAATGTTCATGGGAGACGTAGTTAAGTAATAAATGTACATGTGGTATTTCAATACTCCTGGTTTATCCATTAACATACACAGGAGAATCTCTCACACAGCACTAATTAGCAGATAGACACCTATTGTATAAAACACCTCACTGCATAGGCTCTCTTTGTACAATGAGTATTAATTGATTTTATTTATGATTTATAATTCTTTTCTTATCTATTGTTCCTGTAACATTTTGTATTTATCTCCTTTATTGTTAAATGTCACCCTTTTGGAAGATTTTAAAACGCTGCGGAATATGTTGGCACTATATAAATGCCCAAAATCATAATAACATTTCTAATGAAGATACCTGTGTGAGTTCTGGAAGCCGAGTTATGACTACATAATATGAGATTTTGAATTATTATTTTATTATTTATATAGCGCCAGCAAATTCCATAGCGCTGTACAATGGGAAATGATGGAAAGATATTATCAACTCTATAAACCCCCACCATCCTCCCCCCTTGCACCCCTCCTGCTAGCCCCAGATATCAAGCAGTATGCATCAATCTGACCCATGTCTAAATTGAGACACATTTGGTCCTTGCTGAGTCACAAACCTAACATTCTTCGCATTACATGCCTGTCACGCATTCCTCAGCACACAGTGTGTGACATCTAGTGACTCTCTGGTAAACCCAGGCCAGTTGGCACATTCTGGGGCTGTTTCCTTGAATGTCCATTATCTACTAGATATGTGGTTTGAAGGGAATTTTTTAGCTGATCTCCACTTAGGTCCTGACACAGACTGGATGAGCAGATTAAGCTGACACTGCGCTAGCTGCATTGGGGACAGACAAGATCTGCATCATTAAACATCCTTGTGCTCCATATAACTATAGTGTGGGTTCAGCTGTTATTCTAGAGATCAGAAGGGCAGTAGTAGCATGTGTGACCACAAGGGGTAGAGGGCGAGTCCAAGGATTAGGAATAGTAAAATAATGTATAATGAAAATGTTTAAAGAGACAGTAATGCCTTGATACATGGTTTTCACACATAATGCACATGCATGATAAAGTTATGAGACTTGTTTGACTCTACTATAATATATATAGAAACCGGCTATGTTGGCGGAGGGTTTTAAAAAAAGGCACACAAAAACAACCCGTTACAGAAGCATGCAAATAGGAATATTCTATGAATTCCAAATTGTAGGGACATTTAATCTGCATGCTATAACAGTCTCCATCTCAAATATATTCACAAGTTTGTTATCTATGTCTAAATTTTGTAATTCAGGTTTTAATTAAAAATGAATATCTATTAATATCCTTAACCATGGCTCCCAATACTTCAATCAACACTTGTTTTAAAGCGGAATTTTAAACGCTTGTGCTTACGTGGTCAGTCCAGCTGCATACACTTTTAAGAAAAAGTTAGTACATTACATCCTTCCCACACTCCAGGTTTAACGTGCCCCTCGTTCTATAGACGTGGTCACTAATGTCTGCTAGCCATCCATGACTGACAACGGACTCATACATAATACACCTACGAGTGGTACCTCATTCAAGCAGAGCAAAACCACTTGGGCAAAGCATCCCATTCAATCTTCAAAAGAGTAAGATGCAGATGAACATGCATCAACCTCCAAATGCAATTCTATCTAGCAACCATATCTGTCAAGGAGTCTCTTTCAACAATCATAAAAGTATGGCAGTGCAGCACGGGCCTCACGCCTCACTTGGGCAATGGATTTACTTTTTAAATGCCGGAGATAAATGTGATTCACATAGTAAAGGCTTGGCTGATTAATAATATTTCATTTTTGTATCTTGCAAGGTCCTAACATGAATTCCATGTTCATGATGGGTCTAGCTGTGTCTAACCACTGATAATCCAGCTGTAATGAACTATCCTCCCTTTGAGACTCAGCACATTATTGAGAACATGTCTCATTCCTGAACTGACCAGGTTCGATCCCTTGGAGTCAACTCTACCCTCTGTTTGATCCCATTTACCCAATCTGTGATCAGACCATGTCACCTTGCCTAAATCTGCCCATTCGTCACATCAGAAACCACACAAGCCCTATATTCTCTTCTCTCCCATCTTCACTACTACAACACTATGCTGTTTGGCATTTCTCTAAATGAATCTCTCAAAATATAATCTATCCAAAATAGTCCTAACAGCCTTAACTGTATCCTTCCTTACTCATCTTCTACCTCCTCCCTAGCATTCTATCCCTTTAACCCCTTAAGGACATTGATTCCCTTTTATTCCAGAAGTTTGGTCCTTAAGGAGTTAAAGATCAAACTTAACATTCCGACCCCAACATACACAGCACTCTAAACCTCCATCTCTGCCGTTATCACAAAATACTCCCCAGTGTGGCCTTTACGTTATTCCCATGGCCGGTGGCTCCTCTCCTCCCTTATCGCATGTCTCTAATGGTTTCAAGACTATATTCGAGCCCCTTTATCTTTGGAATTTAGGAAAATCCAGCTGTCTGCTTCCATCTCACTCTTCAAGAGGTTCCTTATAAACTGACACCAACAAAGAAGACAGCAATTAATTCAGCAAAAACTTAGCCTAATTCTCTATAGATACCATCACGCATTGACTTCACTTTTCTAATTACCACCACTATTACTCTGTGCTCTACCCATCTCCTGCCCCTTGATTGTAATGCCGTAGCCAGGGTTACTATGTTGTAAATATGTGTCAGTTAATCTTCAATGGTCACATTTAGCTTGTCCCTTTAAAGGGACTCTATAATTACTAGAACCACTACAGCTTAATGTCGTAGTTCTAGTGTCTATAGCATGTAAGCTGAGCACTTTAAAAAGCTGGCTAGTAACACTTCTAGCTGCCACTGGAGGAGCTTCCTACCTTAGCATCTACATTGAGCGTCTCAACGTCCTGCATGGAAGCGCTGAGCATTCGCCATAGAGATGCATTGATTCAACGCAACTCTATGAGGAGATGCTGGTTGGCGCAGTGCATCTTTTTTGGCGCAAATGCGCAGTAGACTCCCAAAGCTTCTCTATGGGAAAGCATTGTATTGGCTGAGATCATCCTGACTGATGATCTCAACCATGGAGGTGTGACCAAGCAAGGCCATTTGCATCAAAACTGATGCGAGGGAGAAAGGGTAAGTTTTAAACCTTTTTATCTCTACATAGAAGGGGGGCCGGGGACCTAAACAGATATTCTTTCACTTAGTGTCAGGAATACATGTTTGTATCACTGACACTATAGTGTTCTGTTAAGCACTGTATGAATCAAGTGCTGCATAAATGGTGAAAATAATAATGAATTGGCTTATATCCAATTAGTATGTTAAATTCAAAGTTGGCATTCAGCTTTAATTTGAACCTTAATATGATTTACATAGTGCTACAACAGGGCTAATGATATGAAATATATGTATATATATATATATATATATATATATATATAATTTTTTTATTTCATTTTACCTTAAATATTTAATAATTCAAAGTAGAAATTTTTTTTCAAATCTTAGGCAAGAGTAACTGAGCTGGAAAACTAGTCCAAGTCAGGTTTGTCTTAAGTTCAGCTGTTTTGTCCTAAAATGTCAAATTTGCTTTGAATTCCCGTTAAATTGTCAAATCACACAAGCGCAATCTCAGAAAAGATCCAAGTTCCATCACTTGTAAGTCAGAGCGTGACGCGCACGTAATTACCCAGAATCCATAGCTATTGGCAGGCAGCTCTATGCCCTGCGGTTAAGCAGTTGTTGATCACTGAGTTTTTAATTGCTTTTACACATACTTTGCTTTTTTACATTTGTTGCCTGGCTACTTAAGAGTTATTTTGTGTTTTGCATTGGTCGTAACCTTGTTTATGGGCAAAGTTTGGTATTTAAGGCCATCGTTGTAAATGATCATCTCTGTGATTAGCCTGCTACCATGCAGACTGAACCTCAACTACATAAAATACAACAGCATGTACTATTCCAGCCATACAACATTCTGTAAAGGCAGACTAAAAACAGTCACAGAGTTCTAGTGCAGTAGGTTGGCTGACAGATTGCTTGAGATTCTACCTTACAACCCCCAGAGCTCGCAAGAGACATCCTCTCAACTAATGCTTATCAGGGTACCCATTAAAGCTTCACAGATAACATTTACAGGGTTGTTTGCTAATGTGAGAATTGACACATGTTCAATGTGAATTTCAAAGTTATTCAAGTCAGGTTCTGTTTTAAGTTTGGCTATTTGGCCTTCAGTTTGAAATTCACTTTCAATTCCCGTCAATTTTCACTTTAGCGAATGAACCTGTGACAGTTTGGGAAGTGATGGGTCATTTGAGTGACCTGTAATGACGCCAGACACATCAGAGTGCTGTATCATTAACAGCACCATCCGCACTGGCAGCCTTTCAAATGTACTGTAGCCAGTAGGGTTGGTAATTGCTGTAATTATTTCACAATTTGCCATTTCAT
Source organism: Pelobates cultripes (assembly GCA_933207985.1). NCBI lineage: Eukaryota > Metazoa > Chordata > Amphibia > Anura > Pelobatidae > Pelobates > Pelobates cultripes. The sequence continues at coordinate 21,196,775 of OW240923.1, forward strand.
TCTGACCGTGATTCTATTAATATAAACTATGCTAACTGGCTTTTTAAGGACGAAGAACCAGAACCCAGCAACCGTGACCCTCTATCTGTTGTAGAGTAAAATAGAAGACTTTCAAACTCAGCCAACTAGCGGTTATAGAGAAACAAGTTCCCCATCCCCAATCTGCTGTGAAATGGATACTTTATACGAGGTACAAGGGATGGTTAATGCACACAGCAGCTGCTAAGATCCAACCATCACTAAATAATTGAAGAAAAAAACACATCCAAAAAAGCCTCTGCTTAACCACCAGTACCGATACCTTGTAAACATGTAATCGTCTTGCAATAGATTACATTTCACATAGCATACAAAGGGTTACTAACATTAACACAAGCAGAGTAGTACATGTGTTTCTTCCGCAACAAAATACAGGAAGTTCCTCTTTGTGAAATTTTCAGATTCAAAGCGAATGTTTTTTGGGAAGAGTGGTGGATGCATGTAATAGTCTCCCAGCAGAGGTAGTAAGATATATCAGTGATCCAACATGGGAAATTGACCTAATGATCATGTAGCGCACCTATCAAGTGGCCCGATTCACGCAGGAAAGTCACGACTTGGCACTAGACTCTCATTGTCCTGTGTTTTCCCTTTGGTTTTAAATTATATATCTAAATACATCACAGTGAGATACAGGAATACTCAGCATGCACTATTATGTGCTTGTACTGAAAACAGGTAACAAACTGGGAACGGACCAAACATTTTTAAATTCTAAGCAAAATCAGGCAAATTAGAAAAATTCTCCAACAGCATTGTTATTTTTCAGTTTGGTTAGTTTGGTCTAAAATTTTCCCTTAAGTTAAGTTTGATTTGGAGAACAACCCTGACTCCATGCAGTTTAAGAGATGGAATGTGGGTAGGGTACATTCAATAAGCATTAGGACACTTCTAAGAATAATTCACCCATTTCACGAGAAATTATCTTCACAAGAAAATAAACATACCAAGGCATTAAACCAAATATTTTCTGCTGGCAGAGGATAACTTGAATAGCTACGCTCTTAATCTAGAGCGTGGGAAAAGTTGGTGCAGAAACAAGGAGTGTCTAATGGCCAAATTGCAGTGCATGCAAGGAATAGCTTTCCAGTAGAGGTGGTGGGAGAGCTAAAAATATGGGGGTGTTCAAGAATTTCTGGGAGAGACCGACAGCTATTTTTAACAGCAAAAAAGAGCATTACCATTAAGGTCATTTACATAAGGAATTGACAATCTGTATAAACCAATTGGGTCTTATCTATAGTAAATAAAAAATGATATACTTTAATTAAACTAACCATAAGCCCTTTCCCCTCTGCCCCATCCAACCGCACCCCCCCCCATGTTCCTTCACATTAGGTTATATTAACTGAACTTTTTCATTTGGAAAATTAAGAAATAGAGAAATTAATAGACTATGCTGAAATTGCTTCCCCTCCCAATTGTCCTTTCTTTAATGATCTAGTCAATTCTCCATCTTACTTGGACAGAACTTGGACCCAGGACACGGCTATTATTATGGAATTTTAGTTCACCCTGGGAATTTGAAAGTTTCAGAGAAAAGGCATTTACAGTCAATTCTATCGGATGCTGACAAGAAACATGTTATATGTTGGCTATAGAAATATTTATATATATTATTCGTAAAACACTTTACTTTAAAAGAAGATGAACATAGAAATGTCCCTCCTATACAGTGTTCATCATATTGCAACTTAAAGCAGACAGTCAGATTTACACTGATGCTAAAGAATACAGGAAGAAGTCAATAAAAAGTGAGAGTTAAAGCTGGCATGAGAGACTGCCAATTAATTTGGTCTCCTTACCTGGCACAATAAGGGCACCAGGAAGCACATGGTGAGTGATATTCTGATCTCCATCCTGGCTGGACGAGGGTCTCTCCGGGACTTGATGAGGGTCTGTGTTAGTGGCTGACTGTGTCACCCAGTCCCTCTCCTAGAATGACTGACAGCACAAGTGTTAGAAGTAAACTGAAACTTTAGTCCACTCTGTGGGGTGGGAGGGGGAATTACAGGGGGAGAAAGAAAAAAAGAGGGGGGGGGGCACAAGCTGAGACGGTGGGGGTTGGGGGTTCTGCAGCTGTGCCCATTACACAGAGACTACTCTGTTCAAGGTCACATACCCGCCTCCGGACCCTTGTATTTTGATGTGATACAGGCATATCCATCGACAAAAATCATTACAATTGCCACCTGCCTCTTTTTATTGTTCGGTGGGGAAGGCAACTTAAGAGTTAAAATATGCCATGGTCCATAGTGTGATTTAACGCATTCATTGCTAAAAAGAGCGCTGATTTCTGTCAGTGTCCAAGCATCAGGATATATTTATAGATTCGGTAATGTGTTTTGAATGCAGTGAGGCACCGTATGAAGGAATCACTGCGGAAAACAAACGATGTTTCACCAAAGGAAATAAGTCATTTATATTCCAAGCTAGGATTACAAACACATACGATAAGTAATACATCTTCATTATTTCACTTGCAATTACCGCCACTTAAATGAATAAGATACCTTGAGAGTTTCCGTATTTAAGTAACAATTTGTTTTGTGCTTTAATTCATTTTTGCTCATGACTATGTTGACTTGGTGAATTATTTTATTGCACAAATTATTATTTTTTTATTGCCACATTTTATTTTTACGATGCTATTGAATTAGATGAAAAACGTTACTTTTTATTAAGGCTGAAAGCACTGGAGGTGTGTTACCCCAGGGCTCTCAGCCTATCATAAACACCCAAAGTTCGACCCGACGCGTCTATCCAATTATAAACATCAGCCAATCTTGTCTGCAATAACTAAAATGGACTGATCGAAAAAAAATCCATACACAGACCATAAAAATGTTGGCAAAAATGTAGAATTGTTATTTTTATTATTATTATTTAAAACAATAAAAAAAATCTGAAAGAAAAAAAAATCTATCTATATTAATGTGTATGTTCAATGACAAAATCAGATTTCTGAAAAACAGAGAAAAAAGAGCATCTCTTATGTAATCATACAGACAAGTTTAATCGCCATCATTTATCATACTTAAGATTTGACAGAGGAAGAAAGTACGTAAAAAAAAATAAAAATGTATTGACTTTAAAATGGTTACGCTAATTTAAAAATATATGTTTAAGCATTTTACGGCTAAAATGCTTAGAAATACTTTAAGCTTATCGCTTAAAGGGGTACAGTAATTAAGGACGAGGAGAGATCTGGGAGAAAAGGTCAATCTCAGAAAAGTCTGCAATCCATCTATCAACATCTGTTATTTTCTAAAAGATCTGCAAAACTCTTCAAGCAAATGTTCTGTTAGATCATTACTAAATACAGATTAGGTAAAAGTGCACACACAAAACTACAGTTTTACATTTTATAGGGCTACTTAAAAACATCTATCTCCGTAAACAAATATGGGGATTCAGTTCCACAAGAGGGCCATCGCTTATTAAGCCCACCACTACTCCACAGTACCCCAATATCGGTGGGTCTTTTTAAAGTGGGAGACATATAAATAATGCTTGTGCTAAATGAATTAAGGTGTATTTAATTAATCTGTTGTAAGTGCATTGTGAGAATATATAATGCTAAATAAATATGATTTAAACAAAAACAAATAAAAAAATGAAGTGTCAAAAGTGATGGTGCTTTGATGCATATACTCACAATGCATATTATATATCTGCTCTATATCAAATAAAAATTATCATTAAAGCGACATTACCATTAAAAACCTCCTCAAATTTATACCTTCCTGTGGTCACCTCCGAAGAGGCATCTGAAGCTGGGGTGCAGGGCAGGGTGCTCAACCCAAAAGGAATTTGGTGTGGGGTCTCCAAACATACACAGAGGAAATAAAGGAGGAATTGGGGGCACACACAAAACATGCATTTCTCAGCAATGGGGCTGCCGTAGGGACCAAAAGTTATACAGAATACAGATTAAGAAACAGCGCACTGTGTCATAGTGGTGGGTTTAATACGATATGGCCAAATGGTGGTACTGAATCCCCATATTTGCTTCCTAAGATAAGTGATAAGTAGCCTTATAAAATGTAATACTGTATTTTTGTGTGTGCATTGTTGCTTAATCTGTTCGATCATTACTGTCTGATCTAAACATGTGTAATAGCTGCTGTATAATTTAGCCTTTCATTAAGATATTAGCGTACCATTGAGACCAGACATGAAAATGAAAAGTGGTTCAGCAACGCTCGGTTTGATAAAAGCATCGCTGAATACTGATGTAAAGGCCATGGTAATGCCACAAATTAACAGGGCCCTTCGATTCAGGATGGTGAAGAGTTAACACTCCTGTTTTCCATTTTGAGAGCAAATAAAACATTTTGATAACATCCAGAACAAACTCCGGATTTTGCCATTACTGAGATGTACTGATGATATCACCAAGGTTCTTTTTTCCGCAGCCTGTTTGTTTAACCCCATCAAGGCCACAGGAAACAGACAACCAGATGCACTAGGCATATAACATTCACATGGTTTGAAGAGGCTTCCCTCCTAAATCTTGCAAACGTTCTAGCCGCTGCTGCGTTCTCTAAGTTCATGCATTGGCTTTGCAGTCCCAACGAGAGAGAGAGAGAGCTCTAGGACTGAGAGGGTTACCATAAAGACAGAGAGGCTAGACAGCTGTTTTCAGTGACTCACTACGACCAGCTGCTCAGACAGTCAGAGACACACATCACAAGAAAATGTCAATTCCTGAGGTTATTCTATAGGGTGAAGGATTAAAACAACTATTTTTTTTTTTAAATAACAATGGTCATTATTTAGGACTTTCTATCAGTTGCTATTAAACTTGATGCAGGGGAAGCTTGTATCAGACAGTATAGAAGTTCCTATAGACTAACGCTCTACATCACCTGATCAGTCATTTTACAGTCTCCAGTACATTACGAAAAAATAAATTGCAGGGTGAATCATCTCCATTTATCTACAGCCTCTTGTTTGTGTTTGCTGAAATAGTTTTTCACAACGTAATGTGAGTTTGTATGTTCTGTGTGTGTGCCGTGCAGTACTGCAGAATATATTGATTCCGTTAATATTTTTATCATTTTAGAATGGCCGTGTGTCTCCAGATATTATTTGATTTATTGAGTTTAAATGTATAAATGTAGAGTGCTCTTCAGGATGATGATACTCTAGCCCCCCCACCTGGATGATTAGGGAATTGATCATTTATCAAGTGTGACAGATTGCCTTTCCAATTTAACATAGAAACTGGACGTTTCTGTACAAATTCTGATTCCTTACGTGCAAGATATTGGTAAAAAATACATTTCCAGTTACCTGTATTAGAGATTGATATGTTACTGCTTATAAAAAGGCTATCTCAATACCCATGTCCCTGTTTTCAAACACTACACTATTTATAAAAGAAAAAAATAGTGAGTTGCAACTGGTAAGTCAGTGTTCATTTATCACCCATTAATGGTATTTATAATGAATAGCGTAAAGGGTGTTTCAGGATGAGTGCTGTGATTCTCCAACAGATCATGGTTATATCACCATCTTGATTTAAGCAGAATTAGGTAATTCCTAAATCCTGCACCGTTATCTAAAGGCATGTGTTGTCAATGCCAGCTTCACAGGGAGAAATTAATCAAATGTGTCTTAAAACTACTGAGTTGTTTTAAAAAATGCCCCTTGTGTTCTGGGTCCTGAAAGACATCCAACAGGAAAATACCGTAACACTCCAACAACCTCTTTCGACTCAACTCCAATTCACTGCTTTGGGAACCTTAAACTACAAAGGATTCTTTCTTATGCGACCCAAAAATAGAGCCCAGGAATAAGAGACATTAGGAATGAAACAATTAAGACTGTATTTTCTTGCTTTTTTAGGTTTTGAAGGATGATGAAATAAAAGCCATTGGGGGGCTTTAAGCAAGGTCTGCTCAGAGTGTAGAACTCTAAAACTTCACTGTGAATGAAACAATAATTGTATTTCATCAGACAAAACCATCCACAATAATGTAACGACAACAACAGGGAAGAGAACGCTGAGATCTAGAACAAGAGCTGTGAGCAAAGACATTTGATCCAATGTCTGACAATCTACTTTTGCCAACATCTTGCAACACATTTAAGGACACTTTCCAGGATTTTTAAAATAATATTTACTTATCCTTAATATTTATCAAAATTAAATATAGAAACCCACTGTGCTGTATTTTCCTCTATTCTAGAACGGAATGCCTCCATGTTAGCTACATGTTAATCACGGTTATAAACTCTTTTTTTATAGATGATTTATAATGTTTTATTCAATGGTGCATGAAATCAGGCTAAGTACTTCCGTTAGGTCAGCATCCTCAATACTACCAAAGGACACTGGAATGCTCTAGACCCAGTCGCCAAAGCTGAACTAGGGTCTCTGGAAACCTCTCTCCTTTCAGGTGGGTATTGTACCCTCTGACTGTGCCTTCTTCTCCTAGGCAGGTATCAACCTCTCGGCCTGTGCCTCCTTGTCCCAGGCAGGTATCCAATAATCTGCCTGCACTGCTTCCAACTACTGTCTTTACAAAGGCACTTGCGGCTCTAAACTATATGCTCCTTGTGATGGTCACTACCATCACATATCTCCCCCTTCCCATGGAGAATAACCTGGTGAAAGACTCTGAACGGGGTGACTCCCAGTTTAGTCAGTACTTTTTTTTGTTAATACCAAGACCAAATCTTTTCAGGATAGAGTACAGTTGGAACAGAGCCACTTACCCAGCCAACCTCGTCAACTCCGGCTAGGAAGGAGTGCCAACTACACCTTCTCCCTTAAGTCCTATCAGCCGCTAGAGAGAATACTGGTGGCCGGTATCTCTAAAACAAGGAGTTGGGATCTAGGCCAACTGCGTAGCATCTTGGGATTACACTGGTGGAGATCGTGTCAAGGCAATTGCCATAACAACATTTGGAGATGAACCAGTTACCCAGCCCATTTTATCATCGCCTGTAGTGGACATATGATGCTGGGGAGAAGTGTGAGCACTACCATCTCCTGGAAACTCCATCAGCCACTTGGAGAGGGGCCAACTGCTTCCTCACAATGGAGTCCAATCTGTTGCTGGGAAGAGGTGTCTCCAGCACCCTCTATCTGGAACTCAAATGGCCGCTGGGGAGGGATGCCACCATTAATTTTAATAGAAAATAAAGACATGAAAAATTATTACTTAAGAGATAAACTCATATGGTCAAAATAGTGCAAAACAAATAATAAAAAAATATAATTACTCAAAATAAATAAAAACTACCCACAGGAGAAGAGAGCTTGTAAAAGAAGGTGTAACAATTAACGAGCATAAATCAGTCCTTTCAAAAGATTTTCTTCAATCATTGGTGCTGGTGTTACAACCTCTTTTACAAGCTTCCTGCTCCTGCGGGTATTCTTTCACGTAGATTTGATTTCTTTTGAATAATTATGTTTTTGTTTGTTTTGGCACTATTTTTATCATAAGAGTTCATTTTTAAACACAATAGTGTCCCTCGAGTAATAATTTTTCACATCTTTCTCGTCTATAAAAATTAATTATATGCACTGCCACTTTAATATGCTCTTTTAAGGGCGTCTCACACACTGACACTTTAATTTATAGCACTTGTTCACTTTGCGACTCAATATTGCAATTTTGTATGAACTGCCTATATACATTATGATGTGTGCTTTATTTTTATATTCTTTATGTTTTAATTATTTTTCCATAAATTATTATTGATTGCTTTTTATAAAATTTTCTTTGTTTTTTTAAATTTGCATGCTTGGTGGCACCACCTTAAATTTGGAATACCTGCTTGCACTGCCCTCTAGGTGATTGGCAGCCCTGGACCCCCCACCTTTTCTAATATTGACGTGTTCGCTTGTGAACATCTGACGTCATTACGCATTTACCGCTGACATCAGCACGCCATTGTTGCATCTCAAACGCAATCATTTTTGGTGCTTTTGGCTTTAGAGGTTATGGGCTCATCGTGCCGGTGTTAGGCCTGGGCTAGCCTGTTCTGCGTTTCCTGTAGGCTTTGGCAATGAGGTGGGATTTTGGAGCAACTCTCTTTGCAGTTTTGTTTCCGATTAACGTCCGGTTCTCTCAGGAGCACACATGTATGATGTCTCATTAGAGTGAGTATACTATTATTCTGTTATTTAATTATTATAATTTTTTTTTTTTACATTCTTTATTTTGTAATTTTGACATTTAAACAGGGATAGTAACCAGTAGTGATACATTAATGTTGCAAGTTCATAGCTTACAATGAATTAAACAGTAACCCCCGAGGCTATAGCTCATGTGACCTACGATTCTTTTGGTTGATCTTATACGGGTTTTTAGGTTAGCTTCAGCTGTTCGTCCTGGCTGGACCTAAGCCCCAGGGTCTATCTGACAGCTATATGCCCTGTTAGTTTGACCTGACCCGGTGTTTCGTCTTCTTTGTTCACCCCAATGTTGGTGATCTTTATAATTAGTGTTATGCTCGGGTGGTAATAGGGCGGGTGTCAGTGATCTGGCTTACTTGGGTCGTGTGTGGGGTAGCAGCGGACCCTGGTCCCATCCGCCTTTCAGTGTGGCACCGTGCTGGTCCCCTCGCTATCCCCACTTTAGCCCTTTCGTAATGGTTCAGGCGGTTGTGTCGTTGTCTAATCGATGGGCTAGCTGTGGGGAGCAGGGGGTTTGGCATGGAGTATATCTCTGGTGACCCCGTCTCCGTTTGGTGGGCTGTGGTGGTGCCCCAACTCGCAGGTTGTATGTGTCTCCATCCTTTTCTTCTTGTGGGTCAGAGTGGGGTCTCCCCAGTCCACATCTATATTCGCCCTTCTCTATGTCGTCCGCGTTCCTACTACGTCAGGGCCTGATATGTATAGTCACGTCTGATGTTCGTTTCGTTTATGTGTGTGCCTAGTTGCTTGCATCTTGGTGGCTCATGTCTTGGTGCGTGTTTCTACCCTTTGCGTCTGGGGGGTGTTCATGGGCTATTCTCTCAGGTCATAGTGGCTGTGGGGTCAGTGTGTCAAAGTCCGGGCGTCCATATTTGTCTACGTAGGTGAGTGTTTAGATCGGTGTCCGTATGTTCCGTCATTCGGCGTACAGCCGATAGGGGGGGTATAGGGAAGAGCGGAGAGGGAGGCTAGCAGGGAGGTATAAGAGGGGGGTGGGGGAGTCCTGCGCTGCCTCCACCAGGCGCCCTGCTGTTCTTACTCTGCCTCTTGTCCGAGCCCTGGCCGGACAAAGATCTGTTCGATCCTCGCCGTCCATTGTGGCACGGTTGGGATGTCTTTCGATTTCCACTGAACGGGGATTAAGCTTTTAGCGGCATTAAGTAGGTGTCTCGTCAGGGATTTCTTGTAACTCGACAGTGGTGTCCGCGTGTGATTAAGGAGCATGGGGAGTGGTTCAAGGGGCCCTTCTATGCCCTCATCCTGTCTGACCGCCTCCAGAAATGGCTCCAGGGAGAGGGCAAACAGGAGGGGGGACAGAGGGCATCCCTGGCACGTCCCGTTTCATATCTCGAACGCCAGGGTTAGGAATCCGTTTATTCATAGTTGCGCTTTCGGAGCCGCGTAAATTGCCGAGATCCACTTAAGGATCTGAGGTCCGAGTCCCATTGCCTGTAAAGTGGCCTGTAGGTACTGCCAGTCCACCCGGTCAAACGCCTTTTCAGCGTCAGTTGAGAGGAGCAGTCTTCCTATCTGGGCTGTTCGGAAGAGGTGCATGATGTTAAGTGCCCTGATGGTATTGTCCTTTGCTTCTCTCCCGGGGATAAATCCCGTCTGGTCCGGCGGCCAGGCGGCCGATACGTTGTGCCAGGATCTTAGTAAATAGTTTAAGGTCGGCGTTCAGTAGAGAGATTGGCCTATAACTGGTGCACGACGTTGGGTCTTTCCTTTCTTTAGGTATTACTGCGATGGTCGCCAGTAAGGTGTCCCCAGGGAATCGGCCGTCCTCCAGCAGCGAGTTCAGGCCGTTCAATAGCTCCGGTAATAGGATATCCCCAAAGGTTTTAATGTAGCGGGCCGGAAGGGCTGTCCGGGCCTGGCGCTTTGTGTAAATGTGTGTTTTTCAGGGCCAACGTGAATTCCTCTATCGTGATGGGGGCGTCTAGCTCTTCCTTGTGTTCTTGTGAGAGGGTCCGGGTCACAAACTGGTCTAGGTATTCCTGCATCTGGTTACGTCTCCGACTTTGCGCGGTTGTCGTCGCTTCGGTCGGTATGTTATAGAGCCTGGCGTAGAACTCCTTAAATTCTCCGGCAATCTGGTCAGGGATCTGGGTGAGGGGAAACCTGTGTGTTTTGATCTTGGTGATTTGGCATCTCCGTCTCTTTTGTTGCAACATCTTTGCCAGCAAGCAGCTGCATTTGTTGGAGTATTCATAAAAATGTTGATTGGATTTGCGGAGCGTGTGCGCTAGCTTCTGCGATAGTAGTTATTGCAGTGTCCTGCGGGTCTCCAATAGCACTCTGTATGCGACTTCTGAGTGTGTTGTCTTGTGTTCCATCTCCAATTGGGCGATTTTCTTATGTAGCTCTATTATTTGCCCGCTCTGGGCCTTCTTCCATGCTTTGCAGATCTTGATGAAGTGTCCTCTGACTACGCACTTATGGGCTTCCCATCTGGTTAGCTGTGGTGTCTCGTCGGTCGTCTTATCTTCAAAGAAGTTACGTAGGACTGTCCTGGTCTCCTCCAAAGCCAACTGGTCGATTAGGAGTCGCTCGTTCAGTTTCCATTGCCTGCCTCCGGGCTTATGCAGGGGTGAGGTCAGGAGGGTGAGCATGGGTGCGTGGTCTGACCATGTGGTGGGGAGAATGTTGCTGTTTTGTAGGAGGGGGAGATATTCTTGTGATAGGAGAATGTAGTCGAGTCGGCTGTATCCACCGTGGACCGGGGAGTAGCAAGTGAAGTCTCTGCCTTCTGGGTGCAGGACTCGCCAGGTATCCGCAAGGCCTGCATCTCTAAGTGCCGCCTGTGTGGCTTTGAGACTTGTTGGGGATAGTGAGCATTGGCCTTTGGACGTGTCCACCCGTGGGTCCATGGGTGTGTTAAGGGTCCCCTGCTAGGACTAATAGCCCGTCTATAAATTGTTCCAGTAGTCTTAGGGTTTTGGAGATGAAGCTATGTTGCTTGTGTAACTCTTATCTGCGATGGTGCCCTTGAGGAACAGGTATCGTCCCAGCGGGACTGTCTTTTCATCTGTGCAGATGAAGGGTATGTGGCTGGCGAATAGGATGGCCACTCCGGCTATCTTGGCATCCCTGTGGTTTGTGAAATATCCCAGTGGGAACCTCTGATCGCAAAGCGTGGGGCCAGTCGATCCACGGAAATGAGTCTCCTGTAGGAAGGCCACCGAGGCCCTGGCTGCCCACAAGAATCGCAGCAGATGTGACCTGACGTTGTTAGACCAGAGGCGCAGCGGCGGTTGTGGGAGGGGGAGGTGGGGTGCAGGGTGTGAGGTGAGAGGTTTAGGGTGTGGGGAGGCGAGTCTCTTAGTTGTGGTCGATGAGCGTTGGTGTCAAATCTTGTTGTCTCGGTAAGTATGAAAGGAAAACTTAAGAACTATGTACAGTATCAGACTTGACTGTCTAGGGGGGCGAGTCTGTGGGGAGCACCCTGTTCTATTAAATAGTCCCCTCGTCTACACCCCTACCTAGGTTCCCCCACAGTCCGTCTACGGGTTAATGCGCGTCCCGAAGCACAGGTCGGGGCAAGGAGCCGGCGTGACAGTGTGTTCTTACTGTCGTCCTCCTATCCTGACCGTTCCCTCCCCCCAGCCAGTAGGTGTTGTCAGTCTGCTAGTTCTTCAGGGTCATGACCGGGTTCTGTTGGCCCTCCTCCCCCCCCATGGTCATCAGGCCATGTGTGACAGGTGTGTGGTCTCAGGTGTGGGGTCTCTGCTTGTGTACTTTGTGGGGACTGACCCCTACCCCCGCATCCCACCCGGACTCCCCTCCCCCGCCCACTCAGTGTTCATGTGGCGGCTTATGTCCTCTACCTCCCCCGGCAGGTGCCCTCCCCTATCTGCTCCCCCCGAAGCTATGCTTGAAGAGTATGAAATAATGTGTGTATCATGGCGCATCTGTGATAGGGCTTCTACATGAGGGTGTATTCACTATGCTGGGGGCTTTATGTTACTGATGAGGGGGTTCGGCGTTTCAGGTGCACCGGAGTGGCTGGGTTGGGGCTGATCTTCCTGGTGCATGATGCGCTATTCTTATGTCATATAATTTAAGCTACCCCTGAGGCTACGTTTGGTGGGACGTTGTTGGGTCAGAGTATGTGGAGCCAGTTATTCCCGTGTCTCACCTGGAAACCCCCATCGGTAGGCGATCTCTCTATCTCGCAGGGTCGTGGTCAGGGACCTGAGGGCGTGTCTGGCATCAAGGGTGAGGCTGGACAGGTCCTGGCATAGCGCTACCTTTGAGCCCCTGAACTGGAAGCCGTCGGAGCCCCTTGCCGCCACCATCAGCTTTTCCTTGAGACTGTAAGCATGAAGGCAGCATAGGACATCCCGGGATCAGTCGTCTGGCCTTGGCGGTCCCAGTGCCCTATGGACCCGGTCAAACTGGATTTCTGGTGGGCAGTCTCGGCCCAGAATCTCTTGGAAAAGGGCTGTGATCGTGTCGGGCACGGGGGTTGCATCCGGCTCTGGCAGGCCACGTATGCGGATGTTGTGTCGTCTGCTGCGGTATTCCAGGTCCTCGACCTGGTGCCGGAGGGACAGGAGCAGGTTTCTTTGTCGGGTTGTAGCTATTTCCACCGCCTGGTGTTGTCTGCGGCTCGTCTGGGCTTCAGTTTCAAGGGCCTCCACGCGTTCTTCAACCGCTGAGAGATCTGTGCACAGGGCCGCAATCTCCTTACGGACTGCTGTCCGGAGGTCTTGTATGAGGCTGCTGGTGTCTGTCTTCTTTTGCCCTGAGATAGCAGCCAGCTCCTGTCGGATCAGCGCCAGGGTGTCTTCCCAGACGCCATCTGCTGTGGAGCTTCCCGCGCTTTCCAGGTCTGGGGATCCAAGCGCCATATTGTCTGCCGGCCCGGAGCCACCGAGGGTGCCCGGTGTGGACACGAAGTCGTCCATCGTGCCGGTTTGGCAGTGTGGAGGGCCTCCTTGGGTGAGGAGCTTCTTATTGCGGACCATTCCGTCGGGCTTAGTGGCTGGTGAGTTGCGCTTTTTTGCTGTTTAATGGTCGAGGGAAGAGGAGCGCAGTCTTCACACTTCCTTCTCCATGCCCGGTCCGGCCACGCCCCTAATTATTATAATTTTATGGATTGTTTGATTGCTGTGTCACAAGTATTGATTGAAAACACTGCCTTTAAATCAATCAATACTTGGGACACATTTTCTTTTGTGGTGTTAGCTTGAGAAAAACCCATTGGCTGACATCAGCAGAAGTGATTCTCTGAGCCAATCACAATGCTTTTCTATAGGATTGGCTGAGCTTGTCAATGAGGCAGATCAGGGGCAGAGCCAGCACAAGTCAAACACAGCCCTGGCCAATCAGCATCTCCTCATAGAGATTAAATGAATCAATGCATCTCTTAGAGGAACGTTCAGTGTCTCCATGCAGGGGGTGGAGACACTGAATGGCAGTAGTGTATACTGTGCAGCACTGTCCCAGGAAGCACCTCTAGCAGCCATTTAAGGAGTGGCCAGTGGAGGTATCCCTAGGCTGTAATGTAAACACTGCATTTTCTCTGAAAAAAACAGTGTTTACTGCAAAAATCCTGAAGGGAATGCTTACACTCACCAGAACAAATACAATAAGCTGTAGTTGTTCTATTGTGTAATATTGCTTATCTGTATAGCTGTATGTACTAGAGGGCCTGACAACTGAAGAGACCTTCCACTGACAACTAAATCACCTGCAACATTCAGTCACAAGCAGCATCAATATTACATGGTGAATGTGTTCCTAGAACAGCAACCTTTATTGCTGCAATACAGTGATCATGTTCCAATATTAAGCAAAACATTGAGAAAACCTACATCAGGACAACCACTGAGAAATTCTGCTTTTTAACCCACTTAAGAACTAAGGCCATGCCATTCCTTACATGAATAAAGGGGTAGCCCAATCACAAGGTCCCCAAGGTGTGAAATAGCAGAATAAAGAATCCGATCTCCAGTAAGGGAGTTCACGCAGCAGATCCATACAATCAGTCTGGAATAAAATGCCATAAGGATAGCACAATTAAGATATGCTCTCAATCCCAACCATTACCCTTTAGAAAAATTAATTCTATTCTAAAAACAATCTCCTTAATCAATTCCAGTTTACTGAACCTGTAACCTGAATATATAGATATATAAACCTGGGGCTGTTCCAGTTACATTCAATTTAAAGTTCTGTTTCCTGTTCTTTCTGCTGTGAAGGTAGGAGCTAGCCCGTCAGTTAATGTTGCCTCTGGTTGGTCAGGATAATAAAGTTTACTGCTCTGTCAATATGTCACTCTACAAAGGTGTGAGTGGATGCAATGTTTTATATCACCACAAGGTGGAAGCAGTGCATCTTTCTATAAATCCCTTGATTCGATATTAATAACCACGAAAGCCCGCTTTAGTTGTTATGGTGTCAGGAGTGCCCTGACGCCGTCCCATAGCGAATAGCCAATCTGTTTTAGTACGGGTTGACAACATATCTGAGCATCCGTACCGTGTTGTGTTCTTGTGCAAGAGAATCCAGATGTCTCTATAGAATCTCTCCAGATTCTCCTGAGGTCCAGATGAAAGTGATGCAGTTGCGAGTGCCTGGGGGATTCAATTAAGTTGTCAAACTATACTAAAAAAAGTTTGACTATTTACCACAAGATGGCGTCAGGAGCAGTGGGATGTAGTGGTTATAGTGCTTGAATTGTTTCTTTAAATAAAACAGTGTAACGCACACTTCATTCAGCGCAGTTCAAGGCCTGTGTGCTGTGTGATAGAACAATAGCAAATGATCAGTCTAAATGTGTCATTCTTTGCAAAGAAAAGAAACGTAACAAAATGAATGACAATAACTATAATAAATACGAAGTGCGAAGAAATACGAACCAAAGTGCTTGCTACAATCTACTACTTGACAAACTTTCTA
Organism: Pelobates cultripes; assembly: GCA_933207985.1. NCBI lineage: Eukaryota > Metazoa > Chordata > Amphibia > Anura > Pelobatidae > Pelobates > Pelobates cultripes. The sequence goes on from OW240923.1 coordinate 21,211,875, forward strand.
AATCATTCATATATTATTTTTTTCATTTGGCTAATTTAAATAAGAAAGGTAACACTCAAAGTTCTGTCTTCTTGTTGATTGTTGTGTATTCTGAAACATTCCTGCTAATCATGGTTCTAGTAGCTCTTACATCTAATGATTGTGCACGTAGCTGTCAGAGTATGACAGTATGTAAGTGTCATGGTATTAATGTGTATGTGTCGGGGTACGAGTGTATGTAGGTGTCATGATATTAATGTGTGTAGCTGTCAAGGTACGAGTATGTATATGTGTCATGATATTAATGTGTGTAGCTGTCAAGGTAGAAGTGTATGTAGGTGTCATGATATTAATGTGTGTAGCTGTCGGGGTACGTAGTGTATGTATGTGTCATGAAATTAATGTGGGTAGCTGTCAAGGTACGAGTGTATGTGTCATGATATTAATGTGTGTAGCTGTCAGGGTACGAGTGTATGTATGTGTCATGATATTACTGTGTGTAGCTGTCAGGGTACGAGTGTATGTAAATGTCATGATATTAATGTGTGTAGCTGTCAGGGTACGAGTGTATGTAAATGTCATGATATTAATGTGTGTAGCTGTCGGGGTACGAGTGTATGTATGTATCATGACATTAATGTTTGTAGCTGTCAGGGTACGTAGTGTATGTATGTGTCATGATATTAATGTGTGTAGCTGTGAAGGTACGAGTGTATGTAAGTGTCATAATATTAATGTGTGTAGCTGTCAGGGTATGTAGTGTATGTATGTGTCATGATATTAATGTGTGAAGCTGTCAAGGTACGAGTGTATGTAGGTGTCATGATATTAATGTGTGTAGCTGTCAGGGTACGAGTGTATGTATGTGTCATGATATTAATGTGTGAAGCTGTCAAGGTACGAGTGTATGTAGGTGTCATGATATTAATGTGTGTAGCTGTCAAGGTACGAGTGTATGTAAGCGTCATGATATTAATGTGTGTAGCTATCAGGGTACGAGTGTATGTGTGTGTCATGATATTAATGTGTGTAGCTGTCAGGGTATGTAGTGTATGTAAGTGTCATGATATTAATGTGTGTAGCTGTCAGGGTACGAGTGTATGTATGTGTCATGATATTAATGTGTGAAGCTGTCAAGGTACGAGTGTATGTAGGTGTCATGATATTAATGTGTATAGCTGTCAAGGTACGAGTGTATGTAAGCATCTTGATATTAATGTGTGTAGCTATCAGGGTACGAGTGTATGTGTGTGTCATGATATTAATGTGTGTAGCTGTCAAGGTACGAGTGTATTTATGTGTCATGATATTAATGTGTGTAGCTGTCAAGGTACGAGTGTATGTAGGTGTCATGATATTAATGTGTGTAGCTGTCAAGGTACGAGTGTATGTAAGCGTCATGATATTAATGTGTGTAGCTGTCAGGGTATGAGTGTATTTATGTGTCATGATATTGTGTGTAGCTGTCAGGGTATGAGTATATGTTTGTGTCATGATATTAATGTGTGTAGCTGTCAAGGTACGAGTGTATGTAAGTGTCATGATATTAATGTGTGTAGCTGTCAGGGTACAAGTGTATGTATGTGTCATGGTTTTAATGTGTGTAGCTGTCAGGGTACGAGTGTATGTATGTGTCATGATATTAGAGTGTGTAGCTGTCAGGGTGTGTGTGTGTCAGAGGATTAGTGTGTCAGTGTAAGAGTGTGTGGTGACAAGAACATATACTCACCTGTCATTTTAATGATGGCCACGTTTGCCAGCAAGCATCATGTTAAAAATAAATATATCTGAGAGGCAGGGCAGTAAACCAGTTGAGAACTGGCTCAATCCCGGAACTCCGTAATAGAAACCGATACTACCCCCACTAACCGCTGTACCGCAAGGAGAACTTTCCCAAGCCCCATGGGACGCAAGCATAAAAAGCTGATGCCGGACAAAGCAGCCCCAGGGCTCACGATAGGAGAAATGTGGCAGCAGGCACGAGGCCAGAGCGGAGTCAATATGGCAGCGCTCCACGGAGGCTGCTCTGATTTCTCGGATGACGGCACAGGAGGAGACGAAGAGGACTATCTCCCCGACCTAGTAACTACCGGAGTGTTAAATATCATGACACATACATGCTAGCGGAACTACAGAAGAACATCCTCTCAGATGTCACCTGTCACGGTTCTCACCTGATAGACAGACGGCAAGACGTGGTCGCTCTTGGAGTTCCCAACAGGGGACTTGAACCGGGGATCTTCTCAGCCCTGGTCCTGCTTTCTACCTCTGAGCCACAGCAGCTATTTACAGTGAAGACTGATTCCAGTCCTGTTCATCCTGACATGGCTACTACTCTGGGGGCTGCACCTTGACTTGGCTGTGTTTCACCTGACTCTGATCAGTCATCAGCAGGGTATATAAACCCAGCCTCGCCCTGTGCTCAGTGTCAAGTCTTTGATCCTGTTTGTTCTAGTGTTCCTGTTTCATCGCTTCGCATTATTGACCCCGGCTTCCTGACTCGTTTATTCTGACTTCTGGCATCCCTTGACTTCGGCTACTCCTCGTTGTTCCTGTCCTCTGGCATCCTTTGACCTCGGCTATCCCTCGACCATCCTGCTGGTTCAGTCCTTGCCTGTCCTGCGTATTGGTACTGCATCCTGCACAGCCCCCGTGCACAGACCCACAGGCCAGGTGAATTCTTACCTGACCACCTCGGCCTGTGGCTATCTGCAAGGGTGAGCATCATATCTGCGCTACAGACTCCCAACTCAGGTAAGACCCTGACATCACCACACTCAGGGGAGAGCTGAAAGGCCTAACAGGCCGCATAACAAAGCTGGAGGACTCCTCCAAAGAACAACAGCAGAATACAACCTCGCTGCAGAGGGAAATACAAGACCTGCACCACCAAAACATGCTGTTTGAAAGGCGGTTCGCGGTCCAGGAGGACACGAGACAGAGACTCAACTTAAAGGTTAGGGGGATCCCGGAGGGGCTACCGAAGGCAGAGCTGCCGCAAACGATCAAACGTATGCTAACTTCTGTGCTGCCCCCAGGCCAAACCAAGGCTATTACACCTACAGTCATCTTCCGGATCCAGAAACCCACTAGGGCCCCAGCTATGGCCACAAGGGACACTATACTTACCTTTAGAAATGGATCAGACAAAGAGACGGTCCTCACCGCCCTCCTGGGTAAAACTCCCATGCGGTTTGAAAACACAGAATTAACCTTCTATGCCGACCTGTCCAGTGGAACTCTGGCATGGCGCAGATCACTCCGACCACTCACCTCCACACTCCGGCAACACAACATTCAATACCGCTGGCGGCCCTCCCATATGCTACTCGTGCAACACGGAGGGAAAGCGCATCAACTCCAGGGCATGCAGGACGCTGCGGATCTTCTGCACACCTTAGGCATACCACAGGACTCACTACCCCAATCGGGATCCCAAACTCCCACCTCCACGGCCCACGCCTGGGACCCAGTGAGAATTGCCCCGTTTATACCGCAGAGCACCACACCGATCACTTATGCCTCTGTGACCACCTAAACAGAGACACGGGACAGGCTCTCCAGCCGCAGGGACACCATAAACTGCCCACACCTGACCGCTACACATGCTCTCTATGAAGACCTAGTGCCCACCGGGACGCAGACAACCCCTGTCCCTCGAAATGAGCAATTGCCCTCCCAAGTAATTCTACCCTACAGACCTGTCTTCCGACCCTACCTAATGGAGATATCAGCTGAACGGGCCTCATGAATGGAAGGCCCCAACACCTCCAGTCTCAACTGAGAGCAGAAGGAACTCGGCCTGCATGGCCCACATGGACTCAAGCCCCGAGTGGACATTGGTTGACTGTCTGCTAGATGGGCCCACTCAGTTATACAAAACCTCCAACCTTCCAAAGGTGTAAGGGCTTCCTCTAGTCGGCCAAAATGCTGTAGGCTCCAGATCAAGCGGCTTAAATGCAACACACTGTTCATGCTGGTTTTGTTTTTTCGGTTTAGTTTTCCTTTTCTCTAGCTCCTCAATGCATGCCTTTTTAAATATGGCACTGCCTACCTTTTCTGTGTGCAATTTACTTACAGGCGAAACATATAATAGTGATCTGATTAGAGTCTACATATTTTTCTCACGTGTAACTTGTCGCGAGTACTAATCCGATTTACGCATCACAACACTTAACTATCTACTGACGTATTTCTTACTATTTAATATACGTATTTTACAGCACTTATTTTAAGGGGAACATGAAGGGTATATGTGCCGGTTATATAAGTATTCACTAGATTGCGGTTGTTACTAGCCAGTGTTAATGCTATCCATATTACGTGCGTGACTCACTATCTACTTAACTTCTCTAACCGTAGCCACGACTGCCTAGCAATTCTGGAGCCTGCTGTCATTTGCTTGAATAATATAAAGTACAGCCGTTAGAAAGCTACTACATGACTTTAATCTCTTCAACCTCACTTATAATTTAAGCCCAGACAGGGTACCCTGGCTGGTCTCCCAGCTCCTGATTGTATCTTATATAAGTGTTAACTACATTACTTGTTTCATTTAATACTTTATGCAATCAACAATAGTTGCAGTGCTTAAAGGAGCACTCTAGGCACCCAGACCACTTCAGCTTAATGAAGTGGTCTGGGTGCCAGGTCCAGCTAGGGTTAACCCATTTTTTAATAAACATAGCAGTTTCAGAGAAACTGCTATGTTTATTAATGGGTTAAGCCTTCCCCCTAATCCTCTAGTGGCTGTCTCATTGACAGCCACTAGAGGCGCTTGCGTGCTTCTCACTGTGATTTTCACAGTGAGAACACGCCAGCATCCATAGGAAAGCATTGTAAATGCTTTCCTATGCGACCGGCTGAATGCGCGCGCAGCTCATGCCGCGCGTGCGCATTCAGCCGACGGGGCGGAACGGAGGAGGAGAGAAGGAGGAGAGCTCTCCGCCCAGTGCTGGAAAAGGGTAAGTTTAAACCCCTTTCCCCTTTCCAGAGCCGGGCGGGAGGGGGTCCCTGAGGGTGGGGGCACCCTCAGGGCACTATAGTGCCAGGAAAACGAGTATGTTTTCCTGGCACTATAGTGGTCCTTTAAGCTTTACCCAGCACTAACTATTTTATCTATAAGGTTTTAAGCATAAATGTGTCCTGGTGTTAATGTGATAATGCTGGTTAAAAATGCTGAATGATCTGCAGGTAATAGCTGCATAAAAATTGTGACTAGCAAGTTTCAATGTAACAATTAAAATGCGCGGTTTTCAAATAGCCTACACAAGAGCAACTCACCCTGTATAAACCTCGCACACAGGCCAGCTATTGCCACATGGCAAAGCGCATTACTACATTGCAACTGTTTTAGCATAACTCATATAACTAGCCTAGCACTGCTAAGCGTTGATTTTTTTCACTTTATATTAATGTTCTTATTATTTAGCCAAGCTGACGATTTAGCGCAGATTAAGCTGGTAACTTTAATTGTAATGAGCAACCAATATTAATTCATGTTTTGTTTCTACATCTATATACAAAAACGTGCACTGCTCAAATGTCATATTGTAATATCAATGTGATATGTCTATGCTTACGAACGCTATTGTGGCAGAGTAAGCTGTCTTGTCTATCCATGCACTCAAAAATAAAGAATTAAAAAAATATATATATATATATCTGCCATAATCTGCTCAGCACAACAGAGATACAATGTTACTACTTACAAATGTTCACCATGTCCTACTTCCATGGCAGATGCACTTTAACACACGACACTATACAGTACGGAGAGAAAAGGCGCTCTGCACAATTAGTATAAAAAGTATCCCAAAAACAATCTTCCATCTAAACCCACGGTCTGAGCCATCAGAGAGAAATATTAAACCAGAGAACAAAAAATAACAATAAAAACAAAGGGTTAATGAGCATCTGTGTTTACTTACACATGTATTGATAGTTAATACAAATACCTTCTCCAAACAGAAAGCAGTGGGTAAATGCAACATACACAGTGAGGATGCCGTTGGCTCTGTTGCTACAGAGGGCCCCCTGGCTCTTGCTGTCAAAGCTCATACAATCAAAGACTCTGTAACGCACAGGATGCCCGCAGGCTGTGCCATGTTGTCATCCCACATATGCTCAGTTCATATGACAGGAGCTGAGGGAGGCAAGACGCAGCACCTACCAACATACAGCGATGTGCTGGTCTGCGTCTTACCTACCTACCTGGGACTCAAGTCACCCATCCAGAGACCTAGTAATGCTGTACGGTATTAAGAGAGACTGACTGCAATTACCATGTTAAAAAAACAGCAGAACCTCAACTTTCAATGGCGTCATTCAAAAATAAGAGCAACCTCAATACAAAATGCAAGATGGATTTAAAGGGCAGAGGTACCCTCCCCAAAAAGGAGCAGAGTGTAGTTGTATTACAATGGGAGCAGAGTGTAGCTGTATTGGATTTGGGCTGTGCGGTCGGTCTAATTTACACTGAGAAAATGACGAATCTTCGAACGGGAATTAGTTTCCTGCCGCAGTGTCGAAGTGGAGGAGAAGGTACGAGTGTGTGTAATTGGGTATCCGAAAACAGTTCCACAGATTTGGCTGCACACACCGCTGACCACGTTCGAAAGAGTTAAAATGGCTGCCACCACGTGTTCGTTTGTCGAATGGCGGCCACTTAGACTGTATCCGAAGTGCCAATTTAAAGTTGCAACACTGCTTCAAAGTGATTAAGGGCCATAAACAGCATTATAAAAAATCCATTATGCCCAAATACTGTGTTTAAAGTGCCCAATCTCCCAGGGGCCATAGTCATAAGGTAGGAGGCTGGCAATCAGGCTCCTCCAAATCCCAGGGGCAAAGGGCAGTGGGACACATAAACAGCTAGTGACAAAATGTATTTTGTCACACACTGGGAGCAGAGTGTAGCTGTATCACACAGGGAGCAGAGTGTAGCTGTATCACACAGGGAGCAGAGTGTAGCTGTATTACACTGGGAGCAGAGTGTAGCTGTATTACACGGGGAGCAGAGTGTAGTTGTATTACACAGGGAGCAGAGTGTGGTTGTATTACACAGGGAGCAGAGTGTAGTTGTATTACACAGGGAGCAGAGTGTAGTTGTATTACACAGGGAGCAGAGTGTAGTTGTATTACACAGGGAGCAGAGTGTAGTTGTATTACACGGGGAGCAGAGTGTAGTTGTATTACATGGGGAGCAGAGTGTATCTGTATTACACTGGGAGCAGAGTGTAGCTGTATTACATGGGGAGCAGAGTGTAGCTGTATTACATGGGGAGCAGAGTGTAGCTGTATTACACTGGGAGCAGAGTGTAGCTGTATTACATGGGGAGCAGAGTGTAGCTGTATTACATGGGGAGCAGAGTGTAGTTAGATTACACTGGGAGCAGAGTGTAGCTGTATTACATGGGGAGCAGAGTGTACATGTATTACACTGGGAACAGAGTGTAGTTAGATTACACTGGGAGCAGAGTGTAGCTGTATTACACTGGGAGCAGAGTGTAGTTAGATTACACTGGGAGCAGAGTGTAGCTGTATTACATGGGGAGCAGAGTGTAGCTGTATTACACTGGGAGCAGAGTGTAGCTGTATTACACTGGGAGCAGAGTGTAGCTGTATTACACTGGGAGCAGAGTGTAGTTAGATTACACTGGGAGCAGAGTGTAGCTGTATTACATGGGGAGTAGAGTGTAGTTAGATTACACGGGGAGCAGAGTATAGTTGTATTAAACTGGGAGCAGAGTGTAGCTGTATTACATGGGGAGCAGAGTGTAGCTGTATTACACTGGGAGCAGAGTGTAGCTGTATTACATGGGGAGCAGAGTGTAGCTGTATTACATGGGGAGCAGAGTGTAGTTAGATTACACTGGGAGCAGAGTGTAGCTGTATTACATGGGGAGCAGAGTGTACATGTATTACACTGGGAACAGAGTGTAGTTAGATTACACTGGGAGCAGAGTGTAGCTGTATTACACTGGGAGCAGAGTGTAGTTAGATTACACTGGGAGCAGAGTGTAGCTGTATTACATGGGGAGCAGAGTGTAGCTGTATTACACTGGGAGCAGAGTGTAGCTGTATTACACTGGGAGCAGAGTGTAGCTGTATTACACTGGGAGCAGAGTGTAGTTAGATTACACTGGGAGCAGAGTGTAGCTGTATTACATGGGGAGTAGAGTGTAGCTGTATTACACTGGGAGCAGAGTGTAGCTGTATTACACTGGGAGCAGAGTGTAGCTGTATTACACTGGGAGCAGAGTAGAGTGTAGCTGTATTTAAACTGGGAGCAGAGTGTAGCTGTATTACATGGGGAGCAGAGTGTAGCTGTATTACACTGGGAGCAGAGTGTAGCTGTATTACATGGGGAGCAGAGTGTAGTTAGATTACACAGGGAGCAGAGTGTAGCTGTATTACATGGGGAGCAGAGTGTAGTTAGATTACACGGGGAGCAGAGTGTAGCTGTATTACATGGGGAGCAGAGTGTAGCTGTATTACACTGGGAGCAGAGTGTAGCTGTATTACATGGGGAGCAGAGTGTAGTTAGATTACACAGGGAGCAGAGTGTAGCTGTATTACACTGGGAGCAGAGTGTAGTTAGATTACACGGGGAGCAGAGTGTAGCTGTATTACATGGGGAGCAGAATGTAGTTAGATTACACGGGGAGCCATGTTCAGCCATACTGCATGTAAAGTACATTCAGTCTCTAATTACCTCCAGAGTTGGTTGAAACTACACCATGGAGTTTGCATGTCTTCAGCCATCTCCTGGGAGAGAATCCAGCAGAGGGAGCTGTTGAGCTGTCATACATGGAATTTACTGGGCGGCACTGTCAACTTGGAGTAAACATAAAGGAATAGGGAGTTTTCAGACCCCTGCCATCTCCCTATGGGAACCTCAGTGCTGCAGCAGCGCACATACAGCCATCAGATACAGCTGAGGATGCACAGTGTGCTTGAGATATAATAATACTGAAACGTGGGATGAGGCATTCGTTTACATTATGGAAGCGTTATACGCCATCGAGCAGAAATGCTGGGGTATAATGTGCGGTGTGTAGGTTCTGAATGGGCGTTAGATGATGTGTAGGACTAATAACTGGTTGCACGTGGCTGAGTATGTGTGTAGGAATCCAATTGGCCATAGGGAGCTGTGTGGAACCACGTGGCTATCTGATTACCCCAGACGACACTCTGACCACTGAATATCTTCTAGGAGACATGCTGACCACTGAATATCTTCTAGGAGACATGCTGACCACTGAATTTTCTCCAGAGGACACGCTGACCACTGAATATTCCCCCAAAAGACATGCTGTACCCCAGAGGACATGCTGATCACTGAATGTTCCCGCAGAGGACACGCTGACCACTGAATATCACCCCGAGGACACACTGACCACTGAATATTCACCCAAAAGACATGCTGTACCCCAGAGGACATGCTGATCACTGAATGCTCCCCCAGAGGACACGCGGTCCACTGAATATACCCTAGGAGACATGCTGACCACTGAATATCTCCTAGGAGGCATGCTGACCACTGAATGTTCCCCCAGCTGACCAATATTCCACAGAGGACACGCTGACCACTGAATATCCCCCCAAGGACACGCTGACCAGTGAACTTCACTGAGTATTTCATTCTGTCTACTAATCAATGCAGCCATCTATATGACCAGTGAATATCACAAATGATATCTGTCAGCAAACACGAATATCCCCAAGGATGTCCCTCCAATCTATTTACCAAATTGGTTTATTTGACAGTAATCACCAAATATACCACTTCTGCCTGTTTTCTTCTGCACGCCACAACGACTGACCCCTCTACCTGTGTGCACAATATTCACTGTGCCTCATGCCGCTTACAGTGCCCTTGATGAATGTCAGCAAGAGATTCTGATTATTGTCGTGAAAGACAAGACAGTTTCTGCTCAGATGCATCCCACCCCCTACTGTGTGCCTTCGCATCACTGCAGCTCCTGAACCCCCGGGCACAGCCCCTCTTCTCTCATCCCTGACCCTGCTGCTGCCCAGCAGGATGGGGGCAGCTGAGCAGATGTTGCCTGCCAGTGGCGCTCTCTGGCCCTGGCATGGCCACTTCACATCACATCACACCAGAGCAGCACAAAGCATATTCTGTCTGTCCTCCACACCAGCTGAAGGATTCACATGGCCTAGGGTCCTGGCACCCCGAAGGAAGGGTACTGACTGCCACTCACCACTCACACGGCTCCTACTGGCGATGGATCACATAATTTGTCACTACAAAATATTAAACAGCAGCTAAAAATAAAACACGGAAGTGCAAATCAGATGAAATTAGTGACTTTATCCTTTTTTAATATATTTTGCAAGAAGGAAAATAAAATAACACTGCAGAGTAATTGGGATGGGTAAGTGCTAAATTAGGTGCTTCGTGGATCTGGACCTAAAATTACATTGGGCCTAAATATATAATTTTTGTTTCAGGTCTCAGGCCTGACCTCGATTTGCAACTAGACTTTGGAGCCATATAAAACCATTTTTGCATGCATTCGTAAAGTGAAAATTTCAGACATAGAAAATTTATCATAGTTCATCTTATGACTCATGGAGCACAGGAAACCAATCCTAGTGGTAACAGGGCCCAGGGAATCAATCCTATGGGTAATAGGGCATAGAATGTCGATACAAAATGAGCTAGGAGGCCCCATCTATGTGCAATGGGCCTTGGGCACATTTGTGCCCTTCCAGTGCATGCATACCAGGATGACTGCCAATCTATCAGGTCGGCCCACTAAGCAGACGGTATTGTTCCAGTTCTCTCTGCAAAATCCCAGTACCCTGATTGTTGTGCAAGCACTGTGAATGATGCACTAGTGCTACTTTTTTGAGGGGAACAAAGACAGGATGGCATGTCAGAACACTAAAATTGGGACTTTCCTGCCAAAATCCATGACTCTTAAGAGGACTGAACTACAGTTCACTGGCTGGAAAAGCATCATGGGATATATAGTTCGGCAACAGCTGGGATGGTTATCTTTTGGCCAACCCTCATATGGTGCCCAAGTAGCATAAAGTATTTAGAACGAGAGTACCAAAGGGGAGATAATAGAAAGTGTGACAGCCACCACTTTCCCCTAAAAGGAACTATACTCACTGGACAGAAAGCCCTCCCTACTGTGCCTCCAGGCTAAGAAGCCTAACCAACTACCTAGAGAGTTTCTGGGACAATCGGGAGGCTCTCACTAGCACAACGCACCCAACCGGGAGCTACCCAAGAATCTCCTGGAACTGTAGATCAGAATGTGGGATCACCGCTCAAACTTCATCCGCGTAACTCTCCACCCCAGTACCACCAAACAGGCCACTAATTGGAAGGGTGATCGGGGAGGTGGCCAGACAAAGAAACCCTGCACTTGAGGGAGCTTCATGTATAGGCCTCACAAAAAGTCTTGATAAAGGCTCAAAGAGGAGTCGAAATGTTGTCTCCACTTTCTTGTTTTAAATAAAGACTGCCTTTTAGATGAAACCTCACATGTGCCTGGATATTTCTTTTTTCCATTTGATGCCTTCTCCCTTTCTGGAGCACCCTGCAGGAAGTATTCCTACTTTTTTACTGTATGCATTTTACTCTTTTTTTTTGCAAACAATGATGCTCGCAAACCCAGTCAAACTTCTTTAAATTACTTGGGCTAAACACCTCTGATCCAGTCACTTTTTGGATGATGACCCTCCTAAGGTAGAGCTTTCAGGGCGTGAAAGCTGTTTGGGGATGAGGGAAGGGGAAAGTACTGTTTTTAGGGACATTATTGTTAGGCGCCCAGGTGTCTGATTGTTAGGTTACCTCCTCCAATCAACCCAACACCCAGGCGTCAGGTTTGCAAAATGCATTGCATAATGCTTTGTTCTTTTGAGGATCCCCGTTGGGGACCTCTGTATAAAAATGTGACTGTTTATCAAAAAAGTGTTCATGTTGTACCCTGCATCAAGGCTCGGCTGATGATTAGGGGGAGAACTATAATCACTCTGGGGCTTTCACAGAGGGGAAAGCGATACTCCGGCTGTCTAGGAGAGGTCCACCACAATAAGTAATTAGTATATAGTTCATAAGCTCTGGTTATGTTTAAGATAGGGGTTCACAGGTTTTATGAAAGCAATTCAAGTGGACCTGGCATTACGACATTAACATTTTACTCCCATTAGTCTCTATTACTAGCTTTATTTTTTTGCGTTAAACCTGTTTTCTTGCCCCATGTACACAATGGAACATAGAGCGAGATGGCACATTAGCACCATACCTGTACAGTTATCCATTTTAATCAATGTTATAAAGTCTATGCAATTAATATATTATTTATAGCTATGGTGGAATCACCCAGAGGTTTAGATTAGATAAACATCCAGGGATGCTAAGTGATGGATCAAAGGATTACCCGGACAAGAAAGATCACAACCATCTACAAGAAAGGAATCGCCAGGTATATATGTTCTCAAACTTTGAGAAAGATTCCATGAAATAACATTGGATATATTCTGCATTTTACTACACAGGAGCACGGACATAGGTAGCCTAATTTCCAATCTAGGATGCACAAAAGAAATGAAGTGTGGTTAATGAGATGGGAATTCAATGATGGACTCTCATGAATCCATTACTCCACGCTATATGATATAAAAGGTGTTTATTGAGATTTGATGCCCTTATGGAAGTAGCAAATTAGTGCATTTGGTGGTATAAGACTAAGGACTGCTGTGAACTGCCTGGTAAAGGCATGGAAAAATTAGAAACTCTGCATAGCCTGGCACGTTCAAGATAATTGAACTCAGAAGTGATCACAACAAAGGGGAAAGACTTAAAGGGAAAGGTGGACTGTGATGCTAACATTTACCAAGTACTCACATATAGCTATAGTACTTTTTAAAATTATTTCTGCATTAGGTTACGGAGACCCAATACTAGAGTATGGCAGTATTTTATTTTCATTTCGTTGGACTAGTAGAATTTTGAAAATACTTGATTTCATGAATTTCTCCTACTGAAAGCTTGTCGTTCCAAATACCTATTAGTGCAATGAACAATGTGTTGCAAGATATAGCTAATGCCGTTATCATTTTGTCAGGGCTGAAAATGTATCCCATGCGCGTTAAAATTCATGGCTTGCAGTGACGAGTAACGCCCTGGCTAGTTGCATCGGACTTCAAATAGTAAGCCCTAAGTTTTTCTCTAGAGTTCACTTAAGCTGGACTAGTAGGTGTAATCAAAGAAATTCAAGGACTGGGCACCTGGAAACAGGATGAGGAAAACCATGCACCATACTTAACATTTATACAATCCACCAAATTATTTAGGCCAATGTCCTCATTACTATCGTGCATTTGTGCATTTGTTATGTGAATGTATGCTAATTCTAGGCTTTTTTATCATGATTTTGTATACTGATCTATTTTGGTTTGCAATATTTAAAAAGTAAATTAACCTTTAGTAATAGGGATAAGAAGGGTTTGAAATAAACACCATGAATAGGGGGCGGGGCTCGGTACTCACAGAGAGCAGACGCATGTCGGCTGGGCTCCGACAGATTTGCTGAGCAACACGGCAGATAACCCTCATCCGGACGCTATTTTCCCCACAAACAGCTCCCGACACCCGAGCCACTACAGGGAAAAGAGCCAAGAAGCTTAAGGCTCTCGCAGGAGAAGGCTCCTGCAACATCGGAGACCTGTTGCAATCGCGGCCTAAACCCAAGATGGCGGTGCAGCCAGACCTCAGCCTTACCTCCTCCGAGGATGAGATGTTTGTAGCGGATGGCATTGGGCTGTCCTCAAAATCATGTGTGTTCATATGCTTTCGGTTAAATTTTGCCGTATGTATGTATGCAGCATTCGTCTGATTGTTCGGTAAAATCACTCCAGTTACTATGCGAGTGAAAATACCGAACAATTAGACCAACCCAGGAATAAGTGTGCCTCCAATTACCGTTCGCAACAATGTTGCAAATGGGTAATTGGCAATCAGTACAGTGCGTGCTTTGTCCTCTGGGTGGCCGCCATTCGGGAGATGAACACGTGGCGGTGGCCATCTTAAACTCCCGGTGTTTTGCTGTTGAGTGTCTGGAACCCAAATCGGACACTCGGTTAGGCAAACACCGCTGAGACCTGCACACTGCCCTCAATTCGTGTAGAAACTACCCCGCGAACAAGGGGGTTTATCCGAATTCTCCCCAGTCCCCATAACCCAAGCCGTTCGTGCATTTTATTCCCTTTTTCTGTGACCAACTGCAGGGCCAAAACATATGGAACCCATTTCGGCTGTTACCTCCAGCGCGGTCGGTCTTTTTACTACCTCCAGGAATTTCCCGAACCCCTGGTCCGATCTGGGTGATTTTTGAATATGTCACTGTAACGGATCACCTGGCACCCCGACTGGGTACCTCTGTTGATGGATGCTCCTAGCGCATCTTGAGGATTCCAAGCACTCTAGCTGACACCACAACCATCGCAGGCCAAACCTCTCGTCCTTCAGAGCGAAGCAGGAACGAGCTCTTAAAACAGCTTAGGAGTGATTATAGCAAGAGAATATGCAGAGCATAGCAATCCCTTGTAGCAGATTCCCCCAATAAGAGACAGGACTCCAAATTGAGGGTGAAGTAGAACTATCAAAAACTTTATTTTACTTGGGACCAGCCCATATGGTCATTACATTAACATTGCTGTGAAAACTCAATAAAATTACAAACAAATCATAGCAGGCAACACACAGCGACCCACCATAACACAACTACACATTTATAAATGGGTGGGGAAGACCACAGTTAACACAAAATGTCTCTCCTGCATGCAGAATCAGCGATATGCAAATCTACCCGAATATGCAAATTACCAGTCTTGCTATTCAGGTAGTGCATATTACTGTTGCTACCAACAGAGGGCACTACACAAGCTCCATAGACAAATCCACCTAGTTGGTAGCAATCCTCAACAGTACAGGAGAGCAGGCAATACATCCCAGGGGCCACAGTCACATGGCAGGAGGCTGGCAATCAGTCTTCTCCAATGCCCAGTGGCGAGGCTGGTTCCTCCACAGTCACTCACTCAGATCAGGGCTACCAGGGGATGTAACATTTAAAGGGGTACCCCTATGTTTAGGGGTACATCCAGAAAACCAGGGGAACTGTGTCCTGCATAATGGGATTATGAGTCATACTAAGGGGAGGGGATGTGTGGGTGGCAACTCATGTATGATTGGTGTACTGTATAATTAATGTGAATCCCTCCCTTGCATGGGAGAAAGCTTTAAAAGAAGATTGAGTGATTAAAAGTTCAGTTCTGCTCCTGATGCTGTGTGTCGTCCAGTCATTGAGATCTGTATGGGGATATTCGTGGATTACCTTGCTTGCTGTGAATATTGTTCTATGGGATTTTATTACTTGTTCCTGAGCCTCACTGGGATCTTTAGTGGAGATAACCTGTGAAAGACCAGCTCTCCACTACAATGTTGGACACCCCAGATGACATCCCCAACACAGGAGGCCTTGACACTCCACTACCAGAGGAAGACCTGTCAGCCCCTGTTAATAAGGGTGACTTTAATGCCCTCCTCATGCATATCAGGACACTCTTTAATGCAGACCTGTCGGTCATAAGGGAGGAATCACGGCGGTCTCCTCCATTGCCCATAAGCAAGCAGACACCGCTAAAAGTATGAAACAGTTGCTGACCTCTCAGCAACCCATGCAGGTCAGGATTGATGCCCAGGACGACGCGCAATGGCGCAATAAATTGAAGATACAAGGTATTGCCAAAACTATCGAGGAGCAAGAACTCCTACACTTTATCAGATGCCTGTTGGCCACTCTCCTACCCCAATGCCAAGCCAAAGGAATGCAATTCGTTCACTGCTTCCTTCTTCCAAAATTGACCGCGGCCTCGGCTGAGGCTCCACGTGATGTGCTACTGTGCTTTCCCCTATTCATGGAAAAAACTGCAGTGCTGGAAGCATTAAGAGGCAACTTCAAGGAGATGCAACTCCTACAGACGCACACTAATAGCCCACAAGAACGGCCTCTCTCACCAACTCATCTCTGCAACGGAGTGCGCTGCCTTTCTACAAGTGCTGGGCCTCATCCCATCCATTGAAGTCGCGGCTGGGCCTAGCCACTCCTGGGATGTATCTCAAATTGCCAGCTTTACTCCTCGTGCAGCATTAGATAAAGGCTGAAAGATGACCCTCAAGGGGAGACAAACTCCTTCAGAGACACACACTACTCATACCATGATATAAAAGATAACTGCTGAATATCCACCTTTTTTTCTCTTATTTTATTTTTAATTATTTTTCAGCATGTTTTTTTTAATTTATTTTTTATTCTTTATTTATGTCGTGACATGAATCATAATAAACAAGAGACCGTTATACACCCTGTGGCTTGCGCAGAAGCCAGTATAATCGGTATGCTCAATTACAATTTGTGAGGGTGACGAACGTGCTTAGTTTGCCACATTTTTCACATATTCAGATAATTTATACAGTAAAAACAATATAACCAAATAAATTAGAACATAAGAAAATAACGAGGTACCGTTGAGTAAGGTATTGTCAGTGTTCTTCTTTGTCTCCTCATACGAGCCTGTGCAGTTTGTGTCAGGAGTGGTGACCGTCCCCATCCCCTCCGCTCGTCCCCCTTACTCCCGGTTCGTGTATTGGTGAACTGGCTCCCCTGCCGGGCGTGCTATGTATCCACCAAGTCTGTCTTGGCTGAGACATCAGTCTTGTGGCCCGCTGGTTCCCTCGTCCTCACATCAATACAAGGGTGGTCCCCGATCGTCCCGCCGTCTTCAGCATATGGATTTATATACTTTTGTTTCCTGTTCTCATTATTATTACTTTCACTTCACTTTCTTCCCTCTCTCAAGTTCAAGTGATGTGCATTATATTTCGTTAACTGGTTGTCAAACGCAACAACCGAATAAGGTGTCTTGCCGACTTTACTCCCTTCCCCCCATGGAGCGTAAAACCCCCCAGTTTATCTGCTTGATGGCTTACAGGCCTCACCACACCATCCACTGGTGATCTGTACTCGGTCACTTGTATTAGAAAACATGCAGAGCCCCACCGCCACTCCGTACCCCTGATACAGTCGCTGCTTACAGCACATGCCTGTTAAGGAGATAAATGCAAAAGCAGGCATACCCCATAACATACACTAGCCTTATTTTATTATATCCCTTTGACTTATGACCGTATCTTTAGTACTTCACTCACTTTATTTTACTAAAACTGTTCCCTACGTTAGTTGCAGCATTTTGAAGCTATGAAGCTACTGTTCATGTATAGATATAAAAAGTGCAAGTCCATCGCGATACTAATGTCTCGCACGACGACTCCTGTAATCATGATTGATTGATGCTGTAGTGTCGTTTAATACCTGCGTTATTATTCATGCACGCAAAAAATAAAGAATTTAAAAAACAAAACAAAAAGAAAAGCCCAACAATAAATAGGGAGTTCAGGGCTTACCTCTTTACATTAGAGTACTTTTTCTGATTACAATAAAAAGCCTCCAATTGTGGCTTATGACCCTTTAAAATGCTTGATTTCACATTTTCCGCTTTTGGTTTACGAAAAGTGTTCCATTTTGTACTGCATTTTTTTTTAATACAGAGTTGATATTGATATACAATACTAAAAAATAAAAGATTGGGAGTGATGTCTAGTGATTGTACAGCAGTACGGAATTTGTGGTCGCTATATAAATAATAATAATAATTGAAAAATAAAATGCCTGTGGTTTTTAGTGGGATTAGGAAAAAAGTGTGAAAAGGTGTTCAGTTATCAGAAAGCTTATCTGGTAAACAAATCCAAATTTGCTTTATTTGCACGCTCCACGCATTTTCATTATTTGCCTTCAAAGACCAATAAAAAAAAAAAAAAATTCCGGTCTTGACAATTCAGTTCTGAAAGATGTCCGCATAGATTGCCCTACTTATTTAGCATCATCAGCTCTTTATGGTCCGTTTACTAAATGAGTGGGAGAGGTTTTTTTAAAAGACATCAGATTCTTATATGGTTTGGAACTCCATAGGTCTTTAAAGGGTTAGGTCCAGAGATATTAAAGAGGTATGGTGCAAGCTATTCTCAAAGTTAGTTGGGTTAAAGCACGATTAGGAAAATTCTCTGAATTTGCTCTGTTTATGCACCATATAACGATATAGATGCAGATAGAGAGATACAGAGAACGAAAAAAGAATTTGGAATGCAATGTGAGTGGTTATCACAAAGATGTCAAAAAGGGTAAAACATGATTAGGGAAATTCTTAGTGCAGTGAAGCATTAAATATAAAGCCATAGAGATAGATGAAGAGAAAGAATACGGAAAGCAATGTGTATGCTTGTTTATTAATTTTAAAGAGGAATGAGTTCAATTAATGCTGGAGTGGTGGGATGCTATGTATAAGAATGCTATTCTACACAGTTATACTGGGACTTAGTGACGTGTGTGTTTGCCACCTGCGTTATTAAATAAACTCAGAAAGGTTATGAATGAATTTGGCAGAGACATGTCTTCATGCATATGCTTTTTACTGTGCGTCCTGATAGAGAATGGCATGATCTGGGTCATAGCCTTTACTGTGGGCATGGGGGAATTGTATGTAACTGTCTGTTCAGTGCTCTTGAAGGGTTATTAAGGGGAAGATGGCATTGTCACGTTTTCTGTTTACCAAGGCTGGAAAGAGGACTGTAATATAAAATGAAGATATTGGGAAGGGGGTGCTGAGGATCCCCCCCTCCCCTTCCAGGAGCAGCAGACGTGTGCTGTCAGGGGATGGGATCTTGTGAGGATAGGATGAG
The DNA here is from genome assembly GCA_933207985.1 of Pelobates cultripes. Classification (NCBI taxonomy): domain Eukaryota; kingdom Metazoa; phylum Chordata; class Amphibia; order Anura; family Pelobatidae; genus Pelobates; species Pelobates cultripes. The sequence goes on from OW240923.1 coordinate 21,230,692, forward strand.
CGGCGCATATAGCAGCAATAAAACCAGCCGAGCCTGGAATTTTTATCTGGCAATAAAAGATAATGTCTGCTATAAAGCAACTCAGAAGCCCAGCACCCCCGGGCACACATTGCACCGTCTGCTGATCTCTGCAAACACAGCACAGGCACAGCAATGGGCACAGGGGGAGCGGAATACAAGATGGGAAACACTGCAAAGATCAGGGGCAACGCAGTATGCGGGAAGCACAGCTCTAAAGCACTGGGCATGGTGACAAAGAGAACGGGCATGAACGTGCAAAGGGTGCACTGGAGCAAGGCATAAAAACTACATAACACCAAGTGAGAAGCTGGCACAATACATGGCAAACAAACCAAATAGCTTCATGGGTGACTTGGCAGCACACAAACCATACAACGTAATGTGTGTAGCTGTACAGTGGGCACAGCACTGGGCACACAGAAAAACCCAGAGATAGTATAAAGTAGAGATTTGTTTAAAGAGATCAAAGGGCACATAAATGAAAACACAAAGAGTGCCACGCAGAACATAGTGATACCCACCCCATGCCCATCCTAAACCACAGGGAGCTATACTGTTACATAGGTTGCTTACCCCTAGAGAGGAGAGTTAACCACACCATGTCACAGTCTGGATATGTTCCTTAGTGATAAGCAATGAATACAATTACCGCGAGTATTAATAACTGCACAGGATTTTTATAATCATAAAGACACACATAAAAGATTGTTTATAGGTAATAACTACAGGTAGATTGCAAAAAAAATCTTCTCAAATGTGTCTGATCTCTGCTGGAGGTATTCACATCACACAGGCACCTTTCTACGTACCTGATGGGACGGTCCCAGAATTTTAAGGTGACACGACTTGTAAAATACCCTATATCCCTTTCCCCCCCACGTGACATTTTGTTGGCACTCTTCCCAGATCAAGGTGCCTGTCACTCATATTATAGCAGGCAAAAAGCTACTGTGTCTCATTGGAAACCCCCCTCTTGCCCCTACAGTTTGGAAGGTATAGTGAGAGTTTTCCAAAAATAAGGTTAATCATACACGTCAGCCAGAGCTATGGATAGAAATCAGTTGATGTGGGAGTCATGGGATGATATCTTACCCTGATTAATTACCTGAATAGTGTGATCTTCCCTTTATATTCTATGTGATGTGTGTACATTTTATAAAGTGTGATGTTTTTGTAATGCTTTTATTTTCCTCCTCATTTTCTGTATCGCAATGTTCATTTTGTGTTTTGTTTGCTGTGAAAGTAAAATAAATAAATAAAAAAAATTTTTAAATGAGAGAGCAAGTCAGAAAGATGCCGCACAGTGAGTGTGGTAGGTATTTAATTGCTTCTTGTGTGGTCCTACAGATCAATGACGCCCCAAGTCCCTTTTTTAAGTTGGATTTTGGCAGAGCATCTACCTAAAGCTGAAGGTCTGTCGATTCTAAGCAAAACCCTAAACAGTGACACAGGCCAGACATTTAAAGATCAATGCATGGTCAGCGATACAGACCTCCAACCCTTAACAGCCATATGGAGATGTTTACATTCAGCTGTCAGTTACTCAGAGGGGTGTATTCATAAAACATAGGACTGCAGTGAAATGAAAATCAAACTGTAAAATTTAGGCTAAAACAACTGACTTTTTTATTGTAACCAACAACTTGCCAGTGGGTAAACAAATTCTTGGGTGTTAAAGATCCTTGGACATTTCCCATTCATATTTGGTAGACAGAAGCCGCAGTACTGTTAACCCTTTAGTAATGAACGTAGTGGTCCCCCCCACCCCCTAATGATTAGAACTACCCTGTAACGTTAATTATATCACAAATATCTGGACAGAAAGGCTTGGCACACTGCAGTTCGGGGCTGCCCGTGCCGTGCTAGTGCAGGGAGGGTGGCCCATTGTTTGAGAGAGACACTCATTGTGAGGAGGGAACCTGGCAGGCTGTAATGAAGCTGGCTGATGGCTTAATCGCCTGGAGCCATTAGTGGGTAATTGAATGCTTGTGTATGTACGATCTGACTGCCAGATACAAACGTGCAGAGAAAGTGAATAAAAACAGGGACATGGAGGGGCGCAAAAGAATGCAGAGATACACACGGGAAGAGTGCAGATGGGGGAGATCAAAAGTCAATTAAATACTCCTATTTATCTGACTTTTTGATCACCCCCCTTCTGTAAGGAGGGAGAGATAAAAATGAAGGCAGGAAGAAACAGAAGAGAGATTATCCTTATTTAGAATGATGTTCTAGGAAATCTATGGTCACATCAAACTAATGTAGGAGGATATGCAAACTACATAATGGCCCTCTGGCCTGCTAAATTGACAGAATATATATTCGGTCCAGGTAGGTTCTACCAACTAATGATGGGAATTGTGACAGTAACAAAATAGAATGCAGAGGGTACTGCTGTGGCCAGGCTCTCAAAGTAAGCTCATTGAGCAGGGCCCTCAACCCCTCTGTTCCCGTGCGTCCAACTTGTCTGGTTACAATTATGTGTCTGTTAGTCCACCCGCTGTAAAGAGCTATGGAATTTGCTGGTGCTACATAAATAATAAAATAATAATAATAATAAAGTGGAAGAGAGCAGGGGAAGTTGTGGATTCACACATCCTGGTGATCCCACCCATACAGATATTGATCTCCTGGCCCCCATTACTGGTGAGTATTGTAAGGATTTATATATGGGTGGTGTGTAACATTTTTGCATTATAGTGTCACAAAACTTCTGTTCAGTTAATTTAATGTTTTTGTGGGATTACTGTTATTTTTTTTTCTGTATGTTTAGAATGTTTTTAACACGACTAGGACTATTTGTGGAGCAGTTATGTAACCCCGACACCCATTCTGCTCTTTTATTCTAATTAAACCTAATAAAATGTTTGAAGTAGAAGAAAGAAAAAAAATAAATTCATAAATCAGCAAAATAAATCAATGTGTTTGTTCTCCGTGTCCAATATTTTTTCATAAAAACGTATGTAGACAATATATATAAATCAAATATCCAAACCTTCTGTCCAATCCGCCTCAATCTCCCAGTCCAACAAGCAAGTTAACATTCTAGGTGCAGTGTACAAAGCTGTCACATGGGGCTCCATTCAAAGAAACTTTAAGACCTTATTATTTATATGTACCTTTGTTCACAGTTAAAAGTGAGACAGCAAAACAAGTTTAGGGATTTATTTACCAAACGGTAAAACAACTGACAGGCAAAATTCATGTCAACCAAATTCGGGGATCAGTTTATATTGAAAGGGTTTGGCATAGGTTTATATAAATTATAAAATAGCACCTTTGAAGTTTATTGCATGTGTTGCATTGCAGTCCTGGCAAAAGCCCTGCAGTGCATATATCGCTTATTATACAGTAAGCACGACTCAGTAATAACAAGCTTTAATACTAGCGGCTGGCTGAGCGTTCTAGGAAATGTACCGGACACAAATCTGATGAGTCAAAGTTAGCCCTCGCTAATCTAATCCCCCCCATCTGCAAATCACACGTGGCATTGACCATGTCTTCGGCCCTTTGAGTTATGAGTGTAATTGGAGCTGTGAATTATGAGTGTCACTTGCTGTGTGGATTATTCAAGTCATTGGCCCCTGGGTGGATTATACATGTCACTTGCCCCTTGGCTAGGTCAGTGGGTTAATTGCACTAAAACAGGCCACACATTCCCATTTCGAGTCCCATTTATCAAACCTATTCCTCTGGAATTTTATTAACGATTTATCCTCTCCATACACACACACACACACACACACACACACACGCTCTCATTATCCACGGCTGGAGTGGCCCAGAGATGGATCGTTAGCGGCTGGCCAGCTATTTATTCCCTGCTGGGCCCTGCCTGTCACGGGAAGAGTTATGAATGAGCCTCTGCGCTCTGTATTGATCAGGCTGCCAAGTCCAAGAGATGTCACTGAAATCAGGGACACACCAGGGAAGACTGGCATCCATTAACTCTTCCATACAAAGACCCTGCATGCAGGTGAACTGAAAAGCTACGCAGATATTTATAACATAGTATAATAGGATTACTGCATACTGTTCTGCTAGAGATTATCACACATTACACAGCTCTGCAGGTCATTACAGCAGTACTCAGATTACAGCACATTACACAGCTCTGCAGGTTATCACAGCAGAATTCTCTAAGATAAAACACCACACTGCTCTGCAGGTCACTACAGCAATATTCTGAAATTATAGAACACTACATTGCTCTGCCGTTCATTACAGCAAAGGTCTGAGATTATAGCACAATATATGGCTCTGCAGGTCATTACAGCAACATTCAGAGATTATAGCACATTACATTGCTCTGCAGGTCATTACAGCAATGTTCTAAGATTATAGCACACTACATTGTTCTGCAGTTCATTACAGCAATGTTCTGAGATTATAGAACACTACATTGCTCTGCAGGTCATTACAGCAATGTTTTAAGATTATAGCACACTACATTGCTCTGCAGGTCATTACAGCCATACTCAGATTTTCATACATTGCACAGCTCTGCAGGTGAGATTACAGCAGTGTTCTGAGATTAAACACACTCCATTGCCCTACAGGTGATTATTACAGCAGTGCTCTGCAATTAAAACACTACACTACTCTGCAGGTTATTACAGCAGTGCTCTGAGCTTGTAACACACTACATTGTTCTGCAGATAATTACTGCACTGCTCTGAGATTATTATACACTACACTGCTCTGCTGGTGATTACAGCAGTGCTCTGATCTTAATACACACTACACTGCTCTGCAGGTGATTACAGTAGTGCTCTATCTGTGATTATAACATAACATAACATGATATTATCCTGTAACCTGATTAAAGGACAACAAAATGCTTGATGTTATCACAAAGCATAGTGTTCTGCATGCAAATCCAGTAAACTGTTCAATTTGAGATGATCAAATATATTGTTCTGCAGGTACACTACTCTGCTAGAAATTATGATACTAATTCAGATATTTTTCTACATATTATTACAGCACACAGCTCTGCTAGAGAATTTCACACCAAAGAGATTTGTCTCCATGTAATCAGAGTACACAGCTCTGCTAGATCACTTTGCATATTGCTCTGCAGGTTATAATAGTACACAGCTCTGCTAGATCAAATAGGTTATTGCTCTGCAGGTTATAATAGTACACAGCTCTGCTAGATCACATAGGATATTGTTCTGCAGGTTATAAGAGTCCAATACTTTGGGAATATTGACAAAATTAACATTTTGGCCGACACTGCTAACAAATCTTAAAATCTTACAAACGAACCGGGAGTTGAATATTTGCCTTTAGCTCTGTTATATTAGACTAATATGTGCATATGTTGCCTGACATGTGATAGCAGAATACTGTTCTACGTCAGATCTTCACCCAAGAATTGCTCTGCAGATGATTACAATACACTACTCTGCTGGAGATGATCACATCTGCTCTGTATTAAATCATTATACAGGATATTGCTCTGCATGTGATTACAGTACAATGCACTGTTTGAAATCATTACACAGGATATTGCTCTGCATGTGATTACAGTACAATACTCTGTATGAAATCATTGCGCAGGATATTGCTCTGCATGTGATTACAGTACAATGCTCTGTATAAAATCATTATACAGGATATGGCTCTACATGCGATTACAGTACACTGTTCTCTATGAAATCATTGCACAGGGTATTGCTCTGCATGTGATTACAGTACAATGCACTGTGTGAAATCATTATACAGGATATTGCTCTGCATGTGATTACAGTACACTGCTCTGTATGAAATCACTGCACAAGATACTGCTCTGCATGTGATTACAGTACAATGCTCTGTATGAAATCATTGCACAGGATATTGCTCTGCATGTGATTACAGTACAATGCACTGTATGAAATCATTATACAGGATATTGCTCTGCATGTGATTACAGTACAATGCTCTGTATGAAATCACTGCACAAGATACTGCTCTGCATGTGATTACAGTACAATGCTCTGTATGAAATCATTGCACAGGATATTGCTCTGCATGCGATTAAAGAACACTGCTCTGTATTAAATCATTAAACAGGATATTGCTCTGCATGTGATTACAGTACACTGCTCTGTATAAAATCATTATACAGGATATGGCTCTGCATGCGATTACAGTACAATGCACTGTTTGAAATTATTATACAGGATATTGCTCTGCATGTGATTACAGTACACTGCTCTGTATGAAATCATTACACAGGATATTGCTCTGCATGCGATTAAAGAACACTGCTCTGTATTAAATCATTATACAGGATATTGCTCTGCATGTGATTACAGTACAATGCTCTGTATGAAATCATTGCGAAGGATATTGCTCTGCATGTGATTACAGTACAATGCTCTGTATGAAATCATTATACAGGATATTGCTCTGCATGTGATTACAGTACAATGCTCTGTATGAAATCACTGCACAAGATACTGCTCTGCATGTGATTACAGTACAATGCAATGTTTGAAATTATTATACAGGATATTGCTCTGCATGTGATTACAGTACACTGCTCTGTATGAAATCATTGAACAGGATATTGCTATGCATGTGATTACAGTACACTGCTCTGTATGAAATCATTATACAGGATATTGCTCTGCATGTGATTACAGTACAATGCTCTGTATGAAATCATTGCGAAGGATATTGCTCTGCATGTGATTACAGTACAATGCACTGTTTGAAATCATTATACAGGATATTGCTCTGCATGTGATTACAGTACAATGCTCTGTATGAAATCATTACACAGGATATTGCTCTGCATGTGATTACAGTACAATGCTCTGTATGAAATCATTATACAGGATATTGCTCTGCATGTGATTACAGTACAATGCTCTGTATGAAATCATTATACAGGATATTGCTCTGCATGTGATTACAGTACACTGCTCTGTATGAAATCATTGCGCAGGATATTGCTCTGCATGTGATTACAGTACAATGCTCTGTATGAAATCATTGCGCAGGATATTGCCCTGCATGTGATTACAGTACAATGCTCTGTATGAAATCATTGCGCAGGATATTGCTCTGCGTGTGATTACAGTACATTGCTCTGTATGAAATCATTGCGCAGGATATTGCTCTGCATGTGATTACAGTACAATGCTCTGTATGAAATCATTATACAGGATATTGTTCTGCATGTGATTACAGTACAATGCTCTGTATGAAATCATTATACAGGATATTGCTCTGCATGTGATTACAGTACAATGCTCTGTATGAAATCATTATACAGGATATTGCTCTGCATGTGATTACAGTACAATGCTCTGTATGAAATCATTGCACAGGATATTGCTCTGCATGTGATTACAGTACATTGCTCTGTATGAAATCATTGAACAGGATATTGCTCTGCATGTGATTACAGTACACTGCTCTGTATGAAATCATTGCACAAGATATTGCTCTGCATGTGATTACAGTACAATGCTCTGTATGAAATCATTGCACAAGATACTGCTCTGCATGTGATTACAGTACAATGCTCTGTATGAAATCATTATACAGGATATTGCTCTGCATGTGATTACAGTACAATGCTCTGTATGAAATCATTGCACAGGATATTGCTCTGCATGTGATTACAGTACATTGCTCTGTATGAAATCATTGAACAGGATATTGCTCTGCATGTGATTACAGTACACTGCTCTGTATGAAATCATTGCACAAGATATTGCTCTGCATGTGATTACAGTACAATGCTCTGTATGAAATCATTGCACAAGATACTGCTCTGCATGTGATTACAGTACAATGCTCTGTATGAAATCATTATACAGGATAATGCTCTGCATGTGATTACAGTACACTGCTCTGTATGAAATCATTAAACAGGATATTGCTCTGCATGTGATTACAGTACATTGCTCTGTATGAAATCATTGCACAAGATACTGCTCTGCATGTGATTACAGTACACTGCTCTGTATGAAATCATTGCACAAGATACTGCTCTGCATGTGATTACAGTACAATGCTCTGTATGAAATCATTATACAGGATATTGCTCTGCATGTGATTACAGTACAATGCTCTGTATGAAATCATTATACAGGATATTGCTCTGCATGTGATTACAGTACAATGCTCTGTATGAAATCATTATACAGGATATTGCTCTGCATGTGATTACAGTACAATGCTCTGTATGAAATCATTGCACAGGATATTGCTCTGCATGTGATTACAGTACAATGCTCTGTATGAAATCATTACACAGGATATTGCTCTGCACTAGATTACAGTACACTGCTCTGTATGAAATCATTATACAGGATATCGCTCTGCATGTGATTACAGTACAATGCTCTGTATGAAATCATTATACAGGATATTGCTCTGCATGTGATTACAGTACAATGCTCTGTATGAAATCATTAAACAGGATATTGCTCTGCATGTGATTACAGTACACTGCTCTGTATGAAATCATTATACAGGATATTGCTCTGCATGTGATTACAGTACAATGCACTGTTTGAAATCATTGCGAAGGATACTGCTCTGCATGTGATTACAGTACAATGCACTGTTTGAAATCATTATACAGGATATCGCTCTGCATGTGATTACAGTACAATGCTCTGTTTGAAATCATTATACAGGATATTGCTCTGCATGTGATTACAGTACAATGCTCTGTATGAAATCATTAAACAGGATATTGCTCTGCATGTGATTACAGTACACTGCTCTGTATGAAATCATTATACAGGATATTGCTCTGCATGTGATTACAGTACAATGCACTGTTTGAAATCATTGCGAAGGATACTGCTCTGCATGTGATTACAGTACAATGCACTGTTTGAAATCATTATACAGGATATCGCTCTGCATGTGATTACAGTACAATGCTCTGTTTGAAATCATTATACAGGATATTGCTCTGCATGTGATTACAGTACAATGCTCTGTATGAAATCATTACACGGGATATTGCTCTGCATGTGATTACAGTACAATGCTCTGTATGAAATCATTGCGCAGGATATTGCTCTGCATAATTACAGTACAATGCTCTGTATGAAATCATTATACAGGATATTGCTCTGCATGTGATTACAGTACACTGCTCTGTATGAAATCATTGCACAGAATATTGCTCTGCATGTGATTACAGTACAATGCACTGTTTGAAATCATTGCGAAGGATACTGCTCTGCATGTGATTACAGTACAATGCACTGTTTGAAATCATTATACAGGATATTGCTCTGCATGTGATTACAGTACAATGCTCTGTATGAAATCATTACACAGGATATTGCTCTGCATGTGATTACAGTACAATGCTCTGTATGAAATCATTATACAGGATAATGCTCTGCATGTGATTACAGTACAATGCTCTGTATGAAATCATTAAACAGGATATTGCTCTGCATGTGATTACAGTACAATGCTCTGTATGAAATCATTGCGCAGGATATTGCTCTGCATAATTACAGTACACTGCTCTGTATGAAATCATTACACAGGATATTGCTCTGCACTAGATTACAGTACACTGCTCTGTATGAAATCATTATACAGGATATTGCTCTGCATGTGATTACAGTACAATGCTCTGTATGAAATCATTATACAGGATATTGCTCTGCATGTGATTACAGTACAATGCTCTGTATGAAATCATTGCACAGGATATTGCTCTGCATGTGATTACAGTACAATGCTCTGTATGAAATCATTGCACAAGATACTGCTCTGCATGTGATTACAGTACAATTCTCTGTATGAAATCATTATACAGGATATTGCTCTGCATGTGATTACAGTACAATGCTCTGTATGAAATCATTATACAGGATATTGCTCTGCATGTGATTACAGTACACTGCTCTGTATGAAATCATTACACAGGATATTGCTCTGCACTAGATTACAGTACAATGCTCTGTATGAAATCATTGCACAGAATATTGCTCTGCATGTGATTACAGTACAATGCTCTGTATGAAATCATTATACGGGATATTGCTCTGCATGTGATTACAGTACAATGCTCTGTATGAAATCATTGCACAAGATACTGCTCTGCATGTGATTACAGTACAATTCTCTGTATGATATCATTATACAGGATATTGCTCTGCATGTGATTACAGTACAATGCTCTGTATGAAATCATTATACAGGATATTGCTCTGCATGTGATTACAGTACAATGCTCTGTATGAAATCATTACACAGGATATTGCTCTGCATGTGATTACAGTACAATGCTCTGTATGAAATCATTACACAGGATATTGCTCTGCATGTGATTACAGTACACTGCTCTGTATGAAATCATTACACAGGATATTGCTCTGCATGTGATTACAGTACACTGCTCTGTATGAAATCATTGCACAGGATATTGCTCTGCATGTGATTACAGTACAATGCTCTGTATGGAATCATTACACAGGATATTGCTCTGCATGTGATTACAGTACAATGCTCTGTATGAAATCATTGCACAGGATATTGCTCTGCATGTGATTACAGTACACTGCTCTGTATGAAATCATTGCACAGAATATTGCTCTGCATGTGATTACAGTACAATGCTCTGTATGAAATCATTGCACAGGATATTGCTCTGCATGTGATTACAGTACAATGCTCTGTATGAAATCATTACACAGGATATTGCTCTGCATGTGATTACAGTACACTGCTCTGTATGAAATCATTGCACAGAATATTGCTCTGCATGTGATTACAGTACAATGCTCTGTATGAAATCATTGCACAGGATATTGCTCTGCATGTGATTACAGTACAATGCTCTGTATGAAATCATTCCACATGATATTGCTCTGCATGTGATTACAGTACAATGCACTGTTTGAAATCATTACACAGGATATTGCTCTGCATGTGATTACAGTACACTGCTCTGTATGAAATCATTGCACAGAATATTGCTCTGCATGTGATTACAGTACAATGCTCTGTATGAAATCATTATACAGGATATTGCTCTGCATGTGATTACAGTACACTGCTTTGCTTATTTACTACACCAGGAATTGCTAGGAATTGGTGCAATTTTAGATCAAAATGGTTGACTGGTTGAGAGGTAGAAAATGGGAAAGATAGGAGCAAAACCGGAGCAGATGGGTCCGAAGGGTGGCCCGTGCTAGTTTGGTAAAAGGTAAAGCAGCAAACCAACCAACTGTGCACGAACTCTCCTAAATAGTCCAACACAACTTCACAGGGTTATCTACTAAGACGAGCATTTAATGTGAATTCAAATTGAATTTCAAATTTAAGGTCAAACTAGCCCAACTGAAAACATTCTCCGAGTCAACTATGCTTTCAGACGAGCTACTCTGGACTTTAATTTGAAATTCACTTTGAATTCTAACTTTAGTATATAAGCCTGTAAGTCTTTACCTATTTCATAAACAAAACAAAATCTTTACTACGACAAGTATTAGCAATAATATGCATATTGGCCCAACAGTAACTTACAGTAACTGAGCTGTCCCAAATCATAACTGGAAAAATAGCACAAAGAAACCAGCATACGTACAGTATTAAAAACAAATGTTTGGAAAAACAGTTTTAGATACAGTAAATCTGGCCCCGGCCACATGTCGTATTCATACATCAGCTATTTACTGATTCCAAGGCTGGTTGCAGACATAATGGCAGTTCAGGGTAAAGCAGTATTCTATAATGCATATAAAACTTCTTGCCGGTCATTATTTTCTCCCCCACTCCTCCAAAAAATGCTCTTAAAGGGACACTATAGTCAGCAAAACAACTTTAGCTTAATGAAGCAGTGTTTGTGTATAGATCATGCCCCAACAGTCTTACTGCTCAATTCTCTGTTCAAGCCACACCTTCCCTGGCTGTGGCTTACTCAACCTACATGGGAAAAAAAGGTTAAATTTGCAATCAGATGTAACTTACTGTAAACATTTGTATCTCCTGCTCTGCAAATTCAACTTTAATCACACGCAGGAAGCTCCTGCAAAGTTTGGCAAGTTATTAACAGTGCAGGAGATAAGAAATTCTCAATTAAACAGAATTTGCAAAAAAGGAAGTGTAAACATTAGACAACTTTTTTCAGGAAGTGTTTAGGAAGGCTGTGTATGTCACACATAGGGGAGGTGTGACTAGGGCTGCATTAACTAAGTGATATAAACTAAGTGATATAACTCCTTAATAGCAGAGAATTGAGAAGTGAGACTGCATGATCTATACACCAAAACTGCTTCACCAAGCTAAAGTTGTCCTGGTGACTATAGTGTTCCTCATCAGGTATTGAGCCTCTGCTCAGGCGTTCATATTCAACATATCAGTGTTTCAGCTAGTATTCGGCTTTTTAGTTAAACTTGGAAGCTAACTTTGCCGTTCCCATCTACAAAGAGAAGCAGAGTCCTTAGCTATCTGCAGTCCTGGCTAAGAACAGGAGAACGGCAGCCAGGCTCACTTTAGCGAATAACCCATTATTATAAAAAGGGGTGAGCCTGAGGTTAAGCGATTAAAGCTGCGCATGTATCAAGAGCAGTGCACCCTCTAATTACTTTTTTTGTGAGCTGTCCAGGGCTGAACCACTTAAGGATTGAAACTTTTCAATATTCAATCTCCACTGAATATCATATTTTTCTTATTTATACTGCACAATGTGTGCTATAAAGGTTCATTATTTCATTCTTTAAATGGTTCAGTTGTGGATAGCTGACAAAAAAAAGCTAAAAGAGAACACAGCAAATAATACGTGGATTTACGTTTTCAAATGATAACCATACCATGGAATTCTTCTTAGCTGAACAAAACCAACTGGATAAAGGCTGTAGTTCACAGAACAGATACGGGCAGAGCAGAGGGACACTGTAGTTTTATGAATACGGCTTTGTATTTCTAACACTATAGTGCTGATTTAAGGACGTCTTCTTCTGGTATGAGAGATCATGGCTAAGGAGGCAGGCTTCCTCTGCAAAACATTAAAAAATTTTGTTTCAAAAACTATAAAGATTTGACCATGGTGCTTGTAATCTCTATGTGCAGTGTTTCAGTTTTGAAATACCCATGGTTGCTGCTGGAGATATAAATCCACCTTTGGCAGCATGATAAGCCAAGCCGGAACAAACTGCTGATTGCGCTATTATAATGTTACATCTGTGCATATTGTGCATCTGCTATTAGCACATATAGCATGCTGGCACCAGACGACCGCTGTAGGCATAGCCTTCCCTCTGTGCTGCCCAAGTCTCCCCCCCCCACTTTTTTGTTGTTGTTTTTAATTTTTCTTTACTCCTGGGATACTATGAATTAGTATTGAGTAATATGATGAACAATAACGTGAAATGTTATGGATGCATAAAATGTACGGCACTGTACCCCAAGAGAGTGTTAAACTGTATAAAATAATATGTATATTTAAAATAAAAAATAAATAAAATAAAAAAGTCTTCCCCCTCAGCATGTCCTGCTGTAGTGAGGAATAATGACATCACCAGAAGAGGATCGGGCTGTAGGAAGAACTTGGGATGACAAGAGACCACACCAACAAGGTGTACAGTTTACAGGATTTTTTTTTAATTAAAAAACTGTTCTTTGGTTAGAGTAACCTTTTTAACACCTGTTTATTGTACAGAACTGTAGCTGGTAACCTGTAATAAACCGCATACTATGTGAGGTGTCTATATTCATCTCACTGTGTACAATGCCGTTCTGGGTTATCCCACAAATATGTGTCCATCCAATTACTGTGTCCAAATCCAATACAGATGTTATTAAACTATTCTAATTATAGATAGACAGATAGATATACGCCTTGACATATCATGTCCAACACCCCATGCCAAATCTCAAGGATCCAGATCTCATTATCATTTCTAAAAGCATGAACATGTCCAATTACCTGGTGTAACCTCACTCCTGACGATTGCAAGTATCAGCTATGTTGCTGTTGTTATTATGAGATGCTCCTTCCAGACGGCAGTGGGCACTATACAGTGGAGTCCATAGCTTCACCAGGCATAGCTCAATTGCCACTCACCAATACTTTTAAGCCCTGGATAAATCCCTCTATCTGTATATAAATATAAACACATACACATGTTTTAGTCTTCTTATGAGACTTTTTCTGAGGACTATGTGATGGCTAAAACATCAACCGTGCTGTATTTACCATTGTAACTTCTTGCATTATTGTTCCTTGGCATTGGGCACTGTGGAGGCTTAGGGTGTGATCTCTTGCTATTACTTAAATATATTAAATGTGTTGAGAGCAATAACTGATAAAACTACCCAGGGATTAATATGATATGACTCATCTTTCAATGGCCAAAGCAGGTTTTCAAAGGGCTGTTCTGCACAGTGAGAGATACAATCGTCATTATTCCTTGTAATTTATAGTTTGACATACTTACGGAATTTTTGGCTGAGAATAATGGGAGTTACAACCCTCTCCCATTAGTGAAATGTATGCCAGGAGAGGAACCAGGAAAAACAAATAGCGTTATTTCGATCATTAAATTGTTATCAGAAGATGGACTGAATTAATGGTGGCACCTGCTTCCCAGGAGTGTAACTCCTACCAATCTTCGGCAAACCAGGACATATGTGTTTCAGTGCAAGCGCTAAGATTAAAGGAAGCCTATCCCTAAAGTCATGCAATATAAAAGGTTCCAAAACAGCAGTGAAACAAATATTACAGGAAAATAATACTACCTGGGTGTACGGAGCTCCCTGTACCCCAGCTGGGTACCTCCGTCAAGTACCGCTTCCTAGCTGGAACAGAGGACAAACCACAGCACTTCTGCCCACAGTCGCCGTGGCTTGACTGGGGCCCCGGAACCGCTCCTTCTTGGAGCCGAATGGGGAATTAGCTCTAGTCCTTACAAGGTCTTTCCCAGTTGAATCCCCTGCAAGCTGGAACAGCAGACACAGGAGTAAATCTTCTTTACCTCCAATGACAGGACGACACACAGTTTTGGAGTGTAAACTGGAACAGCATTTTAATGGAGGCACACTGTCCTTTTATGCAAATTTCCCAACAAGGGTGACGCCTTGGTGAACCTTGTTGGACACAGGGACACAAAGTGAATAAACCAGTAAAAACAGAGTCATACAGTGAGACACTCCCATATACAAACAATAGAATCCCTCCTCTGTGATTGGAAGATAATTGAATCAGGAACTGTACTAATCTAACCCAATTATCTCCAAGCACAGAAAAACATACAATTTTATGAAACCCCAAAAAGTACCTTTAAAACACATATAACCCCCTGATAGCCCTGATCTGGGTGAACAACATATCCACAAATCACCCAGATCGGTTCAGGGGTTCAGGAATTTCCTGGAAGTCATAGTTTTGACTGACCGTGCACAGGGTCCTATGCCCAAAACAGTTCCAAGGAAATCAGTGCTTACAGTCAGTCAAGTTTGGTAGTCTTTTACAGGTTTCCCTGCAGGGCTCATAGTCTGTGGGCATGAGGCTGGCAAGCCGGCTCCTCCAGGAGCTCATGGCAAACTCACTTGGAGAGGGGAGTTTGTCACACTGGGGTTCTGTATACATTCACAAACCACATAATTTTTCATCTTGTTTATTATGATGTGCCGAGAACCACGATTATTCAGTAAAGTGTGAATTCTCCAAATTTAAATTTTAGGAAGAGGAGAACACCAGGAAATTCGAGGACTTGAAATTGAGACAGATTTACAAAACGCTGGTTCAACTGGCTATGTCCTGTTTCCTCAGACGACTTCATACAACAACCGACCAACCCATGAGCAGTTAAGGGGAGGAGGGAGACAACAGGTTTGGGCGAATTTGGAATGGACCATTACACTGTATCACTCCATGTTATTATATAGCTGCGCAGGTAATTACACTGTACCATTCCATGTTATTATATAGCTGTGCAGGTAATTACACTATATTACTCCATGTTATTATATAGCTCCGCAGGTAATTACATTGTATCACTCCATGTTATTATATAGCTCCACAGGTAATTACACTATATTACTCCATGTTATTATATAGCTCCGCAGGTAATTACACTGTATTGCTCCATGTTATTATATAGCTGTGCAGGTAATTACACTGTATCATTCTATGTTGTTATATAGCTCCGCAGGTAATTACACTGTATCATTCCATGTTATTATATAGCTGTGCAGGTAATTACACTATATTACTCCATGTTATTATATAGCTCCGCCGGTAATTACACCGTATCATTCCATGTTATTATATAGCTCCGCAGGTAATTACACTATCACTCCACGTTATTATATAGCTCCGCAGGTAATTACACTATATTACTCCATGTTATTATATAGCTCCGCAGGTAATTACACTGTATCACTCCATGTTATTATATAGCTCCGCAGGTAATTATACTGTATCACTCCATGTTATTATATAGCTTTGCAGGTAATTACACTGTATCACTCCATGTTATTATATAGCTCCGCAGGTAATTATACTGTATCACTCCATGTTATTATATAGCTGTGCAGGTAATTACACTGTATCACTCCATGTTATTATATAGCTTTGCAGGTAATTACACTGTATCATTCCACGTTATCATATAGCTTTGCAGGTAATTACACTATATTACTCCATGTTATTATATAGCTCCGCAGGTAATTATACTGTATCACTCCATGTTATTATATAGCTCCGCAGGTAATTACACTATCACTCCACGTTATTATATAGCTCCGCAGGTAATTACACTATATTACTCCATGTTATTATATAGCTCCGCAGGTAATTACACTGTATCACTCCATGTTATTATATAGCTCCGCAGGTAATTATACTGTATCACTCCATGTTATTATATAGCTTTGCAGGTAATTACACTGTATCACTCCATGTTATTATATAGCTCCGCAGGTAATTATACTGTATCACTCCATGTTATTATATAGCTGTGCAGGTAATTACACTGTATCACTCCATGTTATTATATAGCTTTGCAGGTAATTACACTGTATCATTCCACGTTATCATATAGCTTTGCAGGTAATTACACTATATTACTCCATGTTATTATATAGCTCCGCAGGTAATTATACTGTATCACTCCATGTTATTATATAGCTCCGCAGGTAATTACACTATCACTCCACGTTATTATATAGCTCCGCAGGTAATTACACTGTATCATTCCACGTTATCATATAGCTTTGCAGGTAATTACACTATATTACTCCATGTTATTATATAGCTCCGCAGGTAATTATACTGTATCACTCCATGTTATTATATAGCTCCGCAGGTAATTATACTGTATCACTCCATGTTATTATATAGCTCCGCAGGTAATTACACTATCACTCCACGTTATTATATAGCTCCGCAGGTAATTTCACTGTATTGCCCCATGTTACTATATAGCTCCGCAGGTAATTACACTATCACTCCATGTTATTACATAGCTATGCAGGTAATTACACTATATTACTCTATGTTATTATATAGCTCCGCAGGTAATTACACTGTATTGCCCCCATGTTATTATATAGCTCCGCAGGTAATTACACTGTATTGCCCCCATGTTATTGTATAGCTCTGCAGGTAATTACACTATATTACTCTATGTTATTATATAGCTCCGCAGGTAATTACACTATATTACTCCATGTTATTATATAGCTCCGCAGGTAATTACACTGTATTGCCCCCATGTTATTGTATAGCTCTGCAGGTAATTACACCGTATTGCTCCATGTTATTATATAGCTCTGCGGGTAATTACACTGTATTGCTCCATATTATTATATAGCTCTGCAGGTAATTACACTGTATTGCTCCATGTTATTATATAGCTCTGCAGGTAATTACACTGTATTGCTCCATGTTATTATATAGCTCTGCGGGTAATTACACTGTATTGCTCCATATTAATATATAGCTCTGCAGGTAATTACACTGTATTGCCCCATGTTATTATATAGCTCTGCAGGTCATTAAACTGTATTGCCCCATGTTATTATATAGCTCTGCAGGTCATTAAACTGTATTGCTCCATGTTATTATATAGCTCTGCAGGTAATTACACTGTATTGCCCCATGTTATTATATAGCTCTGCAGGTAATTACACTGTATCATTCCATGTTATTATATAGCTCTGCAGGTAATTACACTGTATTGCCCCATGTTATTATATAGCTCTACAGGTAATTACACTGTATCACTCCATGTTATTATATAGCTGCGCAGGTAATTACACTGTATCATTCCATGTTATTATATAGCTGTGCAGGTAATTACACTATATTACTCCAGTTATTATATAGCTCCGCAGGTAATTATACTGTATCACTCCATGTTATTATATAGCTTTGCAGGTAATTACACTGTATCATTCCACGTTATCATATAGCTTTGCAGGTAATTACACTATATTACTCCATGTTATTATATAGCTCCGCAGGTAATTATACTGTATCACTCCATGTTATTATATAGCTCCGCAGGTAATTACACTATCACTCCACGTTATTATATAGCTCCGCAGGTAATTTCACTGTATCATTCCACGTTATCATATAGCTTTGCAGGTAATTACACTATATTACTCCATGTTATTATATAGCTCCGCAGGTAATTATACTGTATCACTCCATGTTATTATATAGCTCCGCAGGTAATTACACTATCACTCCACGTTATTATATAGCTCCGCAGGTAATTTCACTGTATTGCCCCATGTTACTATATAGCTCCGCAGGTAATTACACTATCACTCCATGTTATTACATAGCTATGCAGGTAATTACACTATATTACTCTATGTTATTATATAGCTCCGCAGGTAATTACACTGTATTGCCCCCATGTTATTATATAGCTCCGCAGGTAATTACACTGTATTGCCCCCATGTTATTGTATAGCTCTGCAGGTAATTACACTATATTACTCTATGTTATTATATAGCTCCGCAGGTAATTACACTATATTACTCCATGTTATTATATAGCTCCGCAGGTAATTACACTGTATTGCCCCCATGTTATTGTATAGCTCTGCAGGTAATTACACCGTATTGCTCCATGTTATTATATAGCTCTGCGGGTAATTACACTGTATTGCTCCATATTATTATATAGCTCTGCAGGTAATTACACTGTATTGCTCCATGTTATTATATAGCTCTGCAGGTAATTACACTGTATTGCTCCATGTTATTATATAGCTCTGCAGGTAATTACACTGTATTGCCCCATGTTATTATATAGCTCTGCAGGTCATTAAACTGTATTGCCCCATGTTATTATATAGCTCTGCAGGTCATTAAACTGTATTGCTCCATGTTATTATATAGCTCTGCAGGTAATTACACTGTATTGCCCCATGTTATTATATAGCTCTGCAGGTAATTACACTGTATCATTCCATGTTATTATATAGCTCTGCAGGTAATTACACTGTATTGCCCCATGTTATTATATAGCTCTGCAGGTAATTACACTGTATTGCCCCATGTTATTATATAGCTCTACAGGTAATTACACTGTATCACTCCATGTTATTATATAGCTGCGCAGGTAATTACACTGTATCATTCCATGTTATTATATAGCTGTGTAGGTAATTACACTATATTACTCCATGTTATTATATAGCTCCGCCGGTAATTACACTATATTACTCCATGTTATTATATAGCTCCGCAGGTAATTATACTGTATCACTCCATGTTATTATATAGCTCTGCAGGTAATTACACTATCACTCCATGTTATTATATAGCTCTGCAGGTAATTACACTATCACTCCATGTTATTATATAGCTCCGCAGGTAATTACACTATCACTCCATGTTATTACATAGCTATGCAGGTAATTACACTATATTACTCTATGTTATTATATAGCTCCGCAGGTAATTACACTGTATTGCCCCCATGTTATTATATAGCTCCGCAGGTAATTACACTGTATTGCCCCCATGTTATTGTATAGCTCTGCAGGTAATTACACTGTATTGCTCCATATTATTATATAGCTCTGCAGGTAATTACACTATATTACTCCATGTTATTATATAGCTCCGCAGGTAATTACACTGTATTGCCCCCATGTTATTGTATAGCTCTGCAGGTAATTACACCGTATTGCTCCATGTTATTATATAGCTCTGCGGGTAATTACACTGTATTGCTCCATATTATTATATAGCTCTGCAGGTAATTACACTGTATTGCTCCATGTTATTATATAGCTCTGCAGGTAATTACACTGTATTGCTCCATGTTATTATATAGCTCTGCAGGTAATTACACTGTATTGCCCCATGTTATTATATAGCTCTGCAGGTCATTAAACTGTATTGCCCCATGTTATTATATAGCTCTACAGGTAATTACACTATATTACTCCATGTTATTATATAGCTGTGTAGGTAATTACACTATATTACTCCATGTTATTATATAGCTCCGCCGGTAATTACACTATATTACTCCATGTTATTATATAGCTCCGCAGGTAATTACACTGTATCATTCCACGTTATCATATAGCTTTGCAGGTAATTACACTATATTACTCCATGTTATTATATAGCTCCGCAGGTAATTATACTGTATCACTCCATGTTATTATATAGCTCTGCAGGTAATTACACTATCACTCCATGTTATTATATAGCTCTGCAGGTAATTACACTATCACTCCATGTTATTATATAGCTCCGCAGGTAATTACACTATCACTCCATGTTATTATATAGCTATGCAGGTAATTACACTATATTACTCTATGTTATTATATAGCTCCGCAGGTAATTACACTGTATTGCCCCCATGTTATTATATAGCTCCGCAGGTAATTACACTGTATTGCCCCCATGTTATTGTATAGCTCTGCAGGTAATTACACTGTATTGCTCCATGTTATTATATAGCTCTGCAGGTAATTACACTATATTACTCCATGTTATTATATAGCTCCGCAGGTAATTACACTGTATTGCCCCCATGTTATTGTATAGCTCTGCGGGTAATTACACTGTATTGCTCCATATTATTATATAGCTCTGCAGGTAATTACACTGTATTGCTCCATGTTATTATATAGCTCTGCAGGTAATTACACTGTATTGCTCCATGTTATTATATAGGTAATTACACTGTATTGCTCCATATTATTATATAGCTCTGCAGGTAATTACACTGTATTGCCCCATGTTATTATATAGCTCTGCAGGTCATTAAACTGTATTGCCCCATGTTATTATATAGCTCTGCAGGTAATTAAACTGTATTGCTCCATGTTATTATATAGCTGTGCAGGTAATTACACTGTATTGCTCCATGTTATTATATAGCTCCGCAGGTAATTACACTGTATTGCTCCATGTTATTATATAGCTCTGCAGGTAATTACACTGTATTGCCCCATGTTATTATATAGCTCTACAGGTAATTACACTGTATCACTCCATGTTATTATATAGCTGTGCAGGTAATTACACTGTATTGCTCCATGTTATTATATAGCTCCGCAGGTAATTACACTGTATTGCTCCATGTTATTATATAGCTCTGCAGGTAATTACACTGTATTGCCCCATGTTATTATATAGCTCTACAGGTAATTACACTGTATCACTCCATGTTATTATATAGCTGTGCAGGTAATTACACTGTATTGCTCCATGTTATTATATAACTCTGCACGTAATTACACTGTATTGATCGATGTTATTATATAGCTAAATAGCTCTGCAGGTAATTACACTGTGTTGCTCTAAATGTTATTATAAAACTCTGCAGGAAGTTACACTGTATGACTCCATGTTAATATATAGATTTGCATGCAACTGTACTATACTTTAAATAATATTACAGTGCATCACTCTATAATCAGTATATTATATATATACATACATATATTGCACTCATTTTAACTATTGTGTGTTGCCCTTCATATAATTACAACATATTAATCTGCATGTAACTACACTATATACTGTACAGTACTGCTCTGCGTACAATAGAATATTGCTCTGCATGAAATCACAGTATATTGCACTGCATGTACATACATTATATATTGGACTGTGTGTAATTCCAGTGTATTGTGCTGCATGTAATCAAAGAACATTGCTCTGTATGTAATAACAGTATGAAGCTCTATGTGTAATCACAGAATGCTGCTCTGCATGTAATTACAGTATATTGTTCGGTGAGAAATTACAATATATTTCTCAGGAGGTAATTAGAGAACATTGCTCTGCACGTTAAGCTGCTGTTTGTATAATTACAATATATTGCTCTGCATGTTATTATGCTGCTTTGCTGGTAATTGTGATATATTGCTCTACATATGGCCCTGACGGAGGTGAATTATAGAACTGTACAAGTCAGACCTTTGTAATTAGGTTTTTTTTACACTTTATTTTTCACCATTCGTAATGATGTCAGATAAAAATGGACAGTTTACAGGATGTGTAAGAGTTCAGATTCCATGGTGGTGGGCCGCTTGCTTAGCGTGTGCCAGCTTCTCTCACCCTCCATTTGGTTTATGGCTCGTGCCAAGAGAATAGCTATGTAACATCGCCTTTGTTTACTCTATTTGACTAAATACACGGTGGTTGGACTAGCCACTGCTATGAGTGAAAGAATGTGTGTAAATGGAATGTGTCTAAAGCTGCTTATTGTAAGAACTTAATGAAGAATTTTGTAAGTATACAAAATGTGCTTTGCTTGAGTGTGAACGCATGTCATGTTGCATGTATGTGTGTTTACCAAGGAATATTATGTTTGATTTGTGTAATTATGGTCTTAGGGCTATGTCTGTGTGATTTATAGGCTATTGTGCAATGGTGTGGGTTGTGTTACTAGGAAGTGTTTGTGCTTAATAACTGAGCTATGATGTAGCGAGAGTTAGCAGAGCATTCCGCGTGTGAGTGTAGATTCAGGGTCCAATAGATTCTGCCGAATATCTCCGTACCCCTTTCACTAGGGATAGAAATGCAGCAGTAGTTGTTTTTTATTGATTTTTCCCGTCTGGTTTCTGGGAATCTCTTCCACCTGGATAAGCTCGGCAGGAATGCAGTACGGGGCCATGACTGCCCTAAATAAGAGACGGGAGTTGGTCTCAGTCAATTGCTCAGCAGAGTACAGATCTTGCATTTGCTATATTAGATACTGAATGGGAGCACAGTCCCAATCCACTTGGCACAGCAGGCTGCATTAGATGGTAATTGAAAATACAGATTTACTATAGTTACAATCAATACACAAAAAAGCTGAACTATATGGTCTTTGGTGATTGGCTGAGCATCATAGGAAACACATTCCATAAACAAAGCTGCAGCAATTCCTTAACTGCTTTGGAATATGGGAGGCAAGAAAGCTGATCCGGTAATTGTTGCTGATCTATGGTTCTCATAATGCTTAGCCAAGAAGTGGCCCACGTTGCCTTAGAGTGATGAGCACTGTTCCTACTAAATTTTCAATCAAATGTATAAGTCCTTCTCACCTGGCCCACTCCTTCAGTTGCTGCAATGTCAGGGCATGCCCATCCTGGAGCTTAACAATGGCTGTCACATGCTGTCCCCATATCACATCAGGTGCGCCGATAACAGCCACATCTAGACATTGAGAAAGGGAAGAGGTCAGGGCAGGTATCGTGCCTAGATTTGGTTATCTGTGCTACTCTTGAGCAGGGAGATCATACTACCTATGATACTGGGATGAGCCAGGAGATGGCGTTCCACTTCCAATGCACTGATCTTGTACCCTCCACTCTTAATGATGTCCACCGACGTCCGGCCCAGGATCCAGTAGGTGCCATCTCTGTATACAGCTGTATCTCCTGGAAATATAAAATATAAAAATTATATATTTACGGACATCTTTCAGAAAAGCAAGTGGACAGATTAGGGTTTGATCCAGGCTTATGTCGGCCTACAAACCCACTATCATTCAATACAAACACAATGCAGAACTAAGCAGGTATCACTTGGTCATTGGGTGCTTAGCCAATTACTGCTGCTTGCCAGGTGACTGGATAAATACAGCCGAATGTCAGATGCATGGCTGTCTACCACTGTGCAACTAGGGCAATAACACTTAGCATTGCCTGTCAGGTGCACAAAAACTAGAACTGACTTGTTTGCCATCCATGGAGCTCCTATAAATCTGTACATTTACAAGGGTCAAACTACAAGTAAGGCTAAAAGATGCACAGTGAGTACAGTATGACCACACCTGGTACAAAAACCAAAGCATAGCCATGACAGTACAGAGGAAGGATGACTGGCTCCCTAGGCATAGCCATAGCATAGCCATAGCATACACAAGGCAAACACCAATGCCTTCACAAGGCATGTATAACCACAACAGGATCCACAACTGTATGACTTTACCAGGCACAGTGACCAAAATATAACCACTACTAACCTGCAGGCCAAAGTATTACCAATCATGGCACATACACAAAAGTGTGGCCATATAAGGCGCATAGGCCAAAGTATTTACATTACTGATGAAAAGCCCAAAGTACAACCATGTCAGGTACATAGGCATCTCACAACATTAATTGTTTCTGCAGCTTTTACATCGTTTTAAAATTGAAAATACTATTCAGATATTGTTGCTTATTGCTTTAAAAACAAACCTTAGACATGTGTGCATTAATAGGGGGTATTAGTGCATAGCTTTATTGTAATTATGAAGTGTGGTAAAAAAAAAAAAGTCCCCCCCCTTTTATCTTGTGTGCGTAGATCCCTAGATACCCTTTGACTGTTGAGTGCGTGCATGTTATCCCCCCAACTCCCCCTCCGAGCTCCTCCTCCCTCTCAAACACACAGAGTCGCATCAACAGCCCTCCATCTGCTCGCATACATCACACTCTTCATTTCAGTTTATTAGCCAGAATAAATCATAAATATTTCATTGTACATCAGCACGGATGGCGGGGGGAGCCGAGTCATCCATCTCATGCCCGCTCTTTGAAACCTGCCACCCGCCAATAACCCTTCCAGTCTATTAAACAAGATTGATACAGTATAGGAATCTGCTCATGGTGTGAAACACGAGGGGAAAGGCGGCTCCTGGGACCCAGAAAGGCTTCAGCTGCGGCGGAATCCTGGACTGCGCAGGTGCCTGACAAGCCTTGCACTCTAGGAGACATAGACACACACAGCAGGGTGTATTTTTTTACATTTTCTCAATAAAGGCGCAGTGGAGAAAATGACTGGATTTTCAGCAGAGCAATAACATATTAGTCATAGACTCTGATGAGTCTTTTCAATACAGTATCCCATGTTAGAAAGATCACACAGGTAAAAAATAAACACACTGACTCATTTGTCATATTGATCCCTGATATCTATAGTTGGGGTATTGGTCTTCCATGAGAATGTGAAAACTATGGTTCTGTGAGATTTCACAGGCCTGGCATATTTATTGGAACATGACAAACCTCTTTAATTGTGCAGTCGGGTACAAAACCAATAGAAAAGGTTTGTAATGAGTGTCCTTCTCTAAATATAACAATTTAATGATTATAATCTGATAGTTTGCACACATCTTAAATACATTGCAGCTACTTATTCACATGCTGCACCCCTTACTAATGTCCTAGAAGATGCACTCTAACATTGCATTACATTTACTATTTACTACCATCACAACCTTTCATCAATGACACTCACAGTTCCATTCATACATCTGCTTCTCACGCTAAATGCAGTTAAAGCTGACTCTGCCGCCATCAGGTCCCACATTGCTTAACTCGCCAGCATTGAAGTGCATGGAACAAGCTAATGTTACTTCTTCATAAAACTGCATGCTACTCTCACAGTGATCATAGTACCTTAATTGTTCCTTCACTTACAACACTTTCTGTGCCAGCACCTCCACTGATCCCTGTCATTTTTGTACCTGTTTTGAACCAGCCATCTGATGTGAAAGCTGTCTGCGTCTCCTGAGGCTTGTTCCAATATTTTTTGAAGACCGCGGGGCCCCGAACTTGCAATTCACCATCCTTATTTTCCAGGCCGGTAGAAACCTCAAGGAAAAAAAGAAAAAGGGGGGGGGGAGGGGTGAAATTAACCCTTGATTTCCAATCCTGCAAATCCTCCCGCATGCACATGCTAGATGCAGCTGGTGTTGACCTCACGCAAATACTACAGTTTTGGTAACGCGCCCACATCTTTAGGAAAACATCTGCTTCACACGGCATCTGCCAGTTGGGAGTCTTGGCACAGACTGGCGTCAGTTGGCAGAGATAAGGAGGGGGATAACACAATGCAATTCGCAAATCCCTAGTCTTCCTGTATTGGCGCGTTAACCTGTTCAACCCCAGAGAGAGACAGATACAGGTCTGTATGCTGAAATCGTGTCCTAATGTGTTTTATACCCTACCTCCTATACACTGTAAGCTCATTTGAGCAGGGTCCTCTTCAACCTATCATTCCTGTAAGTTTTCTTGTAATTATCCTATTTATAGTTAAATCTCCCCTCTCATAATATTGTAAAGCACTACGGAATCTGTTGGCGATATATAAATGGCAATAATAATAATAATAATAGTAATGAAATAGGATGCTAATGTTTAATAGTGTCACCCTACACCTCTGCCACCAGGTCCTAAAGTAGTATATTTGCTTTAATTAACGCAGTAACAACAAAAGCAGTAGAGGAATAGTTCTGGCAGCTCACAGGTTAAAATCCAAGCTACTAACAAATCAGAAAGTAATGTGGTTTGATCATGATTTTAAGCATCCTGAACGACTGTCAGTAGTTTTAATTTCTATCATTATAAATTAATATTAACGCTAAGTGAAAAAACAAACAAAACAAAAAACCTGAAAAACCAACAAGTTGTCACTGTATTGCTTCTTTTAAGGCCATCTGTTAAAACATACAGTATAAAATTCAGATGCCAGCATGGTTTACAGTCTATTCATTGAGCTAATGGGTGGCGATTCTACAGACTAATGAACTCTGCTAAGTATATGGCTGCAATTTTGGCCTATATTGCCATGCTAAGAAAAGGGAAAAATTATATCTAGAAATAGATGTTCTTGCCAAAATGTTGCAAGCTGCCAGTCAACTTTCCACAGCCTGTATTGATAATGACTAAATAGGTTCTTTTGACAGATAATATTTGTAATAGCTGACAAATGATAATGTTGTTACATCATTCTCAAATCATATCATAATAGTCATATTTCTGGTCATTTTGAACCCACACGGTGCTGATGTGTACATTAAGGCATACATCTGTAGAAATTAATCTAAAATGAAACAATAAAACAAGCATCGTGGGTTTTTTGGTTTAATATCTATGTGGGTTTTTTAGACCTTAGGCATGTAGACACAATGTTGCCTGTTCCCTAAACAATAATGATTACAATGGGCATTTGATTGATTGTGTAGCAATATTCCTATGTTATGGTGAACCTCCTGAAGTATGGCGCAGTCTAACTTAGACATTGTATACCCGCCGTACTATACTGATTTCACATACTCTAGTGCCAGTTTCATCTCCGTATGCATGGATAATATAGTTGCTTCCTTCTTTCTGTGGATTCTGGGACGTGATGCGGACCTCCACTGCAGGCAGAGGGTTGCCAACAGAGCCTGGAAAAGAGATGAACAGCAGGTAAGTAAAAGGTACCAATCTACACCCTTAGGCTGGTACCCTCTCTAGTGAGCTCCACTAGCTCAAAGAGAACTATAAATAGGAGCTGTGCAATGTCAGAGTGCCAAACATATAATTAAAGGCTAATCATACATTAGTGCCCAAAATATATGCAGGGCCTCTAATTGATTTAACCATTAGTTAGCCGAGACTGCCTGTGCTGGTTAAGTATTGCATACTAATGGTCACATGTAGAGTGAAAAGACAGCATGGGAGATAATAACAAGCTTTCATCATCTTTGATCCATAATGACATGAAGATAAAAAGAAACGGTTTATCGGCCACTTACACATATCATAGATATTATATACATATATGCAGTTTCCTGGATGCTCACAAGCTGTTTAACCTCTGCCCTACACGAGAGCCCCTTTAGTCAGGAGATCAGGAAACACGTAGAACCATTTAGACAGAAGATTATAAAAGAGATTCATGTTTGAAAGGTATTGCACTTAATGAGGTAACAGGGCTAATTGACAATAATCGTGTACCCTAAGGCAACAGAAATAATGAAACATTCCAAAAAGCGCACCCTTGAAACACCAACCTCAAACACCCTAAAAAGTAAGGGATATTTAAACACTGGAACAGTGGCTATTGCCAACTACATTTCCCAAGAGGCTCTGCTGCGATGCTGAAGTTTAGCCATCACTTCCATAAGTCACATTTTACATTACAATAACCACGCACATAAATGTCACATATGCAATGGACACATACTGTAAAGATACAATACAGTATATAAATGAATATTGTATTTTATTACAGCAATTAGTATACATTTGAAATGCATAAAAACTTCTACCAGATTCTCACTTGGCACACAAAGCAGACAGACCTAAAACACAGGATCAAAGACACAGAATTATACGTACAGAAAAACACACAGTTTTAAGCCCTTGATACGAAGAACACATACACGCAGCTCATATACCCTCAATAAATTGAACAGACGCCTGCCCTTGATGCACACGCTCCCCCCACCCCCGTGCCGCTCCTGCTTGCAAGAGCAAGTCTGTGTAATTGGCAATGCTGTGAATGTGCCAGGCTCTGGGGGGTCCACATTCTGCTGTGTATGGAGGGGCCCTGGGAGGATTGAGACAGGCCGGTGATAAGACACATTGCGATCCGCCTGTCACAATGCGCCAGGTCCCCGCTGGAGCAGCTATTAGCCAACTGTGATCTAAACCTCCAATTAAAGCGCTGATTAGACCCGGCGAGGCGTGAGCTTCCCATGAATAATTCATAGCTCTGCGCGTGAAGAGCAGAGAGAGAAACTCAAGCAAAGTCGGCAGAATTAACCCTTTTATGGCATTCGCGGCCTACAGTCAGCCTGCAGCACATTCATAGACATTCGCTTATTAATATCTAGTTACGCACGATGCTGGCGGTGCGTTACAGTCTAACACATCGGACTTGCCCAGCCATCACACCGCGCCTGCAGCCTACTGTGTTTACTCTTTAACTTATCGCCTAAGGAAGAAAGGAGTAACAAGATGGTGGATTGAACAAATGGGAATGAAGTTGAGCCAAACTTTTCAGCCACAGACTATTTTGCTTACTATAAGGCCCGGCCAAGAATCTGACTTCTTGAAGCAATATTTCAATGCTCAAAAGTAGAATATGCTTAAGAACAGCCACTGTAGCAGGAATGCAACTTACTGCAAGAAACTACTTTAAAACGGATTGCTATATCTAGAATGGTGTAATCCACCCAGCTCTGATACGGTCTTAAAAAAGTATGCTGACAGTCTAGCCTAAACAACATTATTATAGCTAAAATCCACTATGTAACTGAAGTATTAGTAAGAGAGAGTAAAGCAATACCAAGCTTAAAGGGACACTATAGTCACCAGAACAACTACAGCTTATTGTATTTGTTCTGGTGAGTATAATCATTCCCTTTAGCCTTCCTGCAGTAAACACTGTCTTTTCAGATAAAACACAGTGTTTACATTAAAGTCTAGGGATAACATTACTGGCCACACTTTTCAGATGGCTACTAGAGGTGCTTCCTGGGGCAGTGCTGCACAGTGTGACTGACATTCAGTATCTTCAGTGTCTGCATGCAGACACTGAACTTTCCTCATAAAGATTGATTCAATTCATCTCTAGGAGGAGATGCTGATTGGCCAGGGCTGTATTTGGCTTCTGCTGGCTCTGCCCCTGATCTGCCTCCTTGACAGTCTTAGCCAATCCTATAGGAAAGCAGTGTGATTGGTTCAGATCATGACTTCTGATGATGTCAGCCAAGGAGGCAGGTCAGGGGCAGAGCCAGCACAAGTAGACTGGAATAAATGTAATATTTCACTATATTTAGGGAGATCAAGGGGGTGCCAGGAGGGCTAGATGGTGGATTCAACACTATATGGCCAGGGATACATGTTTGTGTTCCGGACCCTGTAGTGTTCCCTTAAAGTACTAAAACCAGGCTACCAAACTGGCATATTACATTGACTTCTATGGCAAATATTACAGCTGTAGTGCAATATATCATTGGTTTGAAAGGAGGTTGTTTGAGCTATGACGCTAAAAACTAAATAAATTTAAAAAGAAAATTCCATTGGTTTCTATGGTGACTGTTCCATTTTTAGAGTGTTGCCCCATAATTTCTCTTGCATATCCCCAATGCCTTTACCAACGCTTACATGTTATTGGTATTGCCTTTGTACTGCACCAGAGAGTATGTTGGCTTTTTACAAATCTAATCGCCCAAAAAGAGAGAAGACACCATAACAAAGTGTATCAGGAACTTTGAGAAGTGTCTGTCTCAATTATCCCAAAGTAATGTGAATTTAAAGTTTCCGGTGTCAGGCAAGTAGTTTGCTGGTTACAATCTAGTTTCGGATTTATACTTCAAAGGAGGTCAAGCAGTCAGTAATGTAACAAAGCTGTTATGGTAACGGACAGCCCAGCTCTCAGTGAGTTCTCTTTTTCACAAATTGTTCTTTGCAAAAGGGTTATTTTTAATCCAGGAGTGTCCAATCTTGGCTCTCCATCCGATAACAGAAGCCATTACTCACTGCCACATATAGAGGGGAGGAAATCTTGACCTACATCATCAATTAACATTTTCCTCTAAAAAATAAAATCTTCTTATCTCACCTTGGAAGAGAAAAAACTGGTTTCAGAAACTCCCAAATACGAATGCCCTTTCTAGGTCCCAAATATTTTAAAAACAAAAACCCAAGTATGATGTCATTGATAAGACCGACCATCTTCCATGTAAATTAAAGGTACACTGCATAGAAAAAATATTTAACAATTTAGTACATATACCCCCCCAAAGAAAACACGCATGCATTTTTCTCTGCATGTTTTCTTTGGGGAATAAGAAAAAAAACTGCTTGTGAATGCTGCAAGCCATCCTTCCTGACGCAGACTTTCAGTCTATTCCAATCAGAGGCTTCTGAGCTGGAGCCGTGGGCGCACACACAACTGCGGCTTTTCAATTACTTTTCAGTGAGCTGTAATACAGCTCACTGAGAAATGGGGGAAGGCATGCGAGTGCTCTGTGGAGCTAATGGAAATGCAAGTAAACCGCTCTGTCTATCGGAGTGACAGTCAGGCAGGTGTTTCTGCCCTGATTATAAAAGTGCCAATTTATACTGAGAATTTTTACAAACTGTCGCAAATATGACAAACTCCAGACACATAAAGCACTTTAGCACAGTAGACACTAGAACCGCTTAACCTCAAGGCCCCTTGGAGCTGCCTATCCAACCAATTTTAAATAATTTGCAAGCACTTTGACAGTGAATGTGGATCCCAGGCCCCACAGCCTGGTTTTTACTGGAGGTATGGCTAAGGCAGAGATCAAACAATTCCTTCAAGTCATACCAAGTCATACCGGCAATGGCAGCTGTAATAGGCTGAAAGCAGTCAGCTGACACGCTCAGTCAGTCGCAGCTCTCCATTGCTGCTCAGGTTAATTCTTCCTCCTTTAGTTCAAGCAATAGACCCTAGAATGGTTTAACACTGAATGGAAGGACAGTTACACTGGACACTAGATACTATAACCACTGTTCCTACAGAGTTCCATTAAATTATACCCCCAATTTGCTTCTTCTGCTGAGATCTAAAAGTGAAATGCAGACTAATAACATTGTTTTAAATTGATTGGTTTTAATTGTATAAATCCCATAAATCCTTGTTGTTTATGGGATATTTGGTAAAGCTAACATCCTTCAACAGAGAGTGGCACCTACTTACACAAGTAGTTTTTTCATATTTTTAATGAATAAAACTACACAGCTGCTATGCATTACTTCAAAGAAAGCAATGGGAGAACTGTCGGATCTTTCAAAGTAGCGATTTGTGGAGGATACATAAATCTATTGTTTTTTTCTTTTCTTTTATAGTCTTATTATTAACTAATTAGGAGACATTAAGGACACAAAAATCATGCATCCAGCATATTATTAACGCAAAACAAGTACATTTTTAAAAAAATCCAGAATTATATTTTGCATAATGGGAAAAATGGTGTTGGACACACCTTTGGTGCCTTGACTGTCTTTGGGATTCCAAACTCTGTGCACCCCCGCCAGACATTGATGGCCTACAACTCCCAGAATTCTTTGAATGCAACAGAAGACAAGAAACTCATAGGAGATGTAGTTCAGCAACATCTGGGAGAGGCAGAGTTTGAGATGCCTGCTTTAAAGGCTTGGTAGTAAATACAAGTATCCAGGAACATGTGATGCCCGCTTTAACGGCTTGTGAGAGCTCAGCCATATTCTCTTCCAGTGCATCAAATCATATTTTCAGCTTAAGGATAAAAGACACAACACTCAGAGCAATAAAAGGTGATATTTTATGAAAAAGTTATATACACATAGAAAGAGGGATACAGCTGATAGAACCTAGAAAAATCTAAATACACAGCACATAGTGTGATACAGTACAATGAAATTCTTAGCGCTTAATTGAATGCACTCACAGAATTTAGCTGAAAAACAGGCTTCAAAGGTGCATCCCCAGATGGAGATAGGGGGCTTCAAATCCCTTCTTGGGACCGTTTGCACCACCTTCAATCATGACTCCGAGCGGTAGGTATATTAAAAGCAGCTTCAATCACATAGCTACAGCCAGTATGAAATGATTGTTAAAAATGAATAAAAACCATGGGTCCTACGCGTTTCGCCCTCTAGATAGGGACTTCCTCAGGGACCTTAAAATTATTGACAATCACAGAATATTGATGCTGGAAAAAAGACAGTCTAACAACCTCCACCCTCAAGTCCCTTTAAATAGGGCTAATCCCCAAGTTCATTGGTGGTTTCGTGGGCGGTTTCTTACTTTCTGGGTCCAAATGGTCAAAGTTTTCATCTAATCACCTGTTCTCCCATCGCCATAATTTCATCCTTCCTTCAGGTGTTGTTACTTCTCCAGCCGATGTAGGAGGCGGAAGTGCGTTCCAGTGAGCACTCTCGTGTGTTTCACTGGTAACTTGCGTGTTTGTCCTTGACCAAAGATGGCCATGGGTTTCACCCTAGTTCTGTAACTTAGTGATCAAACCGTGGTGGTCGCTAAGGACAACGCATTCAAAAGACTTATACAAAATTGTCTCAGCAGATGGCATCCATTCATCTATATTTAACATCTTTCTTTCACAAACTCCTATTAGTGTATATTTGTTATCCCTTATTGGAGAAACAATATAAATATAAATAAGAAATTGTTAAATTATAATTACAATAACCCAAGTTATAATTTAAACTAATTAAAATGATAATATTATAATGATAATATATCTAAATGGCAAAACAGGCGCATACCCGATTTATAGATCATGTGTATTCTCCTAATTTACTTAACCCCTTAAGGAAACATGACGGAAATATTCCGTCACGATTCCCTTTTATTCCAGAAGTTGTGTCCTTAACGGAGTTAATAGTGACAAGTGCATTATTAGTTGTAATACCATTACTCCTTTGGTGATTACATTAATATTTACATTCCAGGTGATGTGTTATAACAAAAAACATTAAGTATGCAGAATTATATATAGCCACACAAATCTTCACTAAGTTTGTTTCTAATTATAGTTAGTAGTTGACTAACCGTTCCCTATATATTTACCATGGGTGTTCTAAACATTAGAAAAAGAGGGAAATTACAAGAAAACAAAAACAGAGCTAAATTCTGTGCTAAGAATTCCATTTTACTGGATCACACTATGTTCCGTGTATTTAGATTTTTCTAGGTTCTATCAGCTGTCTCCCTCATTCTATGTGTATACAATTTTGGCTATTAAGCCTACTACCTGGGAGGAAATTTGAGGGAAACTGTTCTGTTTATAGATAAGTATAATTAATTTCTTTGTTGGTCACCACACTCATTGTACACTTGTAATGTAATGTAAAAGTTATGCATGGGAAGTGAGACATCACTGTTCCTTTACATTTGTGTCCATGAGACAATCAGTTTTCAATTTGTAGACTTTTCCCTTTGTACCTGGTATGCGCTCCCCATTTAGTGGGTTGGTCAAAGCCATGCCAATCTCAGTCATGCCATATCTCTCCAACAAGGTATGGCCAGTTATCTCTTTCCAACGCTCCAGGACCGGCACAGGAAGAGCAGAAGAACCGGATACCATTAACCTGCCATAACAGACATATTTGGAGAAAAAAATAAAATAAAAAATAAACTTTATTAGCTCATAGCCTTAAGAACACATGATCTATACTAGACACTGTATCAATAAGTCAAGCTCGAAGTTTGCTTTGCTGTGATAAACCGAAAGTGGAAAATACCTGATTTTATCCTGACACGTTGCCCGCACAAAGTCTTGAACGTTGGGGCTGGTATAGTGACGGTCATAGTACTCAATCAGCTTGCTGTAGATGGTGGGTACAGCCATAAAAATATTAATGGACGGCACATCTTTACTGAGAAAATGTTCCCAAACCTTGACAAGAACAAAAGATATGCATTAAAGAGGGATAACAGAGAAAATAATGCCCACCTTGCAACAATACAACCAAAAAATGGGAACAAGTCCAAGGGGCAGCTGTAGAGAAACTCAAGTCAGGAGCTAAGCCTATATCAGTTCCACTTGTCTGATAATCCAATCATTCACAGCAAAGGCGATCTAATGTATTTTCCTGCTGGGGAAATGTACACTGTTCTAAGTTCTAAGTGAGCAAATAAAGGAAGCAGCAATTATGGAGAGAATCTGCTTATGAACACGTTTCAATGCATGCAGACTCCTGCCAGGATTTTTATTTTAAAAACTGTTAGTGTTTAGATCTGAAAACCTTTAAGGGGATAAATGTATCACGCAAAGAGAAGAAGAAAAAATATATATATATTTTTATAGTAAATTTACGATTTCACCCAATGTTACAACTATGAGGAAGAAAAATTTAAGATTTCTAACTGAGATTACTGCAATGTGTACCACTCCTGCGCGGCAGCAATAACTATAGTACAGATTAGCCCCAATACGTAGGATAAAAACAAAAACAAACAAAACAAGTTACCTGCACATTTGAATAACTGGAGGTTTTTAGTATTACTCCAATGTCAAGGCAAACCTCTTAGGTGGGTCTACACTAATAATTCACCTCTAATGAGACAGAGCCTCTCTCTGAATCATTGGAGATTTTATCTCAAGGAAGTAAGGTGATTTGGTAGTGCAGGGCACCTAAGATGTTTTGCCTTTGATGTGGCAGGTGAACTTACACTTTAATGGCCACTTGAGCGAGAATAATAACCTC
The DNA here is from genome assembly GCA_933207985.1 of Pelobates cultripes. Taxonomy (NCBI): domain Eukaryota; kingdom Metazoa; phylum Chordata; class Amphibia; order Anura; family Pelobatidae; genus Pelobates; species Pelobates cultripes. The sequence continues at coordinate 21,266,119 of OW240923.1, forward strand.
CAGATTAAATGTACATAGGGATTTGGGATAGTGCGCAGGTAACTTTTTTTGGTTTTTGTGAAGTACACCACTAGTTGCTGTCATCCTGACAGCCACTAGAGGCGTTTCCTCTTCCAGTACAAAGGGAAACTTTGCTTGTAGCAGTATTTGAGTGGAGAAGCGCAGTGTTTGAACTCACATGCCCAGTTCCACTACATTGATGGCGGTGGATCTTTCAGATCTGAAGGCTCCAATAGAGGTGTCTCAGTGCTGAAAAGGAGGTGAGGAATTAGCTTTATCATTTTTTTTTTTAAATCCAATGGTGGGTGGATAGAAGGGAACCTAATCTATAGTCCCGAAATAATGATTGTTACTTTCGAGACTATAGGTTTCCTTTAATCTTGATGCGATCACTATTCCAAAGTTCAGATACTGTTAGCATTTATTCCATAACAAATTGGTGAAAAGGCCTCTGTACCTTATGTTAAACACTTAAGTTTAAGCAATCGCAATCCTGAAGCAGAGATATCAACACATTAACAACCAGAGGAGTGAACCATTAGACACTTAGCAAATACAACACCTAAACGGAATTGAAAACACTTTGCTAACAATTAATGAATACCCCAAGATATTTCCTTAAACAGCTCAGCTGACTTACCGACACGTACAAGGCACGTCAACTCATTTTCAGAGGCCTTACCGCCAGTGAAATGGTCTGTAAATTTTGCATTGTGATCTCTTTGAAAACAGTTGCGTTATTCCAGTAGAATTTAGAAAACATTACTGACTATTAGAAATCCTGTGGTTAAATGAAAATCAATGCTCTGGTACAGTATGTATGTTCAGTGAGCAACCCCAAAATCAAAGGGCAAGTATGGCTACTATACACCAGCAGCGTGAATTATAGCTTGTGCCATGCTGGACATTTTCAGCTGGAGAGTCACAGACTCAGTAATGCATCCATGGTTTTAGTTTGTTTGTTTATGTTTTAGTTTTATTTAATTGTTTTAATTAAAATTGGAAAGCACTGTACATTTTTTCTTATATAAAATAAAAAATTCTGGGTTGAAATTTAACTTGACTGCTATTTTCCAATCCATTCTACAGAGAACACACACACAAAAAACCACAAAAATTATTTGTCCTCCCTTCTTTGCTGCAAAGGACTTGAAAGTGTGTTTTATTGGAAGAAATATGACTGGTGTAATGGATGCTTTTCCTAATTTTATTTTTTTGTCGTATGAGTCTCTTCAAACAAAATGGTCTCACATGATGCGCTGTATTCAGTTTCATAGAGATGGGAAACTTACCATGACCTGCGATCTCACATTCTAAACGGATGGAACTGTGTTTGAAATTAAAATGTAATTGCATTTGCAAACAAATGTTATATATAGTAATTGCACAGCTATCGAATTTAGTATGTGACGTTCGGAAGACAGCTCCCCATTTCTATATTTAGTAGGATCCTGATCTGCTATTTTTTAAATAAACATTTGTTACTGCAGTTATTTTATATAACGGACTCATTAAACTCATATGCATTGTTATGATATTGCTCATCACAACACATAGAGTAACCTTGATAAACACTGCAGCTGCTCACACTCAAGCAGTTATGCACACGAGACAGTATGCACCCAATGGAAAGTGTTGTAATAAAACCAGAATATTAAAGAACCAAACTATTCTATGCACTGTGTGAGACACTCCATTTTCTCTACAATGCTCTATTAATCTGCAGCATTTTGGAATAGTCTCTAGATCTATAAGCCGAGCTCAAATAGGTTATAAAATCTCCTGGTGGGTGGGGTGTATGCTCAGCACTCCTGACAACAAGAATGAAGGAGCTTTTTTGTATTTAATCTGCTTTTTAACACTTTAAAATGGGGTCACTATCCTATTACGTCTTCACATAGTTGACTTTTGCCTCACCATCAAATCATTAACTTTACAGTGTTTAGGACACTGACACAGAGTTTAAGAAATGTTGTGTTGTGTTGACTATTTTGTTTTTTTTAGTTCTAGGTTGAAGTCTATGATTTCAAGAAGGTAGTGTCTTACAACTTGGAAAGAGTCAATGAGTAGAAATCGTTCTGCAGAAGGCAGGAAGTCAGAGAATCCATGTGTCACTTGGATAAGTAGAAGGATACCAAATTTTTCGTCATACATACTGCTTTAGTAGGTGATGTTACATGAGTGGGAGGATGAGCCAATCAGATCGTTTTATTGGCTTGTAGTATATGGCCACAGCTCCAGAGTTATAGCTGAGGGTATACTTACGGGTTAGCAGGTAAAAATGACTGAGGCACTGGTTAATGAACCTGGGCTCAACAAGCATCTCTCAAAATCCTGCCTCGTCAATTGGGCCTCCGGAGAGATTTGAAGAAAACTAAAACTTGGGCACTATAACGATGGTTTCTATTGCCACCCTTAAAACAGCAAGTTAAAAAAACGGGTTCCATAGCCATCCCTGCAATAGTTTATAGCATTTTTAGAGTCTCTAATTATTTATTCACAATTACAAATATTCCTCGATAGCCCTAACCTATCCTGCCCTGTACACGTAGAAAGCAAACATTGTCGTCAGATAAAAGGTGAACTGTTCAGAGCCTGAGAAGGCAGATGTCCTCAGCGATCTTGCTGCAAACTATAGGCATAATATTCCCATGAGCTGTCTATAGTCTTCTCTCCCCCCCCCCCTTCTCCTCCGCCTCTCTTTCCGACACCACTCGTATTAACGTGCTTTAGTGCAGCTGAGAGAGAGACATCATACCCACTGAGAAACCTTTAATTCAACACAGCTAGAACGAGAGAGAGATGCTGATAAAGAAAATAAGGAAGGGAAAAAAAACACTCAGTGTGTAAATAACCGATCTCTTACCACAGTTTAAAATATTTATATTGTAAAAAGAACGAGTTCATATCTGTTACTTTAATATAGCTCTTACATGCCAGATAATTCCAGTTATAAGGAGCATGATTAAAAGCTTAGGCAATTACATTATATGTAAGTTAATGGATGCTGCTTGTAAAAATGCATTCTGCCTTGGTATATATTTGTCATTAGCACCTCGCATTAAAGGAAGAGTCTGGTTATAGGAGGAGATAGTTACATCAAGTGAGAAGTGTGGATCTGCATGTCAATGTCTTAACCAGAATGCAGTCTACGGTCAGTTGAGACCACGTTAGCTGCAGATGTTATCTTTTTATTGGTGCACAGATAGAAAGGCAGTGTGCCCAATGAAAAGCGTACATTGCTTTAGTTACTAAGTAGTCCTGTAAATGCAGAGTGCTGGCAATATTGCCCTTGGTGTTACCTGACTGTCCCCTCTGATGAGCTAAACAGGCAAAACGCGCGTCAGGGGTGCTTCGCTCACACTAGCAATCTACCTAACAGTGTTACCAGACAGGTTAGGGATCTCTTCATGAAGGTTACCCATAATCAGGATGAGTCTTTAACGACTTTTGGAACAGCCAGATAACACCAAGGGCAATATTACCAGCACTCGGCATTCACTGGACTACTTAGTAACTAAAGCAATTTACGCTTTTCATTGAGCACACTGCCTTTCTTCTGTATATTGAGGGGAGGCTTTGGATAACGGTCAGTACAGGACAAGCTTTTTGTTGGGATAAGGGGTGCCATCGAAGGCAGGAGAGGGGGAGATAGTTTCTACCTGGAATATTCCTCCTGCCCTGTACCCACTGATTCTCCCTTGTCACCATACTTATAGGCTGCAATAGTCATTTTTGAATGAATGAATGTCAATTTACTGCACTATTTGTTACATTGTGATTAGACTGTAAGCAGCAATTAAGGACCTACCTTACCATACAGTCAGCATCAATGCTTGCTACTTTGTATCTGAGTTAACATTGCAGCAGGTTCTAGTGATATTATTATAATGCACTGTCACAGACCTTATCATTGACAGAAAGTGCGCAGCTTCTGTTATTATTTTTTTCAGTTTGTAACCTTATATTGAGTACTGTAGCAGTTTATCTAGTGATACCTGTGTTAACCCTGTACAGCCACAGTGTGGAATCTTTATACTTACCACGTATTACTACTGATATTAAGGACAGTTTATGGTTTACGTATAGTACATAGGGCTGTGCTTGGGGGGACATTGCGATATCAATATCTCCACTCAATGTGGGCTCATGACTAGATCTTAATGGCAGCCAGATCAGTATAGTATTGCTGTAACATAGCACCACTGTAATACAGTGACACTGCGATAAAGCTGCCAATATTATTTTACACAGCTGTGAAAAAGTACGAGTGCGAGACTGTGAAATTATTTGGGCTAACCTGCACTAGTTCTGCACTCTGTACCCTGCAAGACTATGTATATTATAGTCCACCTCTGATTGCTAGTGTTAAGGAGTTCATTATTCATTGCACCATACTACCATAGATATAGACCTCTCACACCTTCTACCTATGTTTTGCAGATGCCGTATCTTTACAAGAATGCATTATTGTGCCAGTCTTGCGATATTTATTTTTATGTGTGTCGTTTTTTTTTCCTTTGTAAAAAAAAAAAACTTTTTTTGCCTGTGGGTTATCTTGTTCTTCATAGTCCACAATTGGACTATTGAGCCAATCTATTAAATGTTAAGTTTTAACAAACAAATATTTTTCACTGAACTGTATGTCAGTCATATCTGTACCTAGTTGCATTCTTCATCTTTTCTCTTTGTATACATTTATACTGGGGTAAACCCCCAAATCAGGAGGTTCTGCAACTTCTGGCTCTATTTCCTTCATTTTTCTTTTCTCTTCTAAATTAAGAATAAAAATGATTCTAGATGATGAGATATGTTAAAGGGTCACTATAGTCACCCAAACAACGTTAGCTTAATGAAACAGTTTTGGTGTATAGATCACGCAGTCTCACTGCTCAATTTTCTGCCATTTAGGAGTTAAATCACTTTGTTTATACAGTTCTAGGCACACCTCCCTGCATGTGACTTACACAGCTCTCCTAAACACTTCCTGTAAAGAGTCATATAATGATTACACTTAATTTACTGCAAATTCTATTTAATTTAGAATGCCCTATCTCTTGCTCTGTTAATAGCTCTCTAGACCCTGCAGGAGCCTCCTATGTGTATTTAAAGTTCAATTTAAAGAAGGAGATAAAAACTTTTAACACATACATCTGATTGAAAATGAAACAATTTTGTTTTCATAAAGGCTGTGTTGGTCACAGCCAGGGGAGGTGTGCCTAGAGCTGTATAAACAAAGTGATTTATCTCGAAATGGCAGTGGATTGAGCCGTGAGACTGCAGAGGCATGATCCATACACCAAAACTACTTAATTAAGTTTAAGTTGTTTTGGTGACTATAATGTCCCTTCAACATTTTCTACCTAGCAAAATATATAAATATATATATATAAATGTCACATAATAATCCATAACAAGCAATATGTCCAGCTTTCATACATGACACATGATATCAGGAATACAGCAAGACACATACAGCACAACATAGCTGAACAACTGCAGCTTATTGTATTTGTTCTGGTGAGGGTAATCAGTACCCTTAAGCTTTTTGCAGTAAACATTGTCTTTTCAGAGAAAATGCAGTGTTTACATTACAGCTTAGTGATACCTCCACTGGCCACTCCTCAAATGGCTAGTAGAGGTGCTTCTGGCGCAGTGATGCACAGTATGCAGCACTGCCATTCGGGGTCTCCTCCCTCTGCATTCTGCATGGAGACACTGAATTTTCCTCATAGAGATGCATTGATCTCATCAATACAGCTCTACGATGAGATGCTGATTGGCCAGGGCTGTGTTTGACCCTGCCCCTGATCTCCATCCTTGACAGTCTCAGCCAATCCAATGGGAAAGCATTGTTATTGGCTCAGAACAACCCTTCTGATGTCAGCCAAGCAGGCAGATCAGGGGCAGAGCCAGCAGCTGCAGACTTGAACAAAAGTAAGATTATTTACTATTATTATTATAAGATTATTATATTTAGGGGAATACAGGGGGGGCTAGATGGTGGTTTTAAAACCATAGGGTCAGGAATACAGTTGCCAGAAAAAGTATGTGAACCCTTTGGAATGATATGGATTTCTGCACAAATTGGTCATAAAATGTGATCTGATCATCATCTAAGTCACAACAATAGACAATCACAGTCTGCTTAAACTAATAACACACAAAGAATGAAATGTTGCCATGTTTTTATTGAACACACCATGTAAGCATTCACAGTGCAGGTGGAAAAAGTATGTGAACCCCTAGACTAATGACATCTCCAAGGGCTAATTGGAGTGAGATGTCAGCCAGCTGGAGTCCAATCAATGAAATGAGATTGGAGGTGTTGGTTACAGCTGCCCTGCCCTATAAAAAACACACACCAGTTCTGGGTTTGCTTTTCACAAGAAGCATTGCCTGATGTGAATGATGCCTTGCACAAAAGAGCTCTCAGAAGACCTACGATTAAGAATTGTTGACTTGCATAAAGCTGGAAAGGGTTATAAAAGTATCTCCAAAAGCCTTGCTGTTCATCAGTCCACGGTAAGACAAATTGTCTATGAATGGAGAAAGTTCAGCACTGCTGCTACTCTCCCTAGGAGTGGCCGTCCTGTAAAGATGACTGCAAGAGCACAGTGCAGACTGCTCAATGAGGTGAAGAAGAATCCTAGACTGTCAGCTAAAGACTTACAAAAGTCACTGGCAAATGCTAACATCCCTGTTAGCGAATCTACAATACGTAAAACACTAAACAAGAATGGATTTCATGGGAGGCTACCACAGAGGAAGCCACTGCTGTCCAAACAAAACATTGCTGCACATTTACAGTTTGCACAAGAGCACCTGGATGTTCCACAGCAGTACTGGCAAAATATTCTGTGGACAGATGAAACCAAAGTTGAGTTGTTTGGAAGAAACACACAACACTATGTGTGGCGAAACATCAAAACCTCATACCAACTGTGAAGTATGGTGGTGATGGCAGAAGAAAATACGCCTTCTGAAGTGGCACAGTCAGAGTCCTGACCTCAACCCGATTGAGATGCTGCGGCATGACCTCAAGAAAGCGATTCACACCAGACATCCCAAGAATATTGCTGAACTGAAACATTTCTGTAAAGAGGAATCGTCAAAAATTACTCCTGACCGTTGTGCAAGTCTGATCTGCAACTACAGGAAACATTTGGTTGAAGTTATTGCTGCCAAAGGAGGTTTAACCAGTTATTAAATCCAAGGGTTCACATACTTTTTCCACCTGCACTGTGAATGTTTACATGGTGTGTTCAATAAAAACATGGCAACATTTCATTCTTTGTGTATTATTAGTTTAAGCAGACTGTGATTGTCTATTGTTGTGACTTAGATGATGATGATCAGATCACATTTTATGACCAATTTGTGCAGAAATCCATATCATTCCAAAGGGTTCACATACTTTTTCTTGCAACTGTGCATGTTTGTGTTCCTGACCCCATAGTGTTCCTTTAAATATAGCAATATGTACATGTCTAATATATCAGACAACATACATTGATACAGTACTATATAAAACTCACATATACAGAACAACATAACGCAATTATATAGCAAAATTTACAACTCTATATATAGCCAAAAATAGCAGAAAGTCAGCTTTTATATATAGTATAGTTTTGTTCATATATGGCAATATGTACAAATCACAGAACACAGTTATCTCTAATATAGCAAAACATATAGTTTCATGATGTACAATGTAGCTCAAATACAACAATATGCACAGCTCACATAAAGGGCAGTATAGCTCAGATACAATAATATAGCCCTTATTTATGGCACATCATAAATCAAACATAGCATTATCTACCAGCTGATAGAGTGAGTCTCAATGGAATTTTCTGTTCGATATATCAGAGGTGTCATTACTGGTTCTATACCATGGGTATCAGAGTGCTGTAACTATGATACCCCCATGTGGGGATAACAAGACACCTCTTTTATTTTGTATTGTGATAAAATTCACTCCACCCTGTCTCAAGTCTTTTCTCGCTTTCTCTGTGCCACTAATCTACAGGTTTGCCCGCCATGTTATAAATATATACAACTAGCGTACGTAATATTTATTGTTTTACAAATCCTTAACCTTACATTTCTCTGTGTTGTGATTCATCAACTACTTCAATTTCCAGTCTCCCATTTGAACCAAATCAAACTGTTGAGGACAACTATTCATTCATATTTTGCGTTGTCTGCAGACATCAGTATTGTGCTTTTGTGTAGCCTTAAAGATGACTGATAAACTACAATCATTGTGACAAAGGATGGATCATTGATGTAATGTTGGAGCACTTAAAGTTATTACCAAAGGACAAAATATTAAATTAATTATAATTGTATTTGCATGTTTCTTTGTCTAATCCACTGTATAAAACATGAACATGATTCATAAACTGTAATATTAGTAAAGAAATATTTGTTGTGCTGAATACAATGTTCTGGACTGGCAATACATCATACCACCCATCTCTGTCAAGTCAACTTCCTCCCGTTTCCACTTACCTTTTTAGGGGAGAATTCAGGCAGCATTACACATGTGGCTCCAACCCACAGAGGGCACATCAACTTATTGACCACGCCATGAACATGGTGAAGAGGTAGGACGTGAAGTATACGGTCTTCTTTGGTCCACTGCCACGCACTCACTAGAGCATTCACCTGGGAGATGGATCAAAAAATATAGGAGATTCACATGGAGCCAAGTTGAAGAACTGGATGGAGCACTAGAGGGCAGCACAGCCCACAGAGGCAACATTAGACTGACATTTGGCCATATATTAAGAACTTGGAAAATTCAGGACAATTCAACAATATACAAACCACTTCCAAAAACAAAATGTCCCTTTTGATTCAGTTTGCATGGGAACTTGAAACCTGTTTTATCGAAAAGCATGTATAATTTGATGATGTATAGGTTATGGGATCAGTATCCACTTCATCTCCTATTGCCTGTAAACATGGATCCTTTAAACAATAGATACATTGATTGGTGATGTATTGCAAATCAGAATTTCTAGATGTTGTGTGAAGCTATACAATTGATACATGGAATATAAATGAAGGAGGTCAGTCTTTATTATATTTTAAAATTTCCAGCCCAAGAACTTGATATCACAAACCGTAATCTTTGGGAAATGGTTGATTGACAATTACAATGGGAATTAGAATGATAAGAATTTGTTCAATATAAGAAAACAGAATGCTTGTTAAATGTTCCTGTCCGTTACGGTCTCATTATTTTGGACAGGGATCCTCACACTGGTAGCTGGCAGTATAGATATAACCATCAGATATAGTTTGTGTTACTATCTTATGTGCTGGGAACTGACCAATACCTGTGACTGGAGTAATTACTATGTTTGTAGCTAAATTGTAATTTTTTTTGTTTATTATGGACTAACTGAGAATTTTGGAAAATTGGAAAAACACAAAACTGTACATTTTAGGTTAAATAAACTGTGCTTTTAAAAAATAGTTAGTAAACCCACAAAGGACTATACTCCTGCCAAACGGTGATCACCCACCGGACCACAACCAATACAACCACACTGATAGGCAGCTACTACAACATTATCGCAGATGGACCCTCGACGAACAGGGACCTAGATAGCACTACCACAAGGGTCCACTGCAGCCATGAGCAGCACAGACCCGAAACCAAACCCCCAAAGGGCACACCACAGCCCTACTGTTGAAACTATTTGTCTACGTGTGACAGAACCTGTACTGTACAGAATGCTGTAATCCTTGATATACAAACCGTGCACTAACCCATCTTTTTATATTTCTGTAAAACTGTTACTTTATGAAAAAAACGCAAAAATAAAGAATTCTTTAAAAAAAAAAAAAGTGTGTAGAATCTCCACAACTCTCGGTTTATGGAATAAGCACCAATTCTTTCATCGGTAAAATATACCTTTGACCCACATTGATTCTTATTGGATATTTCACATTACATGTGTGCAGGGACATGAAAGAAAAAAAACAAATCCCAATGCACTGCAAAATACTGTCACTGACATTTTAGGTTAAATTGTATTAACTTGGAGAATGTATTCATTCAATCATTTAGATCAGACCAATGCTTACTATAAAATTTGGGCTAAAATTTTACATTTAGTCAATATATTCATATCATCTCAATTACTAGATCTGGTTAATTAATTAGTCTTACCGTAGCATGCAGGTTTTGGTGTGAGCTGACAACACCTTTGGGTCTCCCAGTTGTCCCGCTAGTGTAGACAATCATGGCTTCTCTCTCTTTCCAATTTAGTTGGTGAAGATCAACTTCAGAAATTTTCTTTACGGAGAGTTGAGGCTGAGCTCCAGACACTGTGAGCATAGAAATCCCTAGTTTTTCAGCCAAGGGAGCCATAAGATCTTTGTAAATTTCATGTGCCACAACCAGTGCACTCTGGGAATCTTGAAGAACATACTCCAGCTCTGGAAGAGGATGAGTCCTGCAAAGAGGCACAGCAATGGCACCGCTCATCCATGCAGCCCACTGGCAGACTACATAAGAGGAGTCATTGGGGCACAGGAAAGACACTCTCTCGGGTACACAGTCATTATTCGGAGACCCCAAGACTTGGTTGATTCTTTTGGACAGGGAGTAGCTTTGAAGGTAGAGGTCCTTGTATGAATGCTGTCCATGATGGTCAATAAAAGCTACCTTGTTACCAAAAGCTGGTGCTCTGAGAAATACTGGCCCTGCATTGTGGCTATTGTAAGTCTTAGAGGCTTGATGTGAACAGGGCAGTTGGAGAACTCTCGATCCATAGATGTACCTCCTCAAACACAAGGGAAGAAAAACGAGACCATCACTGGATACACCCCAAAACTTGAGTTTTAAAAAGCCTCTTCTTAATAGCATGGCCATATGGTACTCCAATATAAATTAAAAGCAAAAGTCTTCAACAATCACAAAACAGTCCTACTAACCAACCTCAGGGAATATCCAGGAGGTGGTCTATACATCTGCGAATGGCTCCACTGCAGAATAATGCTGTAAACATAAAGATTCCAAAAAGATGTACAATAAGGTACTACAAGCTGAAATGAAAGAAACATTAAACAGAATAAAAGACTATAAAGATATTCTTTAGAAAGTTAATAGATAATATTTTGATAAAGGATCAGTTTTTCCCAACTAAATGACCAACAGACACCTTTCGTTAATTGTTTAATGGCCCAGTGTAACAGAACAATGAGGGAAATATCATGAATATGAAGCTCCATGGAACAGCTCTTAAAAATAAGACTAGATAAGACATGAGAGAGTCAGAACTGGAAGATAGAATTATGGTAATCTTAGTAATGTATTTGATATTGATATTCAAGTATGCAGGGTAGAATGCTTGTTAGTGCATCAGAATCCATGTTAGAACTTGAAGTCAATTATGAGTTTGTTTTGTGCGGCAGCTAAAGGTTAGATGTTACATACGTAGGCAAGTCCAGATGCAGATCTGTGGGTTAGGAGAAAGGTATGTCCAGCCATGCAGGACACCGTTTAGCAGAGGATTGCAAAAGAGAATGCAGCATAAAATTAGTCAAAATAATAACAACTCTATATATTTAATTTTATAAAGGATTCAGGTGTTATCCATTCACTCATTTTTTTCTGAAATGCCTGTGTAGGATCGTTACGTGCTGTAGCCGATCTAACCAACAGATGCCATTTTAATGTCTCCTTTGCATCTCTCATTAAAGGTCTTGGCAACACCGGTTAAGATCTACAGAAACACTGTATATCATAGCCAGCTGCTATAAGATGCACTTTTTTGTCAAGGTAGATATGTAGTCTCAATAGTTAAGATTTGGGGAACTTTCCATTCACATGTCATAACAGAATATTTAGAAACTGCATTTAAAAAAAAAAAAAAAACATACTTTTTGTGAAAGAAAAAGAAAATTACTCCAATACAATATATAGATTAAATTGATTTTTGGTGGTAAATTTATCGTCCACAGATTTACTTTAAAGATCTATTGTGGGGTTTTTTTTAGTTTTTTACAGGGCCTTACAGCACTGTCTAACTTTTGTGGAACTTACATTTGTTTTCACATTACTGGCTGCAGGTGAGCCATGATGACACAACCATTCTCACACTATTCAACAACAATATCGATTCAGTGAAAATGGGCCCTATACTTTGTTTATGAATATATATGCACCTGTTTATGGCTATATTTATGTTCTTTTGTTTGTATCAAGCAAAAAAAGGAACGCTATAGGGTCAGGAACAGAAACATGTATTCCTGATCGTTTAGTGTTAAACCATTATGTAGGTGGCTTGACCCATTCAGAGAAACATAGAATGTGACGGCAGATAAGAACCATTCGGCCCATCTAGTCTGCCCAACATTTCGAAATACTTTCATTAGTCCCTGGCCTTATCTTATAGTTAGGATAGCCTTATGCCTATCCCACGCATGCTTAAACTCCCTCACTGTGTTAACCTCTACCACTTCAGCTGGAAGGCTATTCCATGCATCCACCACCCTCTCAGTAAAGTAATACTTCCTGATATTATTTTTAAACCTTTGCCCCTCTAATTTATGTCCTTTTGTTTTTCTTCTTTTAATCCCTTAACGCCGTTACGGCATTCTATGGCGTCGCCATTTAAATGGGCTTTAAAGCCGTTGCGACAGCATACAATGCCGGCTTGCAGCCCTGGAGCCTCTGTAATACTTACCTTCACGTCGATCCGCTTCAAGGGGACTGCCTGACAGCCTAGGTAGCCCTCACACAGCAAATCAGGCCCCCGGGGGCCATGTGATTGCACTCAAAGAACTATCACATGGCATCCTATAGCTGGCTGTGGATCTTCCAGCACGGAGACTGTCTGGGCTGTCAGACAGTCCCCCTGCTGGTGGAGGTGTAAAAAAAATTATTATTTAACATGTTTAAAATAAATTAAATATACATATTATATATATATATATACATTAAATATATATATAATATATACATTATATATATGTAACATCATATGTAATATATTTAATTAATATAAGTACATATATTAGTATTAAAATACACTTAGAATGAAGTTAAACATACATAAGATATACATACTAAAGATATAATTGTTGTGATACGTTTTACTGTTTTGAAACACTAATATTTGTGTTCAGCAAAGTCTCCCGAGTATAACAGTACCCTTCATGTACAGGTTTTATGGTGTTTTCAAAAGTTACAGAGTCAAATATAAGGCTTGCGTTTCAGTTTTTTCACATTGAAATTCTCCAGATTGGTTATGTTGCAAAAAAGTAATTTGAACGCCATTGGAATTTTTTGCATTTTTCACACGCAAATGGCATATACACAGGGGCGTTTTAGCCGCGAGGCAGGGGCGTTTTAGCCGCGAGGCAAATAAGACATTTGCCTAGGACAGCATTTTCCAGGGGGCGGCAAAAAAAGCCGCCCCCCAAATGCCCAGGGCAAATGCCTTGTTAGCCTTGCGGCTAACAGACATGCTGGGCGGGCGGGCGGGCGGGCGGCTGGCGAGGGAGCTCTTCCTCTCGCGCTGCCGCAGGCCGTGGTCGGCCGATGACGTCATATTCCGGCTCCCAGCCTCGTCTGCGGCACGCGAGGGAGCTGAGCAGACCGCTCAGAGGAAGAGCTCCCTCGCCAGCCACCAGCCGCCCGCCCAGCAGCCACTGGACCCCCCAGGGAGATAGAGAACCCCCACCCTCCAGTATTACCAAAGGTAAGGAAGCTGGGGGGCGGGTTAAATAAATAAATAAATATGTTAGTGTGTCTGTTAGTGTGTGTGTCTATTAGTGTGTGTCTGTTAGTGTGTGTGTGTCTGTTAGTGTGTGTGTGTCTGTTAGTGAGTGTGTGTATCTGTTAATGTGTGTATGTGTGTTAGTAAGTGTGTTTGTGTGTCTGTTAGTGTGTGTGTGTGTGTCTATTAGTGTGTGTGTGTCTATTAGTGAGTGTGTGTATCTGTTAGTGTGTGTGTGTCTGTTTTAGCCGCGAGGCAAACAAGGCATTTGCCTTGGGCGGCATTTTCCAGGGGGCCCCCAAATGCCCAGGGCAAATGCCTTGTTAGCCTTGTGGCTAACAGACGTGCTGGGCGGGCGGGCGGCTGGCGAGGGAGCTCTTCCTCTGAGCGGTCTGCTCAGCTCCCTCGCGCGCCGCAGAGTGAGGCTGGGAGCCGGGTTGATGACGTCATATTCCGGCTCCCAGCCTTGTCTGCGGCACACGAGGAAGAGCTCCCTCGCCAGCCCCCAGCCCAGCAGCCACTGGACCCCCGGGGAGATAGAGAACCCTCCCTACCCCCCAGCATTCCCAAAGGTAAGGAGGCTGGGGGGGGGGGATGTTAAATAAATAAAAAAGCATGTTAATGTGAGTGAGTGAGAGTGCGTGTCTGTTAGTGTGTGTGTCTGTTAATGTGAGTGAGTGAGAGTGCGTGTCTGTTAGTGTGTGTGTCTGTTAGTGTGTGTGTGTGTCTATTAGTGTGTGTGTCTATTAGTGTGTGTCTGTTAGTGAGTGTGTGTATCTGTTAGTGTGTGTGTGTGTGTCTGTTAGTGTGTGTGTGTCAGTGTGTGTGTCTGTTAGTGTGTGTGTGTGTGTCTATTAGTGTGTGTATCTGTTAGTGAGTGTGTGTGTATCTGTTAGTGAGTGTGTGTGTCTGTTAGTGAATTTGTGTGTCTGTTAGTGTGTGACTGTTAGTGTGTGTATGTCTGTTAGTGTGTGAGTGTGTATCTGTTAGTGTGTGTGTGTGTGTGTCAGTGAGTGTGTGTCTGTTAGTGTGTGTTCGCTGAGTGTGTGTGTCTGTTAGTGTGTCTGTGTGTGTGTCTTAATGAGTGTGTCTGTTAGTGAGTGTGTGTGTATCTGTTAGTGAGTGTGTGTGTCTGTTAGTGTGTGACTGTTAGTGTGTGACTGTTAGTGTGTGACTGTTAGTGTGTGTATGTCTGTTAGTGTGTGAGTGTGTATCTGTTAGTGTGTGTGTGTGTGTGTCAGTGAGTGTGTGTGTCTGTTAGTGTGTGAGTTTGTGTCTGTTAGTGTGTGTGTGTCTGTTAGTGTGTCTGTGTGTGTGTCTGTTAATGAGTGTGTCTGTTAGTGTGTGTGTGTGTGTTTCTGTTAGCTAGTGTATGCGTATCTGTCAGTGAATGTGTGTGTGTATTTTAGCAGGTTGGGTGGAGGTGGCACACGGGGGAGGGGGCGCCTGAGTTTTGTCCTGCCTAGGGCAGCACAACACCAGGATACACCACTGCATATACACTGACGATATAATTGTTGTGATACGTTTTACTGTTTTGAAACACTAGTATTTGTGTTCAGCGAAGTCTCCCGAGTATAACAGTACTCCCAATTGCAAAAGGTTTTATGGTGTTTTCAAAAGTTACAGAGTCAAATATAAGGCTTGTGTTTCAGTTTTTTCACATTGAAATTTGCCAGATTGGTTACGTTGCAAAAAACGAATTTGAACGCCATTGGCGTTCAAATTAGTTTTTTGCATTTTTCACACACAAACAAATATTAACACTAACTTTGGCCAGTGTTTGTGACCAAGTGGCTACTAAAAAAGACTGGACATACCCCATTTGCAATACCTTGGGTTGTCTACTATTGCAAATGGTATGTCATCATGGAGGTAATTCTCATTCCTGGGCTACCATACGGTCTCAAATGTAACGTAACCAATCTGGCGAATTTCAATGTGAAAAAACTGAAAAATTGAACATGCTAGATTTGACCCTGTAACTTCCCAAAACACTATAAACCCTGTACATAGGGGTACCGTTTTACACGTGAGACATCAATGAATAGAAATATGTGTATTTTATTGCAGTAAAAGCAAACAGTATGACATTCAGTTAAAATGTTTTTTTTATATTTTATTCATATTAAATTATGTTTCATACATAAATATTTAATGTTAAAAGAAAGCCCTGTTTCTCCTGAATAAAATGATATATAATAAGTGTGGATGCACTTAATATGAAAGAGTCGAATTACGGTTGAACAGACATATAGTCAAATTCCAGATTTTGTTTTGAGAACGTGTACATTTGGCTCAGTCCTTAAGGGGTTAAATATAGTCTCCTCCTTTACTGTTGATTCCCTTTATGTATTTAAATGTTTCTATCATATCCCCCCTGTCTCGTCTTTCCTCCAAGCTATACATGTTGAGATCCTTTAACCTTTCCTTGTAAGTTTTATCCTGCAATCAATGAACCAGTTTAGTAGCCCTTCTCTGAACTCTCTCTAAAGTATCAATATCCTTCTGAATATACGGTCTCCAGTACTGCGTACAATACTCCAAGTGAGGTCTCACCAGTGTTCACCTAGAAATGTACCTCCTATTTTATATAGAGCTGCGTGGGTCCACCAATGCTGACCCTGTCCCCCGATCTGCCTCCTTGGCTGACATTATCAGAATTGATGATCTCAACCAATCCAATGCTTTCTCATAGGGAAAGCATTGGAGTGGCTGAGATCACCAAGGAGGCTGGTTGGGTGCGTGGCTAATCAGTACATCTCTATAAGGAAAGTTCAGCATCTCCATGCTGAGAGTGTGCAGCACTCCCCCAGGAAACACCTCCAGTGACCACTGGAGGTGTCCCTAGGTTTTCATATATATACTGCCTTTTCTATGAAAAGACAGTGTATGCATGAATATGTCTGCAGGGACTGTCTGTACTCACCAGAACAACTACAATGAGTTGTTTTGATGTCTATAGTGTCCCTTTAAATTGAGTTTAAATGGAATTGAAGTGGTCTGAGTGTAGTGTCCCTGTGCCCTTTTAGAGAAATTGCAATATTTTCATAGCAGTGTTTAGACTGCCTCTACTGGTGCTTTCTATTGTTTCACTGAGTTTAACATTTAACGCTTTACATGTTCAGTATCTTTTAAAAACCCATAGGAAAGCATTGACTAAATGACCACGACACTCACCACGCATGTACATTAGCTTCCCCATCACAATGACATTGGAGGTGGCAGAGACTGAGCCAGCATAGAGGAGAGTGTTTAAAAGGTAAGGGGACAATATAGCTTTGTATCCCTAACACAATAGTGTTCCTTTTATCACTCACGTGATCAAAGTTCTGTAAAGGGGAGTTATCAACAATTTGATGGCACAATAGTAACATTTTATAGTTTTAAACCTTTTTAAAGTCTTCAATATTAGGCTCAGTTACATGTTCTATCCCTTTCTTTATCTGATCTATATCTGGCATGTTGCTTCAATTTCCATTTCTTACACTGATCCATTTAACAAGAGTTCTCTGCCTACTGGGGGATTCATAGCGATACTAATGGGGCTACTTGCAGTGTAAATCACTTCAGTCTTCTAGATGGGAAACCTTTCTAATGAATCACTGCCTCCACATTCAGAAAAGTTCTGGAGAAAGTGAGTTTTTGACCAAGACGTCAAGAAGGGTGAGCAGTTACACCAGCTATTACCATTAGCCAGAACATTGCAAGCCCTCAAATTGGTTGACCATCTCTACAGGAAGTACAGCAAAAGATCAAAGGAGAATACTAGTAACACAAGTAGACAACACCAGTGGATGATAATGATGCTTGTGCTTCAGGAGGTCATTGAGGGAGTCTGTAAATTAAAGGCAAATGCTGCTATACCATGTACAGCCACATTAGTAGATCTTGCACTGTAAAGTAGATAGGAATGCATCAGAAGAAGAGCCCAGAAAATAACAGATCGAGTGTTTGCCTTTAATATTAATTAAATTAAGCCTATGCTTCTCCCAATCTTTTTTCCTGGTGAAACATGACATCCTCCTGAAGACAAGGAGCAGAATAAGTTGTGTGTATGCTTCTCCACTAGGTAAAGTGGGGCAGCTGTATTCCAAATCACAACAAAGCTCACATAGACTTGTGGTTTCTAACCAAGCAAAAAGTCAAGTCTTATCCCTTAGCTCATCCATCCTGCAAGTCACTTTTGAAGGAGGTTCATCAACGATCACACTTGCAGGGTTTTTCACTTATGTGAGAATTCAAAGTAAATTTAATTTTAATGAATAATCTTTTTGGTGTTCATAGCAGTTGATGCCAATTCTGATATTGATGGGTCCTTACAGGAGTTTAAGTATTTGATCATAACAAGGATGCTTACTGGTGGGAAACGGAGCTAAATAGAAGTATAAGTAGGTATTTTCAGCCCAAGAGAAGTCAAAATTAAGCTATGCGCAGGTAATGAGAGTCCTAAGTAGAGTACAAATCTTTGAGGAATAAGATCCCAAGAACCACACGGAAAGGGCACAAGAAACCATCAAGGTAAGATGCTGGGGGGATGGAGGAGTTTTACAGAGAAAAAAGACCACCAGGAGATAATGAAGTAGTATTTTAGTAATTCTGCAACAAATTTGGTTGTATCCTCAAATGGAACATCCAAGGAAAAAACAAACAAACCTCTCAATGAAACACAAATAATGGCAATTTAGAAAATGTATTAAATAAACATTAGGGTGAATGTGGGGATGCTCAGAACAGAAAAAATAAATAAAATAAGGTTAGAAAATCCAACACTTTTAATGCTACACACGCTACTTACTCATGAAGGTTTCCATTAGCAATTGTAAATAATTTGCTAGAATTATTTTTCTCAGGCATTTTACATGAGGATTCTACCAGTGCCACATCATTCAATGTAGTTTAAAAAGACAGGAATGCTTACACACACCCTTGCTGACTCCCAGCAGTTAGAATCCAAAAATAATTTACTTTCATTGTGTGCGTTGGTTAAGAAACAGACCCACAATTTTGTTTTGGATGTTTACAGGCTAGTCGATCACAAACTGGGACATTAATAAATAGCTCCAAAGTTTGCATTATATATCCTTTATACTCCACAAAAGGCCACAGTCATCATTCAGACAGTAATACGCCAGATGTAAAAGTGAAATAACTGAAACCTATGACCAGTTTGTGAAGGCCAACCAGAGCTATGGATTTGGGGATCCGATGAGTTGTAAGGAGAAATCTGGGCTACGCTGAGTGTGGTGTGCCCCTGGAGAGTTTCCCTAAATGCGTACACTTACTAGGGCCAATGTTGTCAAGTGGGGACCAAAGTAGAAGATCTTATGGACCCTGGGTACACATGGATTGTGGAGGGGGAAACGTTACTAAAAAGTACATAAATAGGACTGGATGCCTAAAGACACATGTTTAGCAGTACGCTTGAGGACATATACCAACTCAGAAGTCATTCTAATCAAGAGAACACTGGCAACTAAGCAAAATATACTATGCCTATATTGAGAAGAAACCAAATTCACTCCAAACAAACCAACCATTAAATAGAACAAACACCATTTAACACAAAGGTGTTCAGTTGCTGCAGTGTATTAAGATAGATAATAGTACTATGGGAAGAATTTTTCTACTAAAGATTACTAAATGACATGTTTTGCCTTAGATAAGACACACGGTTTATTCTCACGCTGTTTGCTCACATATAGACTTGAATATCCTTTATTTGTAAATGTGCATAGGAGCCATAGCTTTTTGAGTAATTTGCCAACCCAGGACTCAAGACACAACAACAATGCAAGATTTATTTATTTCTCAATTCTTTTCAAATATGGATACTGTCTGAGACAGTTGTTTTGCCATGAGAATTGGGTGGGAATAGCTGGTCTACTCAATAAAAATGAATTACCGTAGTCTCTTGCTAGTAAACTACGCTCAGGTACCTTATATGACTGGATAGGGCTATGGTCACTTTCCCTGCATGGCTAACTAGATGGCTGAGGTCCCTGGGACCTACTAAAAGAATTACAGAGGTAAGGTCCATTCCTGGCAAGTTAGGTGGTGGTGGTCAGATCCCTACATAGCTGGCTAGGTAAGGTTCCTGCATGGCTTGCTAGGTGGTGGAAGTCAGGTCAATCCATGGCTGGCTAGAGGTTGGAGATCGGTCATTCCATGGCTGGCTAGGTGGTAGAGGTCAGGTTCTTCCATGGCTGACTATGTGGTGGAGGTCAGGTCCACCATGGCTGGCTAGGTGGTGGAGGTCAGGTCCCTCTATGGCTGGCTAGGTGGAGGTAGTCCGGTATCTCCATGGCTGGTTAGGTCGAGGTAGTCAGGTCCCTCCATGGTAGGCTAGGTGGTGGAGGTCAGTTCCCTGCATGGCTGGCTATGAGGTGGAGGTTAGGTGGAAGAGGTAAGGTCTCTCTATGGCTGGCTAGGTGCTGGTAGAGGTCAGGTACCTGCATGGCTGGCTAGGTGGTGGAGGTCAGGTCTCTGCATGCCTGGCGATGTAATGGATGTCAGGTCTCTGCATGGTTGGCTAGGTAGTCGAGGTTGGGTCCCTGCATGGCTGGCTAGGTGGGGGGAGAACAGGTCTCTGCATGGTTAGCTAGTTAGTGGGGGTCAGGTCTCTGCATTGCTGGCTAGTTAGTGGTAGAGATCAGGTCCCTGCATGGCTGGCTAGGTATTGGAGGTCAGGCCCCTGCATGGCTAGTTAGGTGGCGGTAGAGGTCAGGCCCCTGCATGGCTGGCTAGGTGGTGTTAGAGGTCAGGCCCCTGCATGGCTGGCTAGGTGGTGGAGGTCAGGCCCCTGCTTGGCTGGCAGGTCTCTGCATGGTTGGCTAGGTAGTCGAGGTTGGGTCCCTGCATGGCTGGCTAGGTGGGGAGGTGGGGGGGGGAGAGACAGATCTCTGCATGGTTGGCTAGGTAGTGGGGGTCAGGTCTCTGCATTGCTGGCTAGTTAGTGGTAGAGATCAGGTCCCTGCATGGCTGGCTAGGTATTGGAGGTCAGGTCCCTGCATGGCTAGTTCTAGTTAGGTGGCAGTAGAGGTCAGGCCCCTGCATGGCTGGCTAGGTGGTGTTAGAGGTCAGGCCCCTGCATGGCTGGCTAGGTGATGGTAGAGGTCAGGCCCCTGCATGGCTGGCTAGGTGGTGGAGGTCAGGTCTCTGCATGGCTGGCTAGGTGGTGGAGGTCAGGTCTTTGCATGGCTGGCTGGGTGGTGGAGGTCAGGTCCCTGCATGGTTGGTTAGGTGGTGGAGGTCAGGTCCCTGCATAGTTGACTAGGTGGTGGTCAGGTCTCTGCATAGCTGGCTATGTAGTGGAGGTCAGGTCTCTGCATGGTTGGCTAGGTAGTGGGGGTCAGGTCTCTGCATTGCTGGCTAGGTAGTGGTAGAGGTCATGTCTCTGCATGGCTGGCTAGGTGGTGGAGGTAAGGCCCCTGCATGGCTACATTGGTGGTGGAGGTCAGGTCCCTGCATGGTTGGCTAGGTGGTGGAGGTCAGGTCTTTGCATGGCTGTCTAGGTGGTGGAGGTCAGGTCTCTGCATGGCTGGCTAGGTGGTGGAGGTCAGGTCTCTGCATGGCTGGCTAGGTGGTGGAGGTCAGGTCTTTGCATGGCTGGCTAGGTGGTGGAGGTCAGGTCTTTGCATGGCTGGCTAGGTGGTGGAGGTCAGGTCTTTGCATGGTTGGCTAGGTGGTGGAGGTCAGGTCTTTGCATGGTTGGCTAGGTGGTGGAGGTCAGGTCTTTGCATGGCTGGCTAGGTGGTGGAGGTCAGGTCTTTGCATGGCTGGCTAGGTGGTGGAGGTCAGGTCTTTGCATGGTTGGCTAGGTGGTGGAGGTCAGGTTTGCATGGTTGGCTAGGTGGTGGAGGTGGCTGGGTGGTGGAGGTCCTGCATGGTTGGTTAGGTGGTGGAGGTCAGGTCCCTGCATAGTTGACTAGGTGGTGGTCAGGTCTCTGCATAGCTGGCTATGTAGTGGAGGTCAGGTCTCTGCATGGTTGGCTAGGTAGTGGGGGTCAGGTCTCTGCATTGCTGGCTAGGTAGTGGTAGAGGTTATGTCTCTGCATGGCTGGCTAGGTGGTGGAGGTAAGGCCCCTGCATGGCTACATTGGTGGTGGAGGTCAGGGCTTTGCATGGCTGGCTAGGTGGTGGAGGTCAGGGCTTTGCATGGCTGGCTGGGTGGTGGAGGTCAGGTCTTTGCATGGTTGGCTAGGTGGTGGAGGTCAGGTCTTTGCATGGTTGGTTAGGTGGTGGAGGTCAGGTCCCTGCATAGTTGACTAGGTGGTGGTCAGGTCTCTGCATAGCTGGCTATGTAGTGGAGGTCAGGTCTCTGCATGGTTGGCTAGGTAGTGGGGGTCAGGTCTCTGCATTGCTGGCTAGGTAGTGGTAGAGGTCATGTCTCTGCATGGCTGGCTAGGTGGTGGAGGTAAGGCCCCTGCATGGTTACATTGGTGGTGGAGGTCAGGGCTTTGCATGGCTGGCTAGGTGGTGGAGGTCAGGGCTTTGCATGGCTGGCTAGGTGGTGGAGGTCAGGGCTTTGCATGGCTGGCTGGGTGGTGGAGGTCAGGGCTTTGCATGGCTGGCTGGGTGGTGGAGGTCAGGGCTTTGCATGGCTGGCTGGGTGGTGGAGGTCAGGGCTTTGCATGGCTGGCTGGGTGGTGGAGGTCAGGGCTTTGCATGGCTGGCTGGGTGGTGGAGGTCAGGGCTTTGCATGGCTGGCTGGGTGGTGGAGGTCAGGGCTTTGCATGGCTGGCTAGGTGGTGGAGGTCAGGGCTTTGCATGGCTGGCTGGGTGGTGGAGGTCAGGGCTGGGTGGTGGAGGTCAGGGCTTTGCATGGCTGGCTGGGTGGTGGAGGTCAGGGCTTTGCATGGCTGGCTGGGTGGTGGAGGTCAGGGCTTTGCATGGCTGGCTGGGTGGTGGAGGTCAGGGCTTTGCATGGCTGGCTAGGTGGTGGAGGTCAGGTCTTTGCATGGCTGGCTGGGTGGTGGAGGTCAGGGCTTTGCATGGCTGGCTGGGTGGTGGAGGTCAGGGCTTTGCATGGCTGGCTGGGTGGTGGAGGTCAGGGCTTTGCATGGCTGGCTGGGTGGTGGAGGTCAGGGCTTTGCATGGCTGGCTGGGTGGTGGTGGTCAGGTCTTACTGGAAGCATGTGCAGCCATAATGAGTATCGGTATATTAGTTAATGCACTGAGAGGGCTGTCCAGTCCTGTAATAACATCCTGCCTCTATTAATTATAAATACACCGCTTTCTATAACGGTTTACACTGCTTTCTCCGCTCTCTCACCTCCCCACGGTTACTGAAGGACCTGTACTTCACCGTACCGCTCCCCCGGAAACACAGAGCCGGAACAGAACGTTCCGAGAGCGGCTGATTGGATCCCATTCTGTGTAGCTCAGTAAATTATTAACTGAGAGCCTGCTATCACACAATACATGGGGAGCTGCATTAAATGGACCTCACATGTCTAACTGTTTACTGACAGCACTCTAAACAAGCAGCATATGCTCTATGTGGAATAACTCCCCTGGAAAAAAAAAAAAATAGTTAACTTACTTGCTGAGGTTATTAAAGGTCCCTTAAGGAATATAATGTCTTCCATTCCCACCCAGAGACAAAACAAACTGTAAGCATGTGCTTCTCTTATTCTCATAGGTAATAACTGTAACAAGAAATGCAATTTGAATGCTTCAGGTAGGCACATGGTAATTATATTAAGACTGCTCATTTTCTGTTTATTATTCATATCTCTGCTCATAGCATATATTATGCCTATTATTCTACTGTATAAATCATTACAATTCTCACGTGTCTCTTTTCCCCAGATCCTCTGCTTAGCAGTGTTACATGACTTTGTCATTTCATATTTGATTTGCTTGTTAAAAGGTGAGTTTAATACAGACAAAGGTTACATATAAAGAACAATGATAAAATACAATATTACCTGTATCACCCCTCCCCCCCAATAATATATCATATTCCACATATTTGTATAATAGTGAAACAACTGCAATTACTTAAGATACATTTGACATACATGTACAAAATGTATCCAGTAGAAAGCTATATCCAATAGAAAGGAATATAAACTTCCTAAATAAGTAGGGATTTAGGAATTGCTTAAAGGACCAGAATCTAGGGGACATTATAATGGACTATGATGGCGCAAATCATAACAGGTAATCTGTAGGTGAGATATGGGGGACAAAAGACAGCTATAGGTAATTGGCATAGCAGAGAGATGAAGGTTCTGGCGTGTAGTGCATGCATATAGACTAAAACACAGTTATGGTGGGCATTAACATTTTAAATTGACTCCCAAAATATACAGTTATATACAGGAAGTCAGCATATTGGCACCTATTGCCAATATTATGACATACATGATAGCAATTAAGGATAAGATTGCATAACATTTTTATATGATCGCAATGCCAAAGCGTGATATTGGCAAGCAAGTAAATTGAATGTGGAGTGAGAGGATCTGATAATAGGGATGTGTGGTGTGTGTTCACACTCCTGGTTTTTGTTTTTTTACTGTAATTTTTCAGGTCCAGCTGTGTTTTGAGGGATAAGCTCCTGTACATACTCGCATTCCACTGACCTCAGTTTGGAGCTGATCTCCTGAACTCCAGCTGCTCCCAGCGGTGACGTGAGGGGTTCCCCAGACTCCCCCCATGTGTGACAATGTTGCAACCTAATTGTGAGGAAACCAAGTATCAAAGCATGTGTACGCAGCAGATGAGCAAGCACTTGGCACAGCACTCTGTTTTGAAGACGTGGATCTGCTTGGCACACAGAACACGTCGGGCACATCTGCCTCCATTGATAACAGCTGCGCCATGTGTTGGCACACACAGATATGTTCTGTATTATTATCCCAGCATGAGTGATTGTGTCACCTACCTGTAGCAATAGATTACTGGCTTCCGTTTGTAAACAATTTAAATACGTGAAACGTCAGCCCTGCGTGTATGTATACCATGTCTGATATATCCATTCATATTAGCCGGTGCAGTAGCTGGATAAGAATGTGATGAAGTTGGAGGTTGGCAAAGATTATGTCTGTATAGATTTCCCACCGTGTGTAAGCAAGCGGGAAATTTGTTATGATATCGAAATTGGCTGCATGTGTGATACGGAAACAGTGTAATTCTGATCTGATGAGTGCAATGCAGGAATATTAGACATGGATGAGATTTAACAACAACAAAAAATTAGATGTAACGCAGGAAGAATGGAGAGGAACACAGTACAAGAACACTGATGCTGAATGTAACAGAGCAATCTGTCATCTGCGAACCAATGATTTTTTCCCCAGAACTCTCTAAAGGTATCCTAAGACTGGTAGACATTGTGACAGTCTCAATGTGTTCCTTTTGATCATCCAACACAAAGTGGGAGCAGAGGAAATATTATCTTCATTAGAATAGTAGGTGTTGTAGTAGATTTAAACCATCAGCCTATTTGCTCATTTACTGATGATCGAGCACTGGGTTTCAATCCCTATCTTACACAGTATGGGAACCATTGCTGTGCAAGAAAAGGACGCTGATCACCATAAAAGAGCAAAGATGCAGGGCACAATACTGGCATGTTGATGCAGGAGTGTGACAGTGACCACATGTTGCTGTAGTATGAAGCAGACAGTGATCACATGTGGTTCTCCGTGACATTGACCACATGTTGCTGTATTATGAAGCAGACAGTGATCACATGTTGTTTGTGTGTGTGTTCTTATAATTAATTCTAAAATTGGATTTGCTAGTCCATTGAGTTAAGAAAATTCCCTAATTAGTAAAACCTTTTTGTATTCATAATAATATAATTAGTATACTATTTCAAACAATTCCTTCCCAGAGAAGAAGAATAACTACTGTAGGAATATGATATCTGGCTACAGATTTATCCAGAAAAACAGAGCCGGTCCGGCTTCTATGCACTAATACACAATAATGAAAAACAAGGACAAAAAGGGAGAGGTTTAAAAGAATAATAAAAGTTTATTGCAGAAAGGAGAAAACTGTGTCTGAGAGCCAGGTCTACAATTTCTTCTTAAATGTGTGATGGTCCTTCGTTATTCTAATGTCTAAGGGCAGGGTATGCCAGGGCTGTGCATCATAAATAGAAGAGGATCGACCTTTAATCGATTGACCCAGACACATGCTGATGCTGACCTAAGTTGATCAGAGGGAAAAATAAATACAAACATATCATTGTTGTAGATCTTGATGGGAGGTTAGGTTGATATGCTTTGTTTAGTTGGGAGCCAGTGTAATTGCTTGATATTTGATCAATCATACTTCTATTTGGTTGGGTCTAGGTGTCCAGTCGTAGACAAGGTACCAAGAATGTTCTCAGCTTGAAAATTACCTTACATTCTCCTATTAGTAACAGAAACATTTTTATTCAGGTGTACATATAGCATCCTTTCTAATAAGTCAAACCTTTTTTTTTTAAATCCAGATTTTGCCCACCAAAGGTACTGACTTTGTCCTTTTTAATGGAGCATGTTGCCCAATCTAACTGAGCACAGCACAAATTTTAGATTAAAAAAAAGCTAAACAGAAAAAAAGATAATTTGTGGAATTTTTCCAATTTGACTATTTTGTCAGAGAATTTGCATTCACTTGTCCATTTTCTACCAATTTACATTTTACTGAATAAACACAACTGTGCACTCCAGTAGCCACGACCTGTACAGAGAAAGCAGACGTTCAGTGTGCAACTAGTAATTCTAGGTGGGACAGGACTTGGTCAAGTGTTTATTCCGTGTAAACAGTAAATTAACTAATAAGTTGCAAAATTCTGACTAACATAGGCGAGTCAAAAATCCAAATACATTCTACCCTGAAAATATATTCCAACTGTTTTAGTCTAAATTTTGCAAGGTCACTACAACTTGCCATGTAGTAAACACACCAGGAGGTACTTAAAATAATACTCCTGCCTGGGACTCACCGACACATGGTCAACTGGGTACAATTGTCCTGCCAGGTGGTGCATTTTGTGAGCTACACCTTAGTAAATGATTACATTATCAGTTTTCTGTGAGAGAGGGGGGTAACAGATCGTGCTGACCTCCCCCAGTATTCAGACATTGCTGTTTGAGTCTCCAGATAATTGCTCACCCTCCAGTTTTCACTGACAAGGTGTCTCAAACTCTGCACTGGGTGTTAATCCCTAATTGGCATTTTCTCGCTCTAGCAGATTCTTTATTGGAGTCCCAGAGGACTTTATTCCTGCAAACTTCACGTACGTGCCTGCTGGGTTAACCTGCTCTGTACTTTAAGGATTGCCAAACTCTGTACACAAAGCTTTTTGGTTTGAGAAGTTACATTAGTAGATAATACAATCTCTTGACTACAGGCCAGTGTCTGGAACAACATACATTAGCCACAGACAAAGTTTGCAGCCTGCTATCTATTCTTGCCAGTCATGTTGTTTTTTAAAAGAGATGAATTTCTGCATGGTATGGGTCATGGAGATACATAACATGATAGGCTTTGTCAATATGCTAGGAAGTATGTTTCAGATGCAAGAAACAGAAAGTCAGTCCATCTCTTTCGGGCTATGTTTACATAATGCTCTGTTTGTCAAAAAGTGGCAGCCTGGTTGGGCTTCATGGACATTAAGCCCACCACCACTTGAAATGTCCATGGCAGTGATCCACCAGCTATTGTTTTGTTAGGATACGATCGAAAGTGAAATGCACAGAAATGAGCAGTAAATGAATGTACTAGGTCCTTAGCAAATCTAGGTAAAGGGATAACGTTATCAATTAGTAACATATACAGGAGGAACTAAGATTGCCAAGCTGTGTCAAGATGGTCTATAGATTTCTGTTCTCCAGGAAGCAGATTTTTAAGTCCTGCTTTGCCTGGTATCTTAAGCAAACCGATCCCTCCTCTGAGAACTGGCGACACGAGTCTTGCCAAGTGTCTGGAACCAGCACTTACATGTGGCAAGTGGAGTTTTGTTGAAGATAACACATTAGCTGTGATATGATGTTTGGCATTTTGAAAGAGAGGAAATGCATGTCCTTCAGCAAGACAAATTTGTCCCTTTAACTAATGCTAGATTCCATTCTAATCTTCTTTCAGAAAACGGTTCAGTTCCATGCCTATTAGAGTTTTACATTCAAAAGGGATTATGGGCCTAGTAGTGGTACTGCATCCCATGGGACTATCCAAGGTAGATCATCTTTAAAGTATTAACTCTTAAATAACCCATCACGCATGGTCTATGTCCCCACTCACAAGCGTCCCCAATGCTAGTGCTGATGTAAATGCGAAGTTGTCAGTATTTATGGTTATTCCAAATTCATAGGGTTATTAGCAAAAGTTTGACTTATCATGAATTCAGAATGAATTCCAAACATTAGGCCATTTTAGTGAATAACCCTGTTTTACTCCCAAATGTAAAGTGGAATCTCAGCTAGACATGTGCAATTCGTTTCGGTTGGAATTTCGGCAATTCGGACATTCGGATGCTTCCGAATGTCCGAACTGCCGATGTCCCGAATTTCGGATTGCTGAACAATAATATTTTTTCAAACTACAATAAAATCCCTTTAGAAATCAGTATGTGAAAATAAAGTACTCGGTTATGAACTCACCTAAAACATTGTTGTCAAACTGGCATCCCAAATATTGGACTTCAGCTATCAAAATTTACAATCTATCTAGCTTTTAAGAGTTGTAGTCCATCAACAGCTGGGCAGCACAGGTTGAGAGGAAGCCGGTTACATTCTTATTTTCAGGATTGCCACAAAATGAGCAAGTGTAGCTTCTAAACCAAAATCGCGCAGTGTATGTTGTGCCCCACTGTGCTTTAAACCAAAATCACGCAGTGTATGTTGTGCCCCACTGTGCTTTAAAGTCTTTTAGGGGTAGGGTGCCCTGCCAATGATGTAGAAGACTCTTAGGTCACGTATAATGTCAGCATTATAACTGTAACCTTAAAAGACCCAACCAGCTAGTTATCCTCTAATCGAGCAACAAGTACTAAAAGAAACCAACTAACCAACTCATTGCATTAAAGGACCACTCTAGGCACCCAGACCACTTCAGCTTAATGAAGTGGTCTGGGTGCCTGGTCCAGCTAGGGTTAACCCATTTTTTCATAAACATAGCAGTTTCAGAGAAACCGCTATGTTTATGAATGGGTTAAGCCTTCCCCTATTTCCTCTAGCGGCTGTCTCATTGACAGCCGCTAGAGGCGCTTGCGTGATTCTCACTGTGATTTTCACAGTGAGAGCACGCCAGCGTCCATAGGAAGGCATTATGAATGCTTTCCTATGTGATCAGCTGAATGCGCGCGCAGCTCTTGCCGCGCGTGCGCATTCAGCCGACGGGGAGGAGAAGAGGAGGATTGGAGGAGGAGAGCTCCCCGCCCAGCGCTGGAAAAAGGTATGTTTAAACCCCTTTTCCCCTTCCAGAGCCGGGCGGGAGGGGGTCCCTGAGGGTGGGGGCACCCTCAGGGCACTATAGTGCCAGGAAAACGAGTATGTTTTCCTGGCACTATAGTGGTCCTTTAATTAGTCTTACTCTCACTTTAACATGTGCCTTTTATCCTGAGAAAAGGATATCAAAAATGAAATAAATGGTGGAAATCAGAAACACGTCAAGTGGTTTGAAAAAAATGAATACATCTCTAAAATGATAAATATTCCAGGTTTTGGGACAGAACTTGCGAGGCAGAACTAGATGTCGTTCAATATACCAAAGTGGATTTCTTTATCCTAGAACTGAAACCCAAAAACTAGAAATTCCAGAAACTATCTAACAAGTTCTCATTCATGGTTACTGGATTACAGATATTTTTTTTTTAAATCTGACCACAATTTACAACAGCAGAAGAGGGCACGAGGCCTATAACCCTTTGCCGCATCAGGATGGAAACCATTAAGGAAAAAAAAATAACCATTTTTTTTTTATTATTGATTCATCCACTGGAAAAACAGTTTTGTTATTGCAGCTAATGGATGAGACATTTGTTCATTTTAAACCATTAACACTTAACATCAAATCTTAATTAGAATACGCACCAACACGGATGAGTAATGCAGACCCAGAGTTGGAGGAAATTAGAAGTACGTGTGTATAATGCACAACTATAATGTCACACTCCTGGAGACGTAACTTGTCTACCAGGTAAGGAAAATGTATCCCTGGTTCTCGACCAGCTTTCGGTTGCACGGCAACATCTGAAAGCTTATCCTTCCTGCTTTAACCATAGCGGGATGTTGTTCTCAATCAGTGGTTATTTGTACTCCGTTACTATGAAAGTGAGATATTTTCTAAGTTACCTAAGGAGCTCATTTATAAATGGACAAACTATATTGTGTTTTCACTCACATTTCCTTTCCTGTGATGGTGTGAGAAGTTAGGATTTTTGTACTCTAAATTTCACAGTTTTTGCACTGAAAAAAAATCCAGCTCACCTGTTTTGGCGTAGATACTGTAATTTATTTGTCAGTGCATCACAAGTCACTGTTTAGTGGATAAACCCTTTAATCAGTCTAATTGAGCAGATAAATGCTAGTGAAGATGAATGAGCAATTTGCGAATGCACCTGTGCTCTGCAAGGGCTTCTTATCAAACAAGATGAATGTGGGCTTCCCTCAGGTACTTTGTATTATTGAGTTTATATGGAGATTATCCTCTAAACTGAGAACTGCAACAAAACGACAAAGAAAAAAAAAAGAGGGTAAATGTAGGATCAAATTTAAGTATTATCCCATTCAGCTATTTTTCTGATTCAGTTATTTTTGTCTAAAAATTTCAGTTCCCTTGAAATTCTCCAAATTCCCCTATTTAGTAAATAATGTTGATAGTGTTTTTAAATCAATTGACAGGCACACGTGAGTTAAGCTGTTATATATATGTAGATATAGATATAGATATATTCCAAAGGGTCCTTGCACTCATGAGCTTTCAAAATATAGTGGCCGGGTGCTTGTAATCAAGGAGAAGCAATACACATAGTATGGAGAGATGACCAGCACTCACAGACTTCTGGAGTTAAAAGTTGTAGTCTTTATTGAAGAATCATTTAAAATAGGACTGACGTCTCAGTCCACGCTCAGGACTTTCATCAGGATCAGGTATAGTATATACTAAAAACAAAAGCACATTTATAGGAGGAGAATCAAAGATAATTAATATAAATATTATTTTCTTAGCTCTGCCTGATTATAAACGGTGGGCACCCTCATTAGATTGTCAGCTCTTGGCATCACAGTATGTACAGCCAGCAGCTGTCACTCGCTCCATGCGATCGGTCCCGGGCTACGTGTGTGTGAACTTGCCACGCTCCGAAACAGCAAGGTGACATGTGTCAGCCTACCCTCGCTGACAGCTGTCACTCTCTGCTACATTTGTCCTTGTTTTACATGCCATCTGTCCCCAAGCCTACTGTGCTATAGTGAGGAGGGAGGGGGAGGGCAGTTGTCTGGTTATGGATGTGGGGTGCTTTATTATTCATTGACTGTGAAATGAGACAATATGATAGACTTGCCTTTTACCAGCGAATGTGCCCTCTGTCGAGCATGGTGCTCTATTGTCCTACCTCCTCTGGGGACAGGATTGTTCCAAACTTAATATATAGTGAGATTTTAACCCTCCATGGGCATGGAATCTTTGGAACGAAGGGCATCACTTGTAAAGAGCAATCTTTTGGACAAAGTTCTACGGATAGATCGATCAGCATGAGTATTTAATTGGTTTCCATGGAGAATGTTTCAGTTATGGAGGAACCATGCGTTGGTTACCATAATGATCGTTTCAACTGTAGAGCAAAAAAACAAAACTTAACCTTGGTGTCCACGGTGATTGCTCCACTTTAAGAACTTTCCCCCAAAACGATTCTTTGTGTATAACCCTCACTGTGCAATTTCTAAACAATTACTACAACTTCCCCAGCAAAACTGTAGTGCTTTGCATTTCACAGCCGATTAAACACCACACTTTCCAAACTTAGGTTAACTAAATAAACCCTCATAAAGTATTCTCTGGACAAGGCTAGTTTAGGCAGAATTTCACCGTTTGTATTTTAACTAGCAACACTTCAGAATTGAGAGAATATCCCCATATGTTTATGGAACGTTAGCGTAATAGTAATAATATTTTAACACGTTACAATTTAAAAAGGGGTAATTGTAATTGATATCCATCCATACCAACACAATGTACCCCTTTGTACAAACGCACCTTACGTTCTATAGGAATAGTTGGCCAAACGGTCATGTTAAATTACATCTTCTCTGATGGACAGAGAAGCCCAAGGCAGGCAAAGCAAAATGTGATTTGAAGCTCTTGATCAGATTGGAATCTACTTTTTGGCCACTAATTTTCAAAGAGCTTGTCAATTCCCAGCTTTGTGTCTAAATTATTGTAAATCATGTATTTTTCTCATCTCTGCTTCAGAAACAGTTAAAAGAGAAGTAAGCTCTGCAGCTTAGCTGCCCCTTTTGCAGCAGATGTCCAGCCTATGTCTCCACTCTCTCCAACCCCCCCTCTATCCCAGGAATTATCCCTAGATGCAC
Source organism: Pelobates cultripes (assembly GCA_933207985.1). Classification (NCBI taxonomy): domain Eukaryota; kingdom Metazoa; phylum Chordata; class Amphibia; order Anura; family Pelobatidae; genus Pelobates; species Pelobates cultripes. The sequence continues at coordinate 21,298,403 of OW240923.1, forward strand.
TTGTATGTTGTAGCCATCTGCAATATCTCATCCAACCCCCATCTCATTCACACTTAAAACCCTGCATTGCCAGAGGGTTTTTTGATAGTCTTTATGCCCTAAACATGCACAGGGAATTAACAAAACAACACTTTAAATCCTACATATAAATCTGACCCCTCCCATATAATTCATCTCAAGTGCTTTAACACTCAAACACCGGGGAGGGGGGCAACATTAATCAACAATAAACTGATTATTTTTGTAGTAACCGCAGTGAATGTTCATTTGATCATTTGATTCAAGTTTGCATAACTACAGACATCTGAAGGTAAAGATCCCAAATCTATTCTCCAGTACCAATAAATGTCAGGCAGTCAGACTAAAAATAAAATAAATATATGTATATGTATATTATATATAATAAACATAGTTGCTTGGCACTCTCCTTGAAAGGATAATAACAAAAATCTTGCCTGGGTGCTGATCCACTTGCGTCCAAAATATAAAGAAAAAGTAATCCAGGATGCACTCACAGGTCTTTAACCCCTTAAGGACACATGACATGTGTGACATGTCATGATTCCCTTTTATTCCAGAAGTTTGGTCCTTAAGGGATTAAACTTGTAAATGGTACTTTATTTGTGAGAAGTTACATACAGTAAATCGATCGACGTTTCGACCCTGCCGGGTCTTTTTTAAGATCTTGAAAAAGACCCAGCAGGGTCGAAACGTCGATCGATTTACTGTATGTAACTTCTCACAAATAAAGCACCATTTACAAGCTTAAAGACCTGTGAGTGCATCCTGGATTACTCTCTCTCTCTCTCTCTCTCTCTCTCTCTTTCTCTCTCTCGCTCTCTATTTGCTCAACTGGTCTTGAACAGGTTAAAAATTTAAATGACTGATGAAATGACCTGTGCATGAACATAAATGGGCAAAATTCTACCTCTGTCCATGGTATATATATCCCACACCTGCCTACCTGATTAAACAGGGGATATTCTATTACCAGTTTAATTTTAGAACATCATAGTGTTTGACTGAGTGCATTTGATAAAAAGAAAATTAGTAATTATACTCACTTTGAAAAATAAATTAAAAAAGGAGAGATTCATAGAAACCCTTTTGTTCGTTTAGCTCTCTACATCGATTTATCATTAAATTGTGTATTTAACAAAAAATTAATCCAAAATAGCCAAATTGGAAAAATTCTCCATGTCAGATTATATATATATTTATTTTGGCTATTTTAACCAAAAATTCACTTTGAATTCCTGACAATTCACATTTTTGGGAAAAACGCGTTGGTTGTTAAATCTGAGGAATTTGGCTTGCTGTAACACTATGTCACTGGTCACTTGCTGTAACACTATGTCACTGGTCATGTAGTCAGCTAGGTGTTAAGCAACAATTCTGCTTGCTCTTATTTGCTATATTTCTCTCATATCTCCCAATATTGGAAGTATGAAACCCAAATGGAGGACCAGCAAGTACAGAACACAATGGTGAGGTGAGGCTTGGAGATCATGACCATTTGGCAGGACAAAGTGCCACAATTGGGACTATTCCACTCAATATGGGATCATTGGTAGAGAAACCTATACAAAATGTGGTCATTACAAAATCAAATTAGCATTTTTTATTACACTAACTAAAAGCAAACACTGACAATATTAACTTACAGTAGCACGTTTCCCTAAAAGTACAAGTAGGACAAAGGAAGCATAGAGAGCAAATGCAAAATCAGCTTTGAATAATCACTCGCAAATGGCAGAATTATGGCACAAAACAAGGGCAAAACTTAAAGGCACACTATAGGCACCAAAACAACTTTAGCTTCATGGAGCAGTTTCAGTATATGGATAATGACCCTTCAGTCTCATTTCTCACTTCTCTGCCATTTAGGCGTTAAATCACTCTATTTATGGAACACTAGTCAAACCTCCCTGCATGTGACTCAGCACAGCCTTCCTAAACACTTCCTGTAAAGAGAGATCTAATGTTTAAACTTCCTTCATTTCAAATTCTGTTTAATTTAGAAGTTCTTATCTCCTGCTCTGTTAAAAGTCTTCTAGACCCTACAGGAGTCTTCTGTGTGTGATTAAAGTTAAATTTACAGAGCAGGAGATAAAAACTTAATATCTGATTGAGAGTGAAACCATTTTTTTTCATGCAGGCTGAGGAGATGTGTGGCTACGGCAGCATACACAGAAACTAAAGTAATTTAACACCTAAATGGCAGAGAATCAAAAAAATGTGATCTAAACACTAAAACTGCTTCATTAGGGTAAAGTTGTTTTGATGCCTATAGTACATGTAATTGTACATAAAATAGTTTAAGAAGACAAAACAAGTCACTTTTAGACTATTTTAAAAAATATTTCATAAAAGCAAACAGATAACAGACCAAAGATAAAATACACCTTTCAGATCAATTTGATAAATCTCCCCCAATGTCTTTCTACCATTAAGCTACTTTAGAGACCAAACTTTAAAGTCACAGCAGGCCTGGAATATAAAGTCTCGTTAAACATACATCTTCATTCAACTAGTGACAATCCACCAATGATATTCCCCGTTACTCTACTAGTCTTCTGGCAGTGAAGTGGTTACACAGCTTCTAAACGTTTGCTAGACTATTAATTGATGCAAGGTTCCAGCAAGGAATGAGTTAATTATTAACTCCTATGCGGCCAGGGCCCCTTCTGTTTTGGCCCTGTGCCATCTGTACCTCCTCCCCCTCTCACTTCTCGCAGCTAATCCCCAGCTTAATAACTCGGTTGCACTTTTAATGATGATAATGAACCGTCTGGGGTGTGAATACAGGGCTTCTCGCTGGGGGGGAAGTGGGGGGGTATCTGGACCGATATGACTGGAGGATGCTGTATGCTACCCAAATTTCTGATGATCTATCTTACCTCCCAGCTGCCAGTTCAATATTAGATAGAGCCTGTGCTCTGTTAAATGGCTGCAAAGACCTTACAGGGCTCAGTATTCTATAATTATATTGGCATCCCATATGTAGTGCTGTGTAATGATTTTAGCGGTTTTAATAAAAGTTTTGTATCAGTTTTCCATTAAAGAAATAGTAGCATCACTCGATGATGCCCCTTTTGTGTATAGCGTCAGTATCTACCCTTGGAGTGCAGCTATAATGAACTACAATTTCAATGATCCAGGTGGTTTAGCATCATAGGACACAGTTCACAGACATTAACAGCGCTAAGAGCTGATCTCTTCACACCTTAGTTAGTACTTACCCCATCTACTGTTTAGGAGCACAGTAAAGTGCCAGTAAAGATGTCACTGAGGCGGCCTAGAGACTAGGAAATGTATTTACTAAACCAGAAATTCTGGAGAATTGAAAAGGGGACTGCAAATGATACTCCAAAATGTAGAATTTTATCTTGTCAAACCACAACAATTTAATTTTCTGTCTTGTTTTTGTTTGTTGTTGTTGTACCTGTTTAAAAAAATAAATAAATCTCCTATTGCAAAGCTATGAAATGAACACAATAAAATAATCATTATGGATTATTCAGACCAAGCAGTTTATTCCAGGAATAAAAGGTACGACGCCATGTAAATCAGTACTGACAAGTATCACAGCATTCTCTCCTAGTCCTTTCCAAGTTACTCTGGTTTATTATTATTATGGTTATGACATATGTTTTTTTAAATAAGCATACCTCCCAAGTGTCCCTATATAGGAGGGACAGTCCCTATTTGGGGCCCAAATCCCTCTGTCCCTCTTTTCTATTGTAATATTACTAGTTTTTTTTTTATGAGCTCCATACTGTTGGTGTGTCTGAGTGTATAGCAGAGCTCCACAGCAATAATACTCCCAGTAATATACCTTTAAACTACAATAAATGTGTTTAGAAATCAGTCTGTGTATATATAAGATACATTGTTCTTGCTCTAAATTACATTTTAGTTGCATAATTGTTATTTGTAATATTTCTCACTTTAAACCTGTCCTCGGCCATACCCCCACTCACACCCCTAAAATTAAAGTGTCCCAATTGGGCCATGTGCAGTGTTGGGGGATGTGAATTAGACTGACAGAGTTATTCACTATAGTGTGAACTGTAGTGTCCAGCAGGGTCATAGGGGCTCATGGAATCTCAGCTCCAGGTTCATGCCCATGGAATAAACCCACTGATCATTAAAAAGTAAAAAAAAAAATACATACCAAGAGCAAGCTTCTGCTTGCTTGTAAGATGGACAGATAGACTGAGAGGTATAATACAGAGATTGACATAGGGTAAGAGTAAGTGTATTCTTAAAAATGCATTCTGCAAGCGTCCTTCTTTCCCACCTTCATACATATACACACACACTCATATACACACAGACTTCTATATGTAAACACACTCATATACACAGGGCCGGAGCAAGGATTTTTGCCGCCCTAGGCAAACAAAAATTTGCCGCCCCCCATATGCTCTGCCCACCATGTGACATCACAATACCCCACCCATATGATCTGCCATATGAGCCAACGTCAGTGCTACACACAGTGTCTTTTCTTTGAAAAGGCAATGTGTTTACATTAGAAAGCTTGCAGGGATATTCTATAGACACCAGAAACAAAACATTAAGCTGTACTGGTTCTGGTGACTATAGTGTCCCTTTAACATGCATTGTATGTTTTGATGTGTATGTATGTGAGTAGGGATGCATTGTATGTAGGCATGCATTGTGTGTTTCTGTGTATGTGTAAGGATGTATTGTGTATGTGTGTAGTGTGAAAGAGAGGGTTTGTTTGTGGGGTGTGGTAGAGGCTGAGAGGGGAGCAGCTCTTTATTTTTATTATATTTATTTTGTTAATATCATTTTTTTGTATATTTTTTCTTTAGGTTTTGTGTCTTACATTCTCTTTAGTTTATCTCTCACAAGCCCCTTGTGTGTCTCTTATCCACCACCTCTTTGTATGTCTCCTACATCCTCCAAACCCATTTGTGTCTTACTCTTCCAAGCTCTTTGGTTTGTCTCTTTTCCCCCCAGGCCCCTCTGTGTGTATCTCTCACAATGGACTCTGTGTGTGTCTCTGTCTCCCCTACCAGCCCTTCTGTGCTTCTCTTTCACCCCTTCCTCAGCCTAGTGGTCTCATCTCCACTTCTCCTCCTGTCCCTTAGAGGGTCTCCCCTCCCCTCCTGTCCCTTAGTGTTCTCCCATCCCCTCCTGTCCATAAGTGCTGTCCTATCCCATAGTGATCTCCCCTCCCCACTGGTCCCTTAGTGATATCCGCTGCCCCCCTGTCCCTTATTGCTCTCCTCTGCCCCCTATCCCTTAATGTTCCCCTTGACCCTTAGTGCTCTCCCCTGCCCCCCTACATTCCCATAGTTCCTTCCCTCCACCCTGTCCCTTAGAGTCTCCCCCCTTCCCCCACCTTTCCCTTATTGGTCTCCCCCTCCATCTTTCCCTTTGTGGTCTCATCCCTCCCCATGTTTCCTTTAGTGGTCTCCCCTACTCCCCATCTTTCCTTTAATGGTCTCTCCCCTCCCCATCTTTCCCTTAGTGGTCCGTTCACCCCCCCCCCCAAGTGCCCCTTAATGCCGACTCCCCTCCCTCCCCTGGTGTGCGTCCTACCTCTTTGTAACGTGGTCGGGCGGCGCGGAATTCCCAGTTGAGGTGACAGGAACTTAAACTTTTCCACCTCTTTGATCTAGGCTTAAGTCTGTGTTTGGGCTTCCAATCCTCCCTTCAGTACCGGCCTTATAAAATAATGCACACCACAATTACAGTTGTTGTTGGGTAGCTTAGCTGTGTGTTCATAAGTACCTAAAAGTTAAACACCTTCTCTGGCCACCTTATTTCGGCCACAGGACCAGCTTTGCTTTTGATGTTCAGTGATTTTAATATTTTTTTACTCCAACCCACTTAATGAAAACCCTATAAATTTTAAATGGTTTTGAACGGTTTTGCTCCAAAAAATAATTCCCTGTAGCTTGGCAGTGTAGGCAGCCATCTACTTTGTATCTGTGTGTAAGATGGCTGCCTGCCTTAAACAGATTCTGTCATCACTAAGAATTACGCACTTCACCTTTAATAAATGATACTCGTAACAATGCTTACTGCTATCCGCAATGGTTTATACGCAGCAACGGGAATAAAACTGTCATAAGTGTATTATTGTGACTGGGAGAGCTTCTTGCCAGAATACATGACCTTTCCTTTATTCTGCCTGTCACAAGGATGCAACCATAACCCTCATTACCGCCTTCCAGGAATACAATCTCAACCTGATTTTGTCCTTCCATTCCAAAAACCTTGACCGCGTTCCATCGATCGAGGGCAATGGTGTTATGGACATCAGTCCTTTGGGGGCTTTGACCTTGAGACAACTACGTGTACACAGGATCATATCTCCAGCCTTATTTTAGATTTATCAAGCTTGTATCCCTTGATTACAGCTTCAGATTCTCTCGCTATAACAATCTAGTACACAGGAAAGAATTTAGGGTTTTATTGTCCCATATCTCCGTATTTCCCACCTATAGATGACTTTGCAGGCCCGGAGAGGGGAAACTAGTAAAAGCATAGATATTTCTGCAGTAATACAAAATACAGTTAAGAGAATGGCACCAATTAAATGGGACCAACGAACCCTTTCAATACTGAGGTTTCCTTAAATAAAATAGGTCAGTTTTGGTATTTTTTTTTTTTACTTAGTACAAACTGCAGATCACACATGATCTTTGTTTCACCAGTTGGGCAGGGAATTTAAGAGGCAAGTGAAGTACTTCTTTTAATTTTTGAGAATTCGTAAGGATATAAGTAACATTCCACAGTAGAAAGAAAACCTACACTACTTGGATTAAAAGGTAGACCCCCCACCAACATTCACAGGACTGGATTTTGTCATGCATTGAGTGGGTTAAGTAGACTGTCAAGTCTTGAGTCCATGGAGCAGAGACTTGTAACTTATTACTGTGCTGGACCTGTTTGGCATCTGAGCGTTAATTAACGCTGAATTCCACCAGAAAGGCTCCTAGAAACCCATTAATACTCAATGCATTTATAGTCATTAGTGCTTCAGTATGAATTAATAATGAAGAAACATCAAAAGCCACTTAAAAGAATACCTGTTAAAGGCAGCAGCCTGTTAACGACTCTGCCACCTCGCACTCACGAATTACAAGAAAGACAATTTAAGTGAATATTTAATAATGAAATAAAAGGAGTCCGCGTCTCGAACAGCCTGAAACTAGAACGAAGGCGCTAACCCTTCTGATGCTGGAACAGTCTTGGCCTACGCGATTACGTGATGGTCTAGGAATCTTTAATTTTCTTGGGGGGGGTGGGGGGAGTGAGCAAATAGCAGTGATTTTATCTTTGACTTCCAGGAAACAGTCAATTTGTGTTACCACTGAAAATACAATGACCTCTTTTCTGGTCTCACAGAGTTCAAATGCGATGTGCTAAAAGCTGTAATAAATGCATTATGTTTTATTCTTTAAGATGGGAGTTTGTTTTTTTGTGATAAAGGAAGGAAGCAAACTCAGCTGATCAATAGGTTGCGGTTTACGAACACGAGAAGATGAGTTCTGCTTAGTTATTTGGGTATAAGCACAGGTTAGTTATGTGGCCTGATACACGTGCCCTGTGCTGTTAGTTATTGATATAGCAGTCATTTATATTTAGTCACTTGCTTGTCTTTGGTTTGTGATTTGCATTGTCACTTACCTGAATACATCTTATTTACAATGAGACACTTGTCCAAGTACTAGATAGTGATGAACCGAGCCACTTGTTTCAGTACCAATTACCTAATGAATTGAGCTACTTCCCTGAATATTGGTTATTTATTGGATTAAGCTACTTGTGTGAGTACTCTTTAGTCATTGTATTGAGCCACTTGTCTGAGTACCGTTTAGTTATTTTTAGTAATTTTAGACACATGCGTTATTGGATTGAAGCAATTGTTGGGAGTTTTGATTGGTTATTTGATTAGCCATATGTCTAAGTAATGGTCATTCATTTCAATTAAGAAATGTCAGAGTATGGGTTAGTTGTTTGGATTGACCTGTATGTGTGTATGTATCTGTGTTTACAGTTTATTTGGATTATCCACCAGTAGAAGTACTTGTTTTTATTTGATTAGATCTGCTTACCTTGAGACTGGTTATTGGGAGTGATGTCTGTCTGTGCACAGGTTAATTATCTGGATTGAGCCATTTGTCTAAGTATAGGCTAGTTGTTTGTAATGACACTTGTCTTGGTTGCTTACTTGGTCTGACCCTGCCTTGGTACTGGTTAATTATTAGGACTGATTTACTATTCTGAGTACTATTTCAGGAATGTCCTGCTTATATTCCTACTGAATTTTATATTCCTTATATTCCTTATATTCCTACTGAATAACTGGTTATTTTCAAACGTTACTTCTTTTACTTTATACTCTTGTAATATCACCATGGATTATCTATATTGACACGTGTATCGGTACTGGTTATATGAATGTATTCACTACAGTGCTAGTTAACTGGATTATCAATACTGGTTAATTATTCCCCCTTGACACACTTGTGTACTGGTGAAAAGAGCGACTTGTCTGAGTGTTGCTAGCTGAGCTATTTGTATTGCCCAAATTAGGGCAGTGCCTATAATTCAAACTTTGAAGAAGCAGTGTGGTTTGTTCAGTTTCGGTTTGAGCACATACTTGGTTGGTGCCATGTATACGGATTTCCTTGTCACATGCTAGGCAGATGCAGACTGGGCCGATCAAAGCTCTGCAAGGTCTCTCCTTGATGATAATTGAGGGGAAACCCCCTTTGTTGGCAAAGGAACAGATGTGTGGACCTGAAAAGTGCCCATACCCAACTCTCCCAACATCTGCTCTTCTTTAAGTTAAAGCAAGAAACCGCAAAGTTGTATCATGCGAGGTAGCTGTGATCAGGTGCACTCCCTGAATGAGCTGGCAGCCACACAGCCTTAAACCAGAGAATACACTATTAGCAGATCGTGTATGTGGCTAACTCTCACCTGAAACTTTCAGTTTCATAGCTGCTACTATTTACACTTCCTGATTAACATTGCACACTGTACTCTGCACTACAAATAAAATAGGATCTATTCATATTACACAAAACGGAGATTGTCTGCAACTACATTTCATAATCCCAATCAGACCTCCGCCAGTAATGTGAGTGACTGGCATTACTATTCGCTACTTTATACTAAAGTGTGAATTGCCAGAAATGTAAACTGCAAACTTTCTCCAGGTCTTTTTATGTTTTTAGTTTAGCTATCTTGGTAAAAACTTTGAAATTCACATGAAAGGAACACTACAGCGGTAGGGATACAAAGTTCTGTCCTCCGATTACATCGCTGATGTCAGTCGGTTTTGGGTTAGGCTCCACCTCCATTGACATTATTCGATGCGTGGGGAACCTAACGCGTATGTGTGGCGAGAGTCATACGCGCATTAAGACTTTCTGAAAGCGAGGCATTGAACCATTTTCTATGGGGTTTTTCAGGAGCATGATGACGTCCAACATCATTTTATGGAGTCAAACGCTATGAAACTGGAAGCGCCACTAGAGGCAGTGTAAATGTTGCAATTGTAAACATTAAAGGGACACTATAGTCACCAGAACAACTACAGCTTATTGAATTTGTTCTGGTGAGTAGAATCATTACCTTTAGGCTTTTTACTGTAAACACTGTCTTTTCAGAGAAAATGCAGTGTTTACATTACAGCCTAGTGATAACGTCACTGGCCACTCCTCGGATAGCTGTTAGAGATCCTTCCTGGGTCATGGCTGCCTAAAATGCATCCAAACATTCAGTATCTCCACCCTCTGCATGCAGACACTGAACTTTCCTCATAGAGATTCATTGAGTCAATTCATCTCTATGAGGAGATGCTGATTGGCCAGGGCTGTGTTTGAATCATGCTGGCTCTGCCCCTGATCTGCCTCTTTGTCAGTGTCAGCCAATCCTATGGGGAAGCACTGTGATTGTATCAGGCTACCACTTCTGATGATGTCAGCAGACTGCTTGTTTTTCTGAGTCTAACAGCATGCAGAGTTACAGCTTCAGGCTTGAATACAGTAAGATTTTTACTATATTTATGGAGGCATGAGGGGCCCAGGGGGGCTAGTTGGTGGTTTTAACACTATAGGGTCAGGAATACATGTTTGTGTTCCTGACCCTATAATGATCCTTTAATGTTTCTCTAAAAGGGTTGAGGAAGCAGTGACAGTGCAGCCAGACCACTTCAATGAGATTAAGTTGTCTGGGTGTGTATAGTGTCCCTTTAAATACCCCTGTTTACAACACATTGCTCTTATACCCTTAGTCTGCCACATCTGTAAGAATCTACAGCTCAAAACAATATGTAAAATTGGTGCCATAGAAAATGGGAGGGGACATTTTACTGGCTCTCTTCTCTCTTTTTTTATTATATTTGAGAGGGGTTAAAAACAACAAACAAATATGGTATTTTCAGTATCCACGGTTACAAAATTACTATAAGTCACTGGGGCTCCTAAAAAAGGAGACAAGTGCCACATTCATGAAAAGCTGTTCCTTATTCACCATGCGTGTCATGGGTAGAGGAGAGAAAAAAATCAAATGGGATTCCCAGGGCAGTAGTGTGAGAGTTAATTAAAAGAGCAAGAAGGACCACAGCTTCCTATCCTTTCACAATTTACAGGATGGGCAGGAGTAACGCATCGACACCTGGATACAGGACGTTTCACTGCTGTTTATGAATGTAGCTAAATTGCTTTCCCCTTTTCAAATCTCTTTCCCCTATCCTTTCTTTCACAATAAAAGGCATCCTAGAATACATAATCCTCAAAAATATAGGAAAATTTGGTCGTTAGCCATGAGGATTAATATAACCCCATGCCCCCCAACATTGGCATACCGAGAAGTGGGACAATGGTGGAAGGCAGTAAAGGCGGTGGGCCAGTTAAGTGATTGTGTTGCCGACTCTGCCTAAATGGGTGCCTTCACCTAGAAAGGGGGCAGTTCCGCCCATTGCTGGCAGGTCAGAATGGCATGAATGCATGCCAAGCTGTCTACAATGAAGACCATCCCGTTCAGGCAGGACTTGTGGGAGCACTATTATAGTGCTCTCTGAAGGGTCCTTGTACCCTGAATGGAGTGCGAGCATATCTACTTATGCACTTATGCTACGCTTTCTGGGCACAGATCTCTGGTGTCCCCAAAAGCGGAATACCAGGAACAAATTCAGGACAGTACCCACAAATCTGGACTGTCCCCACTGAAATCTGGAAATCAGATTAATGTAAGTAAATGGAGGCTGGATTGAGGCAGTGCGTCGGTTGACATTACAGCCACGGACACTGTTAACAAGCTAGTTGGGTGGGTGACTGCAAATCCAAATGGGACAGAAAAAACGGTCTTCAAAGGTGCGACTTTCAGCACACCCCAGAGCTCACCCTTTTTAGGATGGGAACACTATTTCAAACTATTTTGACATTTATTTTTTATGCTTATTACCATCCAAATGCTTTATTTTTATTTATTTGTAGGGAAATAGTTTTGGAAAAAATTAGCAGACAATTTCTCTGAATATTTGGTTCTAGTTCAGGGAGGCTTTAATTCAGGGCTAATTTAGATAAATTTGGTCTAACTAATTCCATGAACACTTACAGCAGGACTTTGCACGAAACCTGTGATTAATATGATGTTAAATCTATGTATTACAAAATATCTAAAACTACGTTTTTGCATGGGATAGTTCCTCCAGAGTATATAATTGTATTTGCAGACATAATTAGCCAGTTTGATCACTTGCCATCAAATCCAATAGTTCTCTGATTACAGTTAACCCGTCGTTACCTAGAAGAATCTGCTGCACAATCACAAACTTGAAATTTCTGGATGTATTTGAGACATAATCGCCACTAGAGATGAGATCTAGTGCTGGAACAAGTTCAGAGCATCTTCCTAGAGGAGATAATATTAAAACAGACAGGATTTCTGGGTTCTCTACAAGGATGTAGGCCACATTGTGACACAGTGGCAGAAAAGGGAATTCTTTTTTTTTCTTCTTATCCATCACTGATAAGCTGAAAATTCTTGGCACTGGTATGTGCGGCTTATTAACATGCGTTTTACAAAAGACAGTGTGTTGTTTTCAAAGCGACGCAGTTCTCCTAACTGGTTATGTTTGGATATTCCATATTGTGCGTGGAAAAAAGATATACATCCTCTATACACCTGAGTATACTGCCTGTCAAAGAGGCATCTCCCTTTTTGGCTCAGAGTCTAAAGCCCCTATTGCTGCCCGTTCTGTGCTTCTGTTGACGGCATCGAAAAGCTCAGCAGCTGCGGGAGATAGGTTGGCTCCGTCGCTGCCAATTGTGCAGATAGCTGGCACTGGTATTACAGGTCCGGAGGCGACAGGGAGGAGGATGGAAGAGATCACAGAAGGAAAGATGGACAGATGCCACAGAAGCTGAGAAGATGCCAACTCTGGCAGCATGGGGCCAGGGAAGCTGGCACCACATACCCAGGCAGGCGGGAGGTGGTTTGGCACAGGCGCCATTGAGGATGACACAACAAGCAACGTGAGCGAGACAGACAGAAGAGGAGAGGGAGAGTGAGACAGAGGGTGAAAAGGGAGAGAGTGACACAGACAGAAAGAGAGATGAAGAACAGGTTATACAATGGGAAAATCTGCAGGTTGCTTTGTGCCCAGGACGTCTGCCTCTATAAACACAGGGATTCTGCTGGAATTTATATTCTCGAATCTGTAACATGGAATACGAAGACTCCTTTAATACAAACCGACCATGGTGGCGCCGACGCTTTTTGATTTCGGGCGTCTGTTATCAATGGCCAGTCAAAACACCCAAGCAGAGGGATATCCAAAGATTGGGCATTTTTCCCAGATATCCCCATCTGCCTCTTCACTTTCTATATCTTTACATTGCTGCGTTGGATTGCAGCTTTCTGTATTGAAGCGGCCGCCGGCTCCCTCCGGGTCCCAGGGATAATTCCTTTGTCGGGAATCACAGTACGTGGATGGAACCTTTACGTGGACGATATGCAGCATATCGTTAGGATGTATGGATACAATGTCAAACACTGAAAGCTCTTAAAGAATATGCCATGGATCTGCTATCCTCCTATCATTTTGTAGAGATTATAATGGCGGAACATGCATCATGGCTGAGCCTAGCACCTTGGGTGCAGTAAGTGAGGTTCTTGATTCAACCACTTAAGTCTACAACTCTCCAATTTTACTGGAAAAAAAAGTATGTCATATTTATAGGACATAAAAAGGCACTCGAAGAAGTAAATGGATTTTCATCCTAGTCCTCTTTTACTTCACTTTTGGTTTTCGGGGTGTTGCTTCGCACTCTTTCGGCATCTTGAGGATTGGAGTATGTCACCCCACTGAAAATCTACAAGTCAGATGCATGTATGGGATAAACCAGACTTGTGGAGTGGAGAGCCTATCTAATAATGTACAAGATTTTATTTTATTTTATTTTATTTAATTAAATAATTTACCCTAAAAAAAAATTTTCCATTCCAATTTGAAAGGTCATCATCATTTAAACCATAGAACGTCTACAAAAACTGCCAATGATAATTCATGGCATGATTTCCCATAAGTAAACCATCTCTTTCATCTACCGTTCCATGTCTTGGACCATGTACATTATTAGATTCTGTAACCTTTTGCATATCCACATAGTTTATAGCAGGTAAAAAAACCAAAAAAAAAACCAGAATGCCTAGCTTACGTAAAATTCCAAAGTCCTGATATGTACTTTCATATACAGATATATACTGGAAAAAAGGTGGGTGGGTGTACATATGTATATATTTCCCCCTCTTCCACTTTTTTGGAGGAGGGAGTTGGCAATAACTTTGCTAAATGTTTCTTCCCATGCTGTAAGTAAATGGACAACTTTGATTTTCCATCTTTGCTTCCCGACAGCAAGTGTTGCTTTGAGACATTGTCATAAAGTCACAGCAGGCGAAAAGGATGTTGCAGGGAAAGATGTGCTACATTAGGGGAGTTTTTGCAGGCTGGCTATAAGAATAGGTGAGATCTCTTAGGCGGAGTTGCTATCCATATACATGTATATATTATCTCTCTGCCTATCAATCCATACAATAAATACACTCACACACCACACACATTCTATTCCTAGAGGGTATTCCAATTCGTACAATGTGTATGTCTTTCTCAATCACCATCCAAGAATGTATCTGTCTGTAACATTCCATATCTGTTTATCTGGCTTTACACATTTCTCTATATGGCATAGGGATAGGTAACATCATGAGCTTGTCTTTGCCTTGTTTATCACCCAAAATGCAAGTCCATCTCCATGGCCCATCTCTCCCCACCACCCATTTCATCCTGCCTCTCTCTCTCTCCTCATTCAATGTCTTCACACTCTCCTTTCTCTTTCATACTTCACAGTTTCTGCCTTGCTACACAGAGCTGGGTCCCCCCTGAGACCTGCCAGATGTTCTGAGCGCTTCCCCCTCCTCATTTCATGAAATATTCATAACCTGCCTGCGTGATCCGCCAGCGGCTGCTGGGACCCGGAATCCAGGGCACGTGCCTTGCACCGTACACCTGCCCACATAACCAAATCAGAGCGTGCTACACACAGTGACACAGTAGCCAGAAAACGGAGCCTTGATGGGACATGGGGGAGACAGGTATTTAACTAGTTAATGCCACACGGGGGGTGGGAGGGGGGGATATCTATAGATAGCGGCACATCTGCAGGATTCTGCAACGCTCACAAAATGCAACTTTCACATATGTAGACCAAGCAAGTCCTGCAGATCTGATTAACCCCTTGGATACCAGAAAATCACAAGAATATGATCTATGGCCTCAAACTGCAACAAATAGTAGGAATAAATTACTGCATATTTCATGAGAATTGGGAAGTGTGAATTACTTGGCTTTATATAGAATACACTACATTTAGTGCTCAGAGCCATCATAATATTATTTTCCGTAACTGTTCTATAATAGAATGTGGCTATACAATCAGCCATCAAAACATGTCTGTAATGTAGCCTGTCATTCACTACCTGATCCTGCAGAACCCTGCACAGCTTACATTTACACCTTAATCTGCTTCTAGTACAGAGGTCTTTGTAACTCTTCCTAGCACATTATGCACCGGCTTCCAAAAAAAACAAATGATATCATCACCCCATTGTTTTTTTTTCCCATTGATGTAGAAATTGTGGAGAAAAGACAAGTGCATTACAATTTTTCAGCAGATGTGTGTTTTTTTGTTTTGTTTTTTTAAATAGCCAAGCAGCAGAGTTTTTCTAATTCGCCAATATTGGCAAAAAAAATAATCTGCAAAACAGCTGTCATTTCTTTACAATGCTTTATTTAGTGACAAAAAACACTTAGATCAGGGGTGCCAAGAAGGTAGATCCCCAGATGTTTTAAATTGACAACTTCCATGATGCTTTGTCATTCCAAAGTCATTCTAAATGCATGCAAAGCATCATGGGGGTTGTAGTTCTACAAACATATTGGGATCTACCTTTTGGGCACCCATGGAGCTGATCACCTCCCTATGTAATAGCACACTAAGGTATGTGATTCCTATCAGCACCCTCTATTTCACCCAGTTACAGCTCATTATAGTCCTATATAACGAATTCTCACTACAATGCCTCTTAGAACTAGTTTCTCTTTATAACAATCAATTATACAGAGTCTCAGTTGTAGTCAAATCTCAACCAAGAAGTAAATATAGCACAAAGTACAGGCAAATCCATGATTAGGGTGTGCTATTGATCTGAATCCCACATTATGAGCCCAGCTGGTCCATTGCCCCAAATGACCTATATTTCCCTAAACACCAATTTCTGTAAGGAAAAAAAAATCAATAAATGCTAAATATAGGCTGGGGCAATTAGGAATCTGTCACAGAGGTCCTTATGAATCCACATGCACACACATACTGCCCAAATTTCACATTGAAAAAGTGGGACACTTTAATTTTAGGGGTGTGAATCGGGTGTGGTCAGGGGTGGGCTGTTCTAAGAAATTTGAAATTACTTCATTTTAATTTATACAACAACATTTTTATTTAAAATAAGAATATCATATTTTACAATTACAACATATATTTACAAAGACTACAAGATTACAGGACTAATACTACTAAATAGGGACACTTGGGAGGTATGTGACATAGCACAGATTTATCTCAACCAACATTCTAGTACAGGTCAAAACATGTACAGCTCTAGTGTTAACACCTTCCACTAGCACTGACCATTACTATAACCCTATCCTAGTACTCACTATGACCTGAACAACCAAGAGCAGGAAGCAGCAAAGGCCCTGTACACCTAAGAGCAGGATGCATAACAGGCTCTGAATATCCTAAGAGCATAATGCTGCCATGTACACACCAGTGCGTAACGCAGCATGGACCCTGGGCACTAATGGGCAGGATGCTGAGTGGGGCCCTGTGCAATCAAAATCAGAGTGCCCTGTGAGGCCTATGCACCCACGGATATGGTGTGATATGAGCTCAGTGCACCCAGGGAGAGGATGTTATGCATTCAGAGAGATGGTTCTGAGTGGGCCCCTAAGCACTCAAGTAGAAGGTTCTGAATGGGCCACTGTGCATTCAGAGAGAGGGTTCTGAGTGGGCCCCTGTGTATTCAAAGAGAGGGTTCTGAGTGGGCCTCTAAGCACTCAGGTAGAAGGTTCTGAATGGGCACATTCAGCATTCAGAGAGATGGTCTTGAGTGGGCCTCTGTGCATTCAGAGAGAGGGTTTTGAGTGGGCCCCTAAGCAATCAGGTAGAAGGTTCTGAATGGGCCCCTGTGCATTCACATAGAGGGTTCTGAGTGGGCCCATGTGCATTCAGGAAGAGGGTTCTGAGTGGGCCCTTGTGCACTTGGGGAGAAGGGCCCACTCAGAACAGTATCCCTGAATGCACATGGGGGCACATTTTGAAACCTTTCCCTGTGTGCACTCAGTGAGACGGTTCTTAGTAAGCCCTTGTGCACTCAGGGAAAGGGTTTTAAATGTGCCCCCTGTGCATTCAAGGAGAGTGATCTGAGTGGGTCCCTGTGCACTGAGAGAGTGCTCTAAATTGGACACATGCGCTCAGGGAGAGGGTTCTGAGTAAACCCTCGTGTACCAAGGTATAGGGTTCTTAGTGGGTCCTTGCTCACTCAGTGAGAGGGTTCTGAGTGGGCCCTCATTTTACTCAGGGAGAAGGTTCTGAGTGGGGTTTTGTGCACTCAGGGAGAGGGTTCTGAGTGGGCCTTATTCACTTAGTTAGAGGGTTCTTAGTGGGGTTTTGTGCACTCAGGGAGAGGGTTCTGAGTAGGCCCTTGTTAATTTAGGGAAAGGGTTCTGAGTGGGCCCATTTGCACTCACAGAGAGGGTTCTGGGTGGGCCCTTGTGCACTCAGGGAGAGCATTCTGAATGGGACTCATGCACTTGGGAACTGGGTATTAAATTGGACCTTTGTGAGTCTTATGGAAGTGGATATTGAGAATCTTTTATATGCTGTAGGCCAGACCCTGTATGTTTTCTTCGCATCTTTGTTGATGTTTGGATTTTTGCTTTGTAAGCGTCTGTCTCTGCTGTCTATTCATTGTACTATTTATTAGGGGCTGTTAAGCTGCTTAACGTCTTTTCATCCCTATTGATTACTCTGTAACATTGCAGCCTCCGACCGATCTCCTCCAGCTCCTCATACATCAAATGCTGACAGATATTACCTGTGTAACAGGAGCTCCCAGGAGTATATACATGGGCTTTACTGATGGGATTGTACCATGATCAGGGTGAGATGAGGACAGAACCAGTATAGAATGCAGGAAAGCCATATTATGCTTTTAATCCTATTAATGTTTCACTTGGGAATGCCCAGTGTCGTGGCCCACTTAATCTTCGACAGCAAGTGGTGATAAAAAGGGATGGCATGATCAAATGACACTTTGCTTTGTCTGACACTCTATTTCAATTTTTAGGATGCTGGAGGGACTATTATGAATGGGATCTTGCAATCACTCAGCATTGTAATATATGGGGCCCAGACATCACCCAGTATTGTGATGTTTGGGTTCTCAGAATCACTCAGTATTGCAATGCTTTTGGTCCAGGGAGCCCCCGATGCTGGTTTAGGCAGCACTCACTATTACTATGGTAGCAGCTCCAGGATGACCCAGCACTGGAATTTTTGGGATCTTGAAATCACAAAGTATTATGTGCTTTGGTATTTTGGGTTCACACAGTATATAGAGTTTTTTGGTCCTGTGATCACACAGTAATGTGAGTTTTGGGGTCTTGGGATTTCACATAATTGTGAGTTTTGGAGTCTTGGTAATACACATTATTGTGAATTTTGAGGTCTCGGGATTACACAGTATTGTAAATTTTGGGGTCCCAGTATTATGATGTTTGGGGTCCCAGGATTACACTGTATTATTTTGGGGGTCCCAGGATTACACAGTATTATGATGTTTGGGGTCCCAGGATTAAACAGTATAGTGATGCTTGGGATCCTAGATTACATAGTATTATGAGAGTTGGGGTCCCAGGATTACACAGTATTACGAGGTTCGGGGTCCCAGGATTACACAGTATTATGAGGTTTGGGGTCCCAGGATTACACAGTATTATGATGTTTGGGGTCCCAGGATTACATAGTATCATGATGTTTGGAGTCCCAGGATTACACAGTATAGTGCTGCTTGGGGTTCCAGGATTATACAGTATTATAATGTTTGGGGTCCCAGGATTACACAGTATTATGACATTGGGGTCCCAGGATTACACAGTTTTGTGATGTTTGGGGTCCCAGGATTACACAGTATCATGATGTTTGGAGTCCCAGGATTACACAGTATAGTGCTGTTTGGGGTCCCAGTATTATACAGTATTATAATGTTTGGGGTCCCAGGATTACACAGTATTATGTCTGGGGTCCCAGGATTACACAGTATTGTGATGTTTGGGGTCCCAGGATTACACAGTATCATGATGTTTGGGGTCCTAGGATTACACAGTATCATGATGTTTGGGGTCCCAGGATTACACTATATTGTGATGTTTGGAGTCCCAGGATTACAAAGTATTATGATGTTTGGTGTCCCAGGATTACACAGTATCATGATGTTTGGTGTCCCAGGATTACACATAATTGTGAGTTTTGGAGTCTTGGTAATACACATTATTGTGAATTTTGAGGTCTCGGGATTACACAGTATTGTAAATTTTGGGGTCCCAGTATTATGATGTTTGGGGTCCCAGGATTACACTGTATTATTTTGGGGGTCCCAGGATTACACAGTATTATGATGTTAGGGGTCCCAGGATTAAACAGTATAGTGATGCTTGGGATCCTAGATTACATAGTATTATGAGAGTTGGGGTCCCAGGATTACACAGTATTATGAGGTTTGGGGTCCCAGGATTACACAGTATTATGAGGTTTGGGGTCCCAGGATTACACAGTATTATGATGTTTGGGGTCCCAGGATTAAACAGTATAGTGATGCTTGGGATCCTAGATTACATAGTATTATGAGAGTTGGGGTCCCAGGATTACACAGTATTATGAGGTTTGGGGTCCCAGGATTACACAGTATTATGAGGTTTGGGGTCCCAGGATTACACAGTATTATGATGTTTGGGGTCCCAGGATTACATAGTATCATGATGTTTGGAGTCCCAGGATTACACAGTATAGTGCTGCTTGGGGTTCCAGGATTATACAGTATTATAATGTTTGGGGTCCCAGGATTACACAGTATTATGACATTGGGGTCCCAGGATTACACAGTTTTGTGATGTTTGGGGTCCCAGGATTACACAGTATAGTGCTGTTTGGGGTCCCAGTATTATACAGTATTATAATGTTTGGGGTCCCAGGATTACACAGTATTATGTCTGGGGTCCCAGGTTTACACAGTATTGTGATGTTTGGGGTCCCAGGATTACACAGTATCATGATGTTTGGGGTCCCAGGATTACACTATATTGTGATGTTTGGAGTCCCAGGATTACAAAGTATTATGATGTTTGGTGTCCCAGGATTACACAGTATCATGATGTTTGGTGTCCCAGGATTACAAAGTATTATGGGGTTTGGGGGTCCCAGGATTACACAGTATCATAATGTTTGGGGTCCGAGGTTTACACAGTATTATGATGTTTGGGTTTCCGGGATTACACAGTATTAGAATGTTTGGAGTCCCAGGATTGCACAGTATTACAATGTTTGGGATCCCAGGATTACACAGTATTGTGTTTGGGGTCCTGGCAATACACAGTATTACAATGTTTGGGGTTCCAGGATTACACAGTATTATGATGTATGTTTGGAGTCCCAGGATTGCACAGTATTACAATGTTTGGAATCACAGGATTACACAGTATTATGATATTTGGAGTCCCAGGATTATACAGTATTATGATATTTGGGGTCCTGGCAGTACACAGTATTAGTATTGAAAGATTTGGAGTCTTGGGATCACACAGTACTGGAAGGTTTTGGATTTGGGATCACACAGTATTGTGAGTTTTGGGGTATCTCCTGATATCACATACTATTGTGAAGTTTTGGACCACAGCAATGTTATGACAAAAGACTAAAGTTCTCCCAATATTGTGACATTAGAAAACTTTTGGGGATCCTTTATAGTAATAAGGTTTTAAGCCACATACCCCTTCCCTAACATACTCCCCTCAAACCAAATAGCCAACAAAAAGTCTAGACAGGATTCCAGTTGTACTATTTTGTATTTGGCTTTCACAGTGGGGATACCTTTTCTCAATTAGTGCAACACTAGATTTGTTCCTGGGGTATCTCCTGTACTTCCAAGGTGGTGAGTTGGACATGATGAAGCAGGTGTACACAGATTATACGCTTGTTTGAGCAGGGCCTTCTGGAACTCGTCTCTGTTAATATTTTGTATGTCAATAACTTGTCGTCAATTATCCCCAGTCTGTAATTTTGCTGAATACGTTGGTGTTACCACCTATGTTCCAATAACTACCCCATCCACCTCACATCTATTCTGTATTACACCGGCCCACTCCTGATCACTATCCCATATAAAACCATTTGCCAGTTTATGCAGACTATAGAACTCTTCACATGTATATTTCCATCAATCATTCTATCTAATATATATATATACACAGACACACATTATCTCATAAAAGTGAGTACACTCCTCACATTTTTGTAAATATTTTATTATATCTTTTCATGTGACAACACTGAAGAAATGACACTCTGCTACAATGTAAAGTAGTAAGTGTACAGCCTGTATAACAGTGTAAATTTGCTGTCCCCTCAAAATAATTCAACACACAGCCATTAATGTCTAAACCATTGGCAATAAAAGTGAGTACACCCCTAAGTGGAAATGTCCAATTAGCCATTTTCCCTCCCCGGTGTAATGTGACTCGTTAGTGTTACAAGGTCTCAGGTGTGAATGGGGAGCGGGTGTGTTAAATTTGGTGTTATCGCTCTCACACTGTCTCATACTTGTCACTGGAAGTTCAACATGGCACCTCATGGCAAAAAACTCTGAGGATATGAAAAAAAGAATTGTTGCTCTACATAAAGATGGCCTAGGCTATAAGAAGATTGCCAAGACCCTGAAACTGAGCTGCAGCATGGTGGGCACAAGACCATACAGCGGTTTCACAGGACAGGTTCCACTCAGAACCAAAGACGTTGAGTGCATGTGCTCAGTGTCATATCCAGAGGTTGCCTTTGGGAAATGGTGCTGCCAGCATTGCTGCAGAGGTTGAAGGGGTGGGGGGTCAGCCTGTCAGTGTTTAGACTATACGCCGCACACTGCATCAAATTGGTCTGCATGGCTGTCGTCCTAGAAGAAAGCCTATTCTAAAGATGATGCAAACAGTTTGCTGAAGACAATCTGACTAAGGACATGGATTCCTGGAACCATGTCCTGTGGTCTGATGAGACCAAGATAAACTTTTTTGGTTCAGATGGTGTCAAGCATGCGTTTCAGCAACCAGGTGTGTCTTGCCTACCGTCAAGAATGGTGGTGGGAGTGTCATGGTCTGGGCCTGCATCAGTGCTGCTGGCACTGGGGAGCTACAGTTCATTGAGGGAACCATGAATGCCAACATGTACTGTGACATACTGAAGCAATTATCCCCATACAGAGCATTATCCCCTCCCTTCTGGCACTGGGCTGCAGGGCAGTATTCTAACATTATAACGACCCCAAACATACCTCCAAGATGACCACTGCCTTGCTAAAGAAGCTGAAGGTAAAGGTGATGGACTGGCCAAGCATGTCTCCATACCTAAACCCTATTGAGCCTCTGTGGGGCATCCTCAAACGGAAGGTGGGGGAAGGTCTCTAACATCCACCAGCTCCGTGATGTTATCAAGGAGGAGTGGAAGAGGACTCCAGTTGCAACATGTGAAGCTCTGGTGAACTCCATGCCCATGAGGGTTAAGGCAGTGCTGGAAAAGAATGGTGATTACACAAAATATTTACACTTTGGGCCCAATTTAGGGGTATACACACTTTTGTTGCAAATGGTTTAGACATTAATGGCTGGTGGGGAGTTATTTTGAGGGGACAGAAACTTTACACTGATATACAGGCTGCACACTTACTACTTTACATTGTAGCAGAGTGTCATTTCTTCAGTGTTATCACATTAAATATATAATAAAATATTTACAAAAATGTGAGGGTGTACTCACTTTTGTGAGATACTGTGTATGTATGTATATATATATATATATATATATATATATATATCAGGGCTTGACAAATCCCAGGCACCAGGTCGCCATTGCGACTAGAAATTTTTCCCTAGCGCCTGGGATTTAAAGCCCTTTAGCTAAATGCAGTCGGACAATGGAGCTGGCTGGTCACCCTGAGGCTGGCTCAGGGAGTGTGCAGATGGCCTCCCGGAGGAGCCTGCATGAGACCACTCTGGGAATTGTGGAGGTGGCTGCCTCCATGATCCCTAGGGCGGCCGCCTGCACACTCCCTGAGCCGGCCGTCCACGCTCCTCAGGGCGACCGGCCGGAGGAGCTTTGCTGTGGTCGGCTGGGGCAGCGTGCGAGGGAGCAGTGATGACGTAATTCCGGCTCCCGGCATCACTTCAGGGAGCAGAGAGTAGCCGCTTGATCACTGCTCCCTCACACGCAGGATGAGCGAGCAGCTCCACTGGACCCCAGGGAAAGTCCACTCAGCTCTCCCAAAGGTAGGGAGGCATGGTGGATTCAAATTAAAATGGAACGTGTGTGTGTGTGTATATGTCTCTCGCCTCTCAGTATGTGTGTGTGTTTCTCTGTCAGTGTTTGTGTGTCTCTCTCTGTCCGTGTGTGTGTGTGTGTGTCTCTCTCTCTGTCAGTATGTGTGTGTGTCTCTCTCTCTGTCAGTATGTGTGTGTGTCTCTCTCTGTCAGTATGTGTGTGTGAATCTCCCTGTCAGTATGTGTGCGCGTCTCTCTCCGTCAGTGTGTGTGTGTCTCTCTCTGTCAGTGTGTGTCTCTCTCTGTCAGTGTGTGTGTCAGTGTCAGAGTGTGTCTTCTTGTGTCTGTTTAGGTACCTACACCCCTCCGATCACGAGAGTGGTGTTTTTATTCACCTTCTTTCCCATCTCATGCCAGTTTTCCGCGGCTTGTCCTGCCTTCATGGGTGAGATAATCAATCTTTAAGATCTCCACTAAACCAATGCTTTCCTATAGGAGTTTCCTATAGAGACTCTGAACATAGGTCCTGCACACTGTGCAGCACTGACACAGGACTCTCTAGTGGCGTCTGAGTGACTGTCACTAGAGGTATTACTAGGCAGCAATGTAAACACTGCCTTTTCTCTGAAAAGGCAGTGTTTACATTGAAAAGGCTACAGGGACAGGCTACAGACACCAGAACAACTACATTAAGCTGTTTTCCTTTAATAATTGTATATTTCTCGTAAATTAAACTTCATTAGTTTAAAAAATCTGGCTTTTTTTGCTGGCTCCTAGATTCCAAATAAATTTGTCAAGGCCTGATATATATAGTAGTGTAGATTGGATTAGTCCAGTAGACTATTGCTTCAGACCTGAGGAAGAGAGGAAAACTCTTGAAAGCTTGTCTATGAAATATTATATTAGTCCAATAAAAAAGGTATCATTGCATACTGCAATACTCTGGTATTTTGGCATTATATATAATTAGTATAATGAAGTTTGTATATGCCATATATATACATACATACACACACACACACACACACACACACACACACACTCTTCATTTCTCCCCCTCTGCTCACAACTACTTCATCCTATTTTATATTACGCCATACCAGCCTCCCTTGCCCCCCTCCTCCCCCCACACACACACCCTAACTGTTCTGTCTTACACCAATAACCCATTATGGACCCATGCCAACTCGTGCCGTCATCACCGCTTGGTCCCTAAAGACGCAGCATGCATTGCAATGTTTATTTACCATGGTAGCTTTTTACAGCCCCGCTGTCACTACATGAAGTGTGGCATTGCATTTTTATATATCATTTTGGAAAATTAAATTGTTATGACAAAATGTATTGGTTCCTAAAAGGTTAAACTATCAACCCCCTGCCCCCCCCCCCCACCCCACCCCCTATACCATCCTTATACATTGTATTAAATTAGCCTAAATTATCTTTAAAATTCATTTTGCCGCTCACACAACATCACAACTGGGTATCACAGCATCTTCCTTTATATTCACTATCCCCAGCATGCCCCATACGGATTCAGTGGTAGCTCATCCAACTAGCCTCCCTAAGCCCCCCACAACCCCAGTGCTTCCATCAAGCACCTTAACCTCACTCCCCTCACATCCCAAACCTTGTTATGTGTTCCCTTCCCCCCATTTCCAACATTCCTCTTAATACCACATTAACGAAGGCTGCTCATTTGAATGCATAATCAGCTCGAGCATTCTGCCTGGCTAATTTCGAGGTGGGGAAGGAAACACTGGGGGGGGTTAGGGTGGAAAGGGTGGGGGGAGTAAAGAAGGAGGTGGAGGAATTTGCATATTAATTTTCCAGAAAGGAAGAATGAAAATGTTTGGAAGATACTTAGATGGGTATCTAGTGGATATTTAACTGCTTCATCCCCAACTTGCAGATCTGCATTTTCGACTTATTGATAGCCAGGTGTGCGACTTACATTTTTTGCTTGCAGCAAGTCCAATCTCCTCCCCTACCCCTTGCACCACACACAAGGGAGTAAAAACCTTATCCGCCAGTGTAGAAATAATGCCATATAGTCCACCTGTAACACTCAGGTTAAAGATACCCCTCAGGATTTTAATTACACAAATAGTGTAAGTATCTGCGCAAGCATGTCTGCAGAGCATTTCACAGCTCTACCACAGAGTCTGCATTGCATAGCACTCTCGCTCATCTGCAGAGCCTTGTTTAACCTGCTCATTGACGCATGCTATGCTCAAGGTGGAGATTCCTCAGTGGGAATCCAGAGATGACAGCCTTTCAATGAACTTGGGGGAGGTGAGGGGGGGGTGGAAGGGGTTAACCAGACAGCCTGTCTTTTACTGAAAGATTCACGGAATGTTATGGATTTCTCCCAGAATCCTCCTGTGACATGACCAGAATGCTTATGTTTTTTGGTAGAATTATTTGCAGTACAGTTTGCTAATAAATGTTAGTAACACACCATTCTACAGCCAATCCCTAAGTTAGTGTGAACCAGTTGTTTCAAGAGACAACAACCCTTTTGACTACATTCTCCGTGATTCCTAACCATCATTGGAGGTCCATGATGAGCACAGTTAATGGTTTGCAATGTAAACATTCACTCATGATTGCAAGATGTAGACATGGCTTATATGGGTACCGAATACCCATCCATTAACCTTGTCTTGCACTAGGAATCAAACTGTGAGACAGGGAACTGATCAGAGTTATACCACCATGCAAACGGTTAATTGCTCTTCATCAGTTAGTCTCCCTCGTAATGTTCTGTTCCTCATTTGCATACTGCATTGTGAGCGCAATTAAAACCAACTTTTAATTTCTTCAGAGTAAATGAGTGTCCTCAACACCATGCAGAAATACCATGGAATCTGCACAGTTCAATACAACGGAATTCATTAAACCCAGAGATTTATTTGGAGGTACAAATGCTTCCTGTACTCTCTTATACGTGGAGGATGAAGGATCTAACAAGAAATAACTGTGATATGGTGATTATTTTTCATAATTGTAGACACCGAAAACGCATCTAGAAACCTGTATTTGCCGTAATTTACAATGAACGAGGAATGTAAGGCATATGGTACGTCATGATTTTCCTCCTGAGGTTTTGAAGTAGCAGAATGGCACAGTACCGAAAAAACCCATTGTGAGGTGTATTTACCTGAGCATAGATACACAGAGAGAGAAGGAGTATAAATAATCAAATTGGGTTAGTCACTAAAGCAGAAATGATGAAGAAATGACATGGAAATGCAAACCTGCAGATCATAATATCAGAAATGAGCTAGGGATTTTTTTCTGTATCTGTAATTCCTTTGTCCACAATTCCTGCTTTAGTGAATAAATTAGAAAGTGTTTATGCACATTTTCCAGTTGTTTCCCAGTCCATAAATATCGAGATAGCGACATAATTATCATTGTTTTGACTCTGTATTTCAGCACAATATCAATGACCAAGAAGGTATACAACAGATTCTCAAAAAAAAAAACAAAACAACAAAAAAACCCACTTTATTTACTCACCTGATTCCTGCAGCGATCTCCCTCGGAGCTGGGTCGGCGTTCCGCCTCCTCCTCGGACTGTATCTGATGGGGGGGCTAATGTGCATGTGCCGCGAGTGCATTGGGCCTTCCCCGTAGGAAAGTATTGCTTTCCTATGGGGATTTCTCTGACACTGGACATTCTACAGTAAACTTCCGTAAGCGCCCCTAGTAGCTGTCTGGTAGACAGCCACTAGAGGCATTCTTAGTCCTGCAATTTGAACTTTGCAGTTTCTCAAAAAATGCAATGATTTACATTGCAGGATTAAGGGGACAGGAACACTGCACCAAGACCACCTTAATGAGCTGAAATGGTCTGGGTGCCTATAGTCTCCCTTTAAAGTTTCAGTCTAAGTACCATAACCACTTCATCTTACAGAAATGATTATGGTGCAAATATTCTGTCCCAGTCCTTTTTGTGTCGTCTTTATTTTTCCAAATGTTTTATTTTGCAGATAAGTGCCTTTTTGTGTGTGCGTTTGTTTAAAGCCACCGCCCTAAGCAAATTCTCA
Source organism: Pelobates cultripes (assembly GCA_933207985.1). Classification (NCBI taxonomy): domain Eukaryota; kingdom Metazoa; phylum Chordata; class Amphibia; order Anura; family Pelobatidae; genus Pelobates; species Pelobates cultripes. Next base: position 21,325,658 of record OW240923.1, read on the forward strand.
GCTAGCTGGAATACTAGCCCACTAGTTGGCAATATCAGTTTTGTGCAACTTTTGTGTCTGGTTTCAGAACCAGACGCGTCACCAAACAACTTCCCACAGGAGTGGTTTACTGCACTAGAGACTTGATTGATACTTAGAAGAGTCTAATGACATGTTGCACAGTTCATTGAACTAATATTACATTTGAAGAATGGGAGGGGGATCAGAATTACATTCTCCCCAATATGGCCAGCTCGAAAAATAGTAAGTTCTCACAGATTGTCGGGATTGCGTATCTCGTACCTGAGTCCCCCGGCGTTCTCTGCAATGCTGCACGCTTGCACGCCGCTTGGTTTTAGGAGTCTCCAAATTCGAGTCCGAATGGAGACTCTGCCTTACCGAATTCACTGCATAAATATGAAGTTACCAATCAGTCTAATGAATGTTTCTATCGCCCATGAATCATAAGAAATTCAACTATGATGTGGGCCAATAGAAAGTACCCCCTATATTTACTTACCTGTCCCATCCCATATTGCTCTGTTGTGGTTCTAGTAGCCATGTGTATCCTTTTCCTGGTATCTAATTTTGTCTGTTTCTCAAACATTTCTCCTTATTTTGGTGCTCCTTTGACCTTGGCTTATTTAAAGGTTTATCTGTATCTCTCCTGTCCTTGACCTCGGCATTCTCTCTGACACGTCTACCGTCCGTTCGGCAACTCTAAAGACAGGAACACGAAAAGTCTATTTGTTGTGCAGTAGGTCTGTACATTTAGGTTCCACGCCGATCCTTATATCGATTAAATAAGACAAAAATTTCTCCATTTTAGGTGATGGTATGTGAAGGAATGGGGGCTCCAGATTAATGCAGTACATGGGCTCATCGATCTCTTGTGATGTCAGCACTTCTCCATGTGACAGAATGTGGACCCCATTTTAACTTACACACAAGGCCTCTGATTTCAACCAGAGCCAATTAAGATGGGTCAAATCTTCTTGACCACAAAAGGGTTAATCTTACAAAAATGACTGAAATCCTTTGCATGTGACTGCGAATAAGCCTTGTAGCCTCAAAGGTTTACAGTCTAATTGAATGCACCGGCATCTGCCTTTTCTGCTCTGTATCATTGACTCAGACAGACGCTGCCAGCCCTTCAAGGTGATGGATGGGTTATTGTGCTATTACTGAGCATATCATTGCTGTTTATATCGATCCAATACGTCGTTAAACTACTTAAGAACTTTAGTGTTAAAAGTAAAAGGGCTTGGGAAGTCAGAGAGGGAGGTTTGTTTGGTATGGCCTTGGGATCTCTTGTAGATTGAATGCACTGCTTTGCTAAGTGCCATTGCTTGCCTTCAAGGCTTTCCAAGGCTTATCAAAATAAAACATTCGAAAAGGCAGTTAAAGGAAACGTACAAGTTATAATACAAGTTACTCCTGCATAAAATAAAATTTTGGAACTTAAAAAAAAAAAAAAAAAAAACATATTTATAACAGCACTGGAAAGGTGAGATTTCTGTGGAAACAGCAAGTCTTACGGCTTGTTTGGTGTGGGCAGATCTGTGTTTAAGAATGTACAGGGTGGGAGAAAATTCAGAGTAGGGTTTAAAGGGGTCAATAACGTTTTAATTAATGAACCAATTTCAGTGATATTACATACAACGAATGCTTGATGCATTTAGATTTGTTTGACCAGGTGCGGAAGATGACATCTTTTAAATGAGCTCCATTTACAAAGTCGGGCTCTTTTGATTGTATTATTCATTACATTAGTTAATGTTGGAGGCTGTAGTGCACAAACTTCTGCACAGACATTCTCCTTGAGCTGCTCAAGTGTACGTGGTTTGTTCACATACACCCGCCTCCTTCAGATAGCCCCACAGGAAGCAATTGGAAGCTAAAAGGTCAGCTGAACGTGGCAGCGAATGAATCTGGAAATTTCCTGAAATTATCAGCTTGCCAAACAGTCATTTTGAAAATAAAATTCCACTATTTTTACTTGTTGTTCCTTTGTAAAATTTCCCGAGATGAATCTCCCAAGACTCCGTTATAGTATGTACAAGCAACAAAAACGGAATGACTAGCAAATAAGATATTTACCTGTCAAATGCTTCAACTGCGACGTCCAATCAAATGCTCCTCATAGAGAAAGATTTGATTGGACGGTTTCACAGCCTGAGAGCATGCGCAAGCTCTGAGTTAGGGATGAAGGAAACGGAATGTGGACAGAGGGAGGGGAATACGTAAAAAAATAGACAAGCCTTTAGTTCTATAGTAATACAGAGATTATAAAAAGGCTCAAATGAAAATGAGAAGGAGGGGTTATAGGCTGTTCCTTGCAGTCACACTCAGTGCTTGCTCTGACGACAAATGTAATGTTTGCACCGAATTAACATTTGGCAACCCTGCTTATGTCACGTGTGCCACATTTGTTCCTCTTTTTGTCCCGGAGACTTAGGAGGAATTTTTTTGCCAGATTTTATCAAGTGTAGGAGCTAGCATCAGGAGCGAAGAAGATCGTTTTCCCTCTTGCACCAGTTCATATGAGAGAAATCCACGTAGACTACCATTAATTTCTTCTCACTGTTTTCCTTCCAACAACAGAGATCAATCCAGGTGCGTTAATCTCTGGGTTTTGACGCAGAATCTCAGGCCATCCTTGTCTCTCTGTGTTTGGGAATAGATAAGGTTTCTCTCTGGTAGTCCAGCCTTAAACTGGACAAAGCCATCTCCATAGAAGGACATGAGTGGATAAAAATCCTCTGTTATGCTGTTTATCTGAAAGAGTCCATTTAAAGCGTAACTGTCACATGTCTAGCAGTTCCACATGCCCTCCTCCCGTAAAACTCAATTGAAGAGTTTACTATAGGATAGAGTAATAGAATAGAATAGTGCAATAAGTAAAAACACACTTAACTCTGTGGCAATGTCATGTTCAGAGAACTGACATACGAGCCTGTGCTTGCTTGGGCATTCCAAAAAAGTGCCATTAGCTAAGGTAGGTATTGATTCGATTAAAAATCCCAATAGTAATAGTTCAAACTTACTATCTGTTAAAATAAAAAAATATTTGCATATACATTGAGTGACTGGTCACCAAATTGTGACCAGGCACCAAGCAGGGTGCTTCCTAAAGGAAAAAGTGTGTGTTTCAAAATTATCTCTCTTAATTAAATCTTTAATGACAGACAAATTGCCAGGAACCTCATGACATTAATAGATTTGCCTAACCTGTTGTTACAAAGGGATTCATTTTTCTTTTTTATTTGATATAATCTTTATTTCACATTAGTCTATTGGCTAGGAGGGTTCTAACATAATTATCATAAGGCAATAATCATGATAATATTAGATGATGAATGGAAGATGTTTCACATAGTACCTAGCTGTTATTTCACCTTCATACTATAGCATTTTTATCCTGGAATGTGGAATTCCTATCACCCAATGCCCAGAACATGTAGATTAATTTTTTATTGATTTCAGCCCAGCCGTGTGTTAGAATCAGGGCTGCTGCAGCACTGCCTGCGATGATCAAATCCAAGCCAAGGAGGGTGCAAGTGGTCTGTACCTCTGGTGGGTGCAGACCACAGCAATCGGTCCTCAAGGCACTTACTAATGAGTCGCAGCACAAGGCAACAACTGTTCATGGACTGAGTACTGAGATCTATGATGGAGGGATAACTGTGGCCTGAAACTGCCTAAGATGCAGTCATCAAGCTCCCACAATAGGCCAGTGGGGACTTTAACCCCCCAATAGACCACCAGGGACCATAGCACATGACATATATATATAATATGTGATGTGTGTTGGCTGTGTGTGTAGTGTGTGTTTTGCCCCCCTCCCCACATACACACCACAATCATTACACATTAAATCAAGGTTATTCACAAAACTTCACATTTTTCACAAATTAATTCCAAAAATATACTAAGGCAAAAAGGTTGAACAATTGCCAAGTTTGGCAATTTTTCCATATCAGTTTATTGTTTTCCATTTGGATTTATTTTGTAAAACTTCAGTTTAGTGAATAAACATGTCAAGGTCCAGGGTTCTTGGCAGGGGCCCCAAATTGAAATAATTTTCTGTGTCAAGACATATAGGTTGCCATGATGGACAATTATATTAGGCTACCTCTCTAGTAGATTGTTTCAAGATGTCTGCACCCCTGACCCCTGTGCTCTAAAGCATACAGGGCTCAGCCCTTTGGGGTTTTAAAAGCTTGCTTCACCTCAAGGCACACCTACCAGTCCAGGATTTACTGATTACACAGGTGTGTCTAAGGTTTTTTTTTTTTTAACACCTTAGACACACCTGGACTGGTAGGTGTGCATTGAACACTGCTCTATGGCATTAGTGGCAAACCAGACACACCAGATATTTGTGAACTACTTTTCCCATAATGCTCAGCCTTCCCTCTTATGTATAGCTGTATCCCTGCTCGATTCATTTAACAGGTAGGCTTATTGATATGTGCCCCATTCCCAAAATCTCCATCACTATGCCCGCATGGGCATTCTTTTACATAAAATACGGCTTTTCTCCCCATTTACACAGCCTGTGCCTTTAAGCAGATGAATAATACATGGTAATATTTTATGCCAGGTTCTCTTTCTTTCTCTCTCTCCCCCTGGATATCTTCTGACAATTACTGCTTCCCTGGCAGCTGGTGAGTGTGTGCGTGTGTGTGTGAGTGTGTGTGTCTGTATGTATGTGTGCACTGGCTCCCTTGTGCCACACTCTCTGTATACATGAGTTGAGCTCTCCTCTTCTCCCCCAGCGCTGAAATTTACACTGAACCAGAAATTAATTTCATAATTTTTTCCTCTCTAATTATACCAACATCTGCTGCAGTACCAAGCTGTGCACATGAATTTTAATAACGCCACTCTCTCCCTCCTGATAATTATTGAAAAGTTTAGACAGAGCAGGCTCTTCACAAGAATGAGTAATCTGCCTGCGTCTGCCATTATGATGCCGATTAACTCCTCGCTGCCTGATCACTGCCACTAACCTTTTTATTCCATAGTAGCATGGAGCACATACCACCCAACAGGAGGAATTTTGCACATCTGTGTTTGATCTCATTTAGCCTGACTGTCTGCACCTTCATGCATGAGTCCAAAGTCTGTCTGTCTTCTGTCTGTCTATGTGTATGTTCCCAGTTTGTCTGTAGTGTCTGTGTGTGTCAGCAGTCTGTCTGTCTCTGCGTCAACAGTATGACTTCCACAGTCTGAGTCTTCCACTTCACTGCAGTCTGTGTCCGCAGTCTGTCTGTGTCCGCAGTCTGTATGTGTGTTTACAGTTTGGCTATCAATTGGTCCATGGTCTGTCAGATACTGCTTCCACAGGCTGTTTGTCTCTGAGTTCACAGTCTGTCTGCAATCTGTTTCTGCGTCTGCAGTCTGTGTATGTGCAGTCTGTCTTCTGTCTGTCTATGTGTATGTCCCAAGTCTGTCTGTAGGCTCTATGTGTGTCAGCAGTCTATTCTGTCTTTGGGTCAGCAGTATGCAAGACATGACTTCCACTGTCTATCACTGCAGTCTGCGTCTGCAGTCTGTGTGTGTGCGCATATGCAGTCTGTCTGTGTCCACAGTCTGTGTGTGTCTACAGTTTGGCTGTCACTGGGTTCATGGTCTGTCATTCACTGCTTCCACAGGCTGTTTGTTTCTGAGTCCACAGTTTGTCTGTCACTTCATCCTGTCTGTGTGTGTGCAATCGGTCTGTCTTTAGGTCTGAAGTCTGTCAGAGTCTGCATCAGCATTCTGTGTGTCTGCATTCTGTAAGACTAAGTTAACAAGTCTGTCTGTCTCTTATTATTGGCACACACTGTTTAGCTACACATTTTGGAACGCAGGCTATATGAAAATATGAGGTTAAAGCAATAGTTAATCATCACACTCCACATTTCTTAAGTAATTGTAATTTCTTTATATGTTGACTTTTACGATGGTGGCACTGGTATGACACTAGAGTCACAGTGTCCAATGTCTGTGCCACCTGTTCTCAGTAACCACTGTCATTCGTGTCTCCCGTGGCACTCTCTGAATCTCTCTGTCTCAGTCCCAGTAACACTCTACTTGCTGTCTAAGATCACTCATTCAATGACACACTGACACTCGAAACAAACGCAATTTGGAAGTCTTTGTGATACTCTAGTTTCTGTGCCACTTTCATTCAAGGTCTAGCAATTGCTGAAGGACACTCTCACTAAGTGTCCAGCAGTCACTCTAGTACTCTCATTCTATCTCAGTGAGTCACTCTGTTTCTCCATGTGCTCTCTCCCACTCCCTTAATCCTTGATTTTACTCGCCCCCTAATGAAACTATAACCATTTGTAAATAATCAAAGCATTAGTTTGCATCATCATTTCTAATTTTTTTATTTTTGTTTTATACCTAAGCCCTGCACATTGTGAGTGAAAAACAAACATCTTATACCTGTTCATTTTAGGTAAAGTGGTTTTCGGAGTACCAGCTGCAGCCTAAATATTACCTGTGACAATAAAAAGGATGTCACACTGTTGCTAAGCAACCTTGTCCCTCTGTCATCCATGTACATCCTGCATGTTGTCATCCAGATGTCTGGGAGGCGGGGGAAGAGGGAGGGGTGCACTGTACACCTTGTCAAATAGGTTGGAGGTAAATTTACTAGCAAGCATCATGCACAATACAGTTTGACTCTTTATGTCCACTGTTGAATTGCCATTAAAATATATATAAAAATATACATGATGGTCTATACAGAATACTTCTTTCAGTGCAAGATTTCATTGTTCATTCTAATAGCACTCAAACAGTTAAATGGATGCTATTAATCAAATCTATCTGTTAGGAACCTTTCCGTTAAATGTTTCCAAAGTGTCACCGGTAACGAAAGGATTAAGCACTCCTGTTTTTCTTAAAGTGAACATGGTGAGAAAAAAATAACTTACCTGCAATCGCTCCCATATACAATGAAAACACTGTATATCACAAAGGTAGGTGGTATATTCAATGAAAAATATAAAGAATTACTTACTTTTCCTACGTTACAGCGCTGCTTCATGGGTGTTACTCTTTCTGTAACACCCATCTCCGCTCCTCCCAAAGTCTTCTTTGATTTGTCCTGCTTGGAGAGCATCCCTAAGCAGGGCAAATCTTCCGCACAATGTCAACGCATCAGAAAGGAGTGACATCACGTTCCTATACTACTCTAGTACCTAGCTAGGGCTAAGGAGTTTCAATAGCAACCACAGCGCATGTTTGCTATGGGTGGAGAGCAGTGGGACCTCCTGTGGGAGGTATTTTCTGCTATCCCTTGTCAGTCAATGCCTCGGGTTCTTATAAATAGTTTTTTCTCCTAATCTATACATTTGCTAGCAAAACTGCAAGTAAACCCTCAAAGGATCAATGGACATTCAGACAATAGAAACCAATTGTTTAATAGATGAATAAAATAACTTATACTTGATTGAATCAAATACTGGGACAAGGCCATAAAATACTTACCTTTCCCACCTATCATAGTGCCCCCAGGCTATTATGCTTAGCCTTTAACTATCCTAATTTTGGAAGGTTCTGACCCAATATTCGGATGAGACCAATCTCCTATTTTTCCCATCTGTGATAGGTGCTTTAATGCAGCTTTATACAAGACCTACACAGTGTATTGCGAGGATGTGCACTTGATCGATTCCCTTGTGCATCGTGTGGAATGGTTGCTCATTTCAGATGCACTCTAATTAATGGCAGTAGGGCTTATTCACTGAACTCTGAATTGAATTATGTTCAAAGTAGAACTGAAATATTTTAGAAAAAAAATCTTTGGTTTGGCTGTATTCCATGTTTTTGGCCTTACAGTTGCAAATTCACAAATGCCACGATTCACTGTTTAAAGTTACACTCTAAGCACTATAACACTACATCCCTGCCTCCCCATGTAAGAAGTAAAAAAGTTTTAGAATGGTTTATTGTCTTATCTAAGATCTGCCTTCACTACTGCCTTCGGATGGCAGGAATCTCTAAGTCTAGGGTAATCCCAGTACTGTAGGGCTTAGCTCATTGGCTGAGAGTGACCAGCTGAACCGCTCAACCAGTGAGCTGGCACTGCATTGCAGGATTTAGGAGCAGGATCAGTGTAAGCAAACCTGCTGACATGTCTCAAAGCCAATTACAAGAGGCCTTTGATTGGCTGTGTAGGATGCAGTCTTTCATTGGCTTAGCCAAGTACATCTACTAAGGAAGCTGCTTTGTAAAAAAGGGGTTTTGAGTTGGCGCGTGGCTTGACCAGGTAGCGAGCTGGACATGTTCGGCTGAAGATCCACTCTGAACACGCCACATTAAGCTAATATACGCTGAAAACAGAGCCAAAAAGCACAATTCAAGTTGGCAATGAAGAAGAGAAACCCCAAGAAATGCACAGACCCGGGGGCAACAGTGGGCGACTTATTTGCGGCCTCCCAAGCTGCGGGACAGAACACACAAGATGGCTTTGGAGCAGGCACATCCAGGGCCGGTGCAAGGATTTTTGCCGCCCTAGGCAAAAGAAAGATTTGCCGCCCCCCCCGCCGGGGCCTCGCAATGCCCCACCCATATGATCTGCCATATGAACTAGTGCCAGTGCTGCACACAGTGTGTGTTTACATTAAAAAGCCTGCAGGGACAAACTATAGAAACCAGAACAACTTTATTAAGCTGCAGTGGTTCTGGGGACTATAGTGTCCATTTATTGTGAGGTAAATTAGAGATTAGTGTCACTAATAATATACTAGATTGCCTACTTACAATCAGATGAGGATGATGATGGGCTGTGGCTGCAGTCTGGCTCCACTGGTCTGGTGTAGAACAAAATTCAATGTTCTGGGAGAACGGGAAGCAGCTCAATTTTGTGGGGCCTCTTACATAGCTCAAGGTCTGGGCCCCAGGGCCTGACGGTGAGTATGCCCATAAAGCCCACCCATAAGTCCACCTACATGAGTCCGCTCACAGGGAGTAGAGTGTGTAGGGGATGTGTTATGTGTTACTGTAGAGGATCTAATGTGTGTGCTTATGGAATGTAGTGTATAGGGATACCAGTTTGTGTAGGTGATGCAGTGTGTTTGTGTGTAAGGGATAGAAAGCAGTGAGTGTTTGTGTATACGGGATGTATTGTGTGTTTGTCTGTAAGGGGTGCGTTGAGTGTGTGTAAGAGATGCATTGTGTTTCTGTGTGTGTGTAAGAGAAGCAGTGTGTGTTTGCATATGTGTGTAAGGGATGCATTGTGTGTTTCTGTGTATGTGTGCAAAGGATGCATTGTCTTTATGTCTAAGGGTTGCATTGTGTGTTTCTCTGTGTGTAAGGGAAGCATGTTGTGTTTCTGTGTGTATAGGGATGCATTGTGTGTGTGTGTGCGCGTGGTGTGAAAGAGCTCCCTGTCCTGCCCCCTGTCCTATAGAGCTCTCCCTTAGAGATCTCCCCCGCCCCTTAGTGGTCTCTCCTCTCCCCCCCCCACCTCCCTTAGTGGTCTCCTTTTCTCCCCGACTTTCCATTAGTGGTCACTCCTCTCCCCCCACCCTCCCCTAGTGGTCTATCCTCCACCCCCCTCCTTTAGCGGTCTCTCCACCGCCCCCTCCCTCCTTTAGTGGTCTCTCCCTCCCCTACGTTCTCATCTCCCACCCCCCGTGTTCTCCTCTTATTCCCCCCTCCCCGTGTTCTCCTCTTCTTCTCCCCTGTAATCTTCTCTTCTTCTCCCCCCTCCCTGTAACCTTCTCCACTCCCCCTCCCTCCCTGTAATCTTCTCCCCCCCTATAATCTTCTCCCCCCTCCCCTATAACCTTCTCCACTCCCCCCTCCCTCCCTGTAATGTTCTCCCCCCTTATAATCTCCCCC